>JAHHFK020000581.1:0-597942 GCA_024533555.2 Aedes koreicus
GTTAAATAATACGTGGTACTAGATTTCTTCCCCGTTGGGACATTCGTGCACAGATAGTCGTTCGAGTAAATACACATGGGTATTCCCATACTCATCTTGCGGAGGGAGAAGTTTACGTTTCAAAATGTTCACTGAGTTTCTAGTATTTTGTATTTTCCTTTCTATATGTTTCCTCTGTAATGATAATTCATAAATTATTGTAAGTTACTTTGTGGTGTGATGAATGTAGCTGAATATCACATTCCTTGTTCCACGATGTCAAGAGTTTGTTTTGAGTGTTTCATTTGAAGTTCCAGATTATTGTCTTAATCTAATCGCAAATACAGAAAAGTGAAAAAATTACAATCCTATCGTGTAGCCTAATGCAACGATTTCAAAACTACCTAGTTTGAATGAATTAAATGTTGATTTTTTTTAACTTAATTGTTTAATTTATAAGGCCCAAGTGCCATAGGCATAACGGAGCCGAGTTCTTTTTCATTTTTACAACGATAATAACTTATTAACTAGGTTAGTTTTGGAAAGCCGAAAAACTTGCGGCTTGGTCGAGGCTAGAGATTACAATGATTCGGGTAGGAATGGGGAAGTAGGAATCTTAACCTTGGCTTTCAACAGCAGATTGGCGATGCGATATTGTTGCTGTTGGTCTGGCGAAGATGTTGCATTGTGTTAAGCTGTAACGATACAATAGAAGCGGTATTGCGGGGGAGGGGACGAGGTGGACATGTTAAAGCGACAGCTAAGAGAGGATCAAACGAATATATCTATTTGTTTCAAGAACCTGTAAATTAGCCCCATATAGTCCAAGTCCAGCTTACCCAGCACGTCTCTGATATCTTCCTTCTCTGATTTCCCTCGGGCCCGTAGGGATGCGTAAAGATCAGATCTGGCAATTTCGTAATCGAGGCAATGCCAGACAACGTGGTTGATGTCCTGATAACCTGCACCACAGCCGCTTTGATTGGTGTCTGAGAACCCTGTTCGATAGTTAGTTTAGTTTAGGTTTTATATCCCATTATTTTACCAATTTTCTTGAACAATAATTTTCCTTTTTTTTTTTTTTTTTTTTTTTTCAGCAGCTATTTTGACCAAGAAAAAAGGAATTACTGGTACATATTTACTATTTAAGAAACTATTGGACAATTGATTGGAAAATTTTTTAAAAACCCCTCAAACTTGAATTTTTTTTTTGGATAGATAGAAGAAAGTTAATTTTAAACATATGCTTATTCTATTATCACAGTCTAAGCATTCAGACACTCCAGCAGAAAGTTTGCTGAGGTGGCACATCCCATTCCAGGACTTTGGAAGAACACTTTGGAACCAATCGTCGATCTTTTCCAGCTTTGCAATTCTGTGGACGTCGTCAGTTGGGTGCAGAGGGTCACAAGTTGAGCATCATCTTGAGAATTCGGTTCTGCTTCACCTGCAGCTTTTTCTTGTGGGTGGAAGCACAATCGTACCACGCAGGGAAACCGTAGATCATTGACGGCTTGAACACCGTCTTGTACAGCAGCAGTTTTGAGTTGATGTCCAAGTGTGAGCGCCGGTTGATGAGCGGGTAGAGCATCCTTGTGAGCTTATCGCACCTGTTCAAAGTGTGCTTGATGTGGGTGGCAAACGTGAGTTTGCGGTCCAGAGTAAGCCCTGGGTATCTAGCAGCATCCGACCATGGAATTTGCCGGCCCCACACAGAGATCTCGTTTTGCGGAAGTTTTTGTAGGCTTCGTTTGCGTGTGAAAAAGACTGCTTGCGACTTGTCAGCGTTGGTCTTTATTTTCCACTTATTCTGGAAGATTTTAATGGCGTTTTGGCCGCTTGCAGCCTGGTGGTCACAATGACTTGATCAGAATCCGATGCGACGAATCCAGTATCGTCAGCAAAGAGAAAGTATTGCACATCATCGAGCATCACTAGGTCAGCGGTGAAGATATTGTAAAGCGTGGGACTTAGAACAGCACCTTTCGGGACACCGAATGGTATTAGGTGCCGATTTGATATGCATCCATCGACTGACACATGATAGGAGCGATTTAGCAGGAAAGAGCGGATGATTTTTTTTTTAACCCCCCAGTAACATTTTATGCAGGATTGCTTCCTGCCATACCTGAGTCGTATGCTTTCTCTACATCCAATAGCACCATGCCAGACGATTTGCTTTGTGAAAAATTGGTACGTATATCCTTTACAAGGCGAACAAGTTGGTGGTTGGTAGAGTGCACTGTTTTGAATCCAAACTGCACATCAGGTATAATCCTTGAGTTTTCCAGGTGCTGCTGGATTCGCTTTAGGATTATTCGCTCTAATAGTTTGCTAAAAGTGGGTAACAGACTTATTGGTCTATAGTTGGACGGGTCCGTTGAATTCTTGGCTTCGGGATGGCAATCACAACTGCATGTTTCCAACTGGGGGGAAAGTACCCAAGTCGAATACAGGCGGAGAAGATTTTGGCGATGAATGTATGACCTTTTCGAGGCAATTTCTTGAGCACAGTTCCGGATGTTGTCTTGACCAGGGGATTTTCTGGATTTAAGTCTTCGAATGACCTGAGCCACTTCCTTTGGGTGAACCAGCCATGTGTGAGTACCAGATAGTTGAGTGTGGTCGATGTGTGCGATAGACTCGTTTACCGCAGCAACAGTATCTGCATCGTCTGCCATCTGATTTGAGTGTGCTCGTGCGAAATTCGTGGCCAATAGCTGCGCTTTTTCAACCGGGGAAGCGATAATGTTGTCTCCTTGTCGCAAAGGTGGGCTATATTTCGTGGATTTTCGCAGTGCCAGTGCGCAGTGGTGATTCTCCAGAGTGTGTCTCGATCGTCGTTCAGCGTACGCAGTGTTTCCTTAAATTTGCTAAATTTGGCTTGGTCGCTCTCCTCTCGTATCTTCCGATTCAGTGACGTTACTACGTCCTGATATAAGGGATCTCTAGTTCTGTACCACTGCCGGCGACGTTTATTACGCAATGCGATCAGTCTCCGGGTGCTTTCAGGAATAGTTGCGGTTTGGTAGGTGCGTTTTTGGACTTCAAAAGCAATGTACCGCTCGTACTTATCTCGCGAACCGCGCTTCCGATATGCTTTAAACGCGACTGATTTTTCACGGTAGACCTCAGTACATTCATCATCCCACCACGGAGTGGGGGAACGTCGGCGAATTGTTGATCCTGGTACCGGTCTGCGCTGTGCGTCGATCGCACATTTGAGGATTAACCCGGATAAAAACCGATACTCTTCCAACGGAGGAAGGACTTCGACCAATTGCTCGCCATCGATGATCGCTTCAGCGTATTTACCCCAGTCGATGCACTTCGTGAGGTCGTACGCAATGTCTATCGAGCGAGATTGACACGAACCATTGGTGATTGAAATTTTAATAGGCAGGTGATCACTACCATGGGGATCTTGAATTACTTTCCACGTGCAATCCAATGATAATGAATTCGAACAGATTGAGAGGTCTAATTTGCTTCCAGGGTTTGGAGGTGGAGCCACGTGTGTTACTTCCCCAGTATTCAAAATAGTCAAGTTGAAGTAGTCCATGAGGTCTAGTATATATCAATGCAGAGCGGTTGTCGTCGTACGGTGACCCTCAGGCTGTACCGTGAGAATTAAAATCTCCTAAGATCAACCGTGGCTCTGGCATTGCGAGGCAAATAGTCGAAAGGTCCCTGTTGGATATTGCCGTATTCGGCGGCAGGTATATGCTGGCTATACTAAAACTTTTGCCTCGAATAGTCACTTGGCATGCAACTACTTCCCTGGCCTGTCATCGAGGGGAGGTCAATTCTATAAAATGAGTGGAGCTTATTAATCCCCAATACCACGCGATTATCTCTTCCAACAAAACAATAGTCAATCATGCTCATGCTCATGGACAAAATGAGGTATCTGAGTTTTCTCAAACGCAAACTACAACCTTCCGTGCAAAAATTAAACCTACCCCACGATTATCTCTTCCAACAAAACAATAATCCTAAGCACATCTCGTACGTCGTACGAGCTGAAAACACCTCCCCAGTCACCCTACTTGAACCCCATTGAGCATTTGTGGTATGAAGTAAAGCACCGACTGAATAACACCAATCAAAAAAGAGCAAAGAACAATAATGAGCTCAAAATTGCGATTCAGGAGATTTGGAACTGTATTCCGTCAACGGTGACCAGAAACCTGCTGGAATCGACGCCTCGAGATGACCGCGAGTAATTGGTTCTATCCCCATAACTTTAGTTCTAGGATACCTGATGTATTTAAACATCAAAGTTTAGCTCTGTAAAATTGATTCGATTGAGCCTGTACAAATAAATGAATTTTAGTAAAGAAAATCAGGTCTATAATTTTTGTTATATAACACATACTTAGGAGAAGTTATAGGAAGATTTACTAGAGAAATTCTACGTAATTCGAAAAAAAAAATGCTTGATAATGGTGGTTACTACCCGAGTAGGAAATAATAACATATGAATACCTAATTTTGACGTTGATAACTGTAGTTGGTATTGATGAGCGCAGCATAAGAGGTAAAATACCTAAGCAAAATACCTTAGAATTGCAAGCAAAATATCTCTCGAATAACAAAAAAAATTATTTGGGATACCTAAGAGGTAGAGTATGTGTCCCTTGACTCAGCCTATTATGCAACAATCGATTACATTTTTTATCATAACTCATAAAGTATTTGAGCTGGAAGCGACATTTAACTAGTTATACATTTGCATAGATATGTTTAATTTGCCATTTGGTAGTATGTATCACATAAAGTTACACAACTCATTTTATAAGGTCAGAAACTTTCGAGGAATATGGATGTAATGTCGGTCTATAAGCACCAAATTGGGTCTATTCATGAATGCCAGTTCTTCCCATTCGATAGATTTGTTATTAAATGTTGTCTACGTACGATTTTTTCCTGATTTCCTGATTCAAGGCGTTGCCAGCTGTATTCGCTCTACCCAACAAACAATTTCATAAATCAAACTATACTTAAACACTTAAGTGATTTTCACATATGATTTAGCGACGATTTGATAATCAACACATTCTTATTTACTCTACACAGATTTTGCTCCTTTAGTTTGTGTCAAAATGAGCCATATGAAAAACTTTCAACCGAAACTCAGACATTTTTATTGTAAATAAAATAACAACATTTTTAATACGCTTTCCATACAACAGGCCATAGTTGAGAACGTGGAAGAAAATATGTTTCTAACATTGGGTCTATGGTTTTCTTATTAAATCATTGTTATTTTACTTATGTGATCTGTTAGTTTATAACGTGTGACTATTTTCTGTACAACTTGGCTGCATTGTTCGGTTTATAGGTTCAATTTCAGCAAATTTAAATCATTTGAAGATCGTGTAGATAATCTGTTCAGCTTAACCAGTAATGTCATGGTGTCTAAAAAGTTAAGGAAATAGAAAATTACGCGAAAGTGAACAACTATTAATTGATCAATAATATCTCAATTGTTTTGGAATAAAATGGGTGTCCTGGTGGGAAAAAAATTTTGGTGGTGTGGTGGGTTTATTCGGTGGGCGGGGGCGCAGACGAGAAAAGACGTGGGGGGGGTGGGGAAGAAGAAAAAAACAAAAATGTTTAAAAAAAAGATTTTTATATAAAAAAAAAAGCGTTTTTTTTTGTGGTGTTTTTTTTTTTTTTTTTTTCCGCGGTGTTTTCCCCCTCGGGGGGTTGTTTTTGTGGGGTTTGACCATAATCCTTCCCACAGGTTATGAGCCCAGAGGCGGAAAGGGGGAAAGGGTTGGTTTGGACCGGGAAAGGGGGGAATTGTTGGTGGTCGTAGCTAAAAAAAAATATGAATTGTGGGAAAGCGAAAATGTGTGGGGTGGGAGGGAGGGGGGGGGGGGAAAGAAAAAAAGTGAGTTAAAAGGGTGTTTTGTTTTTTGGGGGGGGGAGGGAGAGGTGGTGAAATGAGGTGGGAGCCACATTTCGCAAGTCGAAACGAATAAAGTTCTGTCGACTCGAGCTTGTTTGGCATTATGGATTTCGAATCGAGCTCGAGAACGATTTAAATTCGACGAAGTACTAGATTTTCGAGCTTTATTGACATTATGTAACCATACACTCGAAACAAAATAGGCGGTCGAAACGAAACAAAACAGACGAATACTATTATCCTATCGACCGCCATTCGTATCGTGACGTCTTTGAATCGAGTGATTTAAGTTTTATTATTAGTGTTATATTGTTTTTAATAAATTGGCGGTAATTAACTATTGTCATGTAAGTATTTTATTTTTTTGTAACATATTTCTTGGTCGTAATTACAAAAACATGTGTTTTTTATTCGTAGGACCTCTGTGAATTCCAAAAACTCATTAGGCATCAATCCACCGCAAGTAGAGGCGTTATGTAGTTTTCTGGAGCAGCACACCGTGCGCAGAATATGGTACCTTCACGGTACATCCCAAATTTCGATAACCTGAAACCAATTTATATGCAATAATATACTATCATATCATAACAGCAAAAAAAGATAAAAAATGTATTTTGCCTCTATTTCCCGTAATGTCTTTCCATGTTCTAAGGCAGGGATGATCCCTAGCGCGCTGCAACTACGAACCTAATGTCAATAGTAAAATTCTCAATGTGAGCTCCAGGCACACAATGCTCTGTAGCAGGTGGAAAAACTACTTGATGGGATATTTCCACAATGGAACTGACTCTTAGCTTCGGGTCTTGACCAAGAATCCCTACTGAGCCCTTGCGGCACGACAAGCCGGCCAGTTCAGCGCAAGGGAACATAATAATATGTAATTGTGATGCATAAACTTAAAATGTGCATACATAATTAGTCAAATTTTTAACATTTAAATGATTATGATTATGAAATGATTATGATTTTCTATGTTCCCAACCATGGTCTTATGTATTTATTACACAGTAACAATTTGACATTGATATTATTTTCAATGTAAATGTATGGAAATTTAGTTGTACATTTTTGATCTGGCACAACCAAACCAAACTTAAGCAACCAAATCTTCTTTTTCCTCTTCTCCTATTGGTGGCGGGACCTAAGTTGGTCCATACTGCCAAGTGTGAAGCAACAAAATCTATACAGTAAGAGTTATAGTGTTTTCAATGTGGATATGTCAAACTGTTGAAGTGTTTTAAAGAAGTTTAGTTTTAAAATGTTTTGAAGATTTTAGTAAAGCGAACATTGCTTTAAATAAAATGTCTGGAAAAATAATAATAACACACATATGGATGATTTGTTTAACAAGAAACTTCAATGATGAGACAAGGTTGCATCCACAAATAGACGCAATACGGTTCTTATAGCCCGACATTCCATCCATATCCGTCGGATGTTCTCGTCTTCAAGAAGTAATATCGAATTCGTTATTGAACCTAGCGATACCCGAACTTATTGTCAGTGCAAACCCCAATCCGATACGAGTTACAGATAAAACCAAACACACTGACATTTTTCACAAGCCGACCCAATTTTGATACCCGATCCAGTTTGCAAGTGGATCAAAAACGAATCCGCTATAAGTGTTTTAACTTTTCGTGGTTCAAAGCCACATTTCGCAAGTCGAAACGAATAAAGTTCTGTCGACTCGAGCTTGTTTGGCATTATGGATTTCGAATCGAGCTCGAGAACGATTTAAATTCGACGAGGTACTAGATTTTCGAGCTTTATTGACATTATGTAACCATACACTCGAAACAAAATAGGCGGTCGAAACGAAACAAAACAGACGAATACTATTATCCTATCGACCGCCATTCGTATCGTGACGTCTTTGAATCGAGTGATTTAAGTTTTATTATTAGTGTTATATTGTTTTTAATAAATTGGCGGTAATTAACTATTGTCATGTAAGTATTTTATTTTTTGTAACATATTTCTTGGTCGTAATTACAAAAACATGTGTTTTTTATTCGTAGGACCTCTGTGAATTCCAAAAACTCATTAGGCATCAATCCACCGCAAGTAGAGGCGTTATGTAGTTTTATGGAGCAGCACACCGTGCGCAGAATATGGTACCTTCACGGTACATCCCAAATTTCGATAACCTGAAACCAATTTATATGCAATAATATACTATCATATCATAACAACAAAAAAAGATAAAAAATGTATTTTGCCTCTATTTCCCGTAATGTCTTTCCATGTTCTAAGGCAAGGATGATCCCTAAGCGCGCTGCAACTACGAACCTAATGTCAATAGTAAAATTCTCAATGTGAGCTCCAGGCACACAATGCTCTGTAGCAGGTGGAAAAACTACTTGATGTGATATTTCCACAATGGAACTGACTCTTAGCTTCGGGTCTTGACCAAGAATCCCTACTGAGCCCTTGCGGCACGACAAGCCGGCCAGTTCAGCGCAAGGGAACATAATAATATGTAATTGTGATGCATAAACTTAAAATGTGCATACATAATTAGTCAAATTTTTAACATTTAAATGATTATGATTATGAAATGATTATGATTTTCTATGTTCCCAACCATGGTCTAATGTATTTATTACACAGTAACAATTTGACATTGATATTATTTTCAATGTAAATGTATGGAAATTTAGTTGTACATTTTTGATCTGGCACAACCAAACCAAACTTAAGCAACCAAATTCTTCTTCTTCTTCTTCTCCTATTGGTGGCGGGACCTAAGTTGGTCCATACTGCCAAGTGTGAAGCAACAAAATCTATACAGTAAGAGTTATAGTGTTTTCAATGTGGATATGTCAAACTGTTGAAGTGTTTTAAAGAAGTTTAGTTTTAAAATGTTCTGAAGATTTTAGTAAAGCGAACATTGCTTTAAATAAAATGTCTGGAAAAATAATAATAACACACATATGGATGATTTGTTTAACAAGAAACTTCAATGATGAGACAAGGTTGCATCCACAAATAGACCCAATACGGTTCTTATAGCCCGACATTCCATCCATATCCGTCGGATGTTCTCGTCTTCAAGAAGTAATATCGAATTCGTTATTGAACCTAGCGATACCCGAACTTATTGTCAGTGCAAACCCCAATCCGATACGAGTTACAGATAAAACCAAACACACTGACATTTTTCACAAGCCGACCCAATTTTGATACCCGATCCAGTTTGCAAGTGGATCAAAAACGAATCCGCTATAAGTGTTTTAACTTTTCGTGGTTCAAAACATTTGTCGTCTTATTGAGCTTATCTAAGAAAATGTATAACTGGTAACAGCATAACAGCAAACTATCTGCTCAATAACTATCGGGACAACAAACCTTGGTGCGTTCTATACTCGGTGTATTCGTTACCAGGTGAACAGAAATACAGAAATCGAATGAAAATCCAATTAAACTTTTCGTCTTCCAAATTGCCGATTGGTTTTTCACTTCAATATGCCGATTCAAAGATACCATAAACTATTCGAATACATCCTCAAGAGTATGTTACTGCAACAACAATAAAAAAATTAATGTTTACTAAATGTTTACTTACTCCAATTCATTCAAGCTTAATGGGTTATTATGATCTCGAAGCTGGCGCCTTGAAATTCTAAGGTTGCTTGCTTCCTCCTCCTCATCATCATCACTATCTGTATCGAAAAGCATAATCTGCTGTGCGCTAAAAGAATCACACCATTATTTCCCGTATAAAGCAAAACATTCATTTGATACTTACTTAAAAGAATAACTTTATTTTTCACTGATAAAAAAAACGATTTGGATTGCCGGCGCTAAATTAATTTGTTTATGTCTTGTTTGACAGCAGGTGCTCGAAAATCTACAACGGTTAGTCGAAATCTACTACTACAAAGAAAGATAATTTATCGACCGGTCGAAATGCATACATAATGCCGAAACATTTTCGAGTCGACTTTCAAAACAATCGTTTCGAGAAGCTCGATTCGAAATGCGCAATGAGGCCCCTTGGTGATCGTAATGGAGGTCTGTATACTCTGAAAGATTCGGAGCAGGCTGCGGTCGCCGTAAGACGTTGTCACACTACGCATTGTCAGCATACGTGGCATCGGAGATTTGGGCACCGGAACCATACAGTGTTGGACCGAATACAGAAGGAAGATTTAGCTACCGGCATGGAGCTTGTCAACTACGGCATGAAAATTGTGTGCGAGCATTGCTTGGAGGGGAAGATTGCTCGTTTGCCTACCTGCAGCACGCAGACCGAAGAGCCACTCAACCACTGGAACTGATTCACACAGACCTGTGCGGACCGATGAGCAACGTCACCCCTGGAGGGAACAAGCACTTCACTGTTTTCATCGAAGACTTCAGCAGGTATTTGGTACTTTACCTGTTGAAGGATAAGGCTGAAGCAAAGCATTGTATCAAAAGCTACTTGCGGCTCGTCGAGAATAAGGTCGGTCGAAAGCCACGGATCATCCGTTCCGATCGTGGTGCCGAATTCGTCAATAAGGAGCTTGCAGAGCTTTATCGAGCGAAGGGAATAGAGATGCAGCTGACTGCGGGATACTCGCCGCAACAGAATGGCGTCGCCGAACGCCGGAACCGGTACCTTCAAGAGATGACGGTGTGCATGCTACTTGGGCTCGGCCAACGGTACTGGTGTGAAGCAATTGCGGCAGCCGCCTACATCCAGAATCGCCTTCCGTCGCGGGTGGTACAGAAGACACAAATGGAGTTATGGTGTGGCGAGAAACCGGACTTAAGCCACCTGAAAGTGTTCGGATGCGAAGCGTTCGTTTACGTACCGGACGTCAAACGAAGAAAATTGCAGAGCAGAGCTGGAAAGTTGATCTTCGTCAGATATGCTTGCGGTTCGCAGGCGTACCGATTTCTTAACAAGACGACGAGAAAAATTAACATCAGCAGAGATGCAAAATTTCTCGAGCTTGGAGCGAAGTTTCAGGAGGAGTCCGGAGACAGTCCGAAGAAGAGGGCCGATGCTTGTGACGAAGATTCAACGATCAACGGGAAGCAGTTTCTTCGGAAGAACGGGAGGAGTTCCAGTTCATCGATGCGGAAAGTGAAGAAAAATAAGAAGATCAAGTGAGTGATAGTGATGGTGATCCAGATTTTCGTGGATTCTCTGACGTAGACACTGACGAAGATTACCACGAAGTTGAAGATCAAGCTTTGTATCATGGTGAAGAGGACGATGGTTGCGGTGAAGGACTGGGTCCACGAAAATCGCAGCGAGCCAATGCAGGTATTCTACCGAAGAAGCAAAGTGATTTCGTCGTGGGCATAGCTAAGTTGGATGAGCGCGATCCGAATAGCTATAAGGAAGCGATGAAGAGTGTTAACAAGAAAGAGTGGGTAAAAGCGATGGACGAAGAATACCGGTCACTATTGTCTAAAAAGACGTGGACACTGGTTCCGTTGCCACCGGGACGACATTCGATTGGGTCGAAATGGGCTATGCGCAACGTTTCGGTGAAGATTTTAGTGAAGTGCATGCGCCAGTAGCTTTGCAACAGACATTCCGGGTTCTGCTCACTGTTGCAGGATATCA
This sequence comes from Aedes koreicus, assembly GCA_024533555.2. Lineage (NCBI taxonomy): Eukaryota > Metazoa > Arthropoda > Insecta > Diptera > Culicidae > Aedes > Aedes koreicus. Next base: position 11,463 of record JAHHFK020000581.1, read on the forward strand.
ACGCTCCAAGTGCGACACGTGGACGTTAAGAATGCGTACTTGAACGGGACGTTGCAAGAGGACATTTACATGCGTCAACCCCCAAGGCTACTCGGTGGCGGGTAAAGAAGATCTAGTGTGCACGTTAAACCGAAGCCTCTACGGACTCAAGCAGGCAGCCAGAATCTGGAACTCGACCGTTAAGGAAGCTCTGATCGGTCTCGGGTTCGAACAGTCGGAAGCAGACGCTTGTTTGTTTATCAAACGGATTAGTAACGGTATGTGGATCTATTTACTGATTTATGTCGACGACATGATCGTCGATTGCAAGGACGGGCAGCAGATTGTGCAACTAGAGAAGAAACTACAGCGACATTTTCAGATCTCCTCTCTCGGAGAGGTGAGTCTGTTTCTGGGAATCAAGGTAACGAAGGATAAGTGTGGAATGTATTCGCTCAGTCAGCAGTGCTTCATACAAGAGATTGCGGGTCGATTCGGTCTCGATTGTGCGAAGACGTCTAACTACCCACTGGATCCCGGGTATTTCAGACAGCAGGATGCTGATGCACTGGCTGACAATGCTCAGTATCACAGCCTCGTTGGTGCGCTGCTGTACGTAGCTACAAATTCAAGGCCAGACATAGCAGCAGCAGTATCAATCCTCAGCAGAAAGACCAGCAAGCCTGCGCAACATGACTGGGTGGAATTGATGCGAGTGGTGCGTTATCTAGTGGCCACACAGGACTATCAACTGAGATTGAGAAGTGACCGCGCGAAGGACCTGGTGTTGATCGGGTACAGCGACGCCGACTGGGCTGGTGACTCAACTGACCGGAAGTCTACCAGTGGTTTCGTTTACCAGATCGGTGAAACAAGCGTAAGTTGGTCAAGCCGCAAGCAAGGTTGCGTAACGACGGCAACGATGGAAGCGGAGTACGTTGCGCTTTCGGAAGCGACACAGGAAGCAGTTTGGCTGCGAAGATTGTTGGCGGAGTTAGGACACAAACAGCGTTCGCCTACAGTCGTCGAGGAAGACGCTCGGTCCAACAAAAATGCAGCAGTTCAGAGAGAAGCTTGGATTACGTCAGGAGGGCGGGGTCCAGTGATCAGCGAGGAGGAGTGTCGGTATATTCAGTCCAGGGGCGCTGATACACTGACAAAACGAGTTGACGAGTGCTGGTGAGAAAGAGAAAACAACAAAGATTGTCAAAAGAAGCTTATTATAACAAGAATAAAGACGTGTTTTTTCCTGCTAACTGTTTTTTTCACATTTCTCACGCGTTTTTATTCCTCTGCGGTTGTTATTGTCTGGTTTGACCATAATCCTTCCCACAGATTATCGCTAAATTAATGGCATAAATGGTACATAGGCCGAATGAAGGAGCTAGGCTAACATTACATCCCGTTACCCTACTATTTTGGTATTGTCTTACCTCAATTTGGTATTCGCATAATATTGTAGGAACATTTTCATCCACAGGTATTTTACCTTTTATGCAGCTCTCTTAAATACCAAGGCCAGTTATCAAGATATTCGTTGCTGCTCGGGTAATGGTACTAGGCATTCTGTACTTTCTTCACAGACATTCATGAAAAGAATCTGCCATTACTCACGTCCAATAAAGGCATTAAAATCAGTGAAATTTCGGATACATGAACTGGAACAGAAACCAGTAATGTTTACTCATTGAAAAAAAAAATAACTTTAGCAATAATTATTTGAATTTTTATTTCTCGACATAATGAATATTTTTCTGCAATATTCAGAAAAGGGAAACATTGAACTGACTATTTACAAATCGACCAAACCGCAATGAGCAGAGTGCGGTTTGTTAGCAAATCTAGAATCAAGATAGTGTGTACTCTTAAAGTTTGTAAGCTCGAATTGGCCACCGTACGCCTAGAAAAATGGCAATTGCTACGCTAACCACTACATTATTGGAAACTATGACTTAAAAATCCTAATTCTTAGAATTTTATGAAATGCTTTTCCACTTCCAGCCTGAGATGTATTATTCGGTTGTACAGCTTTATCGCCGGGCCTAGTTTAACGTCCAGATATTTTACAAGATCTTCCTGAGTCAAACTCAGGAAAGCCTTTCCGTTGATTTGCTCCTCTCGTATTTGATTTCCTACCAAGGTGCAACCGGGAAACCGTTCCACATAGGAAGCAACATTTTCCACTGACCAGCAGAGAGGGTTTTGCTCATAATCGGACAGGCCATCGGTGCACCGGTCCAATATCCTGCTGCTGGTTCTCCACAATTTGTAGGACTGTTTCAAACGAGGGCCGAAATCGGCTATCACCGGTAGGGCCGTCTTCAGCAATGGATCTAGAGCGGTGCTGGTACTGCCATTTGCCGGTGCTGTCTTTTGAACATGACCTAGCGACGGCATCGAAAGAGACTGCGGATTCTGCACATTTGGTACAGGTAGGAGCTCTTCAGGTTCCTTTTTGATTTTCTTCGCCGCAGGAGGATCCAGAGGAAGCGGTTCTTGTGGTGTGCTGAAGTTAGTCTGGGTGACGATTTGCCTGTAAAGTGGTATACGTAGTTAGAATATTGTTTTTTGTTTGAGGTTTTACTGCAGATACTCACTCATGAGATAGTCGCATTCTTTTCCTATCCTCCAGCAACCAATTGGTGGTTCTGTAGGGACACTCCGCTGGACAAGTATGATACGATTTACTCAAAAATTTGGCATTGCCTTGTCCAAGGCAATAAGGAACCTCGCAAGTGCCGTTAATTGAAGCCGGTCGATGATCTGAAAGAAAGATTGGCAAAATTGACAACTACACTTGAGTTTCAAACGTTCTGAAATACTTACCAGGTGGAAATTCGATCGGATGATTAGTCCTTTTACACCAGTTCATCGGGTGAATGTCTGAACTATCGTCCTCTATCCAGAACGAATAGAAGTTTGGCCACCCATCAAAGCAAACCTTTATTTCGTAGCCATCGGTGGCCACGACCGTTGCCGGTCGAATGAGCATTTGATTTTTGCGGTCAACCACTTCCAGCTTCATGCCCGGCTTGAACTCCATCTGTTGTCGCGTAGCAAACAGAGACTGATCGGCCGGAATGATGTCTTTTCCTATGCGGCGTGACTTCAGCCGGATGTACTTGCCCCATTCGAACTCACTTTTGTTCCAATCTGCATGAAGATAACAAGTTATTTCATTGGTTGTATGTGGACATAGTTTGTAAATGGGGAGGTAACACAAACCTGGTGGTGGAGTAATATTGTAGCCATTCTCATGGTGCCAATTGGTGTGATGAATGTAAGGAGAATGGATGTCCACCCAATAGTCGTACCGCTCATCCCACCCATCGAAGTGAACCAGTATGCGATTGTCGATTTTGTCCGTAACCGAAGCAACGCAAACTTTACCGGATTTTTTCAAATCATCAGCTTCCAGGCACATGCCGATTTGGAATTTGTTTTCGTTAGACTGAAAATGGAAGAAATTATTTTGGGTTATTTAGGAATGCTAGGATTTGACCGAAAATCATCCAACGGTTTATCATTCAGTGGAAAATTATTTTTCGAGACAGTTTTAACCAAATGATTTCGCTAGGGCGATTTTCGAGTCGATTTGAATATTTTGCTGAGATCTTCTGCAGAAGTTAGAGTTAGCATTAAGACTTCAACTTCCAAATGTAGAGGCAAAAGCAATAGAATTGAATAGATCGGCAAAGTTGGGGTCTAAAAAGGATCTTTTTGTTTTTGTATGTTATTTTTTGTTTTGTTCATTCAAATCGAACTCGCTGTTTGAGAGGAAATCAAATTTGCTCTGCAAAAATTTGACAAGTTCCGGTAATTTTTTTACCGGAATACTGTAAAATTTTACCAAAATCCCGCAAATCGGATTACCGAACGTTCAGCAGTTGAAAGTTCGGTAAAAAACTACCGAATACTGTAAAATTTTCTAGGTGTGTATATTCAAATGACTTTAAATTATGAGTATCGTTCTTACCCATTAGATTTTATAATTAGAGCAATACACAGTTAGACAAATTGGTACGACTAATCGAGACCTACATTATATTTTGAAAAATCAGTTGTCTGCATATAATTCCAACTGTATTGAAGTGATTATTCACTACACTGATAGTAATAGCACAGAGAACAGACGTTCATCGTCGGTCTGCTACTTGTGTAAAACTTTAAACTGAGATTTCAAATGTGTGTCGTTATGCTCCTGGTAGGCGGCACTGCAGTTGTGCGATAACTGTCATGTAAATGTTCAACGATAAAAACCCTAGCACATAACCTGAAAAGTTTTATTTGTTTTTCTTTGCACTTGCATCTTATACCGGCTGCCCATATTAACTTTAACACACGTTTTTCATGACAAGGTATATGGACATCAATGTCTGTTCTCCGTGGTAATAATGGTAACGACACTGCGTACAAATATAAACACTGTAAATAATACCCCTTCCCCACCGTTGGGGACCAGTATCACAACACTTTACGGTCTTTTTCTCTGATGTCGCTAAGTCAGAGATGCCGAGAGAAAGAGAAATTGAGTAAAAATCAGAAGTTGTGTACAAAAATAAACCCAAAAGGAAAGGGTTCCTTTCCCATGTATGCAACAAAACGGAGTGTGTACAAACTACCGCTAGAAACTATCACAAGCTATCAGTGGTACATAAGCGCGATCCATCACGTTACTATTACCTGTTGAGGTGGCAGATTCGTCCGTGCCTTGACCTACCCCGCAGTGGGATGTTAGGCAATGGTAACATCCTTGGTTCGAGTACTACTTTACCCATGCTCTTGCGCTCAATTTTCAACACATCTATTCAATTTTCAACCTACCGTACACTGACGGAACTTTCAACACTTTCTCTTCATATCTTTCATTCTAGCAAACATGACTGTCCACTCTTTGTGCGTCATGGTGATGAGCAGACCTCTCTTTCTACGTCTGTGTAAATAAGCTATTTATATAAAATAAAAAAAAATTGCAATCAAATCATTTCACTCGGCATGGGAATGTTTTGCGTAAAGGGAAAGTCCTTAGGGTTTAATATTTGATGGGATGGTGGTGAAGTGCATTAGTGGCTTGTCAAAATTTTTTATGGGCTACGCTTGCAACTAAATGAAAGAAAATGTAATATAACTGTCACGTTTATGGTTTTTTTTTTCGAAATGAGTTTTTTTTTCTTGAATAAGCAGGGGTTCAAACTTCTATCAAAACATGCTTCTTACCCGAGAAATACACGGTTTGTGTTTAAGTAACCTGGATAATTCTCATTTTTGGTAGAAATTTGTGTTTCATTTGTATGGGAGCCCTCCCTTCCAGAGGGGGGTGGTTTCTCAAACCACCATACAATCATTGCCTTCAAAACCCTCCACATGCCAAATTTGGTTCCATTTGCTTGATTAGTTCTCGAACCATCACACTGGGCTCATCGATTATAATAAAAATGTGAGTTTCATTTGTTTGAAGCCCCCCCCCCCCCCTCAGAAAGGGAGGGGTCTTGAACTACCATAGAAACATTCTTGCCTTCGAAACCCCCCACATGCTAAATTTGATTCGATTTGCTTGATTAGTTCTCGGGTTATGATGAAATTTGTGTCTCATTTGTATGAGAGCGCCCCTTCCTGAGAGAGAAGGGGTCTCAAACAATCATAAGAACCTTCCCCAGCCCTAAAAACCCCTTCATATAAATTTTCACGTTGGTCGGTTCAGAACTTTCCGTGTCTATAAGGGTCTGACAGACAGAAATTCATTTTTATGTATATAGAAATTTAGCCTCCAAAAACCTCCATATGCTAAAAGTGGTTTCATTTACTTGATTAGTTCTCGAGTTATGCAGAAATTTGCTTTTTATTTGTAGGGGGAGCCCCCCTCCCCTTCAAAAAGGGGAGGGGTATTGAACTGCCATAGAAACATTTCTTGCCTCCAAAAATCTCAACATGTCAAATTTGGTTTCATTTGCTTCATTGGCTCTCGAGTTATGCTAAAAATTATGTTTTATTTTTATGGGAGACTGCCTTTCCAGAAGGCGGAGGGGTCTCAGACCACCATAGAAACATTTATTTCCTTCAAAAACCTCCACATGTAAAATTTGGTTCCATTTGCTTGATTTGTTCTCGAGTTATGCAGAAATTCGTGTTTTATTTGTATGAAAGACCCCTCTTTCAGTGAGCGGAGGAGTATCAAACCACAATAGAAACATTTCTTGCCTTCGAAAACCTCCACATGCCAAATTGGGTTCCATTAACTTGATAAGTTCTCGAGTTATTCAGAAATGTGTGTTTCATTTGTATATGAGCCCTCCTTTCAGAGAAGGGAGGGGCTCGAGTCAACTTAGAAACATTTCTTGCCTTCCAAAACCTCCACCTGCCAAATGTGGTTCCATTTGCTTGATTAATTCTCGAGTTATGCAGAAATTTGTGTTGCATTTGTATGTAAACCCCCCTCCCTCCCCCTTCCAGATGGCGTAGGAGTCTCAAACTTCCATAGAAACATTTATCTCCTCCAAAAACCTCCACATGCCAAATAATTTATATACCTCCACCTTCCAAATGTGGTTCCATTTGCTTGATTAATTCTCGAGTTATGCAGAAATTTGTGTTGCATTTGTATGTAAACCCCCCTCCCTCCCCCTTCCAGATGGCGTAGGAGTCTCAAACTTCCATAGAAACATTTATCTCCTCCAAAAACCTCCACATGCCAAATTTGGTTCCGTATGCTTGATTAGTTCTCGAGTTATGCACAAATTTGTGTTTCATTAGTATGAGAGCCCCCCTCTTACAGAGGGCGGAAGGGTCTTGAGTTACCTTAGAAACATTTTTTGTCTTCAAAAACCTCTACCTGCCAAATTTGGTTCCATTAACTTGATTAGTTCTAGAGTTATGCAGAAACTTGTGTTTCATTTGTATGGGAGCCTCCCTTTCTAGAGAGGGGAGGGGTCTCAAACTACCATAAAAACATTTCTTGCCTGCAAAAACTTCCGCATGCTAAATTTGTGTTTCTTTGCTTGATCAGTTCTCGAGTTATACAGAAATATGTGTTTCATTTGTATGGGAGCCTCCCTTTATAGAGAGGGGAGGGGACTCAAACTACCATAAAAACATTTCTTGCCTTCAAAAACTTCCGCATGCTAAATTTGGGTTTCTTCGCTTGATCAGTTCTCGAGTTATGCAGAAATATGTGTTTCATTTGTATGGGAGCCCCCCCCACCCCTTCAGAGGAGGGAGGGGCCTCTTACTATCTTAAGAACCTTCTCCGGCCCCAAAAACCCGTGCATACAAATTTTCACGCCGATCGGTCGTTCCGCTCGCGAATTAAATCGTGACAAAGGAAACCCCAACTCATTTTTATTTATATAGATTTACTATTTAATCTACTGCGCCGATATCGTAATAACCGAATACCGCGAAATCCTAATGAAATTGTGAATGTATGAAAGATGGCGGCAGGTACTTACCGGCGTGTTAAGATGCGTGAACAGGTTCCTGGAGGCGGGCTTCGCCCCCTTTTCTGTGAGATACTTCGACCAGCTAAAGTCGCCATTGTATCCTTGGGGAGGCTGCAGCACTCGGCCCGTCTTCCGACACCAGCCGGGAGGGAAGATGTCCAATGAATCGGCGTTCACCCAAAAGTCATAATCCCGAGAGTAACCGTCGAAAGTCAGCTTCAGACGATAGCCACGGACCTCGACGATGGTACACACGCAAAAGAGCGAATTATTTTCCGGATCAATTGCCTCCAACTTCATTCCGGTGAGGAATTTGTTCACTCCACTGGGGTATGGATTCAAGAACAATTTTAAGGGCGATGCGGTTCCTTGCGTTTTGGACAGATACATCTCCCACGCAAATTTGGGCTGATTCGGTTGCTCTGGCTGCACTTCTTGAACGGTGGTTTTGGGGACGATGGCCTTCGGTGGAAGAAGCTTCTTCTCTTTGAAAGCATTCGCAAAGTTGACAGAACTACTCAGCGAGTCATCGTCACTAGTCGGAAGCGGGGTGCTGGTGGATGCTGACGATTCGGATGATCCGATACCCTTTTGCTGAAGCTTTTTGGAATAGGCAATGCTCGTCAATAAAGATTCGTTTTTGGTTTTCTTCATGCAGGCAATCGAACAGTATTCCGGAGTGGCAAAGTCACTCGCAGTTCCACGACCACGGCAGCCTTTGCAGTGATATGAACCATCCGTACTCAAGGTCTTACGTTTCTTTCTTGCCGCTTTAACAGCTGCTCTGCTTGCTACGGGAGTTTCCAGAGTTTGGTAAACATTAGTGCTCACGTGCTTCAAGTATTCATTGATTTCCATCGGTTCCACCATACCAAATTGGTTGAACTGGAAATGAAGGTAGCTGTTATGCATGTATCCTATTCCATCATTCCACTTGATAAGATCTGAGGGCGTTGATCCAAAATCCCCCTCAATGTAGTCCTTCTCTTCTTTCTCTTCGCGATCCGCTACGGAGCGTGAATCCGATCGACTTTTTTCACGATGTCGCTGAGATTTTACCATGGATTGCTTTTTCTTGTACTTTTCGATCGCCTCCTGCAATTTGTCCTGATCGTATGCCGGAGGAGACTCCGAAGTTTCTTCCTTCTTGGGAGGGCTGATTGTATGCAAACTGGAAGCAGAGGTCTTGATGCTGCGACTCTCATCCGACTCCGTCTCCAGCTTTTCATTACAAATCAACGAGTGGACAGTCTTAGACGACCGGCTTCTTCTACTCACGGAATTCCTTCCTTTTCTGGCTCTCTTAACGATTGCCAGCGGTTTTGGCATCGGAAGAATATCATCATCCTCCTCCTTCGGAACTATATCTGGCTTGGGTGGTTCCGATAGCCGACGAGAGCGAACCGGACTTAATACTTGTTGGCTGTCAGAATTCGCTCTCTTCAACAACCGAGGACTCTTCAGTTCATCCTCCAATAGAGGCTCGTCTGTCTTCTTCGTTGGCGTTTTTAATTCTTTCTCAATCTCGTGTGTTATATTATCTTCCTTTGTCGTTTCATTTTCTTCCTTCGTTTCTGTCACCTTCTCACTATCATCAACAACTTCCGAACATACCGATCCTTGCGAGCTTTCCAACATTTCCATCTCCATTTGCTCACCCGTATCAACTTCATCATCTTGAGATTCTTCTTTGCTCTCCGGATCTTCTCCGCCGATCGTCATCCGATCAGTTTCCGATGCATCCACCTGCGAGCTAGACTGCGAGAAAGTTTTATTGATCTCTTCAAACGAGCTCTGATTTTCCCTGTCCGAGAAAGGTTCGGACGATTCTGGCTGCTCATCCGGTACTGTTGGTTCCTGTTCCACAGTTAATTGTGGGGTTTCTTCCTGGAACAACGGGATCATTGGTTGAAGAGACGGTTCAACTACCAAAGGCATAACGGTGATATTGCTACTGCTGCATGAGGAAATGACAGCGTGCATCGTGGTTGGAATGTTGTCGATGGTAGTTCTTGGTGCTGTCAGTGATGGAGCCAACGGCAGAGTTGGGCTCGCAGCTTGAACGACAATCTGGTTCGGGGTCGGCTGAATACTGGTTGTACGTTGCGGAATCAATGTTGGGGACTGTGCTGGCGAAGACAGCCGCTTACGGTTAGCGCTGTTGGTAATGATGATTTTACGCTTCATATCTGGAAGCGAAACAGGCGAAAGCGGTGGAGTAGCGGCAACAATGCGCGGTTGTCCTGTCGTTGGTCCCGGACCCAAGTGGCCTTCCGAAGGTTTGTATGTTATTTTGTTGAATAGAACTTTGTTTTGATTGGGTGAGAGAACAGCGCTTTGCTGAGGTTGCATCGTAGCAGGCGAAGCCGGTCGGATATGTTTGATGAGCGCGGATGCTTGTGGCGAAAGAGGTTGTTGAATAGGTTGTATTTGGGGCAACTGGGATTGTTGTGATTGAAGTTGTGCCTGTTGTTGTATGAGCGATGGAGGTTGAATAATCTGTTGTGGTTTCGAAATGGGGAGCGGAAGTTGTTCATTGCCGGCAGTGACCTTGATGGTCGTTCCAAATGGAAGTACGTGATGACAAACGCTCGCAGCTCCGCCTGGTGACGACGATTGAATGGCACTGTCCTGGGTCGGTTTGATTACCGTGCCGCTGTAATTGGCGATCACGGGTTTCGGAGCAATGGGTTTCAGTATTTTTATTGATGGAAGACGCTTCAGGTCAGCAGGGGCGGTCATGGTCAACGTACTGGGTTGGATCATCGTCATGGACGGTGGTCCTTGGGGTTGCTGTTGATTCAACGGACCGATAAACTTTTGCTGCAGGGACATTATGTTGGTGTTTCCGATTTGTAGCTTGAACCCTGGGGTTTGCATCTGAAAAAGAATGAAAATGAAATGAAATTTTGTTATTGAGTTGTTCAACATGGCAAAATGCTGAGTTTTCTATAGATTGTGGAGGATCGAAGCAAGCGCTGCTGTGAAAATGACACGTTTTGGCTTCGCTGCATCGTTTTCCGGGGAAACATTTATTTATTATTTTGGTATTTATTTTAACATTAATAAAAGTACTTTTTCAAACAGACGTTATCTGATTTTGTAAACAAGTAGGGGGAGTAAGATGTTGAGATTTCTGAACAAAAACAGTTGTGGATAATGAAGTTTCCTCAAAAAAAAAAAAAAAAGAAAAGTACATAGGGTACATGTCCCTTGACTCCTAATGTGCGGCGATCGATTACATTTTCATAAAGTATTTGAGCTGGAGGCGATATTTAACTAGTTATACACTTGCTTAGATAAGTTTAATAAGTCAATGGTAGTAAGTACCACGAAAAGTTACACAACTCAGTTTATTACTTCAGAAACTGTCGAGGGATATGGATGTAATGTAGGTCTATAAGCACCAAATTGGGTCTATTCATGGATGCAACTTCGTCCCATTTGATAGATTTAATTTTTCATTTTCATTTTCATTTTGCAGCATTTGGTGGGGCAATAAGAGCGCTAGTCAGTTCAAAGCCGATGATGAAGGATGGGTAATGGCGAACTAGTCTATTCAGACCACATGAACTCCATGGGAAGAAACAAGGATAGGTTTGGGTAGGTGGTTAAGGTAGGGCGTTTTGGAAATAACCGGTTAAAAATACGGCAAAAAGAAGATCATAAAATCGTTAATTTACAATTCCGCATTACAATGCTACACGGCAAATCCCGGAAAAGATAGAGAGAGCTATTCCCTATAGTTCGTATCAATGTGACCAGGCTATCTGAGATGCCACTGTAAATTTCATGATGGTTTTTACGCTACTAGTTGCTATATCAAAGTAACATCTCTCTATGATTTGCTATGATTTGAAAGTCGGCTGTCGTATACCCGCACATATTTAAATTATAATTTATATTAGAATAAAAATTAGAATGGCAATTTAGGTTTGGTGTCTAGTGATGATGACAATCAATGAATAAACAACAATGAAAGAATTGCCACGTCAATGAAAAATGCACCTCCTGTCGGGTCCCTTAACTACCCTTAACCCAAATTGAATATTAAACGTTTTCAAAATTGAATAAATCCATCTATGATTATTTTTTAGTGATTTGCGGCCCAACCCACCGATATTACACTCAACTTTAGTGCCTGTATACATGCGTGCTACGACGCGGCTATTAAATAGAAAGAGGAGCGAGTGTAATATTATCACTACTTTGTGTGGCTGGACCTTTGGCTCCCATGAATGGTTCATTAGAGTAGAAGGTCATAGAATGACATGACCTTGCGACATCTGTCATAAATCAGCTATCTCCAATGCATCATTAACATGAGATTAGACCCTCCCACCAGCGTCCAGGTACAAAATCCAGCCATGGAGAGGGAACTTCGTCCCATTTGATAGATTTATTATTAAATGTAGTCTTCGTACGGTTTTGGCTAGCTGTATTCGCACTACCCAACACAAAATTTCCATAAACAAACTATAATAAAACTGCTTAATAACAGTTAAGTGATTCTTATATATGACTAGCTGAACCCGGTGCGTGCGCTGCTACGCTTGCAACTAAATGAAGGAAAATTAAATATAACTGGCACGTTTATGGTTTTTTTTTCTTGAATAAGCAGGGATTCAAACTTCTATCAATGCATGCTTCTTACCCGAGAAATACACGTTTTGTGTTTAAGTAACCTCGATAATTCTCATTTTTGGTAGAAATTTGTGTTTCATTTGTATGGGAGCCCTCCCTTCCAGAAGGGGGTGGTTTCTCAAACCACCATACAATCATTGCCTTCAAAACCCCCCACATGCCAAATTTGGTTCTATTTGCTTGATTAGTTCTCGAACCATCACATTGGGCTCATCGATTATAATAAAAATTTGAGTTTCATTTGTTTGAAGCCCCTTCCCCTTTTTCAGAAAGGGGAGGGGTCTTGAACTACCATAGAAACATTCTTGCCTTCAAAACCCCCCACATGCCAAATTTGATTCAATTTGCTTGATTAGTTCTCGGGTTATGATGAAATTTGTGTCTCATTTGTATGAGAGCGCCCCTTCCTGAGAGAGAAGGGGTCTCAAACAATCATAAGAACCTTTCCCAGCCCCAAAAACCCCTTCATATAAATTTTCACGTTGGTCGGTTCAGAACTTTCCGAGTCTATAAGGGTCTGACAGACAGACAGACAGAAATTCATTTTTATGTATATAGAAATCTAGCCTCCAAAAACCCGAATACAAACATTTATTTCTCTCAAAACCTCCACATGCTAAATTTGGTTCCATTTGCTTTAATTTTTATCGAGTTATGCAGAAATTCGTGTTTCATTTGTATGAGAGACCCCTCTTTCAGTGAGCGGAGGAGTCTCAAACCACAATAGAATCATTTTTTGCCTTCGAAAACCTCCACATGGCAAATTGGGTTCCATTAACTTGCTAAGTTCTCGAGTTATTCAGAAATTTGTGTTTCATTTGTATATGAGCCCTGCTTTCAGAGAAGGGAGGGGCTCGAGTCAACTTAGAAACATTTCTTGCCTTCAAAATCCTACACCTGCCAAATGTGGTTCCACTTACCTGATTAGTTCTCGAGTTATGCAGAAATTTGTGTTGGATTTGTTTGGAAACTCCCCTCCCTCCCCCTTCCAGATGTCGAAGGAGTCTCAAACTTCCATAGAAACATTTCTCTCCTCCAAAAACCTCCACATGCCAAATTTGGTTCCATATGCTTGTTTAGTTCTCGAGTTATGCACAAATTTGTGTTTCATTAGTATGAGAGCCCCCCTCTTACAGAGGGCGGAGGGGTCTTAAGTTACCTTAGAAAAATTTCTTGCCTTCAAAAACCTCTACCTGCCAAATTTGGTTCCATTTACTTGATTAGTTCTCGAGTTATGCAGAAACTTGTGTTTCAATTGTATGGGAGCCCCGCCCCCCCTACCAGAGAGAGTGAGGAGGGGTCTCGAACCACCGTAGAAACATTTATTGCCTTTAAAATCCCCGCAAGCCAAATCTGGTTCCATTTGCTTTATTAGATCTAGAGTTATGAAGAAATTTCAGTTTCATTTGTATGACAGCACCCCTTCTAGGAGAGGGGAGGGGTCTCAAACTACCATAGAAACATTTTTCGCCACCAGAAAACCCCACATGCCAAATTTGTCAACCGAAACTCGTACAATTTTATTCAAAACTTTACCAATAACTGCATTGTCAATACACTTTTCGTACAACAGGCCATAGTTGGGAACATAGAAAAAAAAAGTTCCTAACATTGGGTCTACGGTTTTCCTTCTAAATCATTGTTATTTCGCCTATGTGAACAGTTAGTTTATAATTTGTGACTATTTTTTGTAGATTATCTGTTCAGCTTAGCCAGTGATGTCATGATGTTTAAGTTTTTAAGTTTTGAACTGTAGCTTGAATTCTACGGCTTTTTGAACTAAACAAAGTAACAATATGTATTTGACCAAATTAAGTGAGTGTTTTGGAAGGTCAACCGATATAATGAGATATCTTGAGATGTTGAGGTTCATAAGAACTGATCTTGAGTTCAGAACTTAAGACATACAGTGGTAACCGTAGCTTTTTGGGCTATACAAAGTTAAGTTATTTGTCAGAAGCAGATAATTTCCATCAACATGAGAGGCTCTAGGAGTGGACAGTAATTTATTGCTAGAACTAAGAGAATTGAAGAGAAAGCATTGATAGTTTGCCGTATAGAGTAACGGCAGGTTATGAAAATTGAAAGATACAAGTTGAAAACGAGCGGAGGGCATATGAAGGTAGTATACAATCGGGCGCATAATCTTTTACCAAACTACCCCAGATGCGGGGTAGGCAAGAGGGAGGATACCCCCTTGACTGGCAAATCGGTCGCATTCTCTTTTGCCGCGTTGCAATTTGCCGTTGATACTGCGGAGACTTATTGAAATTACATTTGTTGAATTTGCGCTGGAGCTGTGAACACAACAAGGATCGCATGAAAGCGACATAAATATCAGCAATTTCATACATCATACATTTATTGAGTAATTCATGTTAAGGGCCTAAAAGCCATTTGCAAACAATAACTTTAAATGTCGATTTCTCTTGAATCTTAAATCACTCTCGGGAAATAAGAGCAGCATCTGGTAGAAAAATGTTAGTTCTACCATATGGAGTAGCTGGATATAGTGGGATTCTCGTGATTCGTGAGAGATCAACGTTTAAAGTCATTGTTTACAAATGGATTTTAGGCCCTAATCATGAATTACTCGAGATTTCATAAAATGGTTGATTATTGTTTTCGATGCTACAATTACTTTATCTGATGGCACTGATTCTAGTCTTAAAAAAAATGAATTTCATGCACGTATTGCATGAATTTCAATTGTCCTGCTTCATACTAGTCTGACACCGAAGGCTAAAATAAACACCGATGAATGAAAAGCTTTGTCGAAAAAGTTTGTTTGAAGATTGTTTTGCTGAAGCTGACTAAGAAGTGGCTGTCAAAAGAAGATAATTTGTTTCAATTGAAAGGGATGAATGTTAAGTTCATCGTCCCACGACGATTTTCAATTGAAATTGAAATTTTATGACCCTGGTGAAGATATCGGGTGCGTTATCGGACTCATTTCAAACACACAAAGGACTTCGGCAAGGCTATGGTCTTTCCTGCCTCCTGTTCAACATTGCGCAAGAATCGTGTTAGGAAACGTGCGGGTTTTAGCATGCGGGGGATGATTTTCAATAAATCCAGTCAATTCATTTGCTTCGCTGACGACGTGGACATTGTCGGGAGACCGTTCCAGGCGGTTACTGAGCAGTACACCAGGCTGAACCGTGAAGATGAGTTCGAGGTTGGAGGTGAGTTTGTGTACCTCGGATCATTGGTGACGTTGGATAACAACTGCAGCAGAGTAATTCGGAGACGCATAATAGCCGGACGTCGTGCTTACTTTGGACTACACAAGCCCATAAGGTCTGGTAAACTTCACCCCTGTACTTATTGTATCGAGATTCTGATAAGACCGGTAGTTCTCTACGGGCACGCAACGTGGACAGTGCTCCTGCTTCTTTGGTTTTGTATGTAAAATCGGTGTATAGAGGAGAAGAATGAATCAGAAGCTGGCGCAACTCTAACCTAGTATCCAGAACGTCACCTAAACTGGAACTGGCTACAATGGGCGGGACACGTTGTAAGCATGCCAGCCAACAATCTCACAAAAAAGGTGTTTGTCTCGAATCCGGCCGGTACAAGACGCAGGGGAGCGCAGTGAGCTAGGCGGTTAGACCAAGTGGATCAAGACCTAGAGAGTGTACGACGCTCGAGAAACTGGAGACAAGTAGCTCTAAACCGAGTTTTTTGGCGAAACATTGTGGCGCAGGTGCGGTCCTGAAGGGAGATTGGACCGACAGAAGTTAAGTCAGATTGTTTCATTATCAAACACAAGCAAAATACTGGTAGACAATGCACTAAAATATCCTTTCCAATAGCTCATGCCATATAAACTTCAAATGACTTGTGATCTGTCAGATTCGATCCGAGTAAGTTTAATTTCATGGGAGCGCACTGCGAAGCAAAAAAATTAGAAATTTATAACACTCTAGTGGACATTTCCAAGACTTTACATTTATTGTTATACAATAATGTGAATTCCTAGTTATTAGGCCTTGAGAAACACTGCTTTATGTATATGCAAAATTGAAATGTATGAAGCCACGAATAATAAGAACAGGCAAACTCATGATTCATCAAACAAACTCAACTCAAACCTTGTTGTATGATAAGCGCCGAGCCTATCAGCACACCTCATTGAGCTATAATGAAGAATAAGGATTTGCAAATTCAGATACGATATCAACTACACCATTAGATATTTATCACCATCATAGCAAACTTATGCCATCGTTGCAACTATATATTTCAATAGCCCAAAATACAACACACCTCACACACGATGTACATAGTGAATTAATTGGCCACTCACTTCGTATTTCTCATAATGGCGAAACATTTATCAAACCAAATGAATAAAGAGTAAATCTTTGCAAAATTCCACGCGATGTATTCCAAACAGCTGCCTCGTGAAGCTCGAACCAATTAATCAGTGCTCGAATCAGCCAACCAGATGGCACGTGTAACTTAACATCGATGAACACCACATGTTGGTATTGCTCATAACAATCATCATAAGCACCTTCATCCCAAAACACCAAACAGCGAAGTTGTAGAAGGCTTCCTCAAGACACCGTGTTCACATGAATTAGCACGTTTTGCGGTGAGGGGCGACCTTCACCAAAATCGCACAACCCAGGTAGTGTGGCCTGGTGTGCACGCAACAAGCGTAGGGAGATACTTCACTTCACTGCAACGAAAACGACTACGGTTCCACTGGCTGCTACTCTCCTCGGTTCATAAGAACGCACACCGGCCTTTCAATTGGTGAAAACGATATTTTCATACGATTCAATTTCAATCTGACTGGTTGCAGCCATGTTGTTGTCGAGTCGTCGTCGTCGTCGTCGTCGTTGTTGTTGTCGTCACAGACTTTCAGTAGGACGTTTCCCAATATTCACAATACACAAGGATGATGGAGAACATAAAGGCAGGATAAGAGGCGATGCAAAATATGCCTCTCCTTGAACTAACAACGGTGTGTGACCGATGCGATAAAAATGACTATCGCACGTACCTGTGACGAAATCACCTGCTTCAGCTCTAACTTCGTCCGAAGCGTGATATCTCGTTCTTCCACGAATCACTTATCGCAATAATTATCCTCTGCTAAATGGAACGATGTGCATCTTTACTCGCTTCGCACTTTCGCTAATGATTACGCACTATAAATTGAACCGAAAATTAGTTCAGTTTGTACTTTGACACATGATCTCACATTTTCAAGCCTCGCAGATTTATGTTCTGACTAGCCTTTCGTCAACTACGGGATGGTTGCTCTACGGTTAACAACTGCTCACTTGCTTCTCGCGACTGACTGGAGCACTGTTGGTGTAACTCTCGCTCACGATGAGCTGAAAAATACATGTTTTCATACTCGAACACTGGTACTCTCTGCTCTGTCTGACTGGTTCATCTGTCGGTTTGGCTAACAGAAGCCCGAGCCATGATGGCTAACAAAATAAAGCGAAATCGATATAAGGGCAAGCCGTTGTTGACATAAGAACCTTTTCATTCAAAGTTTTAAAATTGAAGGAGCAGGTTGCTAGGATCCAAAAATGACCGATTTGCATCAACACTTCGGATTGTTTAAGGCACAAATTAGAAAATTTTAATTCAAGTCTGGCATGTGCAATCTTCGTACTGTCTAAGATTCGTGCTTTGAAAAATTCGAAGTTATGATGCAAATTGACATTTATGGCAGGCATTTTTTTCTCTTCTGGGAAAAGGCACCAAGCAATCTCACTTTACGTTTGTTGTGAATTGGCTTGGTCTGGTTGGATTTGAATTGTAATCTCCCACTCGAATTGATTTAATCAAACCCAAACCAATTTTTTAATTGGTTAAATTAATTGAACACAAAAAAAATTCCCCGTTTGATTCAGCAGTGTAGCAGTGTAGCAAGTTTAGCCCTCATGTTTGCCGCTGTGTAATTGTAAATGCAAAATTAGATCAACTACAGCAGAACAGCAAATTTTGATTCTCATTTGATCTCCAGCTTGGCTCGGGAGCGTCAGTCCGTTTTAGCTCTGCTAGGTATTTTAACGTGTAGATGGATACGTATAAATACATGTGCTCGGAAGGCACGCTTATTGCGACTGTATGCGATGTAGAGCTTCATGAGCAAAGAAATGTATTAGTCGTCCGTCGTGTTTAGTGGGATTGCAAATCGGGTTGTTACTAAATATCCCTTCCGGTATTCATGGCCCTCCCAACGCCCTGAGAAACGTGGAGCTTTCGACACAGTGAATATTTCAATGATTTTTAATAAGACTAAATCGTCGAGCGTTGGTAAATTTATGGCTGAGCTACTTTTGCTGCTGTCATAACGGGTGGTGGTGTGCTGATGATTATGATGATGTTGATGATGTTTGCAGACTTGGCAAATTGCATATCAATATTGAGTGTGAAGCGATACTTTTGCTTCATATTTAGGTGTTGGTGGAGGTTATGTTTTAATGTAATCTATTGCTTCGTGTATGTCATCTACCTGTTTCGATCGTTCAATGATTCAACTTGATTTAAATTTGCATTCCGGCGGTGATAAAAGTGATTAGCACTCTACGTGCTACGGAACTACTAGAATAAATGGTTTTTCATAAATCTGATGTACCTATATTAAATGTGGAAAATAGCAACGGTATTTCAGTCAAGAATTATAATTTGACTACACTAATAAATGCATTTCCAATGTTGTAGTGATTGCAAATCTCACAAGATTGATTCTAGTTAGCAAATCTCGTCAACTTATTCAAAACGACGTATCTGATTTTGTAAACAAAGAGGTAAACAAAGATTCACACGTAAATTTCACGATCTTCTTTACACTCGCACCAGCAGTGCCATCATAATAAGTCAAATGTTTCTCTAACGTTATGTTAATTCTAGTCTGCGTGGGAGTGCAAAGAATCTAGAGAAATTTACGTTCGAATCTTTGTTTACAAAATCACATCGTTTTGAAAAAGTTCTCGAGAAATTTGGCTTCAAATCAGTTCTTGCTGTGTTCTTTATGTTCTTTATGTCTGTGCACAGCCTACTCTTTGGATCTGCAAATTAACAACAGCTGAAAAATTGTCTTTACATGTCATTAGGTACAAAGTCATGGACGAATCCAAGTTGAAAAAAAAAGAAGAAGACACCGAGTGGTGATAAATCTGAAATATTCCAATGGTATTCATCTGTGAGTATCAGATGACAGTGAATATAACATTTTTTATACACCAGTCATGGCAAAGCATGCTACACAAAGTTGTATAATTAGTAGTAGTGCCAGTAAATTTATCCAAATGAGTCCAAATTACTGTATGCTGGCTACACTGCAGCATACATGGCATTAAAATTTAGTATGTGAAATCTTTGTAGATTTGTGGCTTAAAAAATTTGGAGGGGTGATGAAAACCACGATATTTGGATTCTAGCGTACCCCGCTTCAAAGATTGTCCACGAGCCTTAATTTTGACGAAACTTTGTTGATTGTTCATTGTTTCTACATCCTGAAAATTTGGTGCAGTTTGAAGCTGTTTTGAAGTTTTCAAAAAGAGAAAATTTACACCGCGAAAATCCAGCATTATCCCATTGCGAACGGAGAGAACGACTCGGAATTGAGCGTGCTACCTTTTCAAGGGTTTAATGATTTGATGATCGTTTGACCATCGATCATAAACCCGGTGCTGGTCGAAAACTAGGTCCATCAAGCAGAAACGTCGAGCAGATGGTTTCGGTTAGAGATGTGATTAGAAAAACTGACTGATTCGAAAAGCTACGTCCGGAAAACGAAGGGTTGAGCTATATTACACCGTGTCTAATATATACTCATACACTTTTTCATCTCGTCATAGTGGTGATAAAACAAGTTTTCGGAAGGAGAGCGGCCAGGCGCTATTTTAAAGAGTTTGAAAAACCTAGGATGATTTGATTTTGTGTATCGAACCATTAAAAAGTACTGTGAGACTTCCTCGTTTTTTTTCAGTAAAATCATCTGTTGTATTTTCTAAAGCAACACGATTGTTCCGTGCTATTTTGGCCAGATTTGGCATACTGCCATGAATCTAAAGCTCCGCCCAATAAAAAAATATTGGGCCTTCGTCAAGTGGAACCTGAAAAATACAAAAAAAAAAACTCTTCTGCGGCGAACAAAATGAAGGATGTAACCAGGGGCTGGATTATCAGAAAGAAAATATATATTTCTGGCTTAGGAAGTACCAGCGCATCGGTCCCTAATTATATGGATCACCTCTCAAAGCATAACTTCTAACGAATAATCCCTTGAATATTCTGTGAAAATAACACGTTGGATCAAAACAAAAACAACGATTCTAGTACCGCGTAGCAAAGGGGTACCAACAATCAATAGGAAACTAACGATTTAAAATAGGTTCACTGTTGTAGAATCCCTTGGCACCCAAGTGCACTTTGCACCTTGCATCTTGCAATACATTCTTGCGCCTTTTCGGCACTAGAATTTTTGTTTTTGTTTTAATTTGCTGTGTTTTTTTACAGAATATTTGATGGGCTCTTCGATGTGACTTATGTTTTAGGGATGATTAATTAAATATCCATTTCTTCATGACTATCCAGCCGCTGGGGGTACTTTATGATGTACTTGGGATCAATAAGGCTCTAAAGTAGTGAGCCAATTATAGATCGCTATGTCTCTGAATCTAAGTCTATGAATGTCTATGAATTTGACCTCTAAATTGATGTAATTGATTCCGCGCAAAAAACCTTCACATATCCAGCGATAGGATATCTCTAATAATGCGCCGTGAATTATATTTGAGGGTTGAATTGAGAAAAGCTTGAAATATTTAGCAAAGATTTGCCTGGACTAGGACAGAATCAAACTCTAAGGCACTCTGACCTTATTTCAAGGATATTTGAGAAATCTTCCCCGGTTGTCAGAATAATTCTTGTTGACATATAATTCTGGTTCCCGGAAGTTGTATAAACGTGTATATTCTGTTGAACGAAACGAAACGTATGTAGAAAAGGAATTCAGGACCGCACAAAGCTACACAAACGACATATGAAGTATTTGATCGAGTGGCCACTTTATAGCCTGGAATACGGAGTAATGGCCAAGTATGGAACCTAATGTTAGATACCTATATTTCTATGATCGA
The DNA here is from genome assembly GCA_024533555.2 of Aedes koreicus. NCBI lineage: Eukaryota > Metazoa > Arthropoda > Insecta > Diptera > Culicidae > Aedes > Aedes koreicus. The sequence continues at coordinate 32,641 of JAHHFK020000581.1, forward strand.
ATTTGTTCGATCCACATTTTGGGCACATACGCGTTAAAGTACTATTCCGTTGCACCTGGTAAAATGTTGCTTTTTGTAAGATAATATTGAAAAACTCGGTGGTTTTTTATTCAATAGACAAAAAATGAAATAAGATACGTGGAAGATCCAGGATTTCCAAAATATCTATCATAAACATGCTAACGACCGAAATCTAGATTTTTGGAAAAACAATCGAGAAACCGCGGTGGATATGCACTGCTAACTATATCCCGTTTTTCAAAACTAATTAGAAAACAGAACAACAAAATAACTTTTTTGACAAAGCCAATGCTTGTTCGAAATTCGAACTTAATTTGAGTACAAGCTTATTCATGTGATTTTGAGTGAATGTTCAATTAGTTTACTTTGCTCAAATAGCTTCGGCCGTAAGTAAATGTCTGCTTTGAATCATATGACCTATAGTCTACAGTGTAGACTCTAGACTAAAGGAACAATTAATGCCGATATTTTCCATTAGGTGTGTTTGTAGAAAAGATCGTTTCCGCTTGCTACGATACCTTCAAACATCTCTTTTTACGGCGCTAACCGCTCGAGGGGCGAAATACAGCAACATTTTAGTAGAAGAGCGTAGTTAAAGCGAGAGTATTAGCATAGACTAACTCTAAGACCAGTAGGTCCCGAACAAATACGATTTTTTTCTTGGCTCAGTCAGTACTAGCACATCGGTCCCCAGCTCGGTCCCAAGCTTAATAATACGACCCTAATAATGAACTCACACGAACACACTCTCAAATAATCTGTCAAAATAACACAGCAAATCAAAACAAAGGCGCAAATATGTATAGTTAGGTGCTGGCTTCAAGGTGTACTTCGGACCAAGGGGTTCTACAACAGTGAACCAATTTCAAATCGCTAGTTGCATATTGATTGTTGGTATTAGGCTTTGTGACGCACAGCGCTATTTCGATCAAAGGAGTGCAAGTAAGAAGGGAAAACATTTGGAGGAAAACAAACCATCATTCCTCTGCATGCGCCAGAAAGGGAATGGTGGTTAAACGTCAAAAAGCCTAATAGACGTCAACCAACTGACAGCTAAACCCAAACATCATCCCAAGATCGTCTGAAAAGTAAATCGATTGCGCCCTTAAACGAAAATTATTCGGAAATCGGATGATTGTCTTATGGTTAGATTCGTATGACGATCATCCATTTTTCGTATAACAATTAACCAAATGCAATATGATTTTTATTTCAAAACTGTGTACATCATCAGTGATTTTAGAATGGTTTGAATTAAATTCAAAACATTAAATTGTTCCACATTTCACTCCCACTACCGTTAATCAAGTAGTGCTAAGGGAGCCCAAAAATGGAGAAGACAGGAAACATTTCTCCATAACTGTATTATATCCATTATCGGTCGGTTTCCCATCCTTTATTCGTGCTGGTACCAGTTCTGATAGCGATTGATTGGTTTTTACCGAATGATCTAAAATAGAATGTATTTCATCCTCATTTCGAATGATTTGTGTATAGGGTTTTCCAATGCAACACGCTTCACTTTGCGATTGGGAACGGGGGTCAACGCGTATTATTAGTTGTTCAATATTCGCAGGAAAATCATCTGGTTTCTAGAAAATCGCCATCCGCTTGCATCTACTATCATTCGAAAATGCGATTTCAATGTCTTGATATGAGTAGCAAAGAGTAGTGGTACTCGAATCAAGGACGTATCCCTTTTGTCTTACATCCCCAATGCAGGGTAGGTCAAGACACGAACGAATCCGCCACCTTGACGCAAAAGGAACACGCTTAATCGTGCTAAAAAAAAAATAGTAAAAATCAGACGCTGTATACAAAAATAAACCCAAAAGGAGAGAGTTCCTTTCTCATGTACGCAACAAAACGGATTGTGTACAAACAACCGCTAGAAACCATCACAAGCTAATTGTAGTACATGAGAACGATCAAGCGCGTTCCTTTTGCCTGTCGAGATGGCAGATTCGTTCGTGCCTTGACCTACCCCGCATTGGGGATGTAAGGCAAAAGGAATACGTCCTTGGTTCGAGTACCGCTATATGCAAGCCCTTCGCTCAATTTTCAACACTTCTATTCAGTTTTCAACCTGCCGTACACTGACGGAATTATCAACACTTTCTCTTCATATCTTTCATTTTAGCAAACATTACTGTCCACTCTTGGGACCTCATAATGATGAGCGAACATCGCCTTCTACATAACAAGACAGTTGCTATCAAGTAATGAAGAATGAAATTTTATTTACAGCTTGTTTTCAGAGGAGCGTAATCAAACTGTGAATGTTTTGATGGCTGTATCAGGACCCATGTTGTAATCCGAACATTTAATAAAACTCCCAAACTTCCTCGCCCGGACAAAGTTAGTCTCTAATAATAATGGCTAAAATATTCGATTGAGATAACCTTAGTATCTTTAGAGGAATCTTGATATTGGGTTCGACACATTCTCGATTGCATGTAAAGCTGAGCTGCTAATAGAACTAATAATACCACAGAGAAAGAAAGGCGCCGATGGTCCCTTTGCCTTGAAACCTATGTCCTATAAGAAGCAAGCAAAAGATATTCCGAAAATGATTTTTACCTAGAGCCATCTTTTATGTTTAACCTTACTTTCGATTTGCTTGGATTCCTCAATTGAGCTATCTAGGCTGTCATTCTGTAAATATTCAACTGGATCTTTTTTTTTTGTCCATCGAAAAATATAACATTCATTTCCAACACATTAACAAAAAAGCCAAAATAGAAAACAAACCATTATTACTCTGAAGTGTTTCTAAAAAAAATGAAACTTGGTATTAGAAGCCATGATGAACGTTTTGTTCTATTCGAATGTCAATTCTCGGCAGCTTACCTGCGGTGGCATTACGTAGCACGAAACGTACGACTTTTTGTACGAACGCTTGTGAGAAAAAGTTCTTCGTTTCGAGATCCGCATTACGGCTCCTGATTTTGTAAACAAAGAGGTAAACAAAGATTCAAACGTAAGTTTCTCAAAGCTCTCAGAATCCCCACGGAAACTAGCATCACCATCATTTTAGGGAAATATTATTCTTTGTGGTGGTGGTCCTAGTTTGCGTGAAAGTGCTAAGGGTTTCAAGAATTTTACGTTTGAATCTTTGTTCACAAAATCAGATACGTCGTTTTGAATAAGTTGTCGTGAATTAGTGAATTTAGTAGCTAAGTATTTTCCTGCTAGACGTTTATCTAATTGTTATAAGTCAAAACGGGATATCGGGATATCTAGAAACTAAAGACATGACCTCACCTGGCTTCTTTTGGACACGCATTTTAAAATGATTATTCTAGGTACGATCTTATTAGATAGATTAATCTAATTATTAATAGATTATTGTAAGGATTCCATGCTCTTTCCTATATTATAACTTAAAGGTTTAATTCTCTCGTTGAAATTTTACCTTATTTATCATATCAGAGTGGCGACATTTATCAATCTGTATATTGTCGTGTAAGCATTATTAGATGAACAATATTTTACCTAACAAATACTGTCAAATGAAAATGTAGTTATATGTCTAATCCTCCTAATGATCTCATCTTACAGCAAATCATGTTGGTAATCGCTTATTTAAAAAAAAATCCACTTTCCATTGAAACGTATATAGTAGGAGTTTTTTCACGTGTCACATTTTATTTTACTTATTTTGCATCATTTTAACGTAGAACTGTTACCATGTGTCACCTTGTAACAACCAGATCATGTTAACTCAGTTATTTTTATAAACCAGGTCCAAACCATAGAAAGGTCAATCAACTTTATTGCTTCGATAGCATTTGTTTTTACACTTATCTGATAAAAATGCTTGTCCGTTTCGTAAGTATGCAGCTCTAATTTTGCGTTTTAAGAATGCAAGTGTGCTAACGATGGGCGTAAAAACTTACCAGTCAAAAAGAACAGTATTCGTCGGATGAGTGTGTAACTTGCAACATTGAAGCACTTTAACTTATAATGCGTTTTCCCTGCAGAAGTAAAATCGAAGTTGTTTACCGAACTGCACGATAATTTCCATCAAGAAAACAAAACAAATGATAGCGTTTGCATTTACTAGCGTAGGCAAAGAAAATGGTACGAATAATAAACGAAACGAACGACCTGCGAGACAGAGCAGAGGCAACGTGACAGTCACAACTCGCACTAGATAAGCCGCTGCCACTGGTTCGTTGTGCATTGTACGGTACACGGTGTATAAAAATAAAAGCACCGATGAACGAATGAACGCACGGCCTTTATGCCAATGAAAAGCAACATATCTAGAGGAGATGCCTGTTGATGTAGGTATGTTTACCTAAGCTTCGTACGTATGCATACAAAAATGGCAGCAGCAATAATTTCCTTTTCGTTTTAAATGTGATAACTTAAGAGATGAAGAATGAATAGACTTACCTTTTGTTGGAGCGTTTTCATGGTTCCAGCCGGAACAAATTGAACGCCGCCGGTTCCCGGGTTTGATGCAACCACAACTTTCTGCATATTAGTATTATGAAGATACTGCTGTTGCGGATCGGCCGTCATAACGTTAATTGGAAATGCTCCTGGAGGAAGCGGAGTGTCCTTGTTCAGTACAATAACTGAAGTCGAATCAATTCCTTGGGCACCAGTTGCGGCTACCGCAAGTGCTCCATCTCCCGGTGCAGCAAATGACAGTTGCTGAGGGCCCACTGATAGTGGCACCGAATTGGGCACCAACAGCGAGCTGGTAGCATTTATTGTCAACGGTGTGCCTCCAGGAAACAGTATTGGCGAGTTTCGTTGAACTATTACCTTCTGTTGTCCAGCCGGTCCGAACGTTCCCGTTGGGGATATAAGTTTGTCGATCAGATCACTTTCATCGGGGTCCATCATAGGTTCTCCGTGGCAAACTGGTTTCTTGTTCCTGCTCAAGGACACCGCTGGAGAATCACTCTCTCACACTGCAAGAACTGTCAAAATTACGTTCCTTTGCACACGGATTTCACTTTATGTGGGACGAGGTGTCACGCTGAAAATCACGAAGTAGTCTCACCAACTTGCTTGCTTTCTGGTGACTTGCTGTTGGGATAGAAAAGAAAACTGTTATTTAAGTTATATAAAACAATAAGCTTGTTGCGTTTCCGTAGCACACTGCACTTTACCCTTCTGCTCATGAATGAATGATGTATTCAGCACTTTCAAAGGACACAAGAGCACGTCGGATTTTCAGCGAAAAAAGGTACCAACGATGATTTTATGTTGATGCGTTTACGAGAGCCGTTTCAGTAGTCTTTTAAGCTGGTTCTGGTATCGCTGTAATGTAATCAATGTGTGTACACCTCTGTGGGTACCTATCTGAATCTCGTGTAGTGAGCTGGTGGTCGAGAGTTTGCAGTTAGCCAGCAAGTAATGTTTTTGAGTGAGCATCTTGGTGAGAAAGTCATGCTCAACGTGAATGGGTGAGCGAGCAGAGAGCCACTTTGAGAATGAACACCGAATGCAGTTTTGCGAACAACCGTTGTTGGGGGTGAAATCATATGGTGATGGTGCAGTTTCGTTCACGGATTTGCATTTTATGACATGGACAATTTTGAACACATTAAAATAGACATTCAACTAGAGTAGAGAGTATGATGGCATGACATGTAAAAATCGATGCTGTCGGTTCCACATAAATGTTTCACCGCCGTTGGAGCTAAAAGTTTGAGTGGATTTAGGATTGATATATTGTTAAGCTCAGAGTATTATAATATTATTATTATATTATTTAACTTGTCATTAAATTTACCTGTTTATTAACATTATTATGCGGACTCTGAAGTGAGGACAATCATACGATGTTTTGAATGGGACTGTAAATTATCGATAGTAAGTCACTTTACAAAACTGTAATTGCAGGAAATTAAAGAAATTTATGTCCGTTCGACTTTTTCGATATTTTAACATCAATCAACCCAAATACAGACTTAAATCTACGGCCGATTTAAGATTCAGTAATTATCTGATTAATGGTCAATAAGAACACGGCAAGAACCAAGCAAAACACGCTGTACCTGTCTAGCATAAAAATGTTTAAAAATTTAAACGGCCTTCAACTTCTATGCTTTCTTACTGTAAATGAAGGGTAAAGATGAAGTATTAACCTCTATTAGCGAATTCGTTTTTGATTCAGTTCCAACCTGGATCGGGAATAAAGGTTGGATCGGCTTGTTGTGTGTTGAACGTTAGTTTGTTTGTTTTTATTTGTAGCTCGTAACGGGTTGAGGTTTGCACTGACAATAAGTTCGGGTATTGCAGGTTGGAACTAGTTCCAACCGAGGTTCAAAAACGAAAACGGTATATGATTCATATCATACCTGCTTGTCAGGTAGGCCTTATTCAAATTAAGCAGGCGCCTTTATCAGTGCTGCTTTTTGTTTCTCTCAATCTTGTTCTAGTATTTCGTCACTTCGTGCATCTATATGTACAGGGTGTTAGATTCCTTAGTTCATATATTTTAAGGGGTGCTTACAAAAAAACAATAATGTATTCTCCAGTAGAGCTAGCAAAGATTCATATGTACGGATTCGCAAACTGTGTGGCGATAGCAGCCCAGATAGAATATTCTCGCTAGTTTCCCAACCGTCAACTGCCAAGTGCAAGTATATATAAAAAACTACAAGGAACCTCCCAATGAGGTTGTACGCATATATGACGTAGGACTACGTAGCAATGTTTATTGTTTATTGTTATATATATTTCATCTGACCTAAGGTGGTCTTAATGAATTTCTTTATGACGGGGAAAAGCCGTTTTGACTTGGCGTAAAAACCCCATATCTTTTGTAATACAATACAGTAAAATATAATACAATACAACACAAAATATTGCTTAATTGCACATTCATAAACAATTAAAATAAACAAGATTACAAACGTAGAGTAAGGTCAAAGTATAAAATAAGAAACATCCATAGTTCGGAGCAGTCCTCGTCGTCAATCAATTGGAACTTGCACATTAATCTATCCTTCTCGTACTATCCATTCTGTCAGTCTGCGCTTGAATGTTGCCAGAGTACAATTGAAGTCGAATAGAAAGTAGACAACGTTGAACCTAGCTGACATGAAGCGGACAGGATCATGAAGTCCATATGATGTATTACGGGGTTCAAGCAGCAAGAAGTCCCGTTGGCGAAGCATTCGTTCATTAGCGTATAGGTTGTGCTGACTTAATAGTTCCAGTGAGTCAATTCCACCTGTGAGTGTATTGGCAACGAAAACAGCTTGCGCAATATTCCGTCTATGGTCCAATGTCAGTAGTCCCAGCAATCTGCATCTATCTTCGTATCGTGGAAGGTTCAAGGGCTCACGCCACGGTAGGCGACGCAGGGCATATTTCACGAATCTTCTTTGAATTGCTTCGATCCTAGCTGTCCATGTTGCCTGGTATGGGCACCACACAACAGAGTTGGATTCCAAAATCGATCGCACCAGAGCACAGTACAAAGACCGAAGGCAGAGAGGATCTTTAAATTCACTTGATATTTTAAAAATGAAACCCAGCTGTCGATTCGCTTTGCTGATAATATCGTCGTAATGCAATGTCGTGGTTAGTGCCGAATCCAGAATGACGCCTAGATCACGAACTTGATGAACACGCTCGAGAGGCTGGCCGTTTATTGCATAATTGTGCGTGATCGGATTGAGCTTGCGATGAAACGAAATGATGTTGCATTTGTGGATGCTTAACGATAGCATGTTTCGGGTGCACCAATCAGCAAACCGATCCAACAACAGTTGCAAAGCATAGCAGTCTTGGATAGTTTTGATCACCATGTAGATTTTGACGTCATCAGCGTAAAACACACGGCACCCAGATGGTAGTACGGTAGAAAGCTCGTTAATGAAGAGTGAGAATAACAAAGGGCCAAGATTGCTCCCTTGTGGTACGCCTGATGAATTCGAGAATGCGTCCGAGGACTCTAATCCTATTTTAACGGTGAGCCTACGGTTTTTAAGGTATGATTCAAACCAGCGGACAAGGTCCGTAGAGATACCAATTCTTCGTAGGCGTTCAAGTAGTATCCCGTGGTCAACTCGATCAAAAGCAGATTTAAAATCAGTGTAGGCAGTGTCGATCTGTGCACCAGCATCAATGTTGCGTATGCAAAACGAGGTAAATTGGATGAGATTTGTCGAGGTTGATCTCTTGGGAAAGAAACCATGCTGATCCGTAGAGATATAATTCTTACACGATTCGAAAAGTACCTCGTTCATTATGATTTCAAAAACCTTTGAACAAGCACACAACGAAGTTATGCCTCTGAAATTTTCGATGTTCTGTCGATCTCCTTTTTTGAACACAGGGAACATGACTGATGTCTTCCAACTTTCAGGAAATACATGCTGCCGTAATGAAATGTTGAAAAGTTTCACGAGAGGGGAAATCAACTCTCCGCTGCATTTTTTAAGGATACATGACGGTATGCCTTCAGGACTGGATGCGGAGTCTTTCAATTTATTTATTGCAGCATTTACTTGATGGGTCGTGATCTCACAGCTATTTAGGAAGCACACGTCACTAGGTGTGTCTCTACATAAGGTGCATTGTTTTTTGAGTGTATGAGAGCTCCGTTACTTATTTTTGAATTCTGTGATAGGAAAACACTTAGCATTTAGTAAATTTACCCTTTAAAACAAAATTATAAGACATCATCTTATATTTGCGTTATTTTCAATAGTTTAATGTTGGAAATCAATAGATGTAGAAAACGCGCAGAAATATGTCTAATCGATTAGGGCAAACATTTTGAAAATGTTTGGAGAAACGACTGAGATATTAACGCTCAAAACCTGACCGCTTTTCGTGACGATCGCCATTGTTTTTTTTTTAGTGTATCCCAGTATTGAAAACAAAGACGTTGTCCTACGTAAAAATATTGTTTAATGTATATATTCCAGCATCTTTATTTCGATTCAGATACCTTCACGTCTACACACCGTCGGTTTTAGCAGGGAACGTTATTTTTGACTGCACCTCTTGCAGAACAGTCACGGCGGTCGCTGCCACCGGCCATGTAGGAGAGAATTTTAAGAGCAGTGAGAAATGATCCTAAGACAAGCAAGAGACGGTTGGCAGCCCAGTTTTCGGTCTCGCATCGGGGATTTTTCAAATGCATTTTTGGCACCACTCACTGTAAACTGTTATTAACCTACGAATCACTGTAAACTGTTATTAACCTGTGTGGCGCGCACAAACATCAGCAGTAACGCACAGTGGGGTTAATTTTTGAGTTTTGTGTTACTATTAATTTACGATCCAACATGATATCTTTAGACTACAATTGCTACAAACTGGTACGAGATAGAAGGTTGAAGTCAAAGAGAGATTTGTGAAGCAGTTTAAAAGGCATATAACGCACTTCACTACTTGTATTATTGAAAGAAGATGAGAAAAGCCATAGAAAAAATCTTGTTTTCACATATTCTCCAAAAATTTAATTACTCGGCCATTTAAGGGCACTGTTATAAGAAACAAATCTCGGCGTCCCTATGGAGGGTGTAATTCTGTGCTAGGCAGAATACATTTCTAGTTCAGCAAATTCAAGACAAACATAATAACAGGTATACAAATATCAAAACATTAAAAGTTTAATATCTCAATTAGATTTGAGATTTGAACCACAGCGTAGAACGATTTTTTGTATCAAATATAATAGTCTATTTCCCTTTAAAATATTTGAACTAAGGTACCTAACACCTGTATATACCGTGATGTTCACTAATTCTAAGCAGCTCCTAATTCTGTTCACTTGACAAAAAAACATTGAATTTCATCCCACTAGATCCCATTATTTTGACAATTTAATGTCATGTGTTCTTGAGAAGTTATAAGCGTTTAAAAAAAAAACTACGACATCGCTACTATTTGCAACGTGCAATTATACAGATAAACGTAAATGTTGTTAGTCATCTTGTCATGCGCCATTTTCAATGGTTTGCTTAGCGATATGGCTAATAATGTCGATCACAGCTTTTTTGCGGTTTCTCGTGGAGAAAACCAATACAATCAGTGGTATAGCATCGAAACATGCCAAACCCGGTGTACTTACATGGTTAACGCATGGTTCGCGATTCCTGACATAGGCTAACAGGAGCTCGTGTTTTCTGACGAGAAACTCTTTGTCTTGCAACAGCCGCACAATGTCCAAAATGATCGGCTATGGGCGCCGACGTTAGCCAGCATCCTTCCCCCCTATCCCGCATAAACATCCCGCGGTTCCAGAGCGCCGCGTCGGTGATGGTTTGGAGGGCCGTATCCAGGCGTGGGAAGCGCCCACTGTTTATCGATAAAAACGTGAAAATCAACGCCGTGTACTATAAGACCGAGGTTCTGGAGAAGGTTGTGGCCCCGGCACTTCGGGACCTCTACGGGAAGGATCATTACGTTTTTCAACAGGACCGCAGACCTGCCCACACGGCGAATATCGTTCAAGCGTGGTGTCGGGAGAATTGGACTGATTTTCTCGATAAGACTTTGTGGCCTCCCAGCTCCTCGGACCTTGATCCCCTGGACTGTTATGTATGGTCGTACATGCTGGCCAAGCAGAGCGAACATCAAGTGAGCACTATGGACTAATTTAAGAAGCTCATTTCCAAGATCTGGGACGAGATACCGCGTGCGATTCTGTTGAGAAACGCCTCAAGCTCGTCATACAGCACAAAGGGAGATAGGGGAGGGTATACCTGGAGATCACCGCAGCAGGCAGAATCTCAAATCGACCAGGTTTTGATTGATGGGCGGTATTTCTCCGACATAATCGACGTCAGAACCTATCGTGGGGCATCAACTCGGACCACTACCTGTTGACAGTAAAACCTAAAACTGCGATTAAAACTATCCATCGTTAACAACGTACGGTACCGTCGCCCACCATGGTACATAGTATAATCGAACGACTGAAGCAACCGGACGTCACCACAGCCTAGGCGCAGAGTATCGAAGCAACGTTGCCGAATGAGGATGTGATCGACAAAGCCCATCTTGAAGACTGCTGGAATAATATCAAAACAGCCATCAACGACGCAGCTGAGAACGTCGTTGGGTATGTAGAAAAGAGCCCATGGAACGATTGGTTCGACAAGTAGTCTTTGGAGGTTTTGGAGGAGACGGACGTACGCGGTCAGTAATGCTGCAGCACGAGACCCGATAGAACGTGAATTTTTTTTTTTTTATTTAATTAGAGTGTTTTTCTGCTTTGTAGCGAGTGAATTTATGATTATTAGCTGTTTTGAAGATCGATATAGAGTCGCCTCGTAGCGGGGGACACTCAACCAAATTACCTTAGGATAATCATAAGTTTAACCTTATGAAATATAGAAGAACGATCAATTTTCATTTTCATTAAGTATCTTATGATATTTGGATGCACTATTATGAGATTCATTCAAGCACCTTATAAATTTCATAGAAGTTACGTGCGAGTAATTTTCATAAGATATGAGTTATGTTTTTCGTCACTAGTTTTGATGTGAAAAACTCATTAGGCACACCTTATGAATTCAGAGCTGGCATCAACAGCTCTCAAGCATCAAGCATCAACACTACTATTCTTCAGTAGTAAAAATCGGTTTGTCTCGAAAGTGTCCAAACACGGCTGGAACAGGTAAGTTCTCGTTTGGTGTTTTATTTGATAACAATTTTGTCGATTCAACCATCTAACATACAGGTCCGACAACAATCAAAACAGTTGGTGGCGAATGTAGCACAGAAGGAACTGGCGAATGTGGGTAAGCTGAAGCAAGCGAAGTAGAAAAACTTAAAGCAGAAGTAGCTAAGGGAATTGCAAGCAGACTACCGGAATACACACATTGCCTCCAGGATGTTGGTGAAGCTCATAAAAATGCAGAAGCATAAGAACAATGCGTAAAAAAAGAAAAAGGCTGCTCTCATTTCCCACAAGCACAGTCATGGATCACTCCATTCTGGAATCGTCCCGAAACCCGGCGGTAAAGTTGGTGGATCAACCAAGAAGACTCCTCAATTAAACACAGCCGAGAGGCAGCCCTTCAAAGTAGTCGATTACGATTCCAAGTTCTGTAAACTGTCGAACAGATCCGGGAACATCCAAGATACAGTACTACAACTACAATACCAAGCACCGAAAGGAATACGACTTACCGATTTCGTCTGTTTAGCGTAACGATATAATAAAGGAATGATAATTGAATGCAATTCAAGAAGTTGCTCGGTTTGAGAGACTTCAGAACGATATGTTGCTTGCAAGGAGGTAAGAATTATAAGTCATTTCGGTTCGGAGGAGTTTTTCCTCAACTCTGTCCAATTTCAGATACACTTCCGCAGGATCGAATCGATGTCAAGTCGCTTTGGAAAAGCTATAGATTTGAATCGACTACCAGAACCGGAAACGAGTCCAATCAGATCCACCACCCGTCTACCGACAGCTACCGAACAAAATCGACAATCGAATTGGTCAACTGTTGAAACATCTAACTCAATCGAATGTTTCTAAAATCCAAAACCTACCGCCACCAACACATCGTGCGGAATATTGAATATTGAGTAGTTTAAATAATTGTTAAGATGTGTTAAGACCTTTAGGTCATATATGTTTAGGTGATCAATTACATTTGTTTTAATGCATACATATGTAATAAATCCTATGTCCTATTTGCAAAATGCTTCAGAAATCATTATCCCGAGCCCGTGAGGGAGCACAAGCTACATAAAATTCATATTGAACGATGTATGATTTTCTTATGTGAACGCATATGCTTTTCATAAGGTTCACCTATGAATTTCTCCATGGTCTTTGCGTTTTTCATAAGGTTGGTTGTTGAAATTCATTCTGGTTCAAACAGCAAATAAATCATAAGATAATCGAGGAAAGATTACAAGGAGTTCTTATAGCAAAAAATCATAAGGTATTATTATGGTTTTTGCTATATTTCTTGGCTCAGTGTATATAGTACATTTTTTTTAATTTCCTTATGCTATAGTTAGCGGATGCTGCTCGGTAACTAGGCTGACATTTCAAATGTAAATATGTTTCGAAGGGGCCTTCGATCAGATTTCGGTTGGAATATTTCATTGCACAATAACATAAATTCCACAATGTTTTAATGCTTTGAACGTTATTGTAATGAAGCTTATTGTGTACCCCATTGTGCAAAATATTTGACTCAGGTTGTATGGCATCACGACTCAATTTCGTGCAATTTAACAATTTTTCACTCCTCCACGAACCTTGTATGCCTTTTACATGCTTCTTGCTGATTTTTACAACAAAATGTCAAATGCTGATTTTTTAAGTTTCTTTGCTTTGTAACTCCCTCCCATGTCACACTTTTTACCATAATTATAACACGGACTATCACAAATTCTTAACCACCTCCCCTTCCTCCCCTCTCCCTATAAACTATGAACGGAATATTTGAACGTCCTACAAGGGTGAGGCATCGAAAGTGGAAGATTGTTCACAACAGAAATTGATAGTACCGTTGGAGTATGGCAGTCTGAATATTCAAGGCAAATATGTCATTAGGTTCTATTTAACATTGCCAGATGCTATTCGTCGATTATCTCTTTGCATTTCCATAGTCATGGGACAACATTTTTAACACAGATCGATAGGAGAAGATTTTACTAAACAACTTATATGATCGACATGTCTATACAGTACACGCTTTTATTGTTAACTTATTAACGGAAGAGAAAACCATCCGATGTGCATAGATTCACGTTACTTAGAACCTAATGCATTATTTATCTTGGATAGAAAAGAAGTTACTGAAGGGAGGTTATCCTACATCCTAAACTATTTCAAACTATATTATTTTTATAGAGAGTCGCTTACAAAACTCGATCAATGATACTTCGGGCAATATGCATTTTTAGAGTTATCTTGTTTCATTTTCATATTGGTGTTTAGACAAGGTGATACAATCGAAATTTGGGGGAACGTTTTACTCGCCTATGCAAACAATACTACATTGAAAAACATAACTTTTTTCTTCTCATAGAGTGCTTGCTTCGATGGGTCTGATTAGAGGTATGACGAATTGACGTTTGTATTCTGAAAATTTAAAACTCTTCCATGACTTGTAGTATACACTTTGCCAATGTCACCGAAATGTTTGTAACACTATGAATCTTAATTTCGGAGCGGGTGAATCGAACAAATGATGGTGTTAAAATTACTGCTGGTTCGCCTTGGCCACATCTGAATATGTTTAACTGTCTGTATTTTATCTAAGAAAACAGAAATGCACCAGAAACCCGAACGTATGCATCGTTGTAAACGTTTGGCAATTGTCGATCGATGTTTGCTGAACAATAATCTCAAATAATGTAAGGATTTTATGCGTAATATTTTTAACAAACGTTCACTCCTTTGTAGCATCCTTTGATTAACACTCTGTTCGTTTTGATAACGCCTTGCTTTTTAGTAGCAAAAAAGTGAAATGACAATTAGTTTAACCTAGAACGTATATGCATTGAGCTCGGCCTGAGCATGATTGACTGCCCGAGGCTGCTACTCTTTTATTACCAGATCAGCAGTAAATACAGGCAACAGAATCAGCTGTAATTACACAGACCAACAGAAAGAGAAAGGATTACAATGCATTTCACCTTAACTAAGAGTGAATGTAACATACCCGACTGCTCAGTGGTAAATCCATCTTACAATCTGTTTTATTTTTAGTTGACGATCAATTAACTTTGATTTTGTCATTTCAAAGCTTAAAAAACTCAAAATATTACATCTTTTTCTCGAGAAACCTTGTCCGGATAAATGATGTTGAAACTACCCGACTTACATGTTTGTCCTCGAGTAACATGAGTTCTTGAGTTGACTGTCTAGGACGGTAGGATTCATAATTGAATAACATCAATAATGCAATCGTTTGGCATTAGTCTGATTGAGTTCCTCGGTTACTAGTAAAAATGCAGCAATGAAACCACCAGTTTTAACCCTCATCAGCAAATTAAGATTGGGCTAAAAATAGATTATAAAGAGATCGTTCATGAATGTGGTCCAACCTTGATAATGTTGAAAATAATTTGAGTAACCGTTCTGCGGAAGAAAAAGAAGAAACGTGGCGATGAACACTCACTGAGCAAGATTTCTCACCAGAACAGGTACGGTTTACTCACTAGGAAAACCGACGTAACTATATGCTGCTACACTAGCAACACTGAAAACATCGGGGAGTAGCAGCATAGATGTAATGCCGCCCGTGAGCATCCGAATCTAACAGGATTTGTAATCAATTAACTTTCAAGCTAATTCTTCCTCAATCAATGCGACTTAGCGAGAGGAGCGAAGCTCCTTGTGATGAATAGAAATACTCTAAAGACAAATTTTGTCAACAAGTTTTAGGAGCAATCATGAAAACTGATACACCTCTCTGCACCTGTAATAAGCATCTTAGGCACATCCTAATGCTACGAATTGATTTGATTACATCCAGATTTAATGAACACAGCACATTATATCACGTATCCGACTTTCCTGATCAATGCTAGACTAGGTAATACACTGCAACTGCACTACTTCGTTACTCTCATGTGTGCAGATTAAATTGCTGTTTACTTTTATCAGACGAACACACAAAGTTATACTTCGATTCAGTTTTCTAGTGAGTCGCTGAATGCCAAAAATAATCATGCAAATTATCAGTAAACCGCGATCGAAAATTTGCTGATGCCGCGATTAAGAGGGTTGACAGCTTTCATCTCGCAGTGATAAGTGCCAAGGGAAGAGTGCAGAATTGCAGGAAAATAACAACATTTAGGTTTCTATTTAACATTACCCACCAATTTGATCTGGAAGTAAACACAATCGAAATATTTTCACCACTGTTTAAACTGTTTTCAGCTGAATTCTACGTGAAAACGGATAACAACACTTGACGACTGAGGATGGTTTGCTAGTACAAATCACACGAAGCTTGAAATGACGGGTGTTCGAAGATTGATGTTCGAATTTCGAGAATGCACCTACGATCTCGAACTCGCAGGAGCCTCTCGCAGTTTCGCTCTCACACCTGACGACTATGCGAGAGAAAGCCACTCGATTAACCCTACAGTCGCATACGCACACCAACGAAGAAACGTGTTTTCCTCTTTCGTCTAATTAAATACGGCTCATAAATCGTTGCAATTTCGATGAATCAAACTTCGGCTTATCAAATAAAATAAAATGCAACTTAAGAAAAACTGAATAAGAAATAAACGCTTTCTCAGAGGGTCGATCTATGCCTAGCAACATAAAAGGTGTTATCACCATATACCTTCAGTGATGAAAGGGGGTTGGTGTGCGTGTGACTCGTGCGAGGTTCTCTCCTTCTCACTACCTATCCCAACGCTCAGGAGAGTATTCATTTTACGCTCTCGGTGAAAAATGGTGAAAATGCATTTCGAAAAATCATTACCAGACGTAAACGTACACACATGGCACTGTTTTTGTTTTGTAGATTGGCGTGTGTAGGAACTCACGCCTCACAGCGCGACGCGATTCACATGAACATCAGCTCGGAATGTACCGCACAGCTGTCAAAAATTTAGCGGCATAATGAATGGAGTTGTGTGCGTGCTTTATTGGGATCTTTGCTCTCGTTTTCGTGTGAGTAATCGGATTGGCCTCATTCATGAAATTTGTTCGTATTATTCTAATTGTTCATTGATTATTGCTCAACTTTTCAAGCAGACTTTATCCATCGTCGATAGATTTTCTGTAATGGGAATGTTTCATTGTTCTAATAACGTACAGGTTTGGGCCAAATGTCAGATGTTTTTTTTAACTTTGTCCTCGCATAGAGTTTATGGATATCTCGTGTAACATTTGAAAGGGCCTATCTTCGTTGTTCGAATCTCTTCATCTACATACATGCTATTTGATTTATCACGATTCGATAATTCAATTTGTGTTTCAGCTGTCAGCTTAGGCCGACATAATACGTAGCTAATTTGTACATTGAACAATAAATTCCATATAAAATGCTTTTGCAGTTGCGATATTCGCAGAAGTATCTCTTGGTCGATGAAGAGAATCGATCAACAAAGATAAGCCCTTTTTATACGAAAAAAAATCCGATTTTCCCAGACATCACTTATTTAAAAAATTCATAACTCCAGTGCGGAGCATCGTAGAACAAAAAAAAATCCAAAATTATAACGAAATTTGTTCAAGCACCCGAAAAAAATATAATCTGGAAAAACGTTCCTACAAAAATGTTCACGGAAGAGGAAAACTGAAATGAAAAGCCGTAAAAACTATGTTCTAATAAATGAAAAAATCATGGAAAAAATATAATCTGGAAAAACGTTTCGACAAAAAAATTCACGGTAGAGGAAAACTGCAATGAAAAACCTTAAAAACTATGTTCCAAATAGATGAATAATCATGGAAAAGTTAATAAAAAAATACTTTCATTCATTCCTAAGCTCGTTTCTAAGCCTCAATTGGTGAAATTTTTAACGATAATCGTTGTTTTTTTTTTTTCATTTCCCAGTACCCAATAAAAGACAGACCGTGAACATTTTCATAATTCGATTTGTCAATTTTGTCCAAATTAGCCGATGGGTAGAAAGTCTTGGATTCATACTGTTGGAAGATTTCCGTTTCTTGATCTTATCAAGGAGAAAGCATCCTATATGTTTTTCTAGACTCTTTGATTGATCAGAGTATACATTTGCATAGATGATAAATTATATTTTTTGGGTCATTAAATCATTATTTTTTTCCTGTAACAATACTTTAGCGTTTGTGTAATCATTCAATGGAAGTGCATTTAGCAAACTAGGTTGAGAGCAAGCAATAAGTAAATTGTGCAAACAATGAGCTTGAATTGCTAAGAAAGAAGAATAAAATATACATACATATAATGTAAGTAACACCACCTGAACATCAATGGGAATTACAATGAAACGTACTAACATATTCTATGAAAAGTAAGTGAATTCTACATATAGTTTTTCTACGAGCGTTTTAAGTCAGAAATAAAATGTGACACCCTGAACGGTGTCAAATGTGATGGGGTCATGAGTGGTACAATTAAACTCTTGTAAAGTAATTGCAAAATGTATGTAGGCATATATACAAGAGCGATCCAAAGAAACAATTTAGCTCCACCCATATTCATTCGAACACCGTGTAAACAAAGGATGTTAGCCACGTAAGATGCTAAATTGAATCTTTATCTATCGTCTTCTTTCGTAGAATTTCAAGCTTATTGCTCCTACAACTAGATTTTTGCTCTCAACTTTGTGTTCTAAAAGCATTTTCACAATTATTAATCAAGAGCTTTCGATGCCAGGTACTATTTTAGCATTAGTATGATTGTTTAGCAAGGATAATCCTACCCTATACCCAGGACATGGTTGGTACTACTCATTTAGTATGTGTGTGACTAGTTTGTCGGTAATTCTTTTTTCAAGCTAAATTTCCAAATTTCTCGACAATTTATTCAAAACGAGTCGAGCTTTGATGTATGAAGAACTTGTAGCGCTTGTTTTTTCGAAATCTCGAATGCAACGGAGGGTAAGCATCCTCTTCCTCATTGTGCAGCTTCCGTATAAGATGCTACTTCAACCCTAGTAGGTCGGTGGTAATCATCTCGCCTGGACAGTATTTCAGCGCAATTTGCCGCTACTGGCATAGTTCCTGAACTAACTTCTCCCGAGTATCAATGAGTATCAACCAGACCTCTTGGCAAGCTTCATGGATGACAATGTGACACTTGTTTGTCCTCGGCTAGCCCACAATATGGTAGCTACACTGACCATAAACTCGAATCCAGAAGTAGATCTCCGGCACTTTAGATCACCGGGCAATCGTCGTCCAAAAAGCCTGAAATTGGCTCATCGAGACTTCGGTGTCGATCTACAAATAACCCGGATCCATGCGTGACTTTACTGGTTTTGCGTCACTCATGACCACGACTCTTCAGCAGCTCTTCAATGTAGTTCTGTAGACGAATTTCAATTCCAAGAAAATGGCGGACATCTCCCAAGCGAGTTAAATGTAATTCCTCACTGAGACTCTGGAACATCTTCTTAAACTCTTGATCATCGGACGACGCCAAAACCATATCATCTTCGTATACCAGTAGGAAGACGCTCGTTCTTGCACTTTTCTTCTCATGCATACACGGATCGGCAGTTGACTGCTTGAATCCCAGTTGTGACAGCGCATCAACTCTGGCCTTATTCTTCACGACCTTTCCATCTTCGTTGCTTTTTAGCTTAAATACCTACTTGGAGCTTACCAGCTTCTTGCTCTTCGGTAATGCCTGGGACAGACATACAACGTACAGCGTTGTACTCCTTAGTCTAGTACGTGTTTTTTTGGTACTGCAGTTCGTACAACGGTCAAGCGTTGTATGTCTGTCATAAGTATAGGATAAGCAACAATCAATAAGAAACTAGCGATTTGAAATGTGTTCACTGTTGTAGAACCCCTTGGTCCGAACTGCACCTTGCAATACATTCCTGCGTTTTTCGGTACTAGCGCAGACAGACATGCAAGCTCGAACAGAGCAATTTGTTGTGTAAAATCTAATGACGTTGGAATCATATTGCAAAAACTGAAAATAATCCACACGCTCAAGTTCGATGTTTTAACACGAAGAATTCATTTCCCTGTGTAATATAATAATTCAGGAACATTTACATGCGTTCTAAATGCTTTACTTGTGTATGTTATGTAATTCACAATAATTTTCTGAACATCCCCACGCATCAAAATTCTACAAAAATTCCACTAGATATTGCCGCGAAAAGACTGCATATCTTAACTATGTGTTGCATCACATCGTTCGAACGTGTTTGACATTTCAGTATTGTGTACCAATCTGCACAATCAAAACTTTCAAGATGGCAAGCCAACAACAAGATTCCGGGAATGTGAAAAACTATTTTAATGAAGAGCTAAGTTTGTCTACCGATTTAGCTAATCTTTTCAATCGTATGTGTTGTGTAGTGTATTTTTTTACTTCTGGTTCTAATACTACGTTTTAATTTCAGAATACGAATACAGTTTGCTGACGCGTCTTCGGTGACATCATTTCTTGGGCAGCTCGGAATCACGTCGGATTTCGGTACGGAGCAGCAAGTATTTATTTCAACCACGAAGATTCCATCCTCTATCCATACAAATACCGTAAGCCCCGGTGAGGGTTGCATGTGAAATGAAAATTCAAGAAATAAAGAAAATTTGAACTACATACTGACCAGCGTTTATTTACATAACATTTCAACACAAGAAATTTGAATTTTTGATTAATAACATGATATCCTTGAAATATTAAATAGGAGTAGAGATTATATTTAATGAAAGGAAAGGTAGAAAAAAAAAAAATAAAAAATTAATGAATAAAAAAAATATAAAAATAAAAGAAAAGAAAAAAAAAAATGTGTAACATATGAATTCATGGTTAAAAATTATTGCAGTGTAGTAGCGTCGCCTAGTCAACTTATTGCTACAAAAAAAAATTACAGTTTGACCAAAAAAAAATGACAGTTTGACTGGCAACCCATTCTTCGCTTACCAATAAAAACAAATCTGTGGCGTCATCACCTAATAGATGATATTGCTACTTGATATCTTGAGGGAAGCCATCTTTTAACACAGGTAAATGAGATGAAGTTGAACGTCTGTTTTTGTTTTGATTCACTGTGTTATTTTGACAGAATATTTGGTAGTGTGTCCGTGTGAGTTACGTAACTAGGGGTGAATCACTAAGCTTGGGACCGATGTGCTGGTACTTGCTGAGCCAAAAACTATGTCCATTTTCTTCTGGACTATCCAGCCCCTGGTATAAGCTTCGAAGTGTGGTTCCGGCGATGCGACTCAAGTTCGTCTTCCATCTTAGCTCGCCATTGTGCATTCTCCATAGCTTCTTGATAGTTAAGCGGGCCACGCATATTTCCTTGTGAGTGCACTTCATCTTCGGCATCTTCAAATTCTTCAACATCGGACAACAGCGTTTTCTTTTTTGAGCTCCTCCTTGGAGAAAGCAAAGCGTTGTTCGTCATCAGAGCGGGTTTCTAGTTTCGACATTAGTAACTCGATGGTTCATGTCCCATTTCCCAACTCTATAAAACGAGCGTCACGACTAATGGTAATCAAATCGTTTTCTCAGTCGACGAAGCGATAAGCTTTATGCTCCATCAAATACCCTACAAACCTTGGCTTCCGGGATTTGCTATTCAGCTTGCTGCACTTCTGATCTGGAACATGGTCGTAGGTTCCGGCACCAATTACCCGGAGATGGGGGCCAAATCCGGGTACCCCCCACCAGGGGGGGGGAGGGGGGGGGGGGCGTGGGGGGGGGTAATGGGGCGGGGGGGGCCCCCCCCCCGCCCCCGGGGCGGGGGCAGGGTGGTAAAAGGAGTGTGTGTGGAATAATATTTAAATCAAGTTGTGTAGAATCATGTGAGCGTGATGCATGGTTAAAAAAAGTAGGCAGTGTGAAAATGAAATGTCATTGGCAAGCAAAGCAAAAGTTTAACACAGCTAGTACGGACGTTGGGTATGAATAAAGGCTGCCTAAACGTGTAGCCATCATTCTTGTGACGAACTTTCGGAATAACGGACCCAGAGCAGCAGCAGTACCAAGGAAGTAGCAGTAGAATCGCCAAAGAGTAACGGAACGAGCAACCATGGCCGAGGCTGAAAACCTCGGTCAGGTATGATGATTCCGAGGAAGCGACATGATATCTCGGTCCGGAGACAGGACATCTCGGACCGGTCACGAGAGTAGCCATCTCCGTAAACCGCTTCTTTTGTTCAGTCACACTATTTTGCTGGGGGCACGAGCAAATTTATTTCATTTCCCCCGAACGCATAGCTTTTTTCGTTTTCGAGCCGGTATTTTCGCGTTCCAAGCAACGATTGAACTCGTCCATCAAGTTTGACTTAACGATGTCAACAGAAATGTCATCATCAGCTCGGTGGTCTAAAGTGGTCACAATTCTATTCTAAGCTTTGCAAAATCATGCATATTTTCGTGTATTTATCAAGTTCAATACCCGCGGCATCCAACCGATCAAATAGATCGTCAATTTCCCGTAAGTATTCTTCAAGATTGCCGCTTTCTGGCATATTCGACGCACACAACTTTTTAAGTAGAGATACTCGCACTGATTTCAATGATTTCTGATGGTACGTTTTCAGAGCTTCGAACACTTTATGCGCAAAAACAGTGTTTTTCAAGAGAGGCAATTGATTTTCCACCGTGGCAGTGTTGCCGTAAATGCTATACTGTTCAGGGATTGCGCGGATGCAACGGAGGATAATCATCGCTCTTCACTAAAAGTCTTATATTTACGGCGTGAGAGCAATAGTTGTTTTTCCTATGTTCGGAACCTAAACCCACTGTGATTACTTTGGTATTACTTGATCTTTCGTAGTGTAGCCCGTATCCTTTGTTTAGTCAATGTCAAGTTACTTCATCACTGTTGAGAAATGATGAAGTATTCGGCGTTGTAACAGTTGTCATTGTTTGTTCTGTTGGCAAAAAATCGAGTTTTATTGGAAGCTTCCGCTATTTAAACCTTCTGAGGAGTGAGAGCACCTTTCAAAGGCGCGCCTCTTGATCAGTCACTTATATTTGTGAGCCGAAAAGTAGCTGCACTCCCGTTTCATTTTTTCAATTTTTGAGTACAATTGTATATTATATTTTTCTTCTCACGGAAATGTTACTCAATTTTTGTAAAAAGTGGATCTACTCATCAATTGAGTAGATCCACTTTTTAACGAAAATTGAGTAACATTTCCGTGAGAGAAAAAGAGATAGTATACAATTGTACTCAATAATTGGGTAAAATGAAACGGGCGTGAGTGTTTGGTGCGGGTGATGCTGGCGCCGGGCAGAAATTTGCTCGCCTTGAATGCTGATAATTACCTCAATCGGTTCTAAGAAGCTCCCTTAACTTATGGAAAAATCCTTGGAATGTTTCCTAAACTTTTGAGAATGCTAAAAAAATCCATACAAGTTTCATGAATTTCTGGGACGTTTTATGAAATTCTGGTAAGTTCCCCGATCTTTGGGAAAGTTCTCTGAAATTCTTGGAAGATCCCAGGACTTCTGCGAAAGTTCCTCAATTTCTGGGAAGTACTTTGAGCTTTTGGGAAGTTCTTTGAGCTTTTGATAAATTTCCTAAACTTGTGGGCAGTTCTCGGAATTTCTGGAACGTTCTCTGAACATCTGAGATGTTCGCTGAGCATCTGGAAAGTTTTCTGATCTTAGGGGAAGTTCCCTAATCTTTGTGGTTGTGTCTTGAAGTTCTGGGAAGATTTTAAGCTGAACTTCAAGGAACTCCTACAAGTTCCCTGACCTTCTGAGAAGTTCCCTAAACTTCTGGGAAGTTTCATGAACTTCCCCTGAACCTCTAGGAAGACCCGTAAACTTTTGAAAAACTTCATGAATTTCTGGAAAATTCCCTGAACTTATGCGGTGTTCACTAATTTTCTGGAAAGTTCCCTGAAGTTTTGTGAAGTTCCATGATACTCTGGGAAGTTCCCTGAACATCTTGGGAAGTTCTATGAACTTCTGAGAAATACGCAAAAAAACTGGATAAGTTTTCTGAAATTCTAGGAAGCTCCCTGAATAGTTGCCTGAACCTCTGGGAAGAACCCTTAACTTCTGGGAAGTTTCCTGATTTTCTGGGATGTTCCCTAAACATCCGAGAAAATAGCAAAACTTCTGGGAAATTCCTGAATTTCTAAGAAGTATCCTGAACTTCTGATAAGTTCCCTGTGCTTCTGGGAAGTTCAATGAATTTATGCGATTTTTTTCGAACTTTTGGTAAGTATTTTCGTTCATCAGTTTTTTCACCTTTTTCCGGTGTTGGTGGACGCAAATACTGCAGGCCCTAAGCCTTCAGGATAGCTTTGCAAAAATTCCACAGGGTCAGCAGGTTTGTTGACTCCCTAATCCTCACATTATCGTCGAGAGAACTAGCTGAGGAACCGTACGCCAACATCCGTTAGGCTGCAGTATATTTTTTGTAATGGGCTCAGGTCGACTTTTCCAGGTGCATCGCAACTTAGCTGGAAAAGGTCATCAGATGACTCTAGTCATCGCATAATGTCCAGGAACATCTCCCTTGGCATGCGGACACGGCGCAGAAAGTGCTTCGCGTCGTAGGTTTGCGTGTCGCTAAAGTAGTCCTAGAACAGCTTCTGAAGACCGAAACGGAAATCAAGGTCGAGATTGGGGCGTTTTCAAGGACGTGACCCTCTTCGTTTCGACTCTTGTTTTCTTGCTGCCAAATTACAAATTAGCATTATCTAATATCGTTTAAATGAAATGCATGCATTCACACATTCACCTTCAGCCAAACGAAAAAACAAGTCTCGAGTAATTCATGATAAGGGCCTAAAAGCCAATTGTAAACAATGACTTTTAACGTTCATCTCTTACGAATTACAAGATTTCCACAATATCCAACTGCACAGTATAGAGCAAACATTCCTTTACCATATGCTCCTCTCAATTCGCGGAAGTGTTTTGAAATTCAAGATAAATCAACACTGATAAAAAAAAAAGAATGATAATATGTATGTGTCCTACACATGATTTTTTGCAATGCGATCAATACATGATAGCTATTTGTAACCACATATACTTCCAATGTGTACATATAACCACTATGTATGGCCACACATACTTTTCATTTGCCACATAAATTTCATTTGTGTTTCTCAGAGGGTTCTGTTTATGTGTGAAAACATCAATATTATGTGAAATTTTCTATGGATTTTTTTCTCCAATGTGTGGATTATTTCCCGTGAACGTTTAAAGCCATTGTTTACAATTGGCTTTTAGGCCCTAATCATGAATTACTCGAGAAGTATTCCTTGTCGTCTGCTAACGAGGTACTACTGGCAGTAGAAATTATTTGGTCATGACCATGCAAACCAACCAATGGCAACAAGTTAGCGAAAAATCTCCGATCTCTGAAAAAAAAACTTCTGATCTCTGATGTTAAATGATTGACAGGGTGACAGGTGTTGGCAGGTTTAACAACAAGACATACAACATCGGTGCGGGTATACGCGAAGTTGGTCTATTTTAGCTGGTTCTATTCAAGTTTTGCAGATGCACACATATATATGATGTATAAAGTTGTTCGAAATATAGACCACCGCTGAAGATACTCTTATATTCTAAATACAGCAACAGAATCACCACAAGCAGGCCAATTTCCGTCTCGAATTAACTAAAACGTATACAGCAGATGTACAGTTTAAAGAGACGTTAATATAATGAATCACAAGCAGGCCAGCCGTTTCGAATAAACTAAAACGTCTCGAATAAACTAAAACTAAATTGAGTTGTTCCACTTTTTACGAAAATTGAGTAGCTTTTCCATGAGAAAAAAGGACAGTGATACAAATGAAAGAGAGTTAGTTTTGAGCGTATAGGGCACTCGGCTCAGCTCCATGCCAACGGCTATTTTGTTTGGGATACTCACTTCTTTTCGAAGGGGTGTCCGACGATGAGGGCCTGACCTGCATGTGCTTTTTTTTTTAATTACAGCCTCTTTAAACGATTTGACCACAAAGGGCCATTAACCAAAAAAAGGTTGTCCACGTTAAAATTGTAAAATGTTTGGAACTTTGGGTAATTTTAGTTCTGTATTGTATCCCGCAAATTTCATAGAAAAGTTCGGAAAAGTTTTTAAAATGAAGTCGGAAGAGCGAAGGATTCACGACGTTATTTTGCACGCGCATTTCGAAAATCTAAAGCTTTCGCATCGTGCAAGCAAGTTTGGAATCGTTAAGTCTACTGTTTCACGTGTCATCAAACGTCCCAGAGAACTTCTGGCCACTGATAGGAAAAAATGAAGGATGGTAGTTGAAGCTTTCAGGCGCAATCCAAATGCTATCCGGGGTATTTCAAAAAGCTAACCTTCACCAAAAGTTTTGTACAATAGGTCAAAACTTGGGCTGGACTCTACATACGTTCAAAGGCCAGAAGGCAGCAATTCGTAAATATCAGCAGAATGTGGCAGCAAAATCGATATAAAGGCGGATTTTCAGTATATTCAAGATCATTAGCTCTATACTGCAAGAGACAAGCTCGATGTCCCAGAGCACCAACGGAAGCAAAAAAAAGTTCGAAATTTGCCTGCAAATTCATGGTTTGGCAAGCGATTTGTACGTGCGGGATGCTCCATTCGTTACGAATTCAACTATGAATGCTCGAGTACTTTTTCAAACAGACGTATCTGATTTTGTAAACAAAGAGGGGAAGTAAGACTACAACGTTAATTTCTCAAAACTCTCAGCCTCCGCACGGAAAGTAGCATCACTATCATGTAAGGGTTTCAAGAACTTAACGTTTGAATCTTAATTCCCATCTTTGTTTACCAAATCAGATACGTCTGTTTGAAAAAGTACTCGAGAATGAACAAGAGTCAAAAAGGAACGTCTACAAAGAAGTCTCCTTCCGTTGCTGAGGTCGCACAAGGGCCCACATTTTTTTTATGGCCTGACTTGGTGTAGACTAAGTAGTGTTAAAACAGGTGCTGAAATGGTTAAGAGAAATTACGGTCAACTTCGTACCCAAGGCCCTTAACCCTCCAAACACCACAGAGTTGAGACGAGACCTATCGAAAAATATTGGGCTATTATGAAGCAGGAATTACGCAAATATTGAAGACAGTACTTGAGACAGTCAAAACAGATAAAGAATTGAAGATAGCATGGGTACAAACATGTACAAAAACATGTCGATTCTAATGTTGTACAAAATCTCATGAAGGGTCTTAAGAGAAAAGTAAGGACATTTAGATTTGGAACGCAAGTTGAATAATGTGAATACGGCAAAACTTAGCAAAGTTGTTTTATTTGATACTCCGAAAATTTCAAGACAAGACGGATTTTTGGCAAATCGCTTTGTGAGTTGCAATTGTAACGTGGACAACCTTTACATCGTGTCCCGTGAGGTACCTGTTTCATAATTATTAATGCACCCAGTGTGAAATTTTGGGCTCAAGTCCCACCGGTTACAGTGTTGTTTTTTTCTCGCAAATTGCTTCACACGTGTACCATCGATCTTGTGCGCCTTACTGATCAATAAATTGCTGAATGTTATTTCCAAACAAAGTTAAATTACTAAAATTAACATTTCGAAGGAATGAAGTGATGCTTCCAGTGAACTGGACGGTTTCATGAGGGCGGGCGTGCCGGTGAAAATCCGATACGACATGGATGGAAGGGAAACACAATCTTTCGCCAGTTTTCTCGAGTCGAGAGGAAATCGTCATAGCCATCGGAGGAGTAATACAAAACGACGTCTGTTTTGGACGAAAGTAGGTTCATCCAACCGTGTGTATTAAGAAGAAAATGAAAGGAATAAAAAGAAGAAGGTGATAGTTTGAAGGAAAACGAAGAGCAAAGAATAAAAGGAGGAATTAGGCATGACGGGTAGAGGACGTACGAAAATGTCTATGAGAAATAAAGAAAAAATGCATGCAAATTCCAAGTATGCAAGCCTGAGTACCGAGCCTGAGTTTGCGTTTTAATTCACGTATGAATGGTTTCGTTCTACCTCGTTCACTGTAATAACGTGGAAGCTATCTTAAACTCAAGACTTATGTTCAGTGTTTGCGAGAAACCTCATGAAGCTCTTCCAACCACTCCAGCTCATCTGCAAATTGATAGTCCACTGGTTTTCGACCCCAAGCCCTCCTGCAGAAAAAGTTTCCGATAATCGCCTCTCCCGGTGGCGTTTCGTAAGCAGTTCTGGAGATGTGTTGTAGAGATTTATGTTCCAGGGAATATTCGACATCCCTTCGATCACGTGGCAAATCCTTTAAGCTTTACTGGTTGTCCAACCTGAAACAGTAGTATTCCTGATCGAAGACAATCTTCCACGACAGGTGGAGAAGCATGGTTTTGTGACAGCTACTTGCCCAGGACAGGATTGCTTCGTGCGTGTGGTGGACGTTAAGGCTTGTAAGGGTGGAACTTTTCGACGTTCTATTAGCAAGCTGGCTCCACTTCCGGCACAGGAAAACTTCAGCTTAACAGCCGCGGGGCAGCATGAACGTGGATGTTATTACACTTATATCAAATTCGTTTTTGAACCTAGGTTGGAACTAGTTCCAACTTGCGATACCCGAACTTATTGTTTAAACCTCAAACCTCTGTTTAAACCTCAATCCGATACGAGTTACAAAAACAACCATACACACTGACGTTTATCACACAACAAGCCGATCCAATTTTGATACCCGATCTAGATTGAAACTGGATCAAAAACGAATTCGCTATTAGGGGACATTTTCAACTACTGTCAACGGTTGCTATGATAAGTTTTGTTTAGTTGGCACTCGTAGAGGCGGAGTGTAGCAAAGAGAAGAGAAGGCACAAATTGAACTGCGTGTGCCCTAGGAGGGTGACCATTAAAAAATGTCCGTTTACAGTTTGGCGAGAACTTGGGAGAACTACCCGAACTATTCTGGCGTATGCTAAAATAAAGTTAAATTAATAGTTTTCTAAAGTTGGAATACTGCTGGGCAATTCTAATTGCTCACCGTCCTTGTTGATTCCATTTGTATTGCTTTGCTCGATAGTTTGATGCTAGAGAGTCGAAGCTGAGCATGATGAGGTGGTCCATAAAAACGCAGGGAAAATGAATTAAGCGAAGAAGACCAAATCAATTGAAGAGCTAAACACCGTGAAGAAAAGCAGGTAGTTCGGCATGAAATGTCATCCCCTTCCTCGATTTAAATTTATTATTTCTTTTATTTGTCATTATTTTTTTCTTCATTTTTTCCTCAAATTATTCACTTTTAATTTTGTGTTCTTCATCAATATAATATATGCATGTTCGCTTAAACGCTATTTCTTCTCTGCTCTAAACGCGTTCTCTTTTTCTGCTTCCAATGTTTGCATTGCCATATTGTGTATTATTCTTTTCAAAGTTGGGTTTTCCAAAAAAAAATCTATTGTGTTTGCGTGTTTGTTGTTGGGATGTTTTTGAGAACTATTTTTCCTGTCTATTTCTTTTTCTCTGCATCGTATGAAAAATCATTCTCCCAAGTTGGGCGCCAGTTTCCTTTTGCCTGTTCTATCTTTTCCTCAAAGTTCGTCATCTGTTTTATGCGTGTTTTTCTTTTGCTTCGTTTGAATGAATTTAGTTCATTTGCATTACAGCTTCCTATTCCTTTCTATTATGATAAGATGATCACGTAAATTTCGAAAAACGTCACTAATTGAATGTTCAAATTGTTTCTTTTTTTTCAGTTTATCTTTTTACAAAATATGTCCACCTTATTAGTTATTTCTAGATTTCCTCACTCACTTACCCTTTCCGTCACGTCACGCTTCTGCTCGTGCTGCTTTCTTTTTTTGTTTTCTACATGTTTGCTCATAAATACATACGACAATACAACGAAAAAGCGAAACAGTCGACTTTTGTGATTATTTGTTTTACTTATTTTGTTTTCAGTTACTAGCGCTTGCTATTTTTAGTGTATTTTCACGAAAATTGCCATCGATTTAGAATATCTTCAATGCGATACTTCCGTAAAAATTCTACTTTTGAGGAGACGAATGAAGCATAAATCACGCTGTGGCGTTACCAAGAACAAAACTCGTAACTTGATTTGCTATTCTAGCTTACGGATTGTATTTTTTTTCCATTGATTTTCGCTATATAGAAAACGGAAACTGAAAACATGCGCTTCCACTTGCTAGAAGAGGCCCTTAGTTTAATTACAAGTAAACGTAAAACGTAAAACTTACGAAGAAAGTGAACGCAAAACAAAAAATTATAATTAATTTGTATTGTATTTTGATAGCGCGGATTGATGCTTTTATTGTTTAGCACAACGTACGGGACAAAACTCTCTCGAGCCAACATCGCCTTAAGAGGCGCCATTTGATTCGCTTTTCTCTACTCTAAAAAAAAATCTACACTAATCGAAACGCACAATTATTGTGTGTTCCTGTGGTTTGTCCCATTTCTTTTCCAACTTACAAGTTGATGTGTTTTTTGTTTAGTTTTTTTTTGATAATATCCTACTACTTTTGTGTGTATTTTGATTTCACTATACCATGCAAATGGAGCCACGATTTAGATTTAATTGCTTGTGGTTTTACTTGGTTATCTTTTTCGTTATCGGTTTTCCTGTTTAGTTGTTTTCTTCTTTCTTTTTTCGATTATTTTGCTGGCCCTCACTGGCTGTCCTTCGGTTAAGTGTTGTTTAGGTGTTTCAGCTTTTAAAAAAATATGTTCATCAATTTCTGTTTTCCGCACAAGTTTTGCTTATACTGTTTACTGTTTCGGTATTCTGCCTTAGTAGTGTTTTCCTCTAGCAATTGTAGTAATAGTTTTCACAAGATATGTACAAATACAGCTTACTTTCCTTCCTTCGTTACTCCATCCCTGTTCCGGGTTGTTTGCAAACTTGGTTTTGATTCCTCTATTGAGTGGCTAAATAACTGCTCGAAATGTTGCCTCTTTCGACTACTGTTCCAAAGTACGTACCTTCGATGCACAATACAATATATAACACAAATCAATGGATATGCTATTTTGCTATTTTGTCTGGTGTACATTGAGAGACTATTCGAAAGTGATGGCACTTCACGCAGGGTTTTGAAGAGTATGTTCTTCATCGTTTTTCTTGTTACAATACAAGATACCTTTATGGTTCGGATCGCAGTGATCACGAATATTGGTTTGTTAAATATTGTTTATCCGATGATCTGTTCTGGGTTTTAATTTAAATTTTGCTTTCGTTCAAAGGGATTTGTTGCGTTGGTGAGAGACTATTTGGTCCAGATGGTACGTGCGTGGTTAGAAATCGTAAAATCGTTGGTAAAATTTCAATTCAGGAGAACATTTTCAGCGAAAAAAGGAAAGAATAATAAACATTGCTTCTAAATAGAGGTTCTAAAGGTTTACAATCTTTACATTTCCAATGTAACAGAAGGAGGGTGTTATTTAAATAGTCACCAATATACGAAAGCGAAGTACTTCGGCATAAAATATTTTTTGTAGGGTCGGCTGTAAATGAAGTGTTGTTCTAGATGTGCAGTTGTTTTTACGAGTCATTGAGACCACCACAATTTCACGAACTTACAGGTTGACGAAGGTTGCCTGTCAGTGTTTTTTGTCTCAGTGTATCTCTTGTACAGTTTTGTTTACCGATATGTGTATATTTTTCATTGTACGTGTTATTCTCTGGCATTTGACGGATGTGATTTGTTTAGAAAGATTGTTTGTTTTGGTAACGCTATGGACGAATCCAGGTTGAAAAAAGAAGAAGACACCGAGTGGTGATAAATCTGCCAGCTCCCATGTTAAAGTATAGGACGAAACTCTTAAAGTGCTTCTAGAAAATTCGCATGAAATTTTAATTAAAAGCGGTTAGTTATATGATGTAAGAAAAATCCAAAACTACTCAATAAGGACATTTTCAGCAAAATAAAAATAAAATTAAAATAATGCCCCTATTGTGCAGTTTTGGATTTTTCTTACATCATACAACAAACCGCTCTTAATGAAAATTTCATTTGAATTTTTTAGAAGCATTTTAAAATTTTCGTCCCATACTTTAACATGGGAGCTGTCAGATTTATCACCCCTTGGTGTCTTCTTCTTTTTTCAAGTTGGATTCCTCTATAGACATGGACGCAAAACTAGAGATGCTTAAAGAATTTAACGTTTGAATCTTTCTTCCCCGCTTTGTTTACAAAATCAGATACGTCTGTTTGAAAAAGTTGTCGAGATTTGCAAAAGAGTCGAGTTTCCGGATCAAGCAGCCACATTGGGATTGTCGAAACAACGAGTGGAAATCCATGGATGCCTGCGTTCTCCGAGGTCGTTCTGGCCCTGAAGATTGTCGTGGAGAGATTCGGTCCGCCTGTCAAGCTACGAGAGCCTTGTCAGCTGATCGATCTGGATCCACTTTGGATTCGTCGGAACA
The DNA here is from genome assembly GCA_024533555.2 of Aedes koreicus. Taxonomy (NCBI): domain Eukaryota; kingdom Metazoa; phylum Arthropoda; class Insecta; order Diptera; family Culicidae; genus Aedes; species Aedes koreicus. The sequence goes on from JAHHFK020000581.1 coordinate 64,585, forward strand.
CAGGAAGGGCTCATTTCGAAGCAGACATCTTACAGGGCCGAATCGAAAGCAGTGCCATTTTGGAACAAATCAGTAAAAACGTTCGACTTGCGCAATACGGTGATGTTAAGGATGCCATTTCGCCGAACAAATTACAGCATGGACGGTGCGGTTGAAAGAATGCAACGGATATTTCATACAGTCTCAACAATATTTAACTTGCTTCAACCACGACAGGCACTTCGCAGACGCTTCTCGTGTTACTTTTCCGGGCTTCAAAACTAGTGTTTTTGTTGAGCGCCCAGAGCGGCGACAACATCATCGTTGTAGAGACAACATCATCGACGTCGAGAAACAGGGTCGAGATGAGCGAATGCCTGAAAGTAGCGCTGATTCTTCGTGGCCTTCCGGACGCGTTCAATCCTTTGACTACGGCATTGGAGGGAAAGAAAAAAGCTGAGCTGACCTTGGAGATGGTTCGAGTGAAGCTGTTCGACGAGGCGGACAAGCAAAAGAAGCAAACAGGCGTAACGGATGAGCAGGTATTGCGGGTTGAATCCAGTCAGCAGCAGCAGAAATCGGTTAAGTGCTATTTCACACACATGAGCAATGAAAACGTAACTACAAGGCGTTCTTGACGGAGCGCAGCTGCGACGAGAAAAATCAAAGGAAGAAGGGGAAAGAAAAGGCCAAAACAGTTCGCGAAAACGACAAAGAGTCGTTCACGTTTCTTGGTGCAGTCGGGTTTTGTCGGCGCGAGTGCGTGGTTGATTGATTCCGGTGCGACGTCGCATGAACAAAAGTGTGCGTCCCGTTTTTACCGCGGCAGACGGAAAAATGTTCGTACGGAAGGCATCGGGGACTGTAGGATCCACGACGATAGTGGTGAACGTTGATGGACGTAATTTTCGTTCTGGAGCTTGAATGCAATCTCGTGTCGGTGGCAAAACTGTCGAACATAGGCGTGCGTGCGGAATTTGACGGGAAATCGTGCAAATTCGTGTACGGTACGACAATCGTCGTGATAGCTGACAAATTCGGTGGATTATATTTGTTGAATCTACCCAGTCGTTCGATGCTGGTGAAAAGTGGGCGTCATACCAAGGAATGTCAGCATACGTGGCATCGACGGCTTGGCCACCGGAATCTTGAAGTTCTGAAGGAAATGGAGCGTAAGATGCTGGTGTCTGGAATATTTGTTCTTGATTGTGGAATTAGGGTGACGTGCGAGTACTGCCTGAAGGCGAAGATGGCAAGACCGCCGTTCCTGCAGGTGGCCGAGAAAACTTCAAGGAAGAGTCCTTGCGAGAAAACGACACGTGGGAGCTGGTCAAGCTACCTTCCGATCGGAGAGCGATTGGGTCGAAATGGGTGTTTGAGCGTAAGGAGGATGCCACCGGGAACGTTGTGCGTTGCAAAGCCAGGCTCGTTGCTCAAGTGTTTTGCCAGGAATACGGGAGCGAGTATAACCAGATCCTCGCGCCGGTAGTAAGGCAAACCACCTTCCGAACGGTTCTGACGCTGGCGAGTAGTCGTAAGGTGTTGACAAGGTACGTCGACATTAAGACGGCCTGTAAGGCGAGTTGCAGGTGGAGATCTTCATGAGGCAGCCTGGTTACGAGAGCGGCGATCCAAAAGCTGTTTGCCATCTCAAGTGGAGCCTATACGCGCTGAAACTGGCTGCCCGTGTATGGAACCTGAAGATAGACGCTGTTCTGAAAGATGCCGGGTTTCAGCCGTCAAAGGTCTGCCTATAATCGAAGCAGATTAGCGGTCACTACGAGTACGTGCTGTTGAACGTAGATGACCGCCTGTACCACCGACTAGGAATATTGAGCGCTGCTGAATGTTTTGAGGTAGAATTTCAAAATCACCGAGCTAGGAGATCTTACGAGTTTCCTAGGGATTCATGTACTCAAGCAAGCTGGTGGTTTCGTGCTTAACCAAAAGTCGTACGTCAGCAAAATTCTTGTACGATTTGGTATGGAGAAGGCTAACACGTCGAAGGTACCGATGTCGAGTGGCTACCCACAACAACAGCAGGAGGAGAATGCTGAGCTTGGCGAGAAGGACCTGTACCAAAGTTTAGTTGGTGCTTTATTTTATATCGCTGTCCATGTGCCGACGTGGCACCGTATCAGATGACCATCGACAGAAGATTATCGATGGGTTGCGCGAGGTGTCATCGTCTGCTGCAATCCATCTGTCAGTTCCGACAATCAAGCGGTTCTACCAGATGTACTGCACTGGAATCAATGCAAACACAGCAGGACCAGAGCTCGAGCATTATCGGGCGATGGTGCCTGAAAATGTGATTGTGCTGCGGAATGTGATCCTGCAGGCTGCTGGATCGGGCTTGACTATCCTGCGTGCTATGAGCAGCTATCAAGACTTCGGGTTGGTGGTGTTGCATATACTGGCATCTGGGGACTTTGCCAATTTGACAGCCGCTATAAATGCAGTTGGCGGCAACGTGTATTACGGGTTCAACCTTTGCATCGGCAAAGAAATTCCCGAGCCTGGCATATGCGTCATTCCAGCTCTGCATCAAGGTCGGAGGTGACAGGCCCCTCGCCAGGTATCAAGGAATGCCTCAGGTAGTTCCTGGTAAGCCTGAAATAGACCGCCTTATAGATGAGTACATCGCAAATCGTGCGAACGCTATTCAAGCTCCTGCTCCCGATCATCCATCGCATGCAACCATACGCCAGCTACAGGCCCTAGTTGAGCCAGCCTATGCTCAGATTATAGGGAATGATCCAGTGAACCCGCCTGCCGAATGACAGCACAGTGCAGTTCTACAGCAACAATTTTCGTGCCAGAGCACGCATATATAATCCACTCGAACATAAGAGACTCTCTAACACAAAAACACGTGACGATACAACTAATATCGTCAATATAACTGTTTAAAAAAATATGTGTAGAGAATAGGTGAAACAAAGTTTGTTTGTGCAACATATGTGAGCCTATACGGTTGTTCGTTTAGAGAGATGCTCAAGCTGCCGAACAATCGCCATAAACAGCAGACCGGATATCGCAATCGCTACGTCTGTTCTCCAACGACGTGTATCAACACCAACTAAGGCCGGTTGGATTGAGGCCAAGAAGGTAGTTAGTTATTTGAAGGGAACGATCGATTATGAGTTGTTTCTGGGCGTCGACGAACACCAACCGCTGGAATGCTTCGTTGACGCTGATTGGGCCGGCGACGTCTCGGATCGGATGTCCAATTCTAGATTCTTATTATAAGTTCGGTGGTGAGCTCATCGAATGTTGCTGCTGGAAGCAAACGAGCGTGGCGTTGTCGAGAACCTGTTTGTCTCCAGGTGTTGCAGTGGCTACAAAACCTGATGACTGATCTGGGCGTATCCGTTAAGTATCCTATTTTGGTGCGTGAGGATAACCAGAGCTGTATTGCTCTTACAGCTACGGACAGAACTTCAAGCAGATCAAAGCACAGTGACACCAAATACTGCTTTGTCAAGGACCTTGTGGCGAGCGGTGTTGTGTCTATCCAGTACTGTCCGACTGATCGGATGTAAGCGGAAATCCTGAAGCAACCGCTAGCGGCGGTGAAGCTTCGGGAACTTCGGACAGCCATCGAAGTGAAGTCGACTGAAATTGAGGAGGAGTGTTGAGCGTCTCGAGTGCCGCCAACATCATCGACGAAGAGAAACGGCATAGCTGTCATTCCTTTGTACTTCCGATAGTAAATAAAAATAATTCTTGTGTTTCTCTTGCTAAAAGCAAAGACGTGTGTTTTTCCTTTCCGCGATCCGAGTTTTCTATTCCCCATTGTGGCCATTCCGACAGTTTTCAAGTTGATGATACCACCATTGCGACTTTAGAAGTCTCTTGGAGTTGATTTTGTCTTTAAATATCACTCGAGAAATTCAAAATGATGTTTCTCAATGCCTGGGACAGACATACAACGAACAGCGCTGTACTCATTTAGTCTAATACGTGTTTTTTGGTACTGGATTAAAGTATTTGACAGTTCGTACAACGGTCAGCGTTGTATGTCTGTCATAAGTATAACACTTTACGTTGATTATAGTCTAATATTTTGTAAAATGTTTTTCTAGAATCTCGTGAGAATATTTTCCTGCTCATGGCCAGTAATAAAATCTATAAATCTCACGTAACATAAGATAAAATTCTATATTTGATTATGGATTCTCTTCATCGACTTTCCATTCGATTTACCCCGACGGGCCAAACAAATTTGTGGCTCTGCTTGCAGCGTAGGTCGACAAAAGACGTCTACAATTAATTTTATGGATTAATTCTCATGCAGCGGCGTTAATTGCAGAAGAGAAAATCAATTGAAAGAATCCATCAACAATGTTAGGCCCTCCTAATGATATGCGAAATATATAAGTGACATCGATACTGGATCTTATTCTCGTTACAAACAGCCAAGTGAACGGATTGACAGTAAATATTCGCTCTATGAAGTCGACTACACGGCGGGACAATTTAACTCAATTTTGAATCGTTTTTGACTCACTTTCGTCAAAAGTGGAGTCACTCATTTATGAGTAAATGGGACTGGGACTGACAAGTCGACACATCTAAAACATCGATCTGGTTTAAGTCGGTGTCTTAGATATGTTGGCTTGTCAGTCCCAGTCACATTTACTCATATATGAGTGACTCCACTTTTGACGAAAGTGAGTCAAAAACGATACAAAATTGAGTTAAATTTTTCCGTCGTGTGCTGCTTCGGAGCTGGGATTTGAATTTGGATGAATCTACCTAATTTTTCTCCCAAGCTATATCCGTCACTTGTGCCGGATTTCAGTCTAACGGATTGAAAATAGCCCCATGATTCATTACCACTAACGCTACATACCGCCTGGTACCACAAAACAATCGCCCTCAAACGCAACATAACCCTAACCTAGCACAGCACTTTCAAAAGTGCATACAAAAATTTGTTCACCTCTGTGGGTTTCCGTTCGATCCGTATCCCGTCGCAAAGTCTCCTACCACGCCAATTTACACCGCGTATTTCCTAACTTTCTTTCTCTCGGTTTATCTCAAATTTTGCATCCTTTTTGTTTTTTTTTCTTCGTCTCGGTAACATTCTAATAACGTCAACATTATCACAGTATTATTATTCTTTTTTTTTGTTTTCATTTTTTGAAAGTTTCTTATAATTTCTTAATTGAAATTTCTTCTTTTTTTACTTGCATTTACTGCGCATTTACTTGTTGTTACTGATTTAACGTTTCGTTTTTTTTTCTTTCTTACTACAAACGAACTGGTTTAATTTGCTGTTGTTGTAATTGTTGTATTATGCTGCGATGTGTGAGTGTTTTGCTTGTTTATTATTTTTTCCTTCAAAAACTCTAAGGTCCTCTATAGTTTTTAGGGTGGATAAGGTCCAAGAAATGGAATTGTTTTGTTTTGGGAGAAGGGGTGGGGGGTTGGTATTCTAAGAATAGACACTTTGACAGCTTCTCGCCATCTTACCTCCACATGCCGCACTCGTCCTGGGAGACCGGGGAATGCAGAATGATGAAAACTCGTTCGGTTTTCCAATTTTGCCTCCATCAGCGTTACCAATTGTGTGAGAGGTAATGGATGATGTGTTTGCTTCTAAATATGAGCTGCTGCTGTTACAAATTTTTCCTGATGAATGTCAATTGGTTTATATGTACACAATCAAATGTTTGTTGTAGTAATTCTTAATGAGAAAGGTAAAGTAATGAACGGCAAAATGTCTCTGCTTGATTCTGCATTGCAGCTGTCATGGCCTATGAAACCTGTGGAGTAGGGAGGAAGGTTAGTATTATTGATAAATTCAAACTTAAGTGGGTAAGCTAACGAACCTGGTAAGATGTCGACTGCCTTCGTGCACGGCCATCTCGGAGCTTTTGAATTCGTTCAGTTCCTTGCGGATGGCAGCCTTATCCTTGGGGGTGAGTCGCGTCCACGGTTTATCCGCCCGTCGATCGTAGTCATGCGCCTGTGTCACCTCGATGTAATCGTTGAAGCGAATGATCTTCTTTTCCTTCAGTTCGTCCACGGTAGGCCGGAAGCTCAGCTTTCGCAACAGGTAGCGTTTCTTTTCCTCTTTTTGCTTCTTCTCTTCCGCTGGGGATTGAGCTGCGATTTTTTAGAATAAGATTAGTACATCATCATGACAATATTGATTGGCGAGTGTAGGCCGTGGTACTTACTCTTTAGAATGTTCCTCTCGACGAGTTCCTCCGCAGTAGGCCGCATCGATAGTCGCCGGATCAACCGTGCGCCGATGGCCTCCTTCGATTCTTGCTTTTCGTTGTCCGACTGAATCTGCAGAATGTTGCGATTGATGAGCTCTTGCCGATCGGGCCGTAGAGCCAGCTTGATCGACAGGCTCTCCTTGCGGGCAATCTTGGCCGCTCGATCGGCGTCGTCTTCCCGGTAGCAGATCGGTCCATCGTTCTGGTCGTCGTTGTCCCCTTCGCGGATCACGTACGGTCGGGTGTTTTCCTTGTTCTCGATCGTACTCGGTAGGCCAATCTGGAAACGCATCGGCCTTGCGCTGGACGGAAGTGAAAACGAATATAGGTTATATAGATCAGAGGAACGACGTACTTGGGGAGAAGTATTGGTTGAGTTTTTAAATAAAAAAATAAAAACTTATGATTGTTAAAAAATAAAACCATGAAAAGAGAAATCGGTGCTAAGCGCATAATGATCAATGTTTGTTGAATTGTTGATTCATATCATGATGCCATTCTGGAAGTGGTGTGAATCAGTAGAGTTGATTCATAAGGAACGTGTGTGACATTATTAGACACAGTGCTTGTAAACACACAAACATGGAATGTGATCATGCAAAGATTTTTGGTAACTGGTGGTAGTTGGTGCAAAACTCTTAATACCCTGTTCGCACTACAACCTATATTACATAATATAGAGTATCTTGATATCAGCATCTATACATCTAGCTTTCACCGGAAATAATGAGCATGTCGTTTGATATCAAGATTCTCTCTATCACGTAATATAGGTCGTTGTGCGAACGGGGTATAAAATTCTAAACAGAACTTTTAACTTAAACAACTTAAACGAGATTCATGCATATTTTATCATTGTCATCACAGTAATTTTACGCCGGCGCTCATCGTTGTCAATCATGAGTTCTAAACCTGCATGTATTTGAAAACTACTCCAATTTTGGTAGAATACAACCAAATCAGTCAAAACTGAACCTACCCAAAAATGAGTAAACTATCTTGTATCGTCGTTGAGCCGGGGCTTTGCCTAACGGTTCATGTAGTTTATCCTCAGCTTAGTCGTTTTTTTGTTCTATTCCATTCTTTATACACTAAATGGTTGCCTAAAAGCAAATCGTTTTTTTCTACTGAAGGATTTGGCATACTTTTTAATGTTTCCTAGATTATTATGAGAAACTTCCAGGATATGTCTGCGATACATCTAGTGACGAATGTTGAAAGCTCCCAATACCTTGGCAGTAGAATGGCGTCAGACGACGGTACCAAGATCGACATAGGTGCAAGGATTAGGAAGGGAAAGTGTTAATCAAGAGATGGCTGCGGTATATAATTCGAGCTTGGTGGCCTCATAATTGGATCTCCAATGCTGAGCTCCATCGTCGGTGTCACCAGAAGTCGATAGCTACTGAAATTTGGGAACGAAAGTGGGGCTGGATCGGCCACACCATACGAAGGGGTGGAAACGAAATCTGCAAGTCTAACAAACGTTAGACTGGAACCCAGCAGGACATCGTAACATAGACAGACTCAGAGGCAGACCCAGAGGCTCAGGACGGCGTAGACTCAATAAAGAAATAAAAGAAGTTGACGAAAATTTGACCTGGCAACAGGTTATGGCGGTAGCAGCACCCGGGGAGCGCAGGTCGCTTAAGTAAGCAAGTAAGTTTCCACAATTGTTATGGCATGCGTTCCGAGTAGTCCTGGAATGTCCCCTTAATTGTTCTGAAATGCCACTGAAGTTGTCCTGGAATAATACTAAAACTGTCCGGAGATGGTTTTATAGTAGTTTTAAGATACTTTAAAAATTATTCTGGGATGCATCCACAATTGTAGATTCTTTCTGGATGAAAAAATTGTTCAGGATGCTTTCAAAACTGTTAGATGCTTCCAAATTCTGGGATGCTTTCACGTGCATCTTAATTTGTTCTAGAGATGCTTCCAGAATTCCCGACCCATCTTGGATTGTTGTGGAAGGATTTCAAATTAGTACGCAGGTGCTTCCAAAGTTGTTATGAGTACTTGAATGCGTCCAGATTTGGTGAGATTCTTCTAGACTTGTTTTGAAATACTTCCACCAAAATTTTGGAATGCTTCCAGAGCATCCAAATTTGCTAAGAGATATTTTCAGAGTAGTCCGGGGATGTTTTTAGAATTTTCGTAGATGTCGGAAGAACGGTTTTGGGATGCTTCAAGAATAACTCTGGGATGCTTCCACATTAGTTCTGGGATGAGTATAATTTTTCTGTATGAAATTTTTTTCTGAGATGCTTTCAAAACTGTCCTGACATGCTTCCAAAATTATTTTGAAATGTTTCTTACGAAGTTCTGGGATGCTTTCACATGCATCTTATTTTTTTCTGGAAATGCTTTCAGAATTAGCGATCCATCTTAAATGTTGTGGAATGATTTCAAATTAATTCTCAGGTGTTTCCAGAGTTGTTATAAGTGCTTGAATGCTTCCAGATTTGTTGAAATTCTGCCAGGATTGTTCTCGAATAGGGTATGTGTCCGTTGATTCAGCCTATTATGCAACGATAGATTGCATTTTTTATTATAACTCATAAAGTATTTAAGCTGTATGCTAGATTCAACTATTTATATACTTGCTAAGATAAGTTTGATAAGACATTTGGTATTTTATATCACGAGAAGCTACACAACTATTTTTATAAAATCAGAAACTTTCGAGGGATATGGACTTAATGTCGGTCTATAAGCACCAAATTGGGTCTATTAATGGATGCAACTTCGTCCCATTTGATGGATTTATTACTAAACGCAGTCTACCTACGGTTTTTTTCTTCTAATTTTATGAATTAAGGCATTGCCAGCTGTATTCGCCTTACTTAACACAACATGTCACAAAACAAAGTAAAATGAAACTGCTACGAAACACTTAAGTGATGTTCATATATGATTTATCAGCCCGTTACCCTACTTTCAAAATAATTTTGGAGTGCCTGCAGAGCAGTTCTGGAATGCGTTCCAAATTGGTTTGGGATTTTTCCAGAGTAGTCCTGGGATGGTTTAAAAATTTTCCTGGATGTCAATAGAAGTGTTATGGGATGCTTCCGGAATTATTCTGGGATGGTTCTAAAATTCTTCTGGGATGTTTTCACTGTAACCCTTGAATGCGTTCAGAGTAGTCCTGGAATGCTTCCAGAATTGTTCTGAGATGCCAGCAGAGTAGTACTGGAATAATCCCAGAACTGTTTTGAGATGCTTCCATAGTAGTTTTAGGATACTTTCAGTATCATTCTGGGATACTTCCATATTAGTTCTGCGATGATTGTAGATTTTTTTCTGGATGAAAAATTGGTTTTGAGATGCTTTCAAAACTGTTCTGGCATGCTTCCATGATTATTCTGAAATGCTTCCAGCGAAGTTCTGGGATGCTTTCACATGCATCTAATTTTTTTCTAGAGATGCTTCCAAACTTTACGACCCATCTTGGATTGTTGTGGAATGATTTTAATTTTTTTAGTTAGTTTTCAGATGCTTCTAGAGTTGTTATGAGTTCTTGAATGCTTCCAAAATTGTTGAGATTCTTCCAGAATTGTTTTGGTATACTTCCGCAAACATTCTGGAATGCTTCTAGAGCAGTGTAGAGATCCATAGTTGCTTGGGGATGTTTTTAGAATAGTCTTAGGATGGTTCTAGAATTTTTCTGGATGTCGAGAGAATTGTTATGTGATGCTTCAAAACTAGGTTCTATAAACCTTTTTTTAGAATTGTTTTGATATGCTTCCAGAAAGGTTTTGAAATGCTTCAATATTAATTCTGGGAGGGTTGAACTATTTTTTGGGATGCTTCCAGAAAAGTTTTAGAAACTTCCAGGATTTTAATTTATATACTTCCAAAGATACAGGAATCATTCCAAAATAGTTCCGGAAATTTACCAGAATAGTTCCTGAGTTATTCTGACATGGTTCTATAATTCTCCTGGGATGCTTTCAAAGCAGTTTAAGGATGCGTCCAGAGTAGTTCTTAAATACTGCAAATGAATACAGTCCGGATAGATTTGGAATACGTCCATGAATTGCTTCCAGAATTGTTCTGAGAGGCTTTCAAACTAGTTCAGAGCTCCCTTCAGAGAAGTTTTGCGATGCTTTAAGGATTTTAATAAATTGCTTCCTAAATAGTTCAGGAAGACGTTCAGATAGTTCAGGAAGACGTGCGGCGCATCCAAAGAGAATTGTTTTGGTATGCTTTCAGGCTGGTTTTGGAATGCTTCAATAGTAATTCTGGAATGATTGTACAATTATTCTGGAATGCTTCCAGAGTAGTTTTGAGAGGCTTCCAGGATTTTAATTTAAATGCTCCCAAAATAGTTCTGTAATTTTTCAAGAATTGATCAAGAATTATACTGAGATGGGTCTGTAAGTCTTCTGGGATGCTTTCACAGTAGTTCTGGAATGCTTCCAGTGTAGTTTTGGGATAGTTCCAGAATTTTTCTGGGATACAGTCAGGATTGTGTTGGAAATGCTTTTATAATTGTTATGAGATGCTTCCTGAATTGATATGCTTTCAGACTGATATTCGAATGCTTCAATAGTATTCTGAGATGGTTGTACAATTCTTCTGGGATTCTTCCAGAGTAGTTTTAAGATGCTTCCAGCATGCTTTGAATTGAATGCTTCCAAAATAGTTCAGAAATTATTCCAAAACCAGTTCTGGATTTTTTTGCAGAATAGTTCCTGAAATATTCTGTAATGGTTCTATATTTCTTCAATATTTCATGGATGCGTCCAGAGGCTTGCTTCCTAGTTTTAGGATGCTTCCAGATTTTTTTCTGGGATGGAGTTAGGATTGTTTTGGAATCCGTTCATGAATTACTTCCAGTACTGCTCCGCAATGCTTTCAAACTAGTTCTGAGCTGCCTTCAGAGTAGTTTTACGATGCTTTCAAGATTTTTATTAATTGCTTCCAGAATAGTTCAGGACGCATCCAGAAAAGTACTGGGACGATTCCAGAGTAGTGAGGATATTTACAAAGTTGTTCTGGAATGCTTTCATAATTGTTTTGATATGCTTCCAGGATCGTTTTTTTAATACTTCCAGACTGGTTTTGGAATGCTTAATAGTAACTCTGAAATGGTTGCACATCTTTTAGTCTGCTTAAGAGTAGTTTTAGGAGGCTTCCTGCATTTGAATTGAATGCTTCCGAAACAGTTCAGAAATGATTCTAAAATAGTTCTGGAATTTTTCAAGAATAGTTTCAAGAACTACTGTCAAAACATCCCAGAAGAATTATAGATCCAATAATTCTTCTGGGATGCTTTCACAGCAGTTTTTGGTTGTGTCCAGAGTAGTTCTAGATTGCTTACAAGCTATTTCCGGAGTGCTTCCAATGTAGGTTTGGGATGCTTCCAGAATTCTGAGATGCTTTCAAACTAGTTCTGAGTTGCCTGCAGAGTAGTTTTACGATGCTTTGAGGATTTGAATTAATTGCTTTCAAAATAGATAAGACCATTCTGAACGGACGTTGTGAGAGTATCACCATGAATATCTCACATGCGCATTGCATTTTACCAATTACGAATGCCTTCTTTCCTTTCTCCTTTCTCCTGTTTTTTCACATACAACGATCTTCAAAAGCAGAAACACCATTGGAAATCTTGGAGGACTCTCATTGTGGACCGAGACCGACCGACTGACTGACTGACTGACTGACTGACTGACTGACTGACTGACTGACTGACTGACTGACTGACTGACTGACTGACTGACTGACTGACTGACTGACTGACTGACTGACTGACTGACTGACTGACTGACTGACTGACTGACTGACCATTATGTACTCGGAAATTACTGAACCGCTTGGCGTGGAAGTTCGTATGCAGAGGTTTCTGGGGCCGGGGAAGGTTTTTATGATAGTTCGAGACCCCTCCCTCTTCTGGAAGGGGAGGCTCTCATACAAATGAAACAGAGATTTCTGCATAGCTCGAGAACTAATTAAGCAAATGGAACCAAATTTGGCATGTGGAGGTTTTTGAAGCCAAGAAATGTTTCTATGGAGGTTTGAGACCCCTCTCCTCTGTGTTACAAATGAAACAAACATTTCAACTTAACACAATGTGTATTTCTCGGGCAAGAAACATGTTCCGATTGAACTTTGAATTCCTTCTTAGTCAAGAAACATCCTCCTTTGCTACTCTCAGTGCTACATTATGCACAAGAAGTTAATTTAAGGTTATGCATGAGAAAATTACGTTCAAACTGACAGAATACGGCGTAGTTTGACGATAAATATTTTGTCTATGAAATGCTTCTACACAGAAATAAAAACCATGACAGAAACTACCGATCCGAGGGATAATTTAAAAACAAACACCTAGGTTTTTTGCAGAAATTTCACACATTAGCAAACGAACATATTTTAACAAAACTCATTGCGAAAAACAACCATAAACGCGCCAGTTCTATTAAATTTTCATTCATTTAGTTGCAAGCGTAGCAACGCTCGCATCGGGTTCAGTTATATATAAATATAGTAGAATTTGTGATCAATAAGGAAGTAAAATTTAAACAAAATGTATTTTTTCTTCTCAAACATAAAATAATAGAGTTTTGAAAAAAATTAATAAAATCAGCTATCAAAGATTTTTTTTCGTTTTTTTTTTAAATCCGTTGGAACAAAGTGTTGGATGTGCTTAGTTCCACAAAAAATAAGTACAAATATCTTAAATCTACGGTAGTTCCTACAGTTTTCACAAACTTTATAGATTTTCGTCCTAAAAATAGAGCCCAAGATTCATATCGGTTTGTCAGTGGATCCATACCGAACAAATTTTTACAACAAAGATCCAAAAGGGAACATCAGCGCTATCCTTTGCTCCATAGTTCTATCAACTCTATTAAATCAACCAAAAACCTCGGATAAATTACCTAATTGAATTTATGAAAAATCCTACATCTTTTTATGAGAGTTTTCCGTTCCGAAAAGCCATGGGGAAACCCGCTCGGCTTTTCCGCATGGATTATTTTTTCATCAACTTTGCTTTGTGTGGTCGTTGGAGAAAAAGTTTGCGCCAGTACCAACCCCACCGAAGTTTACCGGTTCTAGCGGCATCAGCTAACGGATAGCTAAGCTGACCAGGATTAGAATAGCTTTTCTTCTTTTCTCTGACTGCTGGAGTATAAAAACAAGGAGAGGTAATTTAGTTGAGCCTAGACAACGGGCAGGGAAATTAAGTTGAATGAAAGGTTAAGCAAGATTTAGTCTTAAGGAAAAAGGTCTCCCACTATTGAGTAAAGAGTTATCTTCCCAAGGAAATGGGCTTGAGCAGGTGTCTTTTTATTCTGTTGAAATTCCGGATTCAACTCAAGCGAATCGCACTTACTTAGGATGATTGGGTGGTTTTCTGGTTAACTTCATCTTTCTATCGACATCAAAGACAGAAACGAGGGAAATTGAAACTCAAGCCAGATTCCAAAGAAATCTATTACAAGGCCTGAGCAGATAAACTCAAAGTCAACCGTCGTCGACGTCGTAATTCACGGAAAACAGTGAGCTCTTCCTCGGTTAAATAGAATCAATGTTTGTTCAAAGCAACACTCTTAGGAGACGATTCATCGCCCAGCAGGGAAAAGACAGAGCTATTTGAAGCTTGAATTTTGTATACTTAATCATCATAATTCCTAATGAAATAAGCTCCTGGATCGTTTTCTCTTACGTGAATAACGACAACAACAATATATTCATTTCACGGATGCTGCTCTGGTGCCTTCGAGATGTATGGTGTGTGTGTGTCGCGCCCAGCATCGGTAAATAACAGAGATGCTTGGATTATGAAAGCTTGCTTTCCTTGGGAACCAGCTCTTCCGGGATGAGAAGGTGAGTGAGAAAAGTTGAGAAACTTACCGTTGTTTTGATATGGGACTTGTGGTGTCACTATCTATTCGTATAACATGAACAACAGACTTACCTCCCACCACTAGTAGAGCTAGGAAGCGTTCAATGAACAATAGCAGAAGTGGAAATAATAATCCACTCCTTTCTTGGTAAGAATAACATTTGACTTGGTAAGAGAGCAATTGAGAATAAAGGTGGACATATCGAGTGCATATTTCTGAATTTGCTAAAACATATGCTAGAATGAATAAAAAAGTTTATCAAATATAAAAAACTAAAAAAACAATGTCTTTGAACCTTAATGAAGCATTTCGAATGGTTGTTTCTTCGATGCCTTTTGTTTTATCTCTCTAACCTGGTGTCTCCACTAGTAGTTTCTGTCTTAACATTTCCTTTACTGTCAATGAAAATGATTAGAGGAGACACATATGTTAACTGTTGCGACGAATTCGTTTTGAAATATGTTTTTCAGAAACGTTAGACATTTTGAAAAATAAACATGACGAAAGCCTAAATAATTGAGCAAAAAATTCCAATTCATTATACTTGTGTTCAGAGAAGTCATCGTCGCTCTCCACGCCAAAAGATTCAGGATTGTGTAATCAATGCCTCCAATTGATAAAAACGGCTTGACAAGTCTGTCTGAGCTAAGCCCAGTAAATAAAAGCGATAAAATGTCAGTTGGTTTATCATCTGTTAAGATAGATCTGTCAACACATAAAAGATTAATGGAGACGCTGAGTAATTGATGTTCTTAGCCATTTGTAACAGGAACATTCCCGAGTCAATTAATTATTGAAAAAAAAAATCATGCAACTTTCAATATCAGGATGGATAGAACCTGTGATACAAAATCACAGCCGAGAAGAAAACTTACCGAGGTTCGGGCTTGAGGTTAAAACCATCGGTACCTACTCAACCAACACAATTAATTCCGTGCGCTATCCAGTTTTACACTTAAACTCAAAGTCCAAGTCCATTTCATACATGCATTGAGCTTCATTCGGGGCAAAACTTTTGCTCGATATTGAGGCAGCACCTTCCCATGCAGACACCCGCACAATTAAGTGCCAAGATGCGCGACCACGAAAGGTGTGTACAATGTCTGGGAAGGGGTTCTGTAGATTGAAACTTTTCTCGGAAAAACCGCCTTTGCGGAACCGGATAGTAGCAAGTGTAGGATGAAAATTTAATTAGCCACTTGGTTCGAGCTTTAGATCAACTCAATAAAAGAAGCGGGACTTGTTTTGCTTCCCTTTGTTCTATCGTATGCTGTATCGTTGGTATAATTGAGACCGAAATTAAACTCTGCACTTTTTGGAGTTGAGGGGTTGGAATTGGAGTCGAGCTACGGTTCGTGACGCTGGAACTTTCATCGTGCATATGAATTGGCTTGTTTTCGAAGCCGTTAATGTCTGAGGTTTGGATTTTCGAGTGGAAATGAGTTGTTTTCACAACATTTTGAGGTTATGATTCTTGAGAATAATTGCCAAACACGCGCCGCAATGCAGTTTGATAACTCCGTCGGCAGATTTGAAAACATATTATGTCATAAATAACGTATGTTATGCAGGATAACCAACATCGACCAACCAACATGTATAGGAGTGCCACTCTGTGTTGCTGCGAAAACAGCTCTGTTTAAAGACGAACACTCCTTCGGGAGTAGGAGGCGTTGGAGCACCACCCGTACATATTCAACGAAGAATGATAAATTATTCCATTATGATGGTAATACTTCTTCCATCGCTATGCACGTGGGATGCTTTGGTTCAGGATCAGAACTAAGCTGTCTGGAATGTGGGTTGAATTTAAGGAAGAACATCCTGCAGTAGTCTATATGTTATCCCAAAGGCAGCTAACACAATACAATGGCCCCAGATGATCACCAGTTTAGAGTGAGTTCCACATTCTGAACAATGCTGTGAGGAATACACACCATCCTGCAGGATGACTTTCCCTCAATAATGCCGTGCCCAAACAGCTGGTTTTGGAAGATATTGTTTCCTTGCGATAAAGGGAAATGATAAATGAGATCTAGGTGTCACTTTGGCATACTTTTTGCCTTAGGCAATGCCAACATTTTCGAAAGTCGAGCGATTTGAATCGAATTGTTCGAACGTCCATCACCCTGCAACGCCCAGGTATGATTGATTGTTATGGAACATTATTGTTTTGTTTATCGTTCGTTTTTGGAAGTCCTTTATCTGCCAACACGCCACATTAATAAATTTTCATCACCAGGTTTCCAGGGATTTCAAGCCACCCGGCTACAACAAACCATCAGGTAGAACATTCCCTTCCGGTATGAAACTACAGTCATAGGTAATCCTTGCGATGATGGTGGGTACACTTTCATCATCATCATCATCATCATCATCACTATAGCACAGATTTCAAAATTTTATTTTGCAGTGAACATTTGCTTTATTTAAAACAAGCTAACCGAGCCACCATTGTATTGTCTGCAAATGCGTTTTTATAAAACATCAATTATTTCAAACCATCCGGGGTTCAAGACGACGAACAAACAAACAAGAACAAAAATCCGTCAATCCATTCTTGAAGTTAAGGATAAGGATAGACCTTTTTCAAATGTTACGCGAGACTTGTCCAAAGGAAGGCTCACCTCACGCAAACAACTTTACTATAATACGACGTCGCGGTACTCCTTCATCGTGCGGGGTAAACAAACAAATAATGACAGCAAGTTGAAACCGTGCGCGTCGGTTAGCCTATATATGAGGCTAATGCTGACACCAATACCAATACACAGAATGAACATTCTGTTTCTATTGAACACCCTGTATATGAAACAGTCAAAACACATAACGCGCACAAATGGAAAACATCGATGAGGGTTGGACCACTTTCAAAAATACACGACCGATGGTGTAGACTACAATAAACCGCTTGATGCATTAATATGTTCAATATGCTAGCTTAGGCAACCCTCAACCTAGTTTCGTAGCGAAGCATTGTAACGCAGGTGCTGTTCTAATGGGATGTTAGATCTGCAGAAGTAAGAAGGGATGTTAGAAAATTCTGTTATTCATTCTTTCGAATTAATTTGGTGGCCCTGAAATGGGCCGTTTGGTTGGAATGTTGGTATAGTTATGTTTGCTGTGATGGTTGTGTTGATAAGATTGACCAGCTGGAGACCAATAACCTTATCGCGTAATAGATTTTTAAGGGTTTGAATTGAATTGATAGTCGCAAAAATTTGCAACTGATGTATGCAAAGATCTCGAAAATCTATCGAGAAATGATTGAGTTTAGTGTTCGGATGTTTCGTGACGGTGGTCAGTTTTAAAATTTCATTTGACATGATGCCTTTGCCGTAACGTGACGTTTTTGCAATCGCGCACATTGTTTAAGGTATGTGACGAATTAAGGGAAAACTAAAACTATTTCTTAGCCACCGCTGGCTGCCAACTGACGAGAATGTGCAACGGTAAGATAGAGAAATTCCAAATGAACAAACTTGTCATCTGCGAAAATGCAATTGATGGTCCTGAAACGGATTATAGATGTTGAGCATATTGGTCACGTATAAGATTTGTTTTAGGAAAGATATGGTAAAATATATTTCCCTTCAGTTTTAAGCATAGGCCCAATGTTTCCCTAATTTCAACCTATATAATACGTTTTATTAATAAATTTACAACGCAAATATATTTGATCATAATTTCACCAGACACATGAAATATCGATATGAATACATCAGATGACGCGCTGATCTGAGACAAATAGAATGACAGGAAATTTTTATCGATAGCCCCCAATTCATCGGATCCATAGGCCAACATTACATCCATCATAACTAGTGCTGCCAAATGAATTCAATCTGACGGACACATCGTGCGTCTAACGGCGTCACATGTCGTTCAGGCGTATTGTGAATGCCACGATTTTAGGGTTCGATTCCCGCTTGAGCCGGTGGAAGTTTTCGCAACCCGATAATCTCTCAACTGATCTACTGAGTGCTCAAAATGGCCCGCTGTCTAGGTTTACGAAAGAGGTGTAAGAAAATACTACGCATTCTTCAAGCATTCTTCTAGTTGTACCTGTTTGAATACAATTCACAAATGGCCACTATCATGGTCAATTTGAATCTCCACTTCGAATTATTGAAGGCATTAATCTTAGAATGTATCTTTGGGCTGTAAGGTAGTTCTCCTCCCAGTGATGCAGCCTGGGTAACGCTAAATTAACTACAATCAAGCGTGTATTTCCAGGTCAGGGACGGCTCAAAGCAGCGTCTGTTCTCCATGTTAGGAGCGGCTTATCTACCGTCTTATAAGTGCGTCCAGGACACTAAATACTCTGCTTGGGACTATTAATAAGCAGCATCAGGTTGGTTGTGGGCCCTGCGAGCCGACACCGATAAAAGAGTACAGCAACGAACAATATACAAGGAAGAGATGTGACCGGGGACAATCGGCATGGACCTAGGCTACGGATAAGACCTAACGATTAGAAAACTCGGGACGTGGAACTGCCGATCTCTCAATTTTCTTGGATGTACTCGCGTGCTTTCCGATGAATTGAAGAACCGCTAGTTGGACTTTGTAGCGCTGCAGGAGGTGTGCTGGAAAGGATCCACGTGGCGTACATTTCGGGATGGTCGGACCATCTACCCGGGATGCGGCAATACACACGAGTTGGGAACAGCTTTTATCATGATGAGTAAGATGCAGAAGCGAGTGATATGGTGGTGGCCAATCAACCCAAGAATGTGCAGGTTGAGCATCAAGGGCAGGTTCTTCAACATCAGCAACATTAACGTGTATAGCCCTATCCTCGGAAATACTGATGATGAAAAATAAGAATTCTACGCGTAGCTGGACCATGAATACGGCCGCTGCCCAAGCTCATCATTGGGGATTTCAACGCTCAGGTTGGCCAGGAGGATGAATATTAACCGGAGATTGGAGTGGGAACTTATGTTGCGTCAAGCTACCCGTCCGAATGTGAAACGCTACAGACAGCAAACCCAACCGGGCAGCAAACCCAACCGGGAGAACAAGTGCCGCCAGGAGGAGGAGGAGTGTGACGAGCTAGAACATCTGCACCGCTTACATGAAACGCGAAAGTTTCTACCAGAAACTCAACACATCCGGCAGAGGCATCGTGCCGCGACCTGAAATGTGTAGGGATAAGGATGGGAGTATTCTGACACAAACGATTGTGAGGTGACCGAAAGGTGGAAGCAGCACTTCGATGAATATCTGAATGGAGTACAGGAAGAGGGCCAAGACAGCGAAGGAAGTGCCATCGGCGGTGCATCAAGTGACGGAGATGTGCCACCCCCGACGATAGGTGAAGCTAAGGATGCCTTCAATCAGCTGCAGAATAACAAATCGGTTGTAAGGGATAGTATCGGAGCAGAACTTATCAAGGTGGGCCCGGATAAGTGGGAAAATTGCCTGCATCGACTGATAGTCAGGGTTTGGGATACCGAAAAGATGCCGGAGGAGTGAAAGGATGGGGCTATCTGCCCTATCTACAAGAAGGGCAAAAAACTGGACTATGAAAATTATCGTGCGATCACCTTCCATAATGCCGCATATAAAGTGCTATCTCAAAGGATCTTTCAGCAACTGTCACTACTAGCAAATAGATTCGTGGGAAGTTAACAGGCCGGCTTAATCGAAACCCGGTCTACAGTGGACCAAATCTTCACTTTGCGGCAATGGATGGAAACCAGTGCTGTGTGAGGATATCGGGTTCATTCGAGTTCCACAGGGGGCTTCGTCAAGGTGATGGAATCTCATGCCTGCTGTTCAACATTGATCTTTAAGGTGATATGAGACGAGCGACATTTAACATGCGGGGCACGATTCTCAGTAGATCCAGTCAATTTATCTGCTATGCCGGTGACGTGTACATTGTCAGCAGAACATTTGAGGCGGTAACAGAGCAGTGCACCAGACTAAAGCGCGAAACAGTGAAGATTGGGTTGAAGATAAATACGTCCAAATCGAAGTACATGCTGGCATGCGGGACCGAGCACGACAGAGCCCGAGTAGGCAGCAGTATAACGATTGACGACGATGAGTTCGAAGTAGTCAACGAATTTGTTTATCTTTGCTTACTGTTTACTGCCAACTCACGCGCAACTCACTTTTGAGCTTTCTGACTGGGTTTTCGTTCAGCTTTCAGTGTTGGTGCAGATTACATTCTTGAATCTGATTTGTCAATTGTTTACCTTTTTGAAGCAACGATTTTTTTTTGGTAGAAATTTACGCTGAAAATTTATCCATCTGAAAGCAAGTATAATATAAAAATCGAAGCAGTTAAAGACTGTACTAAATTTAGTAAATTCGTCAGCTGCTGCTCGATTTGATCGTCAAAATGTACAAGTTTCTGATCAAGCTACCTAAAAAGGAAACCTCCGAGGATGCTGTTGCTGATTCCCCGACAAATCCCACGCATACCGATCCAGCAGAAGGAACATCTGTTGCCTCGGTTACCTCCGCCGATGTCCCGACCGCTGAATGTGTGAGTACAAAAAACAACAAGCTTCCCATGGATTTTTAACGACTCGGCGGACGATACTGTGCTGTGCTCCACATGTCGTGAAATTTTTCATACAATGGGTCGGCCGTTCTCCTCTAAGTAGGAAATAATTTCCCAGGATTTCCCAGAAGTCGGTAGCAAAATGGACTCAGTGTACAGATTACAGTAAAAAATCACACTGGAAGATCTGAAACAGATATGGAAATAATTTACAGGAAGTTCTGGAGAAAATCCACAAGAACATCTACAGGTAATTTGAGGTTGATGTAGAGCAAAACTGTAAAAATATTTTTTACTAATTCTGTTTTTATGACTTCATGCGTGAAATACGTAATTAATTATAATGTTTTAAAATGGAAATATCTTCTCATCAATATGAGACCATAGGAGTTTAAAGCAATTTCTGCTCGAACCAAAGATATGAAGAGAAAGTATTGATATTTCCGTTGGCAGTTGAAATTGAGTGCAGGGCTAGAAAATTTTGAGCTGCCATACACCATTCAAAAGGTCTTGACTCACTGAATAACATTATCGAAGACAGAAACATTCTATCTGGTCAGGATACCAAGATAAAATAATTAGCACACTAGCGGCAGGTAGCGGAAAGATTGTGAACTACTGGTCATCATTCAAAAGGTTTTGTTCCACTAGCGCCGCGGTGTAAGAAGAATCCTAAACTGTTCGCCAATGAAAAGGCCTTGACCTACTGAATAAATTTGCTGAAGACAGTAAAATTCTATGTGATCCGTATCACGAGATATTCCGGGAAGGAATGTGTTGTACAAAGTACAACGCGTGAGTGCTCGTGTTATAAAAGTTGGCGCGAGTGCTGAATGGTTAAATAAGTTGATTTTTTTACAGGACGATGCGTTCTTTTTTTACAGGAAATTCGGTTTTTGCAAGTCTCGACATATAACGGAAAAATAAGTGTTGTGCGTGGATGGACACACTGATTTGATGTGTTCGGTGGACAAGGACATAGTAGAAGATATTGAACGTTCTAGTGAAGCCCAAACTGAAACGGACGTTTAGGCGACGAGAACATTCCACAGGGGGTATGATCACCATAAAGGGTGATACGGTCAAAATTTGGTCAAGGGAAAACGCGTGTAAATCGGTGAAATTGTTTATTTAAAAAATCAAAATAAATTTTTTTTTAATTAATTAAAATTCAGGAAAAATATTCAGTTAGGCTTCCGCTTTTCCAAATCCGAATTGACGGGCCTTACGCTTGACCCCTGCCATCAGATTTTGTACAGCCACCTTGTCCACCTTCTTCGCCGCAGAAAGCCAGTTTGCCTTGAACTGCTGCTCGTCCTTAGCAGTTTTTTTGGTCTTCTTTAGGTTCCGCTTGACAATAGCCCAGTATTTCTCAATTGGGCGGAGCTCTGGCGTGTTGGGAGGGTTCTTGTCCTTGGGAACCACCTGCACGTTGTTGGCGGCGTACCACTCCATGGCCTTTTTACCGTAATGGCAAGATGCCAAATCCGGCCAAAACAGTACGGAACAACCGTGTTTCTTCAGGAAAGGCAGCAGACGTTTATTCAAACACTCTTTCACGTAAATTTCTTGGTTGACAGTCCCGGAAGCTATGAAAATGCTGCTTTTCAAGCCACAGGTACAGATGGCTTGCCAAACCAGATATTTCTTTGCGAACTTTGACAGTTTCGTGTGCTTGAAAATATCTGCTACCTTTCCCCTTCCTTTTGCCGTATAAAACTCCTGTCCCGGAAGCTGCTTGTAGTCGGCTTTGACGTAGGTTTCGTCGTCCATTACCACGCAGTCAAACTTCGTCAGCATCGTCGTGTACAGCCTCCGGGATCGCGCTTTGGCCGTCGTATTTTGTTTATCATCGCGATTTGGAGTCACTACCTTCTTGTAAGTCGATAGTCCGGCTCGTTTTTTGGCTCGATGCACGGTTGTAGACGATACACCCAGCTTATTTGCGGCATCTCGGAGAGATAGGTTAGGGTTTCGCTTGAAACTACCGGCAACTCTCTTTGTCGTCTCAGCGGCTTCCGGTTTTCGATTTCCCCCGATCCAGACTTCCTGGCTGTCGATAAACGTTCCCCAAACACTTTAATTACATTTGTAACGGTTGATTTGGCAATTTTTTGCGATTTTGCCAACTTTGCGTGCGAGTAGCTCGGATTTTCGCGATGCGCGAGCAAAATTTTGATATTTTTTAGACTGGATAAACTTGTCTCAATGATCAGTGATTTTTCCGAGTTTTGTTCACCACGTGGTCGATGAACCCTTCACCACAACGATGCCATTCCCAAGCCATTCGTAGCTTTCATGAAATGCAATGAAGAATGTTTTTTTTTTCTTTTCAGATATAAGGTTAATAACTAAGAAATAAATGTGCAAGAATACACCTAGGCAGTAACATCATTCCTAAATGAAAGATGACTGTTCCCATCAAACGGGATTAATGGAAATTGTTGAAGCCAAACCGAAAACAGCAAAAAGAACAGAAATTAAGTGTTCAATTAACATCTAGAGGGTGAGTTTAAAGGAAAATCTAAATCAATAGCGACAAAAAAACGAAAAAAGTGTAGGCAGGGTTAAGTACACGTGGATGATAGAACACAGAAAACAAACAAACAAACACAAAGAAAAACTCAACATATTCACAAAGACAGCACTATAAGATGAATTTACCATATTCTAATCCGTGGTCGTAAAACTGGCCTAAAAATGTACAATAAAGTGGATAGAAAAATCATTGGTTAAGTGTTGGTAATTCGGTTTTCAAATAGGTTGATCATCTGTTTGTTATAGAAATCTAGATCATAGACATAGGGAGAAAAGGTAAACTTCAGGCTGCACGACAGAATCATTGTTTATATTCTGAACACACACACGATAGCATGGGGAAACTTAGTAAGCAAATAGAAACGTCAGGAAATCATAGGAACTAATCCAATCGTAGCCCAATCGTCATAGCCACTATTTTACGAATAAAGTCAAACCAACATGGATCGATTAGCATTTCGGGAGGTTTCGGGTTTTTTTTTGTTACCCAAAAGGAAGGAACTCTATCTAATAAATAGGACCGTTTCTGGTTGAGAACTATTACAGGGAGAACTCGAAACAAACACAAAACTAAACGAAACGCAACGTGTTCGTATAATTCTGTAAATGGTGAATGGCTGCACAGGGAAATGAGTAAGGTTCGCCATCGATTCTCCCACACTTTTCGATATCTGTTTCTTCAGATTGAATTCAAGACAGAATGGAATATGGGACACTTACTTGATCGTTGCGGTAGGATTGTTGTCGTAGCGCACGGTTAGCGCCCGGTTGTCCTGGGTCGGCGTTCCCGGATTGGAACCCTTCTTCTTTAAAGCTGATTTCAATGGCACTGCGTTGAATTTGGGTTCCTTCGCAGGGATCTCGTCGATACGGTTGGTATCGATGTTGGGATTAGGTTGTGACATTGTATACATGTACTCCTCGTCCGAGTCGAGTTCCTCGTGATCATTGTTTTCATGATCTGCGGCGAAAAGAATGGGCGGGGTTAGAGTTTAGTTTTTGGATTTTCGAAGTTGTTAGCATAATGTTTTTCTTTGAAACGGTAGTTTTTTTTTTCAATTTACATATATTTGTTTTGACGAGTACTCCGGCTGGTTAAAAGCAAAACAAGACAAGGTTTGGTTTAAATCCGTGCGGTGTCGGTGGCGTGCGTATATAAACAGTCCATTCTGTTCACCATCAAACCTTCGAAGAACGAGCAGTCAAGTTCGCCCAGGAAGTTCGCTTTGTAAGAAGTAACCACTATCCACACCCCGACACACAGTATATTCTTTCTTTCAAACATACAACTAATAATAAAATTGAATCTTCAAGGTGCGGGGCCTCATATCGTAGTCGCGTTTACCCGTTTATCCAATTCGGAGGCCAAGGTTTCCTTACCCGATACAGTCGAATGTCTTTTCGGGTAGAAAATGCGTTCAAACTGCCCTGGACTAGCAACTCTAGAAAAACTTTGTTTTCTTTATTATGCCCATCGTAACTCAATCAGAAAAGTTGCAGTCAACTAAATTGTCTATCTACAGAAAAAAACAACAACAATCAATTATGAGTTCAATGTGAGTTTTTTTCAATTTAGTATTCTTCTATGTTTTTTTTAAAAACATTTTGTAATGAAATTTTAAAGATTTTCCTAAAAGTCACCTTTTGGTCACATTTCTGTAGAGATTTTCATTTCTGCGATATATGCATTCAAAGAAGGCAAAAAAAAAACTTCGATTCAAAAAGGCATAGAAGAAAAAAAATCATTTAAAAAACTAGTCTAGATGAATTTTCTTAAAACGAAGTATGCAATGATGCTTAGAATGGCAAAGTCTTGACACACACACAAAGTTTCACTCGACTCTGAGATGATGTTGCCAGCGCAGAAGACAGGTTGGAACGAAATTCGTCTGATACCACTCATCCATCATCACCAAGAATCACATTTCTCACTCAATCATTCGCTCTAATCGTTCAAAATCCACAACGGGTGGAAAGTGCTGACACTACCGAAAAAAAAGGTCTAATTTATTAGTGATTATTCTGTTGATGCCACAAAACTGCTCTATTTCTATTTTTCTTCTACTATGTCTATAGCGTGTCGGATAGTGATTAGTGGTTTGTGGTTTGGTATTCAGCAAGCCCACAAATCGATTATCATCGTCATCGTTTCTATACTCCTACTTACCGCCGATTTCCTCATATAATACCCGTGGGGAAAAAGCAGGAAACAACACCTGTTGATTTCCGAAAACACATTTTCCGCATGAGATGGCAACCTGTAGTTCAGCCAAACTTTTGATTCTTCTCTATGTAGCAGGAGGTGATTGACATATGGACACGCTTATAGAGGTATGCCTAAATTAATAACAATCCACACTAAACGGATCGAAGCAGTTCCAATCGATTCTGGCATGTTGAGTCAGGAACGGACAGAATTGGAAATTCATTTGAGAAGCGAATTGTGCACCTGACGCCGAAAAGCAAGCAAACTAAGGTGAGAGTGAGGGTGTTGTCTGTCTACTTATAAGTGCACAACAGGTGGGAAATTTTTCGTCCGATGAATACTCCCGACGAGGTGCTGGGTAGTAGCCGAAGCAAAATACCTGCGTGGTGGTCATCTTTTTTTTTATGAAGTGATGTATTTTACGCTACACGGTGTGGGCGGAGAATTTCCCGATGGGGATGAAGTTAGGGATGCTCGATGTACATATGCTTGGGGATTGCTTTGTTATAGAGCAGAGCAAAGTGGATGAACAGAAGATCATTGTTCACTAGAAATAACTCTCAACTCTCGTTTTGTTTTAGTATTTTCAAAATGAACTCTTGCTAAAATTTGGAAACAATTTTAGAATGTTAGGCTAAAATCACTATTATATTCTGCAGAATAGTGTAGAGGACAAAAACTCCTTGTGCTTTGTAAAAAAATTAATAACAGCGCCGCCCTAGCGGTAAAGTTTGGAACTACGAAAATATCACCACAAGATGGACAACGTATTTTAAGTACAATTTTGTAGAAGACACCATGATTTGGAAACGTAACCCTTAGGAGTTATTAATTTCGCCGTGAAAAAAGACTTTTCCGATCACTGTGCGCCGTCGTGGAAAATCCGACTTCGTTCCTCAGATGCACTGGAAAACACTTAGGGTTCCATCATTCGATGGTATCCTGGGTGGTGATGTCATTTATGGAGTTTAAATCAAAATTTGAGTCTTAATTGTAAAATTATAATGTGTATTTGGTTATTTTTAAAAAAAATTGGTTGTGGGGAGAAGGGGAGTTTTTTGTAAAAGAAAAAAATTTAGAAATTGTTTTTTTTTTTTTTTGGTAGGGATGGATTGGGGAGAAATAATTGTATTTTGTTGAAAATATCAACCAGGTCATCCATGCAATTCCGAACCATTTGTTGGATTATCTTCTTGCGCCTTTAAAATGGAATGCTTCTCATACGCAAAAGTTACTTAAACTTTCAAAACACGACTGGAGTACATACACTGGTTTGATAACAGGACAAGTAAATATTACTCTGAAAATCATCGGTAAACTTCATGAAGATAAATGCCGCTTTTGTGGATTAGATAGTGAAAGCTCTAAGCATTTAATGTGCGACTGTGTTGCACTATTCAATAAACGATGCAGATTTTTTGACAAGGGGCTCATTGAACCCTGTGAGGTCTGGAAAGCTGCCCCCAATCAAGTAGTACACTCCATAAGAAATGTAGTACCTGATTGGGAAAATTGCCTACTGCCGTAGTGGTAGTTACTCCAAATAGTAACTTGCCATTGCGATAATATGGCAAAAATAAAAAGGAGGACACGCCACAATAAATCAAATCAATGGTTGCAGTGGCAATACGTCGCCAACAAGGGAAAAAAACAATATCAGCAATATGACAACATCATATTTAGTTTTCTATTTGATCTTAGACTCTAATCGGGAAGCTTCCGGAGTGAAGTCTAACGTCATACAGATAGCAATTCGAAAACAAATCTTGCACATATCATTCTAGCTGGCCGTGACGCTGTTTTCAAAGAGCTTTTCGTCAACGATAATGCTTGAATTTGTATATTGTTTGCCACACAATAGTATTTTGTGGCCAGAAAAGTCGAGAAAATATTCAACCCAAAAAATTCCCTCGACCAGACCGGGAATCAAACCCGCCGCCTCCGGTTGCGTTTTTCGATCAAGTTAAAATCAAAATTTGATTTCACTTTACAATTGTAATTTTTTTTATATCAACAAATAAACAAATAAATAACCCGTTAGCTGGTAGGACCTGTATTGTGAGAATTCCAAATGTTAATGATTTTTTCCATACTGAAAAATATCCTATTTAACCACGGAGGCGTGTAAAATCAGACACCGGAAACAAAGCAAAACTATTTATCAACTGAAGGGTGTGGCTACAATTTGAACCATTAACTACCCGAGGACCCGAAAAGGGAAAACCATATTTTCAACCTTATCGTATGCAGATTTTTATGGGAGCCAAAGTATGTCATTTTTAAGTAAAAAATTGAACTACTTATATTAAATTAGGTAGGTAAGTTTTTCTGATCTAACCGTACACCGTACACTTTAGCGTAACGCTTTCAATTTTTTTTAATTTTGAAAAGACAACCCGCTATAGAAAAAAGAAACGCAGTCTGAATTTAAAAAAAGGCTGCGATTGTCATACGATTACTCTATCACCTAGTGTTGAATCCACCTATGCATCGCCAAATGTAACAACCCTGTTGTGTACAGAAAAAAGTTGACAGCGAAGAACATCGTGAGGCACTTCGTGTCCGCCGGATATAGCTGATCTGGCATTTACAACATCCTTTCCCTTCTGGAGAAAGGCGAAAGCATCAAACTGAAGCTTGATTCATGCCGCCCGACAGTGCCGCGTGACCGTAAAGTGCAGCAGAAGATGACCCCTTGACTCGAGAGGTTGGTGGAACCGGCCAAAAGGTGAAGCTATTCAGAAGCGTCAGTGCCAGCTGTGTCTGAGCAGCAGGCAATCATCCAGCAGGAGCGGCTGAAGGTGCTGGTGAAAACTGGTGCTGGTCCCCCACCAAGAAGGTAAGCGTTGACGACAAATATATCTCCCACACTATGTTCCCTAATTAGATCCTTCTGTGAAAGGAATATCCAAGCCGCTGTTATTTCTACCGCGGCTTGCGGTGAACGGGGAGATATACAGTACGAAGTGCCTGCCGGGTGTTGGCGCCTTCATCAAAAAGTAACACTGGAAACGTTGTATCAAAGACCGCCAACCCTCCCAACGTCCCCCAGCTGCGACCGATGGAAACATTTTGCGCAAAACTCAAACGGAGGTTTAATTTCTTGGCCAAAACGAAGGAGCAACTGATCGCCAAGGCCACGAAACAGCTAAAGAACATATCGACGACTAGCTTTGTTTAGGCCATGGCTAAGGTTACGTCGAGACATTTTTGTAGATAATATAAACGTAGGATTTAAAAAAAATTATTCTATCGAATTATCTTTCAAGTTTTTTTTTCGTCACCATCCAAAATTAGACCCTTTTTTTAATGCACTTTATTGGTTTTGCTGTGGATCGCAGCAAGCCGTGCTTTGAAAAAGACGTGTTTTGCTTTTGCTGCGTCGTTTTCGCAGAAATAAAATTAAAAAATATTCCTTCATTCAACTAAAATAAATGGTAAAATTATAGTTTTTCCGAGTGCTTTGCGTAGGACGTTGTGAATGGAATCCCTCTCATAGTGTGTTATGGTCGGGTTTTTTTAGATGGGTTGTTTTTTCCCATTTTTTTGTGTGTTTTTAGTGACCCGCTCCCGCATCCGGAGGAGCTTTCTAGCATCAGTTAAGGAACATTGGTGAGGTCGTTTTATATTATCAAAAATATACCTTAACTATATACACGCCAGGATCAAGAATTTACATTTTGATTCTGATAGTGTGAAAACTATTCACATATCCATTTGATATGTGAAGATTCGCATGCGGGGTTTATTGTATATGAAGATGACCTCAGAATGTACGTGTAAGAACAGGCATTCTTGAAATGGGTCGTTGGATTTTCAATAGAGCTGTCACCTTCAATCTCCAGGGCTAAAAATGTTTGCACATAGTGATCACATATAAATTACTGAAGAAATGCAGACAATTCTTCCATAAAAGCACTGCCGGTCAGTGGGAGATTGATTGTAAAGACACACACACATACATACTTTATTGGTTGTGCTGTGCTATCTCCTTTCAATGAAAGATTTTTGAGTCAACGTTGAAATTGTTACCTGCTACAGTGATAGATTATTATTAAACATCACATTGGAGGATGTAATTCGAAGAACGGGGATAGACACGAGTGGCACGGTCTTCAGGAAGTCTGTCCAACTTTTTGGCTTCGCCGACGACGTTGATATCGTAGCACGTAACTTTGAGACGATGGAGGTAATGTAAATCAGACTTAAGGCTGAAGCAAGTAGGCTTGGGCTTATAATTGCGGTGAAAACAACATTCATGAAATGAAGAGGCTCCCGAGGAGACAATGTTAGCCTCCCACCACGAGTTCAGATCGACGGTGATGAAATCGAAGCTGAAGACGAATTCTTGGCTCTGTAAAGTTTGGGCTCATTCTTGACCGCCGATAATGACACCAGCAGATATATACAAAGGCGCATTATAGCTGGCAATCGTGCATACTTTGGACTCCGAGGGACGCTAAGATCTAACAAAGTTCGCCGAACTACAAAGTTGACCACCTACAGGACATTAATTAGACCGGTAGTCCTCTATGGCCACAAAACATGGAAATTGCTCGTGGAGGATCTACGCGCCCTTGGTGTCGTTGAACGGAAGTGTAAATGGAAGATGGAATGTGGAGACGACAGCCCAGTTAAAATGATTCTCTAAAACGAACCTACGGGATGAAGAAGGAAAGACGCACAACGATCGAGGTGGATCGAGTAGGGGGAGGGTGCCCCGCGCCCCTTGCGGAGCGTGGGAAATTTAAAAAAGGTAGCCATGTACCGAATAGAACGGAGACACCTTTTTTATGCAGCGGCGGCCCCGCCGGTGTTGGTGTTGTTGGGGGGGGAAAAAAAATAATACCACCTTTTTTTTGTTTTTTTAGATATTTTTTTAAAATTTTTTTAAAACTTTTTTTTTTTTTTTTTTTTTTTTTTTTGTTGTGGTGTTGTGAGTAGGAATCAATTATAATGTTTTGAGAAATTGGAAATATCCTTCTTATCAACATGTAACCCTAGGAGTGGACAGCAATTTTCTGATGGAACCAAAGATGTGAAGAGAAAGTATTGATAGGTCCGTAAGAGCACGGCAGGTTGTGCAATTGAATAGAAGTAGTCTAAATTGAGCGGAGGGCATGTTTGAAAGGCGGAATCCGATCAAGCAGACAATCTTTTGCCTAACTACCACAATGCGTGGTAAGCAAGGGGGAAGGTAGCCCTCTGACAGACAAAAGAATTCCGGCCTGATCGTGCTCATATACCGCCAATGGCACAGAGCAGTTCTAGCGATGTGAAATTTCTGTTCTAAACTTCCTAAAAGCTACATATGACAGAAATCAATTTCAATTATAGGTATTTTTGGGACACAACTACTAATGTTACACGATTATTATGTTTCTCTCGTCGTCATTTACATTAACAACCTCAGAGAGAAACCCCGGTAACGTGTTGTATATGCTGATCCTCTTACAACAGCATGGGTTGGTGATGTCCCTACTTATATGTTTTTGTTCGTGTAGAGGATTTGTAATTACCGAGGAAAAAAATCTCAAATTTTTAAAACCGTATTATTGTAAACAATTTGCTTTGCAAACTTAAAATGTTACTAAACTTCCTGAAGTTAAAAAAGACTTAAATGAACAGTTAATATACATTACAGATAGGTAAGTCACCGATCACATCACATAATCGAATAGAATTAGAGAAACGTAGATGTAAATGATAAAAAACAACATTAAAAAGCAATAACTAAGTAAAATAAAGTAAGTAACTTTACTAAAAAAAGTAAAGAATGACCTTCTCCAAAATTGGCCAGACCATAAAAGTTGATATGGTGAGTATAAACATTGATTAGACGTAGATAACAAAGATCGTTGAAAATCTAACGCTTAAGGAAAATGCTTATAGCTTTTTACAGAAGTTCAATACGAATACAGTCTCTTTTGAAGCATTGTGTATTTTAATATTTTCTACAATTGTTTCAGACATTGCAGACCAGAAAAATTTAAATTTTTGAAAATATGACAGAAAAGCTGATTATTCAGCTCAAGCTACTAACTAAAGTGACTTATATCTCTTAGAATAGAAGAGTTAGGAGAAAATTACGTTCAACAAAGTTATAATGTTTCTTAAGTTCTACCATTTTGCTCAACATTTTAATAATCTATTTCAAAGAATGAAAAGGTTTTTGATCATATTTGTCGTTTGAGACATTTCGTAAAACATGTGGCTCAATTGCTAAATATGCTAAAGCTAAAAATATGCTCTACATCCACGGAAGAGAGTACTATCTGCAAAACAAGGATTCGATCAAAATTTAGTCGACTTAAACTTGACGCATTTCCTTTCATCGTGCATTAAATTTTTTTGCACACCCCTCGTTTTGAAGATGTGTGCGTGTAGCATCATGCCTCTATTTTGATTTTGAGATTAGCACTTCAGTTATCAAAATGTCGTCGAAGGAAGAGAAGCAACGCATCAAAATTTTGCACGTGCATGGCGAAAATCCAAACTACTCTCACGCCAAGTTGGCGAAATTATTGCATGTGGCTAAATCAACTGTTACCAACGTATTAAAAGTGTTCGGTGAACGTTTGTCGACAGCCAGGAAAGCTGGATCGGGGGGAAATCGAAAGCCGGAGGCCACAGCGACGACAAAAAGAGCTGCCCGCTGTTTCGAGCGGAACCCCAACCTCTCCGTCCGAGATGTCGCAAAGAAGCTGGGAGTGGCGCCTTCAACCGTGGATAGAGCTAAAAAACGAGCTGGACTGTCGACTTACAAGAAAGTGGTGACTCCAAATCGCGACGATAAACAAAACACGTCGGCCAAAGCACGATCGCGAAAGTTGTACACGACGATGCTGACGAAGTTTGATTGCGTGGTACAGGACGATGAAACTTACGTCAAGGCAGACTTTAAACAGCTTCCGGGACAGAAATTTCATACGGCAACCGGACGGGGAAAGGTGCAGATATTTTCAAGCACATTAAACTGTCAAAGTTCGCGAAGAAATATCTGGCGTGGCAGGCCATCTGTACCTGTGGCTTGAATAGCAACGTTTACATTGCGACCGGAACCGTCAACCAGGAAATTTATCTGAGCGAGTGCCTACAAAAACGTCTACTGTCTTTCCTGAAGCGACACAATTGTTCCGTTCTATTTTGGCCGGATTTGGCATTTTGTCATTACGGAAAAAAGGCCATGGAGTGGTATGCTGCCAACAACGTTCAAGTGGTGCCCAAGGACAAGAATCCTCCCAACACGCCAGAGCTCCGCCCAATCGAACAAAATTGGGCCATCGCCAAGCGGATCCTTAAGAAGACTCAAAAAGCTGTTGTAAGCGAGAAACAGTTCAAGGCAAACTGGCGTTCTGCGGCGAATAAAGTGGACAAGGAGACTGTACAAAATCTTATGGCAGGTGTCAAACGAAAGACCCGGCAATTCACATTCGGTAAAAAGGAAGCTTAGCTGAATATTTCTCCTGCATTCTGTATTAACTGAACTTGAAAAAGAAAAAGAATTTGACTTATTAATAAAAACTTTGATCGAATCACACACATTACTGTTTGACCAAATTTTGATCGGAACACCCTTTAGAATGAAAGGATGGCTGTGATTGTATCGGTTTTGCTTTCAATGAAATACTTCCACTGCAATTGTAGCCTGCTCTTTCAACTTATTTAATATGCATGTTACATTTTCATGATAAATAACGACAGACAATTATTAATTATTTTTATGGAAAAATAAGTTATTATTTTTTCATTATCCAATTCATTTCTTATCATAAACTTTATGAAAACTAGGGTGTAAGCTTCATGAAGATTGAAATGAGTCAAAGTCAACTACTATTTCCTTCGGTCAAATCAACGGGCCTTGTAAGAAACACGAATGAAATGACGGCTATTTACCGTTTTGTTCTACTGAAAGCCGGTAAGAATTTAAATTTAAAATAGTTAACTACGTGAAGTTAGAGAAAATCTAGCCTAGGTTTTGCCTCAAATATTTGTAAAATTGCAGTATATTATAAAGTAGTATTAAGTTCCAACACAAACTGAACATTTCCATTGAATCGCGTAAATTTAGATGCTCTTAGACAAGCATATACT
The DNA here is from genome assembly GCA_024533555.2 of Aedes koreicus. Taxonomy (NCBI): domain Eukaryota; kingdom Metazoa; phylum Arthropoda; class Insecta; order Diptera; family Culicidae; genus Aedes; species Aedes koreicus. The sequence continues at coordinate 98,017 of JAHHFK020000581.1, forward strand.
GAAGAGCCTAAAATACTAAAGAGGACAGGAGAAACCTGTTTCCCTGACAGAAATGAAGAACCAGCATTGTTATTTGTGAGAATTATTTATAAGGTCTGTATCAACATTAATCCAAACACTTTCAAATCACTTTAACTTTTGAAATATTGCATTTGGGAGTGAAAAATTAGGTTTAGCTGTGAGTCTTTGATGAAAACGACTATGATTGGTGTTTACATTCCATGTTTTGACGAATGAAAAGAACAAACGCGTGCGGATTTTGTACGTACGTAAGGAAAATCCTGACTTCTCAACAAAAATCAGTTTTGAATAACCGCTTGTTCAAATAAGTTTGGATAAGTTATTCAGCTGTCTAGAGAAAGGTAAAGCAGCGTTGATGTTTATTGGGTTGTCCATACGGATAAATACAAAACAATAGGATTTACCTAAATTCACTGTTCAAGGTGTGCTCATTTTCGGGGCATTTTACAGTCAAGAGGAAACCGAGAAGTGATATAAACAATGGAGTGATAAAAACAAGTGATATAAACAATGGATCCTATCATGCACCGAAAGGTGAAGATGATTTCGAAGGAAAACCCAAATCTCTCTTTTCGAACGGTGGCTCGTAAAATAGGAATGTCACCAGTCCAAAAATCAAAACAGCGTTTGTGGCTGAAGTCATATAGAGTAAAAACAGTTCCAAATCGCAAAGACAAGCAGAACTTGACAGAAAAATCACGGGCTCACGAATATTTGACGAAGTATTCATGCGTTGTTACGGACGATAAAACCTATGACCTGGAGTATTTCAAGCAGCCTTAAGGGCTGGTTTTCTATTCTGCTATGGCCAGAAATGCTACAGCTGCGCATTTCAGGACGAAAAAGGCATAAAAATTTCCCAAAAAAAAACCTTGTTTGGCAAGCAATTTGCACGAGTGGCACATAGAGTAAATCATTCGTCCCTATAGGCACACTCAACAGGGAGATTTGCCAGAGGACCAAGGAGAGTGCATACAAGAGCGATTGCTACCCTTCATAAAAAATCTACAAACATAAACCTTTGTTCAGGCCCGATTTGGCATCGTGCTATAATGCATAAACTGTGATGAAATGGTACGAAGCAAATCAAGTCAATATTGTTACAAAAACCACAAATCCGCCAAATTGTCTAGAGTTACGTCCAATCGAGAGATATTGGGCTCTGACGAAGCGGAAGCTTTCTGGAAAGAAACAAGGGAACAAAGATATCAAACACTTCCAACAATTTTGGGCACAGACGGTCACCACAGTACCTGAAGAGTTGTACAAAGCCTAATGGATGGAGTTAAGCGCAAAGTACGAAAATTCTATGTAATAATCTATAGATTCTAGTTTTAACAAGTTGTCCGTTGAATTAGACCAACATTGACAGCAAATCTTTTGTTCCAATTTGGATATTTCTTCTCGCACGTTCACGGTTTTTTGACTATTTCTTCATTCACAAAATGCTTTCTAACAATTATTAGCCAGAATTGGTCATTTGTTTGTTTGTAATAAAAAATCGTTAAAATTGAACATCCCAAACAGCATCGGAAAATTCTCCGTTATGACCATTTGGGTGTGACGGAACGCCTATGGAATTATTAAAACAGACTCAGACGTCATATGTGTGACTGTCCCAGATTCCCAGTCTGACTGTCCCTAATCTTCGTTATCGGAAGAACGATGAGACTAGGAAGATTATGAAATCACGCATCACAAGTATCGAATATTTCAGAGTTAAACTGTTAAAATGTCTGTTTTCTGCATATTTCGATCCATTCCCAGGGTAGGATAGAGGCTGGCCAGGAATGGGCGGCATCCGTGGGAAATTTTTCGCCAAGTCAACCCAGCAGCTTCCATCATCACAGCAAGTGCGACTAAACAAACAATTTGCGTGGAAAGGGTATCCCCATTCATCAGTTTATAACAGCCCCGGCATTGTGTGGAGGAAAATATGCGGGTAGAGCGTAAAGAAGAACAGGCATATTTGAAAATCTGCCGCCCTGTTTGTTTTGTGTTCCTGTTGCCAAACCGGGTTTATTTTTAAAGAAACGAAACATACCTACAATGAAATGGTTGAGTTTTGAGTTTTCTGTATGCCCGATGATGGCAGGACAGACGATTCATCATCGTTGCGGTATTTCGATCGGAATGAGGAGACGCATCCGCAAGGCGCGTGGGTGTATTTTGGATGCTGTACAATTTTCGACATGGAGCCGAAATAAACGGATGATCATTTTTGGTAGTGATGAGGCCTTTTTTGATTGGATCATACGGCAAAAATGGCGGGGAAGGGGTTGGAGAACGGTGTCGTATAAATGTAAAAATAAACAAACAAAATTATAGCGACCAGCTTGTACGGCAAACTGCGTAAAATGTATATTCATAGCGTGATAATTGAAGGACGGTTCATTCATGAAAAACGAGAGCTTCCAGTGGAGTAAATAAATGGAAGAAAATGCATTTGACGTACGATGGTGATGATTTGTAGAGTGGAGAAACGATGGTTGAGCTTTGACGTCATCATTGGCATTTGTGTTACTTCTGGATATGTATTGCGTGTGAGTAGACAACGTTTGAATTGAACTTTTGAAGGCTCTTATAGCTTGAAACTTCGGCTTATGATGACCTTATTTGAGTTTCTTTAAGCATCGGGGTGCGGAAATTAAAAAAAATGCATCAGTCTAATGCAAGCCTATATGAAGTAAACTCCTGTTTAATAACGCTTCTTCCTTCACCAGTGCCAACTTAGGTACAAGGAGTGATCTGGTAATCAGCTTCGGTGGAAGCTATAAGGTGTTCTCTCTATGAAAGGAGCAGCCTTTCAAAGCATCGTAGAGCTCAACAATCAAATCTCAATTTCTTGGAAAGAAACCGATTAATTCCAACTGATCGCTGGAAATTTACAACCAGGGTCATTCTATCGTTTAACACAGATTATATAAATTCCTGCATTGGTTGGAATTTAATTAAATAATAATTAAGTGGAAAAAGTGCCAATGCCATGATCAGAAAATTGAATATTCCGCATTTTGGGATTTCAATAAATCTCCCAGGTTTCTGGTAAAAGCGATTATGTTCTTTTCATACCATCATGAATGACGAAAATATTTTCTACGCACTTATTCCATTTCAAAGGTCCACAAGACATTGTCTTCCAACTATGATTACTAGTACGTGTAAAGTGCAAATGCAGTTCGTTAAAGGGAAGTCGTGATTGAGGGGTCAACATTCTAAGGAACAACTCCGGTCCATCGCAATGGACATTTGTTAAGCTAAAATTGATGCTCAAAAGCCGAACCAAGCTGAAAGTCATGCAGCAAAAGCCGTACTTACCGTCGTAATCGTAATCGTTCATATCTAACGGTATAATATTACTCGCGCTAATACTATTATTGCTACCGGTACTAGTAGTAGTAGTGGAATGCACATTAGGGCCATGCTGCTGTTGATGCTGATGCTGATGTTGATGCTGGTGCTGATGCTGCTGGTGTTGATGCTGCATCTGCTGCAGATGGTGCTGCTGCTGATGTTGTTGTTGTTGCTGCTGCTGATGCGACCGTCCTCCAATTAGGGTGGGACTTGGTGTTGAAAACATTGGCGGCGGCGGGATGGGTCCAATTTCGGACACCGGTATCGGCGGTTCCGGCAACTCCGACAACATGATGTGATTTTGATGGTGATGGTGGTGCTGATGGCCGCCATGCTGCTGATGGTGGGCCTGTTGCTGCTGGAGCGCCTGCTGATGTTGCTGTGCGACGGCGGCTGCTGCGGCCGAAAGCGCTGCCTGTGATGGCAGTTGGGATTGTTGGTGTTGCTGCTGCTGGTGATGCTGAGCAGCGGCTGCCGCAGCTGCAGCTGCTGCCAGAGCAGACTGTTGCTGTTGTTGTTGTAGCGTCGGATGATGCTGATTCGATTGGCTGTCGGCTGGCGGTGGGGTTTTCCGTTGATTATCTTGAACTGGAAATGAAAAACGGGGAAGAACTCTGATTAGTCAGTGAGCGGAGCGATGATGGATTTCTACTAGGAAAAATGAAATTGAAAGCATCACTACGAACAAGTCTGATAGAAAATTTACAATGTTCAAGAGAGATGTGGTCCAATATATTCTATTTTAGTCAACTGGCGCTATGGTTATAATGGAAGAATATTATTTGATTATGAGACAGATTATGAACTTTTGTCAGGTGAGATGTGCAAGCTTTCTTTAACGGGTATTCTCGTATACTTACAACCATCGCTGTGGTAGCAGAGTACCCGGCGGGACAGCTTTGAAGGCCCAAGGGAATTGGGCCGTTCTGGTTTGGGGTGTGTCAGGGGTGGATGGATGCCACCTTCAATGGTCGCTGGACCACAACCACCGCCGGTGGCCGATGGATGCAGCGACTGTTCCACGCACGATCCATTCGCACTACTGTGGGCGTCAGTCTTTTCTTTCCTTGGCTCTGTTGTTGTTGTTGTTGTTGTTGTTGTTGTTGTTGTTGTTGTAGTCGTTGTCGGTAGGTAAAATCGATTTCGTTCACGTTATATCGTATATTTTTTTTTGTGTAATGGCGGGCGGTGACAAAAGTGGTAGTTGTGTTACGGGTTTGTAGTGCGATTTGGAAGTGCGCATGTTACAAGTAGATGGGAAAGAAAGAAGAAAAAAAAGGGAAAACCATGTAGCAAAGCGACTCAAACCGAATGCAATACAAAGATTCTAAAAATCAGTAATCAGGACAGGCTCGTATTAGTAGTACAATTTTCATATGTTTGGTTTTGTTACAAAGCCTATGGTACATTAGTAGCGCATGTTATTTCTACTCGATCTAGGTTCGATTACTGGAGCTAGAATGTTAGAGCTGTGTGTCGTTGGAGAATTCCCCCGTAATAATGCAATCTTGTGTTCCAAACTACACGCTTCGAGTGTATCGAACAGCAGTGCCCAATATTTTCAGACCAAAATGCTACTACTCAACTACGGTGCATTATTTCGAAAAACTACACACTCCACCTCACTCACTGTCAGGATGATCACGTCACACAAATCCATCCCACTCCTCGCAATCAAATTCAACATTCCGCATAGCAACACAGCAAACAAATCAAATCCGAGACAATATCCATCACGGATCTCACACCAATCCATCTCCCGTCCTACTCATCCCCCTGACTGATAATGCCAACGAAGAAGGCGACGATCAACAGAAAGCATCAACAGTTGAGTGACATTTACATAAATACCATTTTGTAGGGCTCTCGGTATATTGAACTTGTAGATTTCAATCGACCAAACAACACTTGTGCGCCGTCTTGCGAATTCATTATGCATGAGAACGGCCACGAACTACAACGGGTTTGGTTTGCAATAAAATCCCAACCCGGGCGAAATTATTCGGTCGTTAAACGTTACGTCTGAAGCCTGTAGTTGCTGTTTTGTCTCCGTACACGCATGGTACTTTCTAAACGAGGGAAGTTCTAATTGATTCCGAACCTTTTTGTGACCCCGAAAAGTGTCAATGAAGAAATGTACATCCCTGCTGTTTTCATTCGCACGTACGGTCCCATTAACTTCTTATTTATTTTTCAGTCTCAGAACAAAATGGAGTACAAGGGTAATAGTTTGACAATTGGATAAGGGAGGATTTGGCTGATTTAGGGAATTGAAAACTGAAGTGTACTCGTTTAATGACTAAGTGTGACTCGTTTAAACGATCGATCGATCTGAAAACATTAATGTACTCACTGGAAACTGAAACAGTTATACCCGTAACGCATTCGATGTTTACAAAAGTGAATAAACAACACTGCTAGCTGGCATTCGTTTGTCGAGCTTCAAGCTGAACAATACTCGTTTTACTAACCTTCTGATTATCCGAAACCTGCTTTACTTAGACTTTAGAAAAACAAAGTAAAGTAATATTTTCGTACTTTATTTAAACACCTTAAACTGCCGCAAGGTATCCGCACACACTTACGTTATGGGAGTGGTTTCAAGATTAAGCGATGCGGCATGCTTGGATATTTTCGGTTCTAGGAATGGAGTGTAGACGTTTATATTCAATACTTTGAGTAAACGCTGAAAAGGTAGTGTTTTTTTTTCTTGTGTGGGACAATGTATATGTACTTCGAATTTTAAATACATGTTGTGACCTGAAATGAGATACTACTTTGAAAAACTTGAAATTCTTCTATAGTGGTCCAGTATGGATTTTTGAGAGGCAAAATAGCCCTATGAGTATTATTTTTCAAACAATTTTAATGATTTCAAACATAATTTTTGTCCTCCTGCCTTAGAATAGGGTGACCCGTAAGTTTTTTTTTTATTTAAAAATTAACGAAAAAATATTTATCCGACGAAGTGTAGGGAAAATTTCGACGCATATTTTGTTGGACTATGTAATTGGGTATAACTTAATGCTCAGAAGATAATGATAGTTTTAAAGTAAAACATGTCAGATATAATCTGACTACAGTATGAAGATCAAGAGGAAAAACAACTTTTTTTTTCAAACCTCTCAACAGAATCGCCTATGAAGTGCTTTTGAGTGGATTGACTTATTCTCTTTTATTCCATTATTCCGTTATTATTACTTATCCTTTGGCAGATATACATATTTAGTTTACTACTTGGTGTCAAAATGGAAACTCCAGGAGTAATTAATTTTGCGATAGAACTTTTCCAATCACTGCACTTCAAATATTACCCTGGAACTGCTACCAAGTAGTAAACGAACAAATAAAATTGAGCTTCTGTATCTCAATATTATAATTTTTTTTGTCGTGTCCGGTGTTTTGATCACCGCAACAATTTTTTTGAACTATTGTGATAGATGTGATGTGTGAATAGCATTATAATGGGTGAATAGCTGAACCCAGTGCGAGCTTTGCTATGCTTGCAACTAAATGATTGAAAATATAATAGAACTGGCGCTTTTATAGTTTTACTAAGGAATGAGTTTTGTTCAAATATTTGTTTGCTAATGTGTGTAATTTCTGCAAAATTAATTAAATGATACCCTCAGATCTTTAGTTTCTACTATGGTTTTTCTTTCTGTGTAGAAGCATTTAATTGACAAAACATTTATCTTCAAATTACGCCGAATCCTGTCAGTTTGAACGTCATTTTCTCTTGCATCAGCTTAGATTAACTTCTTGTGCATATGTAGCACTAAGAGTAACTCAAGCATCTCCCGTTCTGGACTAAAAAGGGGTTCAAACTTCTATCAGAACATGCTGCTTGCCCTACAAAATACACATTTTGTGTTTTAGTTGCCTGGATAATTCCCATGTTTGGTTGAAATTTCTGTTTCATTTGTATGAGAGCCCCCCTCCCTCCGGAGAAGGGAGGAGTCTCAAACCAACATAGAAAAAAATCCTGCCTCCAAAACACGCACATGCCAAATTTGGTTCCAGTTGCTTGATTAGTTCTCGAGTTATGCACAAATTTGTGTTTCATTTGTTTCCAAAGAGGGGAGGGGACTCAAACCACCGTGGAAACATTTCTTGCCTTCAAAAACCCCCACATGCCAAATTCGGTTCCATTTGCTTGATTAGCTTTCGAGTTAAGCAGAAATTTGTGTTTTATTTGTATGAGAGCCCCCCCCCCCCCTTCAAAGAGAGGAGGGGTATCGAACCACCGTGGAAACATTCCCTGCCTTCAAAAACCTCCACATGCCAAATTTTGTCCCATTTGTTTGATTAGTTCTCGAGTTATGCAAAAAAAAATTCTGTTCCATTTGTATGGAAGCCATCCCTTCCTGATAAGGGAGGGGTCTCAGACTACCATAGAAACATTTCTTGTCTCCAAAAACCCCCACATGCCAAATTTGGTTCCATTTTCTTGATTAGTTCTCGAGTTGTGCAGAAATTTGTGTTTCATTTGTATGGGAGCCCCCCCCCCTTTCAGATGGGGGAGGAGTCTCGAACCATCATAAGAACTTTTTCCGGTCCCAAAAACCCCTGCATACAAATTTTCATAACAGTAGGAAGAATTATCATGTTTGGTTTAAATTTGTGTTTCATTTGTATGAGACCCCCCCTCCCCCTACCAGAAAGAGGGGGGTCTCGAAACACCGTAGAAACATTTCTTGCCTCCAAAATCCCCACATGCCAATTTTTTTCCATTTGCTTTCTTAGTTCTAGAGTTATGCAGAAATTTCAGTTTCATTTGTATGACAGCCCCCCTTCTAGGAGATGAGAGGGGTGTCAAACCGCCATAGAAACATTTTTTGCTTCCAGAAAACCCCACATGCCAAATTTGGTTCCATTTGCTTGATTAGTTCTTGAGTTATGCAGAAACTTCTGTTTCATTTGTATGGGAGCCTCCCCTTTTAGAGAGAGGAGGGGTCTCAACCTACCATAGAAACATTTCTTGCCTTCCAAAAACTCTCACATGCTAAATTTGGTTTCCTTTGCTTGATTAGTTCTCGAGTTATGCAGAAATTTGTTTTTCATTTGTATGGGAGCCCCCCCCTTCCAGAGATGGGAGGGGTCTCAAACTATCATAAGAACCTTTCCCGGCCCCAAAAACTCCTGCACACAAAATTTCACGCCTATCGGTTCAGTAGTTTTCGATTCTATTAGGTTCAGACAGACAGACAGACAGACAGAAATCCATTTTTATTTATTGTTTTTGAGTCAGATTAGAAGGCCGGAGCTTTCTGGAAAGTTCTTATGGATGAAAACGCCAGTTCGATTTGGAATTCATCCGGGGGTTTTTTTTTATTCTCTGGGGGGCGGAAGGAGGTAATCAAAAGGGGGGATTGGGGGGGATTGTGGTGGGGAAAAGAAAATATTATTAATTTTGTTGTTTTTTAAGAAATTTTTTTTTTTGGGGGGGGGGGAAAAAAACAAAAATTTTTAAAATTTTTTTTTTTTTAACAAAAGGGGGGGGGGGGGTATTTTTTTTGGAAAAATTTTTGAAAATAGGAGAATTTTGAAAAAATTTTGTTTTGGTTTTTTTTTTAATTGGGGGTGTTGGGAAAGAAAATAAATAAATAAATGGGGGGAAAAATAGTAAAAATTTTGGGGGATGTGAAAATTTTTTTGTAGTTTTTTTTGTGGATTGCATCCACAAGTTGACGCTATCGAGCAAAGAATGTTTTGAACTTCTATATCTTGATGAGTTGATGAGCTTAAAGGATGACACCTTGTGAAAAGGTATTATGATGATCAAGGGATTTCTTATAGTGGCTAGTTTAATTCAAATAGAAATCCAACACAAGATGTTAAACGTAAGCAATGGTTTTTTTCTGCAAATTTCTCGACATTGAGAACATACCTCATTGATTCAGCATGTCATTTTGAAGAGGAAGAGTCCACCTTTCCGATAGAATTGGTGGCTTACCTGAGTACAGTTTGTGTCCCGAAATATTTACTAAAAGAGTCATTGTTTACGTTTGTCAGTTGAGTACTAATGAAAAATCTTAGTCGTCGAATTGTATATTTGTCATTGAATACATTGGACATGCCCAGTTCAAAGAAACATATAAGATGACTGAAGAGATGACAGACAGTCGACTACCGGCTGGACTTGAAAGGGGAGGGGGTGCACGGCTTTGACCCCCTCTAATTTTAGCGGCTGCCTTAAAATGAGTTTCACTTATCGAAACGATGAATTGTTGGTTATTCGGGTATATTTCGAAGTAATCTCCTTTCTAAGTGTTGATAACGATCTGGTTAATACTGGATAGTAATTTTCATACTAGTTCCGCAGAGTTGGAAAATTTCGAATTGATAGTCACCAATCAATTCCTGACCCACTGAACAAAGTTGCCGAAGCAGAAAGTTTGTATATGGCCAGAATTCCAAGACAAAACATTTCGAGAAATCACTAGCAAATAAGCGCTACCTAACGAGAACACTAAAATAGTCTTGACCCACCAGAAGCTTCACTAAAGAAGAAACCCTACTATTTAACCCGGATCCCAAGGTATAGCATAGTCAAGAAAAATCAGGAAAATTCGGAACTTCCAATCTCAATCAAAACGTTTAGTTTTTTTCGCCGAGAATCCAACAGCCGATTATTTCGGCATTTCAGTTTACTTAGACTCATCGAATAAATTACCGAAGTTCAGCTAATAAATGAAAACTTTGCCGAACATCAGCTAACAAACAAAAATTTGACAGATATATCAGCAAAGTTAACTGCCGAGTTGATCGGCTGTTGGAAATTTTGCCGAAATAAACTAAGTGTGTGTGTCACTGAACACGAAGACATAAACCTTATAATTAGACAGGATTCTAAGATATAGCATAGTCCGGAAAATTACTCAAACACTTGCTCCACCCTATAAGAAAATTCTTGATCGACCTACTGATCCACTTTGCTGAATACTGAAACCTTGTATATGACCAGAATAACAAACGTACAGCATATTCAGAAACAAAACTACTAGCACACTAGCGCCACGCAGCGAGACAATTCTATCAATCGAAAGGTTTTGATTCCCTAAACAACATTTCCATGACAAAATCATTCCAAATGGACAGGATACCAAGGTATACCTTAGTCAGGAAAACCACTTGGACACTAGCGCCACGTAGTGAAACTACTGAAACTACGTATCCTGAACTACTGATCAAAAGTCAAAAGGTCTTAAACTACTGAACAACCTTGCAGAAGACTGAAGCCTTGTATTTGTGGCGGATCCAGCATATTCCAAAAATGTACAAGCACGCTAGCACTTCGTGGCGGACAGATTCGAAACTGATAGTTACCAATAAAACAGTCTTGACCTAGTGAATAACTTTATCGAAGACAGAAACCTTTTTAATGTTCAAAATGCCAAGTTACAGCTCGGTCTGGAAACTCAATTGCATACCACCGCCGCGTGAACTGCTGGCCATCAATGAAAATGTGTTGTTCTACTGAAAAACTTATCCTTAGACAACATTTTTCCATATGGTCAGGGTCCACAAGGTTACATAGGTTACACTAGGTTACACAAAAATTTGAACTGCTAGTCACTATTACAAAGGTTTGGACCCACTGAACAACATTGTCGAAGACAGAAACATTCTATCTGGTCAGGATACTAAGATATAGCATATTCCTGAAAATATTTAGCACACCAGCGCCGCGTAGCGGAAATATTGTGAACTGCTGGTCATACATCAAACGGTTTTCTTCCACTGAACAACATTGTGGAAGAGAGAAACGTTTTATCTGGTCAGGATACTAAAATATAGCATATTCCTGAAAATAATTAGCACACTAGCGCTGCGTAGTGAGAGAATCCTAAACTGCCAATGAAGAGCTCTTGACCTACTGAATGACTTTGCTGAAGACGGTAACATTCTATGCGATCCGTATCACGAGATATTCCGGGAAGGAATGTGTTGTTCAAAGTACGCGAGTGCTCGTGATACAAAAGTACAGCTTGTAATTCGTACTCTTGTCTAGTATATATTTTTTTATTTGTAAACTTCTAAATATACACAGATAAAAAGAAACATTGAATTTTCTGCGTTATATAATGCACATAAAGGGAATGCTAGATTTGACAGAAAATAATGGGATATTTCATGTTAATTTAAGCCAGATAACGCCTGAATCTAGCCTGTTGTATGAAAGATTGCAAACTTTGTTGTATGGCGCATGAAAGATTGCAAACAATTTCGATGTTTACGCCACCTCTGGCTTGGAATTCAACGAGGGAAAATTTTACGCGCTTGTTAAAATAAATTATTTTATTCTGTGTAGCTATAGCCTTTTGGAAACCGGGAAAGTACATTTCGGAAGGCTCCAACTGTGAAAAGGATCAAAACGCTATTCTAAAGTAGTTTCTGAGAAATTTTCTTAGTCGTCTCGTATCGACTTTTTGGCATGCTCTCCACGCAACTCCGATTCAGACGATAGAGATATTCAATAAACTTTTTATTTGTTTAGATCAAGAATGCGGTTTTCATAAAAATTTAATTTAAAGTTTAAAAAAAAAAAAAACCAAGTGAATTCGTGTATCTATTTACCAACCACAACCCGATAAACATGACCATGTACAATACAGGCAAGTTTTCTATAAATAATGATTTCCACTGTCATGAGCTGTTCTCACTGCATTGCAGTTTCGTTTCCGCCTTCTTCGACTTAATCGTGTCCTGAATTTTGCAACGGCTTATCCTTCACTGAGAATCACTCGCACCAGCAAGGCGACCTGATACAATTTGAAACTCTTTTACCTTGAGCACACCTGCCGTGGATCGTCGATGTTTACAATCACATTACTTACGCCTCAGAAAAATTTGATTTATCGAGGACATCCTATTCGATATATGGGTTTAGCTGGGTACACCCAAAGTTCGACTTGGATGCACATTTCAAAAGAACACTCGGAAAGCCTAGTGATTTTTGCGCTTGTACGTGATTTTGAGTGCATCATTGTACCCCCATTTGACAGCCTTGCGTGCTTCAATGTAGCATCGTTACATCACTGATACAGCAATCGCTCTCCGGTTCTTCGATTGTTCTACTTTCCATTTTTACATCTACACACCACGCGAAAAGGCACTGAAAACGTCATCGATTTACATTCAGTCCGAAGCCGAAGCGATTCATCAATAGAGCAATTCCAGATCCAATCTGAAAAGGAATCAATAACCTGCAAACTTCCATTTTAATAGGAGAGGGTCGAGTCACAATAATTTGTGATTTGGCGTGGAATGACTCGATACTGTTTACCCCTTTACTGTCGAACGGTGAGCCGTTCCTGACAGCGATTAAGGTTTCGTTTTGTGGGTGATCCAGTTTTATTTCTTCGGAAATGTCATTGTGGGTAACAGGAAACAGTCTTTATCGGATTCAATTTATCGAAATTAACAATCAACCTTTCTCGTCGCGCTAGCGATTGTTTGTTCGCTGTCAATTCTAGTTCAATGTCACTGTGAATCACCTTGCGAAATCAATTAAGGGGCCTGATGGAACTCTGCTCGGAGCCTCAGTGACGAATGTCAATAACAACCGGTGGTATGTCTAGCTGTCTAGAACTTTTAGACGATGGCTGTAAAGCTGTTTATGCTGTTCATAATTAAATTCTTCCTTCTTAGGAGCCATTCGAGATGAATGTCACTCCGACGTCTGTCGTCACACTTGATTGACAATCTTATTTTACATGGGTACTTAACTTCCGATCGTAGATTCGCCGAATCTCATTTTCCGGTTCATTGAATCTACTCACCTCGAAATGGAGAAGCATGGCTTGTTTGTGACTTTTTTTTTGGTTTCCATCATTTTTTGTATTGAGAAATTTCTCGTTACTTCCAAGAAATGCGAACACTTCACACGCGCAGGTCGAACTTCATTCATATTCTGATGGAACCAAGTTCATTCAACGTTTGTGCGCGGGACAGCTGTCTCCACCACCATCACTGTGACGGAGGACCCAAATGAGAATACTCGACATGGTGCCATTTTTAAATAGTATTTAGGTTCTCTGCGACCGTAACATATACATTTATCTGAACGAATGATGTTCAAAATCAAATAAGATTTAATAAGTTTTCAGCCGATTCGGTTTTATGAAGTTACATAGAACAAGATCAAAAACTACGAGAGGGTTCCATTAATGTCAATCATTCTGACACCTAACTTGAATTGAAACAACCAGCAGTGGGTAGAGAGGTCGGTGTGAAATCAATTAGAAGGCAAAATTGTGACACAATCACAATAGGGGCGAACCGGACGCGCCGGAAGTTCGCAACAACTTTGCGCTAGGTGAATTCAATTTCATCCCGAAAAAAAAACAGCACCGAAAAAAAAACAGCACATCAATCCAAAGTTCTAATATCTCCTATTGGGGGAAAAGCTTGGTGTGCCTGTTGGTGGATGATAAAGCAGCCCGACACTCGTTCACCCTCGAACCGAGAATTAAATCTTCCATTTGACTGGCTGCTGTCGATTTCCCCCATAAGCAACTGTTTGCCAAAATGGATTCTATTTTTCATCAAAAGCTCAAATTTGTCCCCACACTGCTAGTGCGATACATGGGAAAAGTCATCGACACATTTCCAACCTAGCCGAATGAAACATCAGGGCGATAACGCACGCACCGAAACCGACTCATGAACGTAGTCATTCCTAATGGCGGACCGACGACAGAGAGAAGTGGAAAACAATGGTTTTCTTCGCGCGGTTTTCCACCCCCGCTTACGCCAATCCAAATTGGCACCGGTCGTGTGAACAAAGTAACCAAAAGAAAACCGACAAAAAAGAAGCAAAGAAGAATATGACAGCCCAAAAGTTCGATTATGTTGGACTTCCTCTGGAGTGGGGCAGGAAAACGAATGAATGTAGTGAAAGACACAAGTTTCCTTCGGTGGCACAACACTATTTCGATTTGAAGTTGTAGTAAAAGTTTCTCCCTTTGTTGCGTGACAGCGCCCTCCGGGATGGAAAATGCTGGCAGAGGAAATCCGGCTGGGTACATGGAACATGGGTGAGGGGTGTTATATCCATCCCTCCGGGAAATTGATAGTGAGGGGATGTTCTCGGCGCTGGAAGCCATTGACTGCAGTAAAAAAAAACCAGATGGGGCAAAACGTGGTAGATGAAGCTTGCATTAATCAGTTTTAGTGCAGAGTGAAAAGCACGGTTCCATTGTTTGAGGGAAACTAATTTTATGCTAAGCACACACTCTGAAAACAGAAACAAGAAGTTGTATTCCAACGTCAACGTGTTCTGTAATTCTCGACAGAAACGGCTGGCTGGTGCTGGTAACTATGATACTGAATGCAAGATAAGATAATTTGTAATGTTTCTTCAAATTTCTGAACGTCGACGCACGTTACTTTTAATTACAATCGTTAAGAAAATTTAAAGTATGAAAGATTATTTAAAGAAAATAGTTTAAAAAAAACAGAATTTCATAAATTTAAACCGATAATTATCCGAAATTTTTATCAAATGAAAACTTGAACATAAATATTGAATTTTCCGTAAAATGTGCTTATTGAGGATGTAAATTTTTGTTTTCTTCCAAATGTTGCAAATTTGGAAGACATCTGCATTGAGTTATGTCAAATTTTAATATTCCGCCCACTATATCACAATTCAATGCGATTGGTTGAATGGATTAGAGATAATGAAATTATCGGGCATAAGATTAAGTCTCCCCTCGTTCGTACAAAACTGATGAGCTTCGAAATTATAGAAGCAAGAAGTTGCCGGAAGGCACAAAATGCTTCAAGAGACCCTAGTTTCACTTCAATCGTCATTTAAGGTGGATTAGAAGAGATTTTTATTTAGAACGTTCAACTTGGTTGATGCAGATATTATTTCCAGTATTGAAACAGTTTGGGGGTTTGCCAATGAAAAACCGCACTTTATAAGTGGCTCCAACAGCATGCTTACTGTTGGTTTAAATGGGGCCAAATCGGCTTCCAAGCGTTACTTAAAATTAATAACCACCATCACACTCTGTGAGTGGTCTCAACAGCATTCTTACTGTTGGTTTAGGTCGATAGTTATATTTATACATCTCTATTATACATCTTCGAAAAATCTATATATAATACCAAAAATACGCATAATCAGATACAATAGTGAGTGAAACTGTTCAAACGTATTTTTGGTATTATTTTCAATTCATAACATTTTTCGGAATTTTTTGTTACATTTATCAAGATGAAACCCACAAACAAAAAATCTTCCACTTACAGTTTCCTTTCCTGAGATATTCGTGGGGGTTCACTAGTATAAACGGCTTTTAGTAGCAACAAGCAAATTTACCTTGTTATCCCAATGAAAAACCATTATCGCACTTTGTGGGTGGCCCCAACGGCATGCTTACTGTTCGTTAACATCGATTCTAAGGCGCTATTTATACTATTGGTACAAACCAGTCCCAATTGGTCTGTACAAACCGGTCGGTACAAATTGGAAATCGGTCTAAACGTCGCGCGAATTCAGCGTATCGTTTCGAGTCATGCAGCCAAATCAACCCTTTTATCCAACATCTCAGTGATCTCTCGTGTATGTACAGAGGGGTTCACGGCTTTTAATCAAGTGAGTATCACATCAAAATATCCCTACCCTTTCCATATTTGATCTTATTTGATCGCCTGATCTTGTATCAACAGTTTTTACACATTGAGGATACATGTTTGTTCCAAGCATCATCTGTTGGTTCTCTGTGTAAAAACAACTGTTCAGTGAATACTGGAGTAGCAATGAGTTTTGATTCCATATAAATCCGCAGGAAATAGAACAAGTTGAATTTTTCCATTCCCCAACACGGCCTTCACTTTTGAGTGCCAACTACCTTCACATTAGGCTCTCATTGACCGGTATGCTGGACGAATCAAATCCAACATCCAAGTGGTAATGCCTTCATATGCAATACGCTCCTTGTCAATATTTTTTTTTCTTACCGAATAGATAAAAGAAAATGCTCAAATAGGCGCTAAACTAGCAACGCACACATCATTCATTCAGTCAAATTATGAAAGAGCTTCATCAACACAGTAACCATTTGAATTACTTAAGATGTTTTTCCTTCAGTGTTCGGTAAGGGAAAGTTCAAATAACTTTCAGGCCAAAGCCGAATATTAAAAACTCGACATTATTCGTTACATCGATTAAGTTGAGGAGCTATATATGATATATCAATTTCTATAATGTCTCTGTAGATTGTATGTGTACTTATAGACCAGACCAGACAAGATTAAATATCATAGTGAAGGAATGAATGCGCTCAGAAAACTTGAGCTAGCCCGTTACAAAACTGTGGTCACAAACAGGAAATCGGAGAAACAGGTGACGATTAGTCCAGGTAACTGAACCACCACCTAAAAGCGGTCCGGTTATGAACGACGACAAGCTGTCCTTTATCAGCCACGTCGATTACGCCTGCCAGAAGGCCTCCATGGCTATATCGGTATTATCCCGTATGTCGTCGAATAGCTCGGCGGTGCATTGGAGCCAGCGAAAGCTCTTGGCCAGTGTCACCCTGTCCATACTCAGGTATGACGGGCCGGCGTGGTCCACCAATTTAAGTGCTAAGAGCTACTTAGGTAATCTCGAGAGTACGCACAGGCTAATGTGCCTAAGAGTAGTCAGCGCATACCACACCGTGTCACGCGACGCGGTCTGCGTCTTAGCGGAGATGATGCCTAATAGGCATACTCATAAAAAAGGACAGAGAGTGCGTCGATTAACGTTGCACAAGAGGTATCCGGAAAAACATTAGAGCCGCATTTTTATGGATAAGTGACAGAGGAAATGGAACAGCTCCACCAAAGGTCGGTGGGCTCATCGACTAATTCCGGAGTTATCCGGATAGGTCGGTCGGAGACAAGGTGAAGTAAACTTCCACTTGATGCATGTCTCGGGTGCCCGGATGCAGAGAAAACAGCAGAACATGAGTTCTTCGCATGTCCTCGCTTCGACGTTACGAGGAACGGCATGATAACCGTGTGCGATCGGGACAACACCCCGGACAAGCTTGTCCAGAGAATGCGTCAAGACTGGGACATCTGAGATGTTGTAAGCACCACGACCAATTCAGATCGTCCTAGAGATCCAGAACAGATGGCGTAATGACCAGCAGCAGGTCAGCTTGACCAGCTAACTGCTAAAGTCCTAAGTAGATGGACATAGCGGGTGCTCAATGCACAACAGTAACCCCCCCCCCCCCTTTCCAGTTATACCAAAATATGATAACGGGGGGAGGGGCCAAGACTGAAGGAAAGGGAGCGTTTTTAGTGGGTCGAGGGGACTCTGAACCCCACTCCCAGAGTTCTTCAAGAATCTGGTTGCAGATTTACCATCCCGTACAAAAAAAAAAGTCTAGACTGAATGTTGGTGGGATTATACTGCCACCTGGTGGTGGGTCCACCTATAAATATAAGTAAGCTATATACAGAAGCTGACTGTGACAAAAACAGTGAAGTACAAGCCGAGTACCGGCCGTCCAACGGTTTTGCGGGACCCGAAGGTGCAACAACTCGCTGAAGCGGAAGACGGAAGACCCAAAATCAGCTGCTGAAAGTTCTTGCCAATGATGTCTTCCCAGCGAAGCGCAACGTGGTTGTGATCATGGACGACGGTATATCACAGCTGTGTGTGGTTTTGTTCTCCTCTTTGTAGGCGTTAATCGTGCTCAGTGTGTTTTCGTTTGTTTACCATGAAGGTTGCGGAACAGAGTTTTCTCCGCGAACGCGACTTTCGGATGCTTGGATAGTATCCGAAATCGGAAGAGGCGAGGCACTTTTTGACGGAGGGCCACAAGAAATCCGCGATTTATAACATGATCGCTCGGTTCGCTGGAGGGCCAATGGCCAAGATCGAAAAACCGGGCCGACGGAGCGGAATAAACGCCACCAAGCGGACGAAATAAAAAGCTGCAGCCAAGAACAAGATTAGTGCCAGCCTAAGGAAGCTGGCCCAGAAGTTCGACACGTCCCAGAGGATGGTAGTCGGAATACGGAAAGCGGAGAGCTAGAAACGTTACAAGCGAGCATCCAGATCGAAGTACACGGAGAAGCAGCTGCAGGAAATTCCGGAGAAGCGCCGAAAGCTGCGCCGTAAGCACTTCAAACCCATGATATTGATGTGGGCGGCCATGTCGACAGCTGGCAATTCTAACCTTTACGTACAGACGAGTAGGAGACGGAAGTCTACACGAAGAACTGGTTGCCAAAAATGATTGCTTTTGTAAAAAAAAAGCACCATAAGGGATGGAGATATTGTGTTCTGGCCTGACCTAGCTTCAGCCATTACGCAAAGGCCACTCTAGATTGGTTGACTGCCCATAACATACACAGATAAAAATAATGAATTTTATCAGGCGCGTAAAAATTTCCCCTCGTTTAATTCCAAGCCAAAGCAAGCGTAAACAACGAAATTGTTTGCAATCTTTCATGCGACATACAACAATGTTTGCAATCTTCCATTCAACAGACTAGATTCAGGCGTTATCTTGCATAAATTTACATGAAATGTCCCATTAATTTCGGCCAAATCTAGCATTCCCTTTATGTGCGTTAGATAACGCAGAAAATAACATGTTTTTTTTCAAACTGTGTACCGTTTGTACGTAAGGAAGACAGTCCCCTATCCCAGTCGGTGTACGAAAATGGTTGGGAAGCCACCACAGCTCAACAACTCAAGCTCCGTATCATCCGTTATGCCAAAAAAGTGGACCTCAAGGTGGTCCAGACCATGATGACGATGGTTCCGGGAAGCTTGAGAAAGATTAGAAGATGAAGGGCCACTATCTGTCTAATTGTTTCATACCTCAAACGCATATTGTATGGACGTATGGACTTGTGGAAATTCAATAAAGAATGGTATTTGAAAACAAAAAACTTGTTTACCAACCGTGTTTTCATTTAGTCCCGCTACTTATGACTCATCCGTTATAGACTTATTCTCAAAGGCGTCATCCGAGAGCTGACCTAAAATACTTGAAATTGAAGATAGACTACCCAATATGTCTTTACATCCCAACATGAGGCTTTGACCCTTGTGAATACTTCGGAAACCCCATTTGTTTCTGCGGTTGATCTCAAGGTCTATAGATCTATATTCCTCGAGTTCAGATCAGATGACCTAGACTCGGATGAAGATCGACTTCCCAGCAAGTGTTCCTTGGACGTGACGCTTGTGATTGCGCCTTTGAATTTAAAATATATTCTCTTAAACATTTTTATTTGTGGAATCGGATTAAGACTCCCCTACGTGTACCCGAAGGTTCGATGCCATATTAATCTGGTGAATTCGAGATGCGAAACGTTTCCCGTTTCCTAATTTCCCACAGAATGCAACTATATCAGGCAGTCAGCAACCATCGAACCCAAAAAATAAGCAAACAAACCTTGTACGTATCTACACTTCAATCGGCCAATCGACCGACCGACCGGCTTGGAGATTATCGTCCCAAATTCCATTCTCACTTACTCAATTCGAACTCGCAGAGGTTTTGGTACTAGGGATGGGCAACCTGGTCACGAATGCTTTTCAATTTCAGGACTAGGCAACGAACGCTCAATGGACGCTTGGTATTATTTTACGGAGCCGTTTATCACTTTTTGTTTATTTTTGTGACGTTTCAAATTTGAAATTATTTTCGAATTCCTGAAACTATTCCGTGAAAATGATTGCTCTGCCCATCTCTAACAGGTACAAACAACCAGCGAGTCAGTGCTCGATGCGATCGGTAACATTCAAACGAGTGAGTGTAAATATACAAACACCTCAAATAACTTCGCCCAGTTACATTTGCATGCAAGGCGGCAGCACACAGACATGCGGGATCAAGCACTAGCTAGCACGAGACCGAGTTGAGTGTGACGAAGTGCTCCATTCACAGAACAACAGACAAGTGCTATCACGCAAGAGTACTCTTATTCAGGTCTCCTCGAAGGAAATGAAAAAAATAAATAAAACGAAAACTTATTGTCACCTTTCATCGGAGACGCAGACGGGCAGCATCGGTTCCGAAAATAGTAGGCGAAAAAGTTAACAAGCGTTGCAGGATACAAACAAATTTTCCTTCTGCGTTCATTGTTTATCACCATGATAACGATGATGGCCTCAAGCAGGCACCACAGGGTTGGATTTTGGGTTTCAATATATCTCTCATTGTTTTCTGCTTTTCCTCTAATAACAAATCAGATTAAACTTTATCGGGAAAGTTTGATTTGACACATTCCTGCTATATTAACAATTTCAACGTTGAGTGTAGGAGGAGATAAATGAAAATGATCTTGTACATTGTCAAATCGATTTAAAGTCCTCGAATGCCATGAGTGTGTTGAGTGCGAAACAGCTGTGTGAACAGTTAATTCCCCGCATTTAAATTAAATATTTGCTTGTTTAACCCCCGCCCCTCCCCACGCTTCTGGGTGTTTCCGTTCGGCGCCGTAACAATGAAGGAGAGTGACTTTCAAGGGGCTCTCATTCTGCTCGTTCCACTGAGCAGCGCATTTTCGTACGTAAATACAAAGCGAGTGAAAGTGGATTTAATTTTAGAGGACTTTTACATTTTCTCATTACGTAGGGCATTTGAGTCGCTCTTGTCTTGTTACTTGGGCTTGTTCCGTCGACGGTGTCGTCGGTGGCTTTGATGACTCAGTTACGGTAGAGCCAGAAAAAAATCAGTCTGCTTTTGGCAATAAAAGCCACGAATTTGCTATTCGTCGGTGTGAGTGGAAATCGTTACTAAATTACCCGCAAGGAACGTGAGTTCAACAAGATTTGAAGATGTGCGCCATACGCGGTGTAATAAATTTTTACTAGAATTACTACATTTAAGCATTTGATGGCACATCATATGAAAGTCGTGGGAATTTATGATCACCACCAAGGGTGCCATTTCAATGGAGACGCATGGTTTTTCTTTCTCGTGGAATTTCCACAACCTAAGGACAATTCCCATTCTTCTTAATATCGCGTTATTTGATTCAGATAATTCGGCAAATTACAAGTCATTTACGTGCTGACGGTGAACGCATCACCAAGAACAAGTAATAACGGCAGCAACGAGCTCAGAGACAACAGATGGAACTCCATGTCGCTTCAAATTGGTGCTTATCTTTTAACGTAATTTGCAAGCGCATTATGGATGGGTCGGAACGACGAAGAAGACGTCAAGGTAGAACTTTTTCCGTTGAGCTTTTGTCGTGTAAGGTTACTGAAAATGGCGCACTGCACGTGTGGGTGGTTAACGGTTTCCTCCAAGCGACCAGATGGAATGCAACACTCACCGGATGAAGCTCAGAGTCACACACACACACAAAGTCAGACACGTATTCCGGTGAATGAAATCTAATCACGTAACAGGAATTATTTTATTATCTGGGAAGCAGGTGGCAAAACAAAGCATTCGTGTTGTTTCTCGAGGGCGACGCCCACACCGAAACGGGAAGGCTGATTGGGTTAGCGGCGCTGGAAGACATGGTCCCAACGTACTCGGTAGATATTGAGTTTGATGGATTATTCTATCAAATGATGTTCTTTTGAGTTTGTTGGTTGTGGTGGAAGACAGCAAGGATTCAAAGTGGGATTTGGTGTGTTAGATGGAGCAGGGTGGTTTTTGATAGTTATATGAGTAAATAAAAGTTTTTGGATGAGGCATGTGCATTCTGAAGAGGAAAATAGTTATCATTCATATGACAAGAAACTACAAAATTAACATGATAAATAGATTACATACTATATGTTGTTTTAGTGGAACGGGATTTCCAATTCCATTTCATACGATAGTAACTCCATCAGTCATCTAAGAACAAGTTTTGACAAAGTAATAAATCTTCCAAAAAGGGTGTTAATCTAAAAAAATGTGAAAACCTCAGCAGCACATTTAAGTTGAAATAAGTTGCAGCAACCTGTTTACGACGGAATTAAGTTCTAAAGCAGTTATTTCGACCGAGTTACAACAAGCGTACTACTAGTGAAGGTGTATTTTATGAACTTTCATGATTTGCATTTATTCAACTATTCCATTTCTTTACCTTCATCGACGGTAATCTTTCAGGACAGCTTTAAGGAAACCAGCATCTGAATAAGTGTCAATACTTGGCTGGAATCATTTGGTTGCCATGATCGCGTAAACCTGTCAGTCATACAAACTAACATGCTGACCGTAGCTCAAGACCAGGAAAATCACCGGTTCAAAAGTACCTTTGATATTGATTTATCAAATGCGTCAATATTGAAATCCGATTTTTTTTATTTGTTAGAAAAAGGAACCTTTTCAGCCAGAGAGGAAATCCCACTTTCGATTATAATATAAAGAAGCATTTTCCTCTATCTACCTGCAGGAAAAATGGAAAAGCAAAGAAACATTCCAACATCCATTTGGAAACTGATTGCCTCCCAACCCAACCTCCTTATGCCACTCTCCCACCTCTATCTAACGAGAGAAACCATATGAATGGAATGGTACAAATGTTTATGTATGATTATATAAACATACCTTTCCTTAGGTTCGTACAGGGTGTCCACCAAGCTCGGGAAATGCGAAAAAAAAGTCGGGAAATAAAAATATAATGTGGGAAGTGCGGCAAATGTTGGGAAATCTTACCCAGAATCAAGAAAAAAAAATTCAACGATCATCACGGTAAACCGTTGGTTTACTTTTTTACGTGCGTAACAATGTCAAATGCCAAAACTTCGAATGCCAAAATGTCACATGTGAAAACATCGAATAGCATAAAACTTCGGAGATTCAAAACGCCGAAAAGAACTCAAGGCACAAACCGAAAGCAAAATAGTACCCAAGTGGATTAAAATCAATTTAATGTAACGCAAAATATAAGGTTTGATTGTCAAATACTTACTGATAAAATGACTTTATTAAAGATGGAGCTGTGCTTCTTAATTATTCTTAGCCAGTAGCAATATGATAATGCTTTTTTATTCTGGTTACGTATAATTAACCAAGTCCATTTGATTGAATACTTCTATAAAAAATCTTAACCAAGTGAAAAAAGCATTCTTGAGTATGGCAATCTGCCCAAACTGTGAATCGGCACACACAATTGAATATTGCATTACCCCCAAAAAGTATCGACTCACCTAAAACATGGTAAATTCATAATATTATATCTCTAAATGCTGATAACCTAGAAACTATGAACCTTCCACAAAATTGTTCAGAATTCCAAGCGCTTCCAGAGAGTGTAGAGTATGGTTCGCAATATTGTCACTACGTGGCTCTAGACAGCATGGAAAAGAGAGCGTTTTTGAACAAGTTTATATTCTAATACCGACCACGGAAAGTTCGAACTTTCAGAATAATTGTTCAGAAGGTCAAGGACTTTCAGAAGGTGGAGAGTATGGTTCGGGATTCGGTCACTAAAGAGCGCTAGTGAGTATGGAAAAGATAGATGTTTTGAGCTATTTTATATAGTGATCCAGACTACCTAGAAAGTTCAAAATCTGGGCAAAGTTGTTCAGAAGGTCAAGGACTTCCGGAAGGTTCGGAATTCGGTCACTACATGGCGTTAGCGGGCTTATGAAAGATAGCATTTTGAAAGATTTCATATCGTGATCGAAAGTATCTTCAAGAACTTTCGGAAGGTAGAGAGTATATGAGGTGAGTCGTTTTTGAATAATTTAATCATGAAGCTGAGGCAGTTTCATGCAAAACTGTGGATGCGTTTGTAGAATTCTTGATCTAGAAAACGGGGGAAAAGGTCGTTAAAAGAGCGTAAAATCCAAGAGAAGGAAGAACAAAGTGAAAATTGCTCAGGTAACTAACTAGCATTAGTATATGCAATAAGTCAATCCTTTATTTGCATTTCCGATGCTACAAGCAATACATTAGCATTATATCAGCATCAAATTTGCTGTAAAGAAGCATTTTAATTGTTTTTTAAATGCTTCTTGTTCAATAAGCATCTCGAATGCAAAAAAAAGCTTTAATAAAGCATCGTTGAAGCATTATAGTAAAACTGAACTGCTTTGCTGAAGGTTCGAACTTTCTAGGTGGTCGGAATCACAATATAATGTTCTAAAGTGCTCTCTTTTACATACATAACATCGCGATTGAGTGACAGAAAGCAAAACCATACTCTCTTCCTTCCGGATGCCCTTGTCCTTCTTTACAACTTTGCTCAAGGTTCAAAGTTTCTTGAAGGTGAGGATGAAGACAAACAAAAATTCCACAAATGCTCTGTCACAGCCTTGTAACTATTAGCGCCATGTAGACCTTCTGAACATTTTTTTAGAAAGGCTCGAACTTCTTAGGTGGTTTGGATCACGGTATAAACTCGGTAATAAATGCTCTCCTTTACATGCCCGCTAGCGCCACGTAGTGACCGAATTCCGAACGAAACACTCTAGCTTCTGAAAGTTCTTGACTTTCCGAACATTTTGCACTCCCTTACATGTCTACTAGCCCCGCGTACTGGCAGAATTCCGAACCATACTCTTCATCTTCAAAAAATCCTTGACCTCCTGAACAACTTTGCCAAAGGTTTGAACTTTCTAGATGGTCGGGATGGAGATCGTTAAAAAATGCACTCTTTTTCATACGCGACTTACTGGCCTAATTCAGAATTATACTCTCTACCTACCGGACGCTCTTGACGTTCCGAACAACTTTGCTGAAGTCAACATTTTTGCAGGTTATCAAGGTTTCAAGTTCATAAATCCTACTATTCTAGGTGAGTTGATACTTTTTAGGGTGATGCAATATTTAACCGTGTGTTACAATACTTTTCGAAGTGAGTCGATACTTTTGACGGGTAGTGTATATAAAAATGTTAACAGTTAATAGTTAAAAGAAGAAGCATATGTTAAACAAATAAACGTTTCAGTCTTGTCGCAGGCTGTAGGCCTCCCGCCTACTGGGGCGAGACTTAGGACGTAAAAGCCTACAAGAGGGTCTCTTGGTCAGCTATCACTGCAGACATATCGGGATCCACATGCCCGAGCGAGCTGCGGAGGATTGTTGTCTGTTCTACCAGTTGTCAAATCAATAAAAAAATATATAGAATGATCTCATCAATCTCTACCTCTCCGAATAATATAATCGCCATCCCCCAGTAGACTTACGTCAAAAGAGGTTGCAGCAACCCGTTTATGACTGAATTTAGTTGTATAGCATTTATTTCAACAGATTTTGAACAACCCTAGAAGCACACTTGTTGCAAATCAGTAAAGTTAACTATATTGTGACCCAAATAAGTCAAATTTAAGTAGCTGCAACTAATTATGACAGTTTTGTGTTGTTTTTTTAACACCCTAGGCTGTCGTTGGTGAGTTTTTAAGTACACGTACCATTTTGGGCCACTATACGCTAAGGTCTTTTTTTACACGGTTTGTTTTCAGCGATAGCATCAGAACGGAACAACTTATCGACATAATTGGAATCACATTTAACGTTTTGGGCAAAAAGTAATCATATGGTATTTAAAAAAAAAAAAATCACAATTATTGGTGTTGATACTCAAAATTTTAAAAACTGTCTTTTGACCATTGCATGGAAGGGTAACACATGCAAACAAAATCGAAGCAATTCAAAATGTTTATGCATGTGAATTTAATAACACTATTTAGCCTTTTTCACACTGTTTCATAGTAAAAGTGGAACGTATCCCCCGTGTGAAACAAAACCTTAGTGTATTATATAAGCATAATAACGATTGTATGTTTTCTAATTTTTTTTGTATTTTGTACCTATCTGAAAAAGGCGGGAATAATATTTAAAATAACGGAGAAAATCGGCAATTCGAAAATTGAATTCGAGAGGTCACCCTGTTTGTAACTACACCACCCCTTATCTGTCGGTTTTGATTTTTCCAAACACAAACAGCAGATGGGAAACTGGAACGAACGAGCCCAGCAGAGGGAGGCAGGCAGAGGTAAACTATTTCTGCAACTCTTTATTATAATTTGATTCGTTTTATGGCTCTCGAGCACTAGAGCTTTATTTATTTTTCAATCCATTCATTCGTTCGTTGTGCTGCATTGGCAGACCCTTCCAGGGAGGATACACACCGACCAGGGTTGCCAGAATGGATTTTTTGAATGTTAGTTTAGTTTCTTCGCAGGAATTTGTATTAATCGGATGTGGCAAGATTTATTCAAATTAACTGGTCGTGATCAAAGGTCAAAAATTTCTCTATTCCCGATCGTGGCCGCTTAAAACGCTTATTGATATGTTTGTAGTTCGCCGGGGAGTAAGATTGAGCTCGTGATTTTCGTTTGAGACATATTTTGCGAGATAACCGAAGCAGTTCTCTGCCGTATTTGAGATATTCATGTTCTTGGCATTATTTTTTCACAGTAATACTGATTTTTGGTACTTCTGGCAACTCAGAAGCATTCGATGCTAGACGGCCAATGGAAGCTGCCTAAAATTTAGAAATACTTGACATATAATTTTACTCGAATGTAAGAACAACGAACAAGGAATTCTCCTTGAAGAACGTGTATACGGGAAATAAATAATGGAAATGAAAAAAAAAGGTTTCATTCCAGTACAGCGGTGGCGAAAAATCGAGAAGATTACCCCCTTGAGCTCGGGGCGGTTTGAACATTAGGGCGAAATGAAATGAATTTTCTGTGATTCTCCATTGGTGCCCCGAGGATGAAGTTGGTGCGCATTTTGGCTGCCGGGGAAAAAAATGGTCGTAAAACTGAAAAAAAGCAATGTTGGGGCGAGCGGTGTTGCATTTTGTCTGGTGCTCGTATTTGTTTATTTATTTAGTTTTGTTGACATTGAACTTGAACATTATTGGCGAAGCCAGGAAGGAAAAGCCCGGAGAGTGAATTGATTGCTATGTTGTAGGTTGAGCTTGCAGTTTCAATTTATTTGATTGAATATTTTTTGTTGGCAAAACAAATGCATCAAATAGAAGAAATTGATTGAAGCTGGAATTCATTCGGACATGGACCTCTGGAAAAAAGCACTAAAATGACAGAATTTGCAGAGTTAACCACCACGAGTGTGGAACGGTCTGACAAATACGACCATAGCCTCTTCATAAACCAATCTGGAAAATACTTGTGCTTCATTTTGTTGATGACTAGGGTATGCGGTACAGTGTGGAAAGCCTTCGCCAAATCTACTTGTCGTTTGCATTCTACTTCGCGAACCATGGCGGTGACGCAACAGATTAGGTTAGTTGTAGCAGACCGATGCTTCATGAAGCCATGTTGACTCTCGGAGATAATCAAAGAAGCAGATTTGTACAATACATTGTGCACTAGCTTTTCAAAGACCTCGTTTAACCGATTCAATACGGATGGGTCATATATGACCCAAGATTAAAATTTGCCATCAAAATTCGGCTTTTAGAGTTACAGAAGAACATTGTTCTGCAAACTTGTTTATAAATAACTATTTTAACTAGAAAAAATATTGAACAGGTTTGGATACAGACACAATGATGATCTAAAGCACCCAAGTAACAATTTAAGTTTTATTCCAGTCTTATAGCATTCCTCCTTCATAAAACCTATTGGCTGCCATGAAAACCAGCATACGGCCAAATGGCCACAGCTGTCAAACTTAACTGTGATATCGTGGTTGGTTTTTGTTATTGCGGTTTGTTCGTTTCTCTGCTCTTCTGATTCATTTAGCAGTGGGCTGCAAAATGGTGAGTAGACACCTGGGATGGAGCGTGCGTCCACGCAACATTGCTATGGTCCTCACAAGTTCCTACCTTATGCTTCCACGGGTCAAGAGATGACAAAGACCGCCAGCTAAGGGTTGCGTACTTAGCTGGTAGTGCAGCCTGGGCACTGTTGTCCTTCTGACTTCAGCTAGATTGAGGAGGTGCGTGCCGAGCGTCTGTCCACCAAGGAGGTGCGGCTCAAACAGCGTCTGTCCTGGCATCCAGCGGCTGAGTAAGAAACGCTGTATCGCGTCAACTATACATTAGGTGGCAGCCGCACCAAGGCGATGTAGGCAGCGTGACCCGGTAAAGTAGCATGCTGAAATCTTACCCTACCACGGAAAATGGAAGTATTCTTTATACGGTATATAATTTCAGATCATCCATGGAATACCCAAGTGTTGTATAATAATTTTGAATTGTTTTCTTCCCCCGTGGCTATGATAATGCAAGTCCTTCTACAATTGCAGCAGTATCAGTAGACATGCAGACATTACAAATATAATTGTTATTATCATTTTATATTATAACATCCCTTCACAATATTATTCAATGCTATTTTCAGCTTCGCATTTGCATCGTTGTAAGTTTTGGCCTACCTAACTCACGTTGTGTATTTGAAAAGATAGGATGGATTTTAAATTATTTTTAGAGAGAGGATTATATGCGACAACTTCTACAAAAAAAAAAAATATTCGTCGTCCAAATTAGTTAATTCAAAAACTAACATTGTTTATGAGCCTACCTTTTCTATTTTACAGACATAAAGAATCATTTATGGGACCAGTAGGAAAAAAAGAGTTATCGAAGAATTTCCTGTCATTCATTTTTAATTTTTTTTTTTGTTTTGTATTTATTGAGTTTCCGTTTTTGGGCAGTAATCATACTCATATGAAATTTATTTGCCTAAATTTCCTTTGCTATTTTGCTAGGATGCCAGGTGATCAACTTTATTTCATTATATCACGTTGGAATTTTCGCTATTTTAAAGTTTCAATCATCTAAAATCGCAGCGGAAGAGGCAAATAGCGGCATTTAATTATTATATGTACATTATGTAGTATTTCTTTACAACATCGTATTATTTCCATCATATCATGACCTTCACATTTTCATGCAACAAACCTGATTTAGGCGGTATCTGGCTTAAACACGAAACATACATTCAATTTATGACATCTAGCATTCCTTATATGTCCAGTATATAACGCCGAAAATTACAGCTGTGGAAGGCTTTTGAAAATCTGTGGTAGGCTTTTGCACTTTTTGCTGAATGTATTTTTCATTTCCGGTTTGCAAATGACTTTTTACCAATTCTGAGCTGATCTGATTCATGCAGCGCTGTGTGCCATTTGGCTAGTATTTGATTTTACATTTCAACCTTTGTCATTATTTGATCATAACTCACAATATCATTATATTTGGTAATATTGTTGTATTGATTTTACTTCAAAGATGATTAAAACATTACTTATTGTTTTTTGCCCATTTATCTTTAACTCCCTTCCTCTTAAATCTTTCCACTCCTAACTCGGTAGCAATAACTATTAGGTCAGCAAAAATAAAAGCGGATTGCTATTATAAAATCAGCATCAAGTAGCAAATAGTGACCATGGCAACAGTAAATTAAAATGTATAAATGTTAGTTTTGTAAAGTTTCAATAGGTTTAATAAACTTTTTCAGGATACTTCAAATAAAAATTTTGGTGAAATCTGCTATCACTGAAAACGAACGAAAACGTACTTAAGCGCGAACCACAGAACTCTACACTTTAACATTTTACAACATTTCTTGCATTTCAGGATCAACCGAATGAAGATCATATATTATAGATACGAATGCTTGTAGTATTTTTCATTCACATAAATATATACACCATTATATAAATATTTCATGGGAATGGGAGGGACCATCAGGGCACCCGATTGAAGCACTCTGGATGGGGAGAGTGGGATGCCAACTCCCCATTGCTAACAGTTTGTGAATAGAGGGCGGGCTCTTCTCCCCGCCCATTGAGGCATCCTCATGTTAGAAATCTTGCTCTTTTGACCAATTGTTCAATCTTGTTGTTGGAAGGAGATTCTTT
The DNA here is from genome assembly GCA_024533555.2 of Aedes koreicus. NCBI lineage: Eukaryota > Metazoa > Arthropoda > Insecta > Diptera > Culicidae > Aedes > Aedes koreicus. Next base: position 128,154 of record JAHHFK020000581.1, read on the forward strand.
ATATCCCTGTGGATACGTATAAGTGATGTTGCATATCGATCCACCCAACCCCTTTTTGGCCCTTCATACAACGACATGATTAGGATAATCAGCGGTTATTAAAGCTTGATCAAGTCTAACAGAGAGGAGAGCCCATTGCTGTCGGACTTAGTTTCCGTGCTACAATGGGTGGTAGTACATATCATACATCATACTGATTCATTTAGCAGTAAATAATATCTGAGAAAAAAGGTCTGGTGTTGCGGGAAATTTTGTTTGATAGCAAAATATCCAAAACAAATTGAGTTTTTTACAGCGTATCATGCTCCAAATCATATACGAGTTTAATTTTGTGGTAAATATTGGCAAGATAAGACCCGAAAATTAATGCGCCTTGGAAATTATGCCAGTTAACAACAACAAACACAAAATTAAAACAAATATATTCGATAAATAAATCGTGGATTTCTTGAAAATTGATGGAATTCAATAAGGTATCTATAAAAAAGCAGAAATTGATATCCGATCTACAGTTCATTGGCATTACATTTAACATTATTTTACATTATTTTTCCACATTTCAATCATTTCTTATATTTCAATATGGCGATTGAAAAAAAATCACAATTCTGCCATTAAGCCAAGGCTTCCCTCAATGCCAATTTGCCGTCTAATGCATTTACTGGAGGCAAAATGGTTTCAAAATGCTTTTCCAACTGACCATAATAAGATAATATGAATGAGTCCTAAAGTGGTACATCAAAACAGCATTTTATGAGTTCATAAAGTCGAAAAAAAACATTTGATAGGAGTAAAAGAAATTTGAGAAAACTAGGTTGAAAGATCGTTTTAAACAAGCTGTGTAGGTTCTCATAAACCTGACTTAAATATGAAACCTATTGGCACCTCTTGGTGTCATAATAAAACCAAATTGATTTCTAGTGGCTTTGATAAAACCTTAATAAAACTTAATAAAGCAGGATGGTTTTGGCAATGTTACTTGGGCATTCAAACTGTCCTCGATGTTTTACATGATCGACAAGAAGGGTTAGAGTGTTTTAACCGTACTTCTTAGCTGTAAAAGCTTCAGGGAAAATCTTAACACCGTTGAGGACATACTACAGTATTCTCAGTATGTCTACGGTAATCCAAAGCACCTTCGTGTCCTGCCATCGACGTAAATGTAAATACACTTGTTGATCAAGATATGAACTCAAAGGTAGTTTGGAGTACATGACATAACCCTAATGCACCCCACCCAAGTAACAATTTCAGTTCTATTCCAGCCGTATAGCACTCCTCCCGGCTTTGTTGATGACACTACATTCAAAACTGTTTTGTCCACCAACACCTCCTCTATGCATCTTTAAAGCCGAAATGTGTACAAAGTGGCCCACTCTATAGACGGTTGTGAAAACAATATAAAACCTTTTAAGACCTGAAAACAAATTAATAAAACCTTTCTAAGACCATACAGATTTTGAAAATGTTCTAGTGAAAGCTGTTATGACCACTTGAGAACCATCATAAAACCTATTGGCCGCCATCAAAACCAGCATAGGGCTGAATGGCCGCAGCTGTCAAACTTCACGGCGATATCGTGGTTGGTTTTTGTTGTTTTGCTTTGTCGATTTTCTCTCTTCTGATTCATTTAGCAGTAAATAATGGCTGAGAAAAAAGTCTAGTGTTGCGGGAAATTTATTTGATAGCAAAATATCCAAAACAAATTGAGTGTTTTACAGCGTATCATGCTCCAAATCATATACGCATTTAATTTTGTGGTAAATATTGGCAAGATAAGAGCCGAAAATTAATGCGCCTTGGACATTATCCAGTTAACAATAACAAACACAAAATTAAAACAAATATATTCGATAAATAAATCATGGATTTCTTGAAAATTAATGGAATTCAATAAGGTATCCAAAAAAATGCAGAAAATGATCTCCGATCTACAGTTCATTGGCATTACATTTAACATTATTTTACATTATTTTTCCACATTTCAATCATTTCTTATATTTCAATATGGCGATTGAAAAAAAAACACAATTCTGCCATTAAGCTAAGTTATATTCGCAATGGCTTCCCTCAATGCCAATTTGCCGTCTAATGCATTTACTGGAGGCAAAATGGTTTTAAAATGCTTTTCCAACTGACCATAATAAGATAATATGAATGAGTCCTAAAGTGGTACATCAAAACAGCATTTTATGAGTTCATAAAGTCGAAAAAAAACATTTGATAGGAGTAAAAGAAATTTGAGAAAACTAGGTTGAAAGATCGTTTTAAACAAGCTGTGTAGGTTCTCATAAACCTGACTAAAATAAATTTACTGGAGGCAAAATGGTTTTAAAATGCTTTTTAAACTGACCATAATAAGATAATATGAATGAGTCCTAAAACGGCATTTCAAAACAGCATTTTATGAGTTAATAAAGTCAAAATAAAACCTTTGATAGGAGTAAAAGGAATTTTAGAAGTCAAGGTTTTAAGATCGTTGTAAAGAAGCTGTGTAGGTTCTTATAAACCTGACTAAAATTTGAAACCTATTGGCATCGCTTGCTACCATAATAAAGCCGAATTGATTTCTAGCGACTTTCATAAAACTTTAATAAAACTTAATAAAGCTGGATGGTTTTGGCAATGTTACTTGGGAAAGGAGGTCAAATCTGAGGAAGTCATGAAGAAAAAGTGGATTCCCGTACTGAAGACGCTGCAGCCAGATGTTGTACAGAATCAAATGAGTGGAGTTAACTGTATGGTGCGAGCGTACGGTTATGGTATTGAAGTTGAATGCAATAAACATGTTAAAAGCTTACTAATGGGTTATAATTGGTTGTCTGAAAGTTTGAAAAGGATCGGTCAACTAGGTAATTTTTTACAGCGTTTTTTCCGTGATGCAATTTGATGTGGGACACCCTTTAGAACACCAAGATCTGAACTAAAGGATAGTTTGGAGTACCTAAAGTATTATAGAATTACTGTAACAGGTCTATTACAGTGTTATGATCAGCCTTCGTAAAAAACACCAGACCGTTCTGCACGAGAGTCGAACTTGACTGCAAACACACCATCATGTGGCTGTAATTTACCACATTAGTTTCGTGCTTATAGATGAGCCCGCAACGCAATGGACGCGACACGAGTGTACAAGCTCGTGTTTTGCTTTTGACACCGTGTTTGATTTTTGGTGAAATACCCGAGCCGAGTGCTTACGATCACAAGAAAGCTCTCAACGTACACCCAGTATGACACTGGATACCACGGATAGAGCAATGCTCGAGGATTCTAAAAATTTGATAATTTAACTTATAGGTTTGTTTTCTTGGCTGTTGGGTGACGGCTGCATAAGTTGCTCGAAGTCAAAGTGGTGAATTTAATACAAGCGCTAGCGTGGTAAAATGTAGCTCAGCGTGCAGTGTAGTGTTTGGACATGGCTGGTTATGATGTTCCGTGGAGCTTTTCCAACTAATACGTACAGTCGAGACATCTTAAATTTCCTTATTGATCATGGAGAACCTCAAGATCTGAACTCAATGGATTGTTTGGAAGGTCTAGAACAGCTAAGAAAAAACATTTGTTCGCAAATTTTATCCTTTTAATGGATTTTGTCACTTGTTCAAGTATGTAGACCATAAATTAGGTTGAAATGCGGTGAAGAAAAAAATCAGTATTGGATCGGTTAAGCACCACAATATAGAAATGCTTCGTAAATTGGTCACAAAGATGCATTGATGGATCGGAACAATAGAGGCACGTTTTCATGTCGCCGGAAATGTCTTTTCTCGCAGCGAACGATGGAATTTAAGATCGGTGGGCACAGCCAACGTGGCAGAGAAATTCTTCCGGAACAGTGTGGGTATGCCGTCCGTACTCGATACTTTCTTGATGACCCGATCTTCCATAGCGTTCCGTACGTCGTGAGAGGAAAGTTGAATAACGGGAAGAGTGATGTCATGCGATGGAATTTGAGTGAATTAGTATTGACGTGAAACGGGCGTCACTCTGCTGAACACATTTTCAAAAAATAGAGATATTTTATAATCGGAAAAAATGTCTAAATTGTAACAGGAATCGAACGCACCCTGTGAATCCCATTAAAGGAATAAAATTCCACTGGAATTTTTCTTTGCATTCTATTTTTGTAGTTAAGATCTCCGCGTTTTTTATGTAATGTTAGTAAGTGTCCAATACCAGGGGGCTCTCTGTGTGAGCTCTCTGGTGTGGGGGTTAGTTGAGCTTTTACTGTTTGGCCAAGAGAAACGGTTTAGGTGATTAATAAGTATAGTGTTGAGCACTACTTCGGAGGCGGAATTATTTCCGTCAGCATAACTCAGTTGCATTAAAACCAAACGACTTGATTTTTGTGCATGATTAGTGTATGTGTGACACTATACATGTTCAAAAATTTAAGGCGTTTGGTTTAAATACGACTGAGTAGTAGCGATGATAAACGGAAATGGGTTCACTGTCAAATTAGTGCTCCACCCTACCAAGGAACAAAGCATTTCAAAACGAAATTTTAGTACTCTCATTGGTGTCATTGTTTTTCAAAACATCTTATTATTTGTGTGTCAGCTGTTTCTCATGGATATGTGTGCAAACATTTAACAAAGCTTTTTCGGGTTTACATACAAATTATCGTAAAATAAGCGTTCTCTCGGTATGACATTTAAAGGCATTCTGAGAATTAAAGATTTGTCCAGGAAAAATACTGAAGTCTCCTAATTAGAAAAACGTTTCATCATTGTCAAGTAGACAATTTTGAATGGTTGCGTAGAATACTACTCATCACAGAAACAAACATCACTTCAAAACGTTTCTATGCAATTTTTTTTATTGTAATACTATTTTTAGTACCGTACACAGCAAAAATGACGCAACTGTGCAATACTCGTCAAAAATACTCTCACCGGTAAAAGTTCAAGTTCAAGTCTAGCGAAAGGAACAAAAAAAATCCGCTCATTATTTCCCTTCCCCGTATTGTATCCGCAGTAAAATATTTTTAAGAACCCGGCACGTGCGGGGGCGGTGACTAAATACAAAGTGCACCCGAAGAATAGCGTGCGCGGCTGCCAAAAACAGCGGAGGCATTTTTCTAACCACATTTTGGCAAACAACTTGCTCTAGCACCCATTCCTTCCTTCCCTCGGCCTCCTACGATCGCAACCGAGATCCACTTCCTGATACAAACCGTCTGCCGCCCCACGGCATAAAACGGTCGGACTTGATTACAATTTCCTTAACAAATAACAAAGAGAAACGGGTGTTTACGGGTCGTAAAGTTCGGCCAAAAAGTGCTCGTGCTGCTCGCGACCAATCAAAACAAAACCAGTAAATGGCCGTTTTATTTGTTTTCAATTCCTACGTCTCGCGGACCGAATGTTTAACTTTGACCAGTGCAAAAAGTTAGCGATCAAATTTTGGTGGAGACGAATGGTTCGTTTGGATTCTGATAAGAAATCACACGGCATTCTACACATTAGAACTGCCGTCACCATCACTCTACTTTCAAAACATACAGGCAAACAAAAACATCGCTAGAATCATCTTCAGTAAATTCCAAGTGGAGATGTTCGTTAATGGCAAACATCACACGGCGTCAGATTTCCCACATCAGAAGAATAAGCGTGCTGATTGCTGATTCGGCTGGAACTGACACTGACAGTCTGCCTTTCCATCAGAATTGCTCTGCTACTCTTTTGACCTTGGCATGTGTTACTTATAAAAGAAAAAGAAAACCGACAGACTGATCCTCCTATCGGTGACATATGGGATTTTTTTTCGATTAAGCCATCCAGCGTAGAATATGTCCGAACCGAAGATTTCCAGAGTGAGAAAGGTCAACAACATGTGTCTTAACTCAACATTCATCCTCCACCACTATGCCTCCAACATAGAGACGGAAATTGTCGAACGAGCCGTAGAAAATCATCTTCTTTTCTTTTACGGCCGTTTGAGGGAAATTCGGTGCCAAGGAAAGAAGCAGCAGGAAAGCTATTTACTTTTTCTACGCATGTTTACGACACGCCAAGACATGGACGCTGGAAATGTTTGACAGCGACAAGCAGTATTTCTGTTTTTTTTTCGCCAGACCGGCCTCCGACGGGTGCCAAAGTGAAAAGGAGCAATAAAATGGTATCAGCGATTGGACTTCGAGGATAACGACCATCCGTCGCACAGGCAGGAAACCAGACGGAATCAGTTTTGGACCATTGAGGCTATGCGTCAGGATCATCGGTGCCTGCAGAGGTTTAAATCACTTAATTTAGCGGAAAACATTGGGCAGTTTTGTGACTGTCCTGCATTGTGCCTTGGTTGTAAGTGGGTAGTTACAAATTTTACGACGGGTTCTTTTAAGATTGTTTCTACAGAACAATGTTGCTGCTCGTATTACCGGGTTGGGGGAGTTAATTGTTTTGGTTGTTTGGATGTAAAATTGCTGCATATTAAAATACGTTTAAATCGATTTCTTGTTTTTTTCTCGAAATTGGAACCATTTATTTTTTTAGGATACTTCAGTGGACCTTCAATAAAACCATAACCATTTGGATAATTTTATGATGTTTTTTTTTCAGCTCAGTTTTTTAACGAAATTTTGATGATTCCAAGATTATTATTTAGTAATATCGGATTTATGTAATTTAAAAGTCTCAATTATTTTATAGATAACTCCAAATAATGTTAAATAATTTTCAGGTAAATTCAAATAACTTTAAGATTTATCCTACGTTTGGATTATTATGATGTTTTCAAAACTACATTTCCTGCTTGTCTTATAAAGAGATCGTGCACAGGTTTCTTAGAATATAATAACGTTTTGAGAGTCGATTCACAATAAAAAGTTGTTCTACAAAATTGTAGATCTTATTTTTTCCAGAAAGTTTATTGAACACATCAATTTGATTAGTTACATTTTTCCTAACATAATGAAAAAAAAAACAGACAAAATACTTTAAGTATTGGGCGAATATTTCCAAAGCCTTATACCATTTCTGAATTGTAACTGACTTGTGAAAACTGACCACGACGATGGTAGTGTAGCGGTAAGCGCGTTTGCTACTAGTTTCCTCAGCTTTAATTCCAGCCGAAGCCGGCGAATTTTTTTGAAGCTAAAAAATCGCCGGTCACGTTTTCCTTTGGAAGGAAAGCTAAGCCGTTTGGGTTCATAAGTGCAATATGTAGGGTGGAATTGCCTCCTTTTGGTAGTAAAGCAGCCTAAGACTGAAAGCAACCCAAATAAAAAAATAACAAGTAGAAGAAAATAAACCGACCTCATATGTATAAATCAAAGTCGTCTGTTTTTGGTATGGGAGCTGTTTTGAATAAGATTTTTATGGGTATTTCTTATGACAAATTTTTTAACCCCATTTACCGCTAAAAGCGGTTTTCAGATGTTTGTTTAGATTTAAAATGCCTTGTAAATGATTAAAAACCGCAATGTTTTAAACAATGCACTTATCAAAATCAATTGTCCTGAAAACAGTCAAGAATCTTCGACGAAGTGCATTCCGTGCCAGGTTAAAATCGAACACCGATGCCATCCTATTGGAAATTGACTGCAACTTATGGATAGCGCTGTTCAAACCATATTTGGTGCGAAGAATTGGGAGCCTTAATATCACATTTTTGCGTGATGACCCAGGTTGATCATTGATGTTTACTTGTTGCAGAATGGTTTCACAGTCGTTTTTCCCTTGCAGAACGTCAGCAATGGTAAGAGCTCTGGAAACATCTCTTCGGATACTGAGAAGTTCTAATTCCGATAAGCCGGCAGTGGTTTTCGTAGCTGAGGCGTTCCAAGCATCTTCAGGAATTGATCCTGATCGACTTTTTTCAATTTAGCTGAAACTTAGCAGGCTTCTTCCTCTCTTTAAAAGATGCCACTTTGCCATAGTAGTTCCTCATTTTCGATCAAGACTAAGTTTCCAGATTGGCTGTGTAAAAATGGTATTGATGGTTAAAGAAAATTGTAAGACCAAATGGGTGATTTGATGGGTGTGATGTCTTTGGTAAAGTTGTAGATACTAATTTGATCATTTTGAAAACAATATATACTCTAAAAAAATTTAAAACTATCTCCAAATGCTAACATTTAAAAAAAAAAAAAAAAATTTTTATGTTAAAGCCCACAATGTTTGCTTAAAATTGTTGGTTATCTGATCCTGAAGAGATGAACGTTTAACGGTGTATATTTTTCACACTGTTTATTTTTCTCCAATTTTTTTTTCATTCGAACATATCTCTACTATCCGATGGGATCTAATTTTGACAGCTAAATTGGTTCCCGAAATCTTATCTACCAAACTATGAATGTGCCAAATATACAGTAGACCCCAAAAATAGTTATTTGTACTTCTAATATTTTATTTGTACTCATACGTTAAAAGGTGAAAGCAAACAGTTGATCAAACCTGTAAACGGAATAGAGTAAACCAGCCTACAGATTTTTCTGGAGTAATTGAATTACAACCTAAAAATATATATCTGTATATAATATTTCAGTTCTACTGATATACAAAGGAGTTCGAAAGGTGAAAACAAACAGTCGATCACACAGGTTGGTTATATCCGCATGTATTCTGACAACGAGTAATTGGCACCCCACTTTACTAAAATCGACAAATAAAACATAGTTAATTATAATGATGTATATCGGCTCCGCAAAGTGTTACACAGGCCTGAGCCTAACAAATAAACGAACTGATTGAAAAAAATGCACATAAACATAATGCTAGATTTGGTAGAAATTAACGGGATATTTCAGGTAAATTTAAGTCAGATAATGCCTGAATCTAGTCTGTTGTATTGAAGACTACATACATTGTTGTATGGCGTATGAAAGATTGCAAACAATTTCGTTGTTTACAGTTCCTTTGTCTTGGAAGCAAACGAGGGGAAATTTTACACACCCTTTAACATTTTTTTTTCTGTGTATGTAAAACGAATACTATACCATGCGTGAAGGTCAGGGCGTCGATGATACCGATAAGTCAATTTTTACCGAGAAATGCGGTAAAAGGCAATAGTTTGGTAATCTATATGCGAATGCGGAATATAGATAGAGCCGTTTGTGACATCAGAGACAATGAAGACTGATACGTTAATCCGGAAATGCTTGAATCGGTGTTCGCTGCCATTGATCAGCAAGCACGATGATCCAGTATTATTTTGGCTATATTTAGCATCTGTGCATTATGCGAAAGACACCATAGCATGGTACGACGCCAATACAGTTCAATACTTGCCGAAACATATGAATCCTCTAAACTGTCCTGAAACTCGACTAATCGAGACATTGAAGATACCATTGAAAAAAATGCGAAAGACTGGAAAAAAGTGTCTAAAACAAATACGGAGGAGTATGTGCAGAGACCGGACCTGGAATAGAATTTAGCGGTGGTCCCCTAAAGCTACCATCAGTTGGCACCCTGTGAGATACGAACTAAACCAACTTAAGAGTTAACTAGCCACTCTTAGCCTATCCAGTAATGACAATCTCCTGAAACAATTTTTTTGGTGATCTTGGTTGTTCCCTTGCGCTGAACTGGCCAGCTGGATTCTTTGTCAAGACTCTAAGCTAAGAGTCAGTTTCATTGTGGTTATATCACAAAAGTAAATTTTTACTTTTTTCTATAGTTACTTTAGTAACATATGGAATTCAAATGGTTCTTTTCGGAGGAGGTAGCCCATCAAATCTTCCGGTCCGCCTCTAAGCATCTATGAGGTACCAGCTGGGTCTCCACCGATTGCCTGTCGATCTGCCAAATTTGGAAGACGTCTGCATTGAGTTATCTCAAATTATAATAATCCGTCCACTATATCACTATAAACATTGCGATTGGTTGAGCGGATTGGAGATAATGAAATCATTGGGTATAGGACCAAGTCTCCCCCGGGGTGGTGCTACATCGATGAGCTTGGACATCAATGGAAGCAAAGTTTTTAACCCGGTCTCTGAATCCTAGTTTTGGATGGATTAGCGTGAATTGTTCTTTTGATTGTATTATTTGACTATTTAATAACATACAACCAAATGTTTTGTTCTGTAAATAATAAATTTCAATCTCAATTTCAGTAAGCGAGACAGGGCGCTATAACGTTGGAAAATTATTGCCAGACTTTTGGTTCAAATGCCAAAGGCCACCCACTGGCAAAAGGAGCATAAACAATATTTCTAGCATCTATGCTCCGAACGATAAAATACAAATATTCACACAGAAATAAAAGCGTTCACGAAAATGAAAACGGACCGTGAACTAGTTCACGTTTTCAGGATTTTTACCTAAAAACGTGATTTAGTTCATGATTACGTGATTCAGTTCACGGTGTATTTTTGCTTGTTCTCGAATTCATGACTGCAGTTCGCGGATCGGGGCACGGATTTTTTTCCGTGCACATTATTTAACTCTATATGGAAGCGTTTGGTACGGGAGGTCCACGCTTTCTTCATTCTCTTGATTCTAAGTAGTAGAGCGATTGCAGACACTTCCTGAAATCGCTATATTTCTTGTAGTCCTCTCTGCGGCACATGCTACGCAGTTGGCCTGGTCGGTGATAAGAAAAGTGATGCATTCAAGAATTCGCCATTTTCCAGGATGCTTTCAAGAATTGGCTGCGTTAGTGTGAGATTAGATTAGATTTGATTAGATATGGAATTGAAATGGTTCCTTTCATTTGTTTAAATTACTGTAGCACTATGAGATTACAGCGAGGTTTCGGCAGTGCTGACTGTTCTAGGCAACCAGTTTACGATCCTCGTATCCTGTGCATTCTTGCATCAATATGTTTATGTATATTTAATATTTAGCTTTAATTTGATAACTGTTTAACTTCTGATTCAATATTGTTGTTATGCTTGATCTTTTCATTAATTCCCACAAGAAAGTGTTCTACGCATCGTACTTTTTCTTTTTTTTTTTTTCAATTACGTTGAAACCCGTAACGTTTTTTGAGCGTATCCCAGAGTCTTTCTGTTGCTACTAATCAACAGTTTCATTAACGTGTTGTGGACATTTTCAGATATAAAGCGACCCTGAAGAGTGTGTTTTTTTTTCGCAACACTTGTAATGAAGCGTCCATTCTCTATTCTCATTTTTTTTTTAAATTTCAGAAGTAACAGAGAGCAACAGGAGAAAGTTTCGTACAATCTGCTCAGGTAGCGGCCGGCAGCAACCGGCAACGGACAAACTAATCACCAACTTAATTTCTTAAATATTGAAATATGAATTTAAAATTGCAAACATCGCCTGCTGAGCGTATCCTAAAGCTTACCCTTCCTACTTACACAATTCCACCTTTCTCGAGACACTTATGAGGAATCGTGGAGTTTTCCGCATCTCTCTTAAGTAAGTGTCGGACTAACATTCCTTCCTTATCCCCACCAGTTGCAAGGACGTGGCCAGGACAACTCTGGTCTGTTGGAAGGGGACACGTCCTTTATCTAAGAGGTTGGGATTGTTCACAAATCACTATCTAACAGCAACCGATAAAGGGGCGTCTCCAACTTAACTACAGTTCAGAGCTTGTACCACCTACGCTATTGTGCGACCTAGTTTATGCTGTGCTATGCTATGCTATCTTTAAATGTTGTTGTTGTTTCGTGTTTCGTATTTACGTGATTTTCAGCCTGAGGATGTTCTGCACCGAGGAACCCTACATGTCGAACCCATCAACACATGGGCCGGGACCAACGGCTTTAATTTCCTTCCGAAGGAAGACGTGATCAGAGAATTTTTGTCTCAGAAAATCTCAACGGCGCCGACTGGAATTGATATCAGACCGACTGAGCTGAGAGGTAACCATGATTACCACTACACCACCGACGCCGTCATCTCGGAATATTAATCAACAGCTCATTACTCAGTTCCAATTCCTATGAACAAAGACCACCCATCCATTCCGGGATCAATCAATCGTACATTATTCAAACACGAAACTCCTGCAAGCTCGTTTGGTCGAATCGTTTCTCAAACGTAAAAAAAAAAGTTCGTCGACATTACCCAACGAATACAATCGAAATTTCTCCGAACCCGATGTGATAGCGAAACCAACCAAAACAATCATCTATCTTCCCGTACCCCAACATTCCAACTGACGGACGGACGGACGACGACGGCTGTGGAGCCGGCTTAAGTGCGAAAATGGTGATTCATATCGGTTTGTCTTCATTCAAACCGCACTGGATTCACCTAGGGGGAGTGGAAATTCATCAAATTATAAGAAACTGTGTTAGGCTACTGCTGTTCCGCTGCTGCCTGGATCAAATTAAAACCATTTATTTTCATGAAGATTGTTAAGGCTACAAAGCTTCGCGCAAATATCGTGGAGACGCATGGTCCTTCACTGAACGCATAGATGTAGGTGTAGGTCGCTGAGAATTTAGTGTAGCCTTTTACTGATTTCGTTGCAGTGAACAATTTGATAATAACCATGCTTTAAGTTTTCTAGAAGTTAATTTGAATGTTGAGCTCCGTTTCAGCGAAACAAGCAAGCGACGATGAACCAGACTATCGTGCACTTAAAATGAAACAAAAGCAAGATGAATTATGAATGAATTAAGCCATTCATAAAAATCATAATTTATCCTTCACTCCGCGCTAACAGTTATTCTTGAAACCACACCATCTTAAGTTGGCAGCTCGATCTCTATCAAGGAATCGTCATCGCATGACTACGACGACGACGGCTGAGACGCCACTCAACGGCGATGATTAATTAGGCTAGACCATCGCCGCAACTGCCTGAAGTGAGCGTTTATATCACCGCATGCAGTGAATTATGTTTGCGTCTACTTCAGTCAGGATTCGGCTATTCATTTGCCGATAATAATAACTGAAAGTGAATGTTTTGCCTTTCGGGAGTGTTATGAAGTTTAGCTTGCATTAGACAGACAAAGAACTGTGGACAGTGGTTCTGGGTGTAAATTTAGCTAGTGCTTTTTGGGGTTTAGTTTTAGACATGTTGTGTCTTCGGTGAAGTTGTTCAGTATAAAACGTTTAGTTTAGATTTTTGTAGTTTTGTTTTTCAAATAGAAAAACTGAAGCAATAGTTCCAAAAAACAGTTTATGCTCTCATATTTTTGAGAAACTTTCTTAAATAAAATCAGAGTGCCCGAAAGAAATGTATTCAGAAGAATAACTCTGAAATGAGGACAATTGCTCAGTTTTGTTTCCATAATTTTACTTAGTCGAAGCGAAATTTTCCTGTTTTCAATAACGAGAAATATTTATTTCGAAAGCACTAATTTTATAAAATGATCAGATCTTCAGTGAAACTCTCAACGTCAAGAACAACAAACTTAATTTATTTCGATCAACTCTCAGATTTTTTCGCCGAAATCTGCAAAGCCGCATGACAATTATTCGCTGAGATTCGGCAAACCACAGCTGAAATTTCACTAAAATGAATTGCACTTGGCTGTGCATCTCTCGGAGAAAAACTGCCAAACTTTATTGAGTGAGTAGGACTTTCTTTCTACTCCATTCACAAGCTGAATCACTGTGCAAAGAAGGTGTGCGCTAGCACATTATTTATGGTCATTTTAGTTGTCTTTCGACATCCATCTTGACAGAGCCCAGCTGTTCTCGGCGGTGCTAGTTTTTGCTTGACTGAAGCAATGTGTACATTTGATTAAATTTTGAACTTGAATGATGCCGAAGATGTGAATGGACACAGTATTCTTGGCAGTACCGAAAAGTTGTGGAATTGTTCCTATTACAATCCAAATTTTCGGGTTTTGTACGCCTATGAATGGTCACATGGTACAAAAATACGAAAAATACGTCGAATTAAATTCGACATATAGAAATCGATGTCAAGTCCAGATAAAATGTAATGCCATTCGAACCATCAAATCCAATCGCTTAAGCCACTTTTGGAGAAATTTAAAACTGCAAACCCATCATAGAACATGTAATCGCACAGTGTAATTGATCTGCGTAGACCTGTTCCGTTCCGTTCCGGAGTTATTCTCAGCACCAGTTTTGTTTGCGGCAGCAGCACGTTCCAATTAAGGTTCTCGGCTCGTAAATCTCCTAGCGGAAGTTTACTGTACTTCTATTAAGCTGCTAAACTACTTTTACACGTGGGGATTCAGAAGCATCAACCTTCCTGAAAGCAAATATTCTCCTCCGATTTCCTCTTAATTAACAACATCAAGCTTTGCCGACTGGAACTTGGAAGCACTAGCTCCTGTTGGATCGCAGCAAAACGAATCCCGGTGTCTGGAATCGTGGCAAATCGAATTTTCACTTGCAGGTGTACCCGGCACAATTTCAACGAAATAGTTTCGCTGACTGCAGCAGCAGCTTCTCCAACTGAGGGAGAAAAAAGGGAATCAAGGGGAAAAGTTCAGCTCAAAATGTGCAGCAGCAGCAGCAAATTTGGAATATCCTCGTTGACGACGAAAACGACGACGACGACGACGACGGTCGGATTTCATTGTTTCTCCAATGGGCGAACTGAATTTGAGTGGAGGGGGGAGGAATTTCAATTTCATTTTATTTCTGCCATATAATTAGAAGACATAAATCATTATAATTGTTTGCTCCGGACAGAAATGGTGGAGATGGATTTTCAGTTCTGAATAGACGGGAAAGTTTTATCCATCCAGTCCACGGAGTTGGAGGTGAACATTGAAATGTTACTTCGGCGAAAGTTTATCAGGAATAAGCGTTTTATGGTGCGGTTATTTGAAGGAGGTGGTTAATTTTTTGAGAATATTTGCAAGAGTTGTGGAACTGATTATGGGTTGTTTCTTCTCTATTTCGGGCCAATCAAGGGCTGTCACTTATGTTGTACGAGAGATCGTAGCAATTCCTGGTTTGAAAATGAGATATTTTGTTTTTGCTGCGTCGTTTTTGCGAAAAAAAAAAATATTTCATTGATGAAATTAGTCAAAAGCAGATAATTTATCATCAACATGAGAGGCTCTAGGAGTGGACAGTAATTTATTGCTAGAACTAAGAGAAACTAAGAGAAAGTATTGATAGTTCCGTTTAGCGTAACGGTAGGCTTTGAGAAAATTGAAAGATACAAGTTGAAAACGAGCGGAGGGCATATGAAGGTAGTATACGATCGGGCGCATAATCTTTTACCAAGCTATTTAAATATTTCACTATTCAACCTTAACTAAAAGTGACATTACATGAAAATTGTCACGTATTTTGCGTAATACAAAGTGAATGTAATCGATTCCCTCTCAAATTATGTTATGGTCACGTTTTTTCAGATGGATTACGCATCGGTAGATTTTTCCATTTCTTATTTTTTAGTACTCCACCCCCGCATCCTGGTACTTTGTGAGGTCGTTTTATATTATCGAAAATACACCTTAACTATACACATGCTAGAGTGCATAAAAGCCAATGATAGGTTGAAAAATGTCTAAGTTTTGTTTATATTACAGAAAAATGAGTGATTGTACAAGGCAAAACGTACAGGGAGATGCAGGAAATGATGAAGACCATCAAAATGAAGCGGAATGCTTTAAAATGGCAAAGGGTAAATGCACCCTTCTTTTTGGGGAAATGCTCATTAAACTTTGGAAAAATGCTCCTTAGATGCGTTTGCCCAGTATAATGCAATCGAAGGTATTAACCTTCTGATAAGCGCTTGCCGGGTGTTTTGGCGGGTCTTCAGTTTCTTCAAGATTGTATAGTTTGAGCAAAGTTAGATAAATGTTCTGAGCTTGATTCAACGAACACCTCGAAAAGGATTAACTTGGATTCCTGAGAACAACTCGAGAAAACTAGGACAATTTAAACTTACATTTCACATTCCTCTTGATCGCTTTAAAAAAAAAAACTGTAACACTTTTTCAAACTATCCTTCGACACTGAAAAAGTTTTTAAGTCGCAGGCGAAATAGGCCTATCTGTCAAAGCATAAGCTCTTTCTAGTGAAACTTAAATGAATTTGAATTTATGATAGTTTGAAAAAGCGTTTCAGTTTTTTATTCTTTTATTTTGTGAATTGATATAATAAATATGATCAAGCGGAATTTACGTAGTTTTCCAATATTATAATTTCTGACTGCGAGGGCGAGTCAAAATAAGAAAAATTAAATGATTAAATTATTGTACACTCATTCGGCCTAATTTTCCGTTCGACCAAATTACCCATTTGTCCAAATGACATATTCAGCCTAATGGCATTTGGACTAATGGCCTAAAACCCCTAGATAAACATAATTTTCTCACAAACTCAACACAAAAAAATGATAATCGCATAGTCTTTGAACGCTCAGAATGCTTGATAAAGCTCACTAACACTGTAACATGCTACAACAAAAATGGGATTTGTATAAAATCAGACACGAGGAAAACACTGAATTGATTTGAGCTCAATTGGTTGCGAACTCGAGACTTGCCTTGACCAGTTGAGTAAGCTTATCTTTAAATCCTTATTCGTGCATAATTTTCCGTAGCTGGTCTCGATCGGTTGAGTCATTAGCTGAAGTCGATGAATAAATGATATGCTGGCATATTAAATTAACAAAATTCTCCGAATCACAAAGATCTGATCTGTGGTAGCTCTAATCGCACTTGTTATTGCCCCACGAACACCTTTGCAATTAGTGAAAGGCGGCGATCTGAAATTTGGGAAAGTAACGTGTAGACTGCGGTCAGCAACGTGATTACGCGATAGTTGCAGCTACCCAGCTTGTCATTCTTTTTGTAGATGCCCTCCATCCAATCCTCCGGTAAATGCTATTCATCCTAAATTATGGTAGTAAACAAGTGTAGAGCATTGATAGTGCTTCACATCGGGGAGTTCGTTCCTATTTATATAACTATGCTGTAAACAGCCGTATTGTAGAACTCTCCAGATGTTTAATGAAGCAATGTAACTAATTATCATAGTGTAATTTCTCCTTCATCTACGTAAGGTGTTTCGGTTTCGATCGTTTCTTCGTAAGTAGATGGAAGGACTATAACAAAATAAAGGCACTCGAAAGAACGTGGCCAGGAATTTTGAGTCAAGTGGGTCTACGTTATCAAAAGCCATGGCCAAATCTACGATAGAAATGGGTATATCCATCTCTGCACATCTATTTGCCACTTGTGCAAATGCTCATGCTAGGCCTTGTATTTTCCCCGAATTTATTTCAAAACTTCAAATCTCTCGAACTTGGTGATTCTCCATATGTGTTTTTGGAATTTGAAATTTATTTTGAATGAAAGGATTTATTTTGTTGTTATGTGATATTGTTGCAATCATTGGAGTCTAATGCAAAAATACAATCAAAAATGTTCGTAGCATATTTTATTACAATTTTCTATGTGAATAGTCTTCTGTCTGTGGATGACATAAATCTAAATATACCAAATAGCAAGAGTGAGGCACATTAAATCTCAAGAATATTGCAATTTTCAGAAGTAATTCTTGAAAATTAGACTTCAATTATTCTCAGAATTGATTGAAAAATACAACAAATAACTTGCCAAGTTTTATCGTGGTTTTAAGGTGAAATCGTTCAAAGTCCAACGACCGACTTGACCCCTCAAATCGCTTTTTTTTAAAGCCATGAACCTAAAAAAAACCTGAGCTATTGCATCTGCTATACATAGTTTTAGCTTGCTAGTTTATCAAAATTTAAATAAAAGCTGTTGTTAGTTGCTTTTTTGCTGAGATCTGTGCTTTTAAAATCGTGAGGTTGCAATGGCATAGAACTCTGGGAAGTTTTCCTTAAAGCATACTACAAATATAAATCATAGTCTTCAGAACCCTTATGAGAACAAAACTGTTACTTGGATAATTTGAAGCACCATGAAACTAAAGTTTTCTGACAGAAGGCAAAATTGGTCACCAATAGGTCACCGGAAACATAAAGCTTTTGTTTTGAAAATTTCCAATTTGTTTTTCGGCTTGAAGTTGTTAGTTGAACTAACTAGATAAATATTACATTACATCTGAGGAAAGCTGTTTCTAAAAAAAATTGATTCTAAGCATATTTCAAAAGCACTTCTAATGTTGTTGTACTGAAAATCTTTAAAGGGATTACTCAAATTGTTTTTTAAATAAAGAATGTATTCGATAAAAAATGAGACACAATCATTAGCATGTAACTCTTAAACGTGTGGGTAAAAATTGATGAAGATTGTAATGTTTAAGTTGGCAAAATTCCATCACAACCAAGTTGTTATCGAGACAACATCAGAAAAAGATCAGATCCGCTAAAAAAATGTGTGCGCCGCCGTGGAAAATACGTCTGCGCCGACAGATGGATCGGAAAACACCAGGGTTTCCATCATTCGACGGTGTCCCGGGTGATGAAGTCATTAAAGGAGACCCAGATGAACAAGCGGCGCTCAGGCAGCGGCTGAAAAAAATGAAGGCCAAACTCCGTAAGACACCTTAAGTATTCGGAAACGAGCTGGCTTTGAAGAAACAGAGGATAAAAGTATCAACCAAAGTCGGCCTCGCTATTACCCGCTGTTTAAAATTAAAGTTTAGAAACATAAACAATAAAACTGATATTTATTGAGAATTATGTAACGGAACAATCTAAACATAAATTAGTTCTTATATTTTGCATACATGTTTTGTATACCCAAAAGTTAAAAATGTAGCGAAAAATGTCACATGCCATACATTGCGAAGATGGGTAAGTAATGAAACACATGGAATTGTGTGTGCGTGGCAATAGATCAAAGGAAGATAAACTATTAAGAATAAATTCTTACATTCTCCGTACAATTCTTGATCTTACAAAAAATGTAATGGTACACCCAAAAGTTGAAAACGTAGCGAAAAATGCCACATGGCAAATTTTATCCAGCGAATAAAGTATGGCTCAGAAATATCGCCCATCATTATTCACTAAGTTTTTGATGAAATAATGAAACCCATGCAAATGTGTGGGAGTGACTGACTGTACACAGATTTTTCGCGAACCTATTCATTTGTCTCCCTTTCTGAACTACATAGTGCTTAGAACATTGAAGCAACCGTATGTTCATTACTCAACCATTATCGTTATCGATTTTCAACGAGGAATGTTGATAACTGCAACAAAATCTTGCGAAATCACAAGACAATCTTGCGTTTTAATTTTGGGTGCATCACAGAAAATGTTTCTGATTCGATAATCAATAAAGTATCGTAGTACAGAGCATATACTGACAAATTGATGGTCACTTTTGTCTATCTAAGGTAGAACAGTATAAACTGGTCTGAACTATTTACGTTCATTTATATTTCCAAGAGAAACCTTGATAACTGTTTCATTTCATGTTCGAATTCGTCTCATCTAAGAGACACATCCGTTCCCTGGTTTTCATCAAATTTAGCCACCTTGTTCGCATGAATATCTAACGATTCCAATTCAATCCCGTTGTCAGTCCCATCATCCACCGAATGGCTGCGACATCTTTGATACGCATTTAATTTTCACCTCGCCCGGTGATTTGTATATCTACGAGTGTGTGAGTTTGCTCATGCATGTAATGCGCGTTCCTTTGCGATCTTTGGTTGTTCGTTTCCTTTCTCGAACGACGACTCACGGTTGGCACCACGGGTGATGGTGGCGACGCACGACACATTTTTCGCACCATAAATTTCCGCGCGGTATTTGACTTGACATGGCATCACAACACACTCATCAGATCCTCTTTTACTATGAAAAAGCGAGAGCATCGACGAACCCTTCTGAGTCGTCGGAGCCGGATTTTGTCATTCGACGAACGTAGCGGCAGAGGCGACCCGGGGGTAGCATTCCAGCAGAACCAGGCATGTGGAGTGCGAGAAGATTGAATTTATACGTTGAGATTCGCCTTGAACTAGATATTCGGCGGTAGAGGTGTTGATTTTGTTTCTGTCGTTGCTACCGTAGCGCGGTGGTTTGCAAATATTTAGCAATTGCTATTCGACGGTCTGGCAAGGCCTAAGGCCGATACATTGTTCAGGCGGATTAGAATTTCGGCAAATGGCGAAATTCTTCTCTAAATTTTACCGCTCTAAACCAGATTAAGCGGATCATCCACTTAGTCGAAGTAGACGCCCTGCCTGTCACCAGATGGTTTCGAACAAAATGTCACTTAGCATCTCGAAAGACGGTAGTCCTCTCGGTATTCGAAATGAAAACATTGATTTGTTTATCTTACATAGCTTCTAAAGTCAATCGAGTCAAGCGTGACCCAAATAGGCTCAAGTGCTCGTAGCCAGACTGGCACGGTCTAGTCCTTAGCGACTTTTTACAAGGGAAATGCGTCATCCAGACACGACAATATCCCATTTCCACCGTTTTGTATGTGAACGAAAAAGCAAACCCAGATCCATTAACCTTTTTCTGCTGGCCCGTGTCATCCATAACAACAACAGCAGAAACGCCGGTTGGCTTCGAAAAGAGAACTTAGAAAGGAACACAACCGGAACCTTGCTCACTTTCGTGATACGTCTGGCATTCCAGCAGTCCAAATTGGCACCGACAGACAAATCAGGAATTTATGAGAAGTACCGACACACGCACACCCAACAGCCATTCGGAAATGGCCTATGATCAAAAAAGGGACTCATGAATAATTGGGGTAGAATTTTCCCAGACGATTATCTCGTCTGAATTTATAAATAGGCCATACCTCACAGCCAGCGGTAGAAAGTACGGTCATGATTCATTGTCTCACCGGTAGATCGGTGGAGTCGAGCGCTAATTGATCGTTACACGATTCATGCATTAATGATGACGACGCGGGGGTAATTGTCTGTGCGACTAGCTATGACAGGTAAAATCAATTTCAACTGTCAGCTTGAAAGCGATTTCGATGGCAATGTACACATTTCTTTTGTTTAAAAGAAATTCATAGTAAGATTCTACTACGATGCTCATTTCACGGTGTTGATTAAGCTATAAAAATTGTGTAACTCTTTTTATAGACGCTCATTTGTCGCACCGCACTCACACACATCTCAGCCGCAACGGAGTGGAGATGAAATTTTATTTCCGTGTTCGCACAGCATTAATATTAATTCACTCGAGATGAGTGTCACGGTATTTAAAGAGCGTGCAGTATTGTTTTCAGGGTAAAGTCAATAAATTGAATGTCACGGTTAGATGTTGGTGAATCAAAACAAGCTTGACCGTAATTCTATTTCAACTTCAAGGGTATGGTGTGGGGTGGGGTGTTTAACGATTTTACTAACAACGATAAAATGGACTATGTACGAAGTCCGAGTAATAAAGAACGGTTGCGTCGTTTAGTAGAATGCCCGTTGGATATTCGTAGCATTCCTAGCAATGCGAGATTCGTTATATACAACACCTGCGGAAGCCTTAGGTATTTTCAGTAAAGATGTATTGGTTTTATGAAAGAGTATATTTTTGAATGAATCACAAAATTGATTACACGATTGCAAATTGTAGTAAGTCCTCTATGTTCTTACTTTTCAAATAAATTTTTAGCAAAGTCTAATAGAATACTTTTTAATTAAAGTAATGTCTGAAATAGAGTTTTGCAATAAATAAACAAGATATAGGAAAAATTAGCATTTCAGCATTAATTAAATTTTTTGAAGTCTTATTGATTTATTATAAAAACCTAAATCATTTGTTTTTTCACCAATTTCGAAATAAAAATTTCGCATTGTGTATTTTTCTAGTTTCAATTATTATTGGTTTCGAGAAAATAACTAGAAAAAAAAAGTTATTCTTACTAATTTTAACATGAGACATTTCCAATAACCAATAACATTTTAAGATTTTGAAAATTTAGAGCGTTACATAAACATAAAACATTGTTGCAATTTAATAAATCTCGTTCTGCCCGGCGACAAACCGGTTCATTCGGCGGAAAGTCGCCCTAATAAAGTTAAAAAAAAACATAATGGCTATTGTACATCATTTGATCTGAAGTACTAATCAGAATTTTGCATAGCTATTTTAAATGCGTATAGTTGGTAGAAATAGTTCACTAATGTACTAAAAAATTACTATGATTGTTGATTCCAAATAAACCCACAGGAAATAGAAAAGTTTGAATTTTCCCTTTCCCTAACACGGCCTTCGTTTTTGTATGCTGAATGGATCAAATCCAACTTCAAAGTGGAAATGCCTGCATTGCCATACGCCCTGTGTTAACATACTTCTTTCGCCTAGCAGTTCCTTTTCTATGACCGGCGGTAAGACTGTGATGTACACTCGTTTTACCACTGCACTCAAATATCACCGAATAGAAAGTAAAAAACGCTCACATAGGCGATAAACTCTTAACACACACATCATTTTATGAAAAGACTACATCAACACAGTAACCATTCGAATTACTATGGACGTTTTTCTTTCAGTGTGCGGCAAGGGAAAGTTCAAAAAACTTGCAGGCCAAAGCTGAATATTATGAACTTGATATAATTCCTAACATCGATTAAATTGAGTCACTATTTATGATATATTCCTATAACGTCTCTGTAGTTTTATGTGTGTAGACAAACTGAAGACCAAGTTTCTAGCCAACCAAAGTTCCAGAGCGATGGCTAGGCTATTGGCAGCAGAAAAGGCAAGAGAGCTGGCCTTGATGCACACGCAGACTGATGCGTCCGTCTCGGTGGGAAGTCCCACCCCACCTACCGTGGGGACAGGGACGTCCAAGCGAGCGAGGCAGTCACCCGGGGAAGCGCCAACCGGCGCCTCCAAGAAGGGGATGGTGTCGAATGGCCCCGCGGGCCCAAAGACTTACGCGAGCGTGGTGTCGGGGTCGGGGCGTCCATCCTTGTTCCCTACAAAGAGAGTGACCCGGCGCTAAAAGCGCCAGACCCAGTTCATCGGTGAGAGAAGCTCCAAGCGCCGAGAGCGGCCCAAGCGCCAGGGTCGTCTCCAGTACAGAACGGAGTACCAAGAAGAGTACTAACGACGACCCTTCGGGAGATAGGGAAAATCCCTAGACTAAGGTCCGAAAAAAGGGAAATAGACCCAAAAAAGAAAAGGCAATCTGGAACCTGGCATGGAAGCGGCACCGCGGTGAAGCCCTCATCGTGAAGACTCAGGAATCTAAGTACTCCGAGGTCCTCAAAGCGATGCGCGGTAAGGCAAACCGCGCGGATATAGGCGCCGATGTACGGAGTATTCGCCGTACCGACACAGACGAGTTGATCCTGGAGCTCAAAAAAGACACAAGGCACAAGATCCCAGCTTACAAGATGCTGGCTAATCAAGCTGACTTAGTAACGGGAGTGGGGTGCGTGCTATAGCCACGCAAATGACTCTCCAGTGTAAAAACTGGACGAGATCACGGAGGTTAGTGAAATCGCCGAGCAGCTACGATACGGCTGGCGGCAGCCGAAGCGGTCTCGGCCCTAAAAGTGGCCAAACTCAAAGTGGCATGGTCCGTTTGACCACTGAGTGTGCACCAGCCGCTGAAAGCATCTTGAGAGCGGTTGGTACCATCAAACCCAGAGTTCTTCAGGAGTCTTGTTTTTGCAGATTTGCCTTTCCGTACAAAAAAAAAAGACTAGATCATAACGCTGTCATAGCGGTGAAAGGATGGTCGGCAAACACGCCGAACATCCGAAATCACGTGGGTAATGACAATGGCACCACGGGGGCGAGGCGACGGTTACGAACGATGAACTCATCGTGATAGCAAAGACGCTTAAGGTGAACAATGAGCCAGGACCAGATGGTATCCCGAACCTGGCCATCGAAACGGCTATTTTGCTTACGAATGCAGTGAACCAACTACGTTCGACGGTTTGTAATTACCGCCGGCTCCACCTTAGAGCAAAGAAGTCCGCCATCGTACCGCATTTAGTGTCGGCCGCATACAATCGAGCGGCCATAACAAGATCCTTGCCCCCCCTGGAGAAAGTTGAAAGCATCGAACGCAAGCTGAGTTCTGGCCGTCCGACGGTTTTGCGTGAGCGGAAAGGCAAGGTGGTAAAATGCTTCCGCGCCTTAGGCCGGGAGGCCAGTTCGACCGGCCAGACGGTCAAAAACTATTTGACCAACATGGATATCGACTTGAGGAAGCGAAAGTCGAGGCTGGCCGTGTCGGAGCACGGCAAGAATATCTTCCCTGCGAAGCGCAACGTCGACAATTACTGGCAGGGGAAGAGGTGAGCAGCGACATGAAGTCTCACACGAAGTTCCCGAAGAAGGTCCACTTGATGCTAACAATCAGTGAGAAGGAGTTAAATATCACGAAGTGCTTACTGGAAGTTGCGGCCATCATTAAGAAACACCACCCCAAGGACGATGTCGTATTCTGGCCGGATCTGGTCTCAGCATATAACACAAAGCCGTTGCTGGAGGAGATGACCCCCTCCCCCCAACCCGCACCAAACATGTCCCAGCTGCGCCCAATTGAAAATTTCCGGTCGAACCTGAAGCGGAGGATCTATTTGGAACAATTTCGCGGCGAAAACCGAAAAGGAACGGATCCATAAGGCGACCATGGAAATTAAATATATGTCAACACTTTTCTTTTCGACGGCAATGGCCAAAGTTCCTGCCAACTGCCTTAAGGTCGCCTGACAGGGAGTAGAGTCATTTTTGTAAAACCATGGATTAAGCTTGAGTAATTTAATATCTGAACGCAATTTTTATGTTGTGGCAGCGCTCCTAGTTGTCAAAGCTGGAATGTTTTGACAGCAGTTTATTTTGAAGTCTTTCCACTTTCAGTGCTGAAAAGTTCGTCGCGAGTCATTTTGTTTCCGAGAAGTTATACTTGATGGAAACCGCGAACCTAAAATTAATTTTGGACACTTACTACGAAAATCAGACCTATATGTATGGTCTATATACTATACTATATGGTATACTATCGATCGGCAGGATCATAGCACGCGTCGTAGTGGAACTAAGGATCGGATGTTGTATTTGAAGGTGTGGAGGACCTATTAGGGCAAACCCAGGGCTGTCGGATTATGATATCGCAAAGAAATTCAATGAATTTTTCTGCGAGAAGGATTTCGATCTTTTCGCGCCAGTATGCAACCAAACATGCCACTGAAACAGAACCTTGTGGCCAAAAGACGTGCCCGAAAGTTGTACAATGAGGTTCTTACGAAGTCTTGCATCCTCGTGGACGACGAAACGTACGTGAAGATGGATTATGGGCAGCTTCCCGGAAAAAAGTTCTATAAAGCCACTGGTCAAGGTGTCCTTAGCAAGTTCAAATTCCTTAAATAAGATAAATTCACAAGAAAGCTTATGATCTGGCAAGGCTTTTACAGCTGCGGACAAAAAACCTAGGTTTTCGTGACAAACAAGACTATGTAATCCAAAATACACAAGCAGGAGTGCCTGAAAAATCGTATTCTTCCGTACATTAAAGCTCTCAATGGACCTATAAAGTTTTGGTCTGATTTGGAAAGCTACCGCTACAGCGGAGAAGTACTGCAGTGGTATCGAGGCGACGGGGTGGATTTCTTTGAAAATTAAGCCTTTGACATAATTTGCAGGAATTCAAACTCCAATTTCAAAAGTGCATAGCACAGAGCACAGCTTTCGTGGATTTCTTTCCCGCCTTCCACCAACATTAAGCCTAGATCCAAACAACAACAATGGCTCTTTCAATTTTAAAACAGAACACTCTACATAGTGCACACTTAAAAAAAGGACTAATCAAAACGGAATCCACGTGCCTACTTGAATTTTCATAATCCCCCCCCCCCCCCCCTCCTGGGACGAGAAAAAATAAGATAATTCGAAATCAAAACAGCAATCGGAAAAAAAAACGTGACGGATATTTGTTGACCGCCCTTCGGAGTGATGCTTGTCGATGGCACCGTTGTCGACGAAAACAAACAACCAGAGGTCTCACTTTTAGATGGTGGCTCCTTTTCTCGCTGGAGGTATTTTGTTTTCGAACTAAGATGACTCTCCGGAAAGTCAATGCTGCTCTTCAAGTTTCAACGCCCAGCGCAAATATTTGCTGCCATCATTTTCCCGAGACAGTTTTCGGTCTGGAAGGATGCGGCTGAAAACGCTTTTCCCCAGCGCGAAAATTGCGAAAATTCACGCACTTCGTTTTCAACGAGCCGAGACGAAAGGAGGCAGTGTTTCTGTTTGAAGTGCTCTCTTATTTAGGTGAATTTAGAACGATAACGCTCCGCTAACAACGGCCGGGAAGCAAACAACTTCTTACTCTCAATCTTGAGTTCTACCGAAGTAGGGAAAAAAGGCTGTTAAATTTCCACTCAGCATTTTCTGGCTAGAGATAAGTCGAATTTCGTCCTGAAAGCCATGCCAACTTGAAGAAGTGGAAAAAGAAACTTTTTAATGATGATTGTGAGCGAGGTTTTGATTCAATTTCCCGGCTCACTCAGACTCAGTACGTTTGCCAGCGGTTTTCGAACGTTGCCAGAAGCTAGGGCATTGTTAGATCTGTTCCTGTTCAAATCAAGTTCGATTTGCTTTTTCTCATGGGATAGCTCCGCGGAGTATGATTCGAAAACCACTGCGTTAAGGGGGAAGTAAATCGTAAGAAGCATTCTTTTCTTCCCAAAGGAAACCATCCACATTTCCGGGAAAAGTTGGATGATGCAAAATTCCCAAGGACACAAGCCAGGCACCATAAATTGACAGTAAAATATGGCTCAATAGTAAGTGGACTCTTGTGATCCTTGCGGTTGCCATTTCGGTTGGGTCTATTTCAAAGCAAAAATTCAAAGTCTCACCGTTGTAATTCCAGATCTATGTATGTTGTTACCTGGCTACCCCGCTAAGCGAGAAACTCCATCTAGCTAGAATCTCTCACTTCACAAGTTTTCCACCACATCAACCGGCTAAAAGTTTTAGCAGCCCTCTATCTTAAAAATAACAAATGTGAGTCGGTTAACCTTTTGCTTCGGAAAGCTCGTCCATCACTGGGGGGACTGCTCCACTAAATCCACTACAATTAATTAAATGTGCCTGCAATCTTCTGAGGCTTCTCTTCGAGGCCTTTAGGATGTGGAAGAAAAGAAGCAGGAAGCCCTGCCGTTTGCCATGGTTCATAATTTAATTCTGGCTAAATTAAGAAACACTAGTCCACAGGCACACGGGTATCACACGGCTGCTCTACAAAACGTACTGTGCTGTTTCCGGAAGTGGTTTCCGATGCAAGACCCAACAAAAGCAATCAACGACGGAAAAGTGTGAATAATGGGAAGCTGCGCTGGCATTGTCTTCGGTCTAAGGGTGGGGGGTGGGGGGTCTAATAACGTTTGAAACGTGAGTTGGAAGCAGGACTGGGTTTGAATTGGAGCTTTTCAATAACTAAAAAAATAGTTTGGAGCGTCTTTTTCCTAAAAATAAATTCATCCTTCACTTATTACACAACACCAAATCGGTTGAAAAAAGTGTCCTAATTGCAGATGCGACTGTTGCGACGGGAAGAGTAACCTAAACTGCACACATGGGATCTTTTATTTTCTACACAAAAAGAACAATAAATGCTGAAATTTACCAAAACGTACGCTTACAGAAGATGTTGCTTCCAGTATATCGGAAGCATGAGATTCCTCTTCTCTTCTGGCACGGATCTGACCTCTACCCATAATGCCAGATCAAGTCTACAGCAAGTCTGATAACATGATGACAACATGATTTCGTTGAAAAAGATATTCCACCAAACTGTCCCCAACTGCGACCGATCTAACGCTACTGGGCAATCGTCAAGTGGAACCTTGTCCTTGGAAGGATTGTCCAGAATATGTCGAAATTCTCAACTTAATTCTCCATGATTTGATAGACCCACTAACGAGGCTCGCTTCTCCAGAATTATCCAGAATATGTTGAAAATTTAAACCTGATTCACCAAGATTTGATAGACTACCGAAATTTTCCACAATTTTCAGCATGACGTTCTAGTATTCCTAGGAAAGTTAGTCAGAATCTTGCTCGCGATTTTCCAGAATCCACTACGAAATTCTGAGGACCTTCTTCAGGATCCGCCAACATAATTTCCAAAACTTGCCAGTTTCTGTTTTTCTTAATCTTTTGAAATCATTCCACGAAATCACTGCAGTAATCTTAAAATAAGAAATTTATTAGCAATGAGCTAGAAACAACGACCCATTGGGAATCTTTTTTGAGATTTGTCGCTTTGAAAACGCGAGTTGTGGGCTAAAATCAGCCAATTTGGTGGTCATTCTAGAACTATGAGCGGTTTCATCTTAACACCTTCACCGATTTGCATAAATCTGCGTTGGCCAGTATTCACTTTCAAATTTACCGAAATCAAACATTTATAAGAACCGAATTTAACTGAAAACTACTCGCCCGAATCCAGGGTTAACTAAAATCCAGTTTGATAGAATATAAAATTCTTCAAGATCGTCTCCAAAATTGGTTTTAATTTGCTCCATGATGAGTAATGAACCTCATCAGGATTCTCTAGGATTTGCCAAAATTCTCATTACGGCAATTACTGCCATTACTGGCATTACTGCCAATATCCACATTCGCTAGAATTTTTTCAGAGTCTTATCTCATCCGAAATGATTTACAAGAAATCTGTATGGGATTCCCTTCCTCTAATGAATTTGCTAGAATCCTCTTGGTTCGCCCAAAAAGAATTCATTTCGAAATTTAATGAAATCTGTTTCGAAATTTATCAAAATCTCCGCAGGTCTCTGAGGACTGCTCGAGATTCACCGGAATGCCCAGAGCAATTAGTCGAACTCGTCTTCAAAATTCCATGTTAGTAATAAACTAGAGAAACAACAGATTGTAGCTGAAACCAAACCAGAATCATCAGTGAAAATCAGAATCCTCTATGGAAACTGACAGAACCCCAAATCTTTCCGAGGTTCCCTTAAATCCTCTTTGGAAATCCCAGGATTCACACGAATTTGACATGAATATATTTCCGAAATTGAGAATTTCCAAGAATTTTCTCCACAACCAATCGCAATGTTTACTGATTTACATGAAATGTGTAATGGAATCACTTTCTCTACTGAATTTACCAGATTTCTCTCTTGGCTAGCCAAAATGGTATCCAGAATTTGTCAGAATTCTCTTTGATGACCTTCAGAATCTTCCAGATTCCTTTCAAGATTCTTCAAGTTCTGCATCATGGTTTTTAAAAACCTCTGCTGGGTTCAAAGAACTTTCGGAGAATCTCCAGTATTGCCAGAGTAATTTACAAACTCTTCTTCAAAATTACCAGAAATCTTCATCAACATTAGCTTTTAGTTTAACCCGTAGAGAATCTACGGAATTTGACAAAACTGCTTTGAGATTTTAACGAATACCTACTAACATTTCAGGTGTTTGCACCCAGAATCAACAAATTCCGGCTGAAACCGAACTGAAGTATTGTCATAATCATCAGCGCAAAAATCGCCTTCGTCTCCGGAATCTACTCCAAAAATCACCAGAATCCGCTATTGAAACCGACAGAAACCCAAGGGTCCCTGAAATCCTCTTTGGAAATCACCAGATTAATACAAATTCGCCGGGACCCACTCTGGAATTCGCTATAATCTGCTCCAGGATATGTTTAATCCTTCCAGGTTTGAGTTTTGTTTAAAACCTCTCCAGAACTACCGCCCCCACTTACATACCAGGCATCTCAGATAGCCTAGTCGGTAAATGCGTGGAACTGCCAATCCGGAGACAGCAATTCACAGTACGATCAAGAAAATCATTCGGATTAGAAATTTTCTCGAATACTCTTGGCATTCAGTATGATTATCATTTTCATTCAAATTATGATTTCATGCATTGTTATCGGCATCCAAAGCGCTCAATTAATAATTGTGGAATTGCTACCAGAACATTTGGTTTAGAGTCGGCAAAACGCACGCTATGGAAGCGTAAAAATTTTAGAAGAAGAAGTATTAATAAATTCCTCATGATTTGCATCAATTCTTCTCTGGATTTACCAAGATTCTCACCGAGAACTCCAGTGATCTCTAGATTTTGCTAAAACATTCTCATTGGCTCACTGAAATCAGGAATTTGCCCACAATCTTCTCAGAAGGCTCCGAAATCTTCACCGAAATTCACCAGAATTCTATAGAAGATTAGCCACAATCCTTATCTTCTATGGGAATTGTTGGAATCTGCTTCGAGATTCGCCTGTAACCTTCCCAGGATTGTTCAGAATATGTCGAAAATCGATCCAAGACTCAAAACCCAATTCCTTATGATTTAATAGACTATCTACCAAAAATTTCCCCAAAAAGTTTGCCAAAATCTTGTTCGCAATTCTCCACAATCCTCTACAGGATTCTTTAGCACCCTCTACAGCTGGAATTCTCAAAAATTCTCTTCAGTATTCGCCAAAATAATTTCCGAGATTCGCCAATTTATTTTAAATCTTTGGAAATCATTCCCGAATTTGGTAGAAAAAATCAAATCTGTATTTCACCGCGATTTGCCAAACTGTGCTGCAAATACTTAGTGTACTCATCAATCTTATCTTATCCCAATCTTATAATTTGAAGTCAACTGATTCACAGAACGAAAAAGTTTATTATTCGTCCCAAAGAACAGTACAAATGGCGAAAAACATGATCGTGTCAGATAATGCCTAAATAGTTGACTTTAGACATATGGCGTCTTCAGAATTTTTCATTTTTTGGTAGCGTAAAAAACCTAGAAGAATAATAACTAAAACATTTCCTAGGATTTGAATCGAGTCTTTTCTGGACTCATCAAGATCAAAATTTCCATTGTACTCTAATTTTTGCTAAAATACACTAATTGACTCACTGAAATTAAGAATTTACAAAAACAAATCTACTCAGAATGCTCCGGAATTGTCACCAAAAATCACCAGAATTCTACCGAAGATTGGCCAGAATCCTTACTGATTTTCTTAGGAAATTGTCAGAATCTGCTGCGAGATGCGCCGGAAACCTCTCCAGGATTGTCGAAAATCTGTATTTACTATACCAGTATTACCGGAAAATTTTACAGAATCTTGTTCGCAATTCTCCAGAACCCTCTACAGAACTCTCTTAGGGGATCGCTGGAATCTCTCAAAATTATCTTCAGGATTCGCCAAAATAATTTCCGAGATTCGTTATTTTCTTTTAAATCTTTGGAAATCACTCCAGGATTTGTTCGAAATAATCAAACAATTTCACCGATATTTGCCAAAACTAGCACGTACAGTTTGAAAGAAACATTTAAATCGCTGCGTTATCTAATGCTAGATTTGGCACACATTGATGGGATATATCGGGAAAAATTAAGGCAAAAATCTCGCAGGAATCAGGCTGTTGTATGGAAGATTGCTAACAATTTCTTTGTTTCCACTTACTTTGTCTTGGAATTAAACGAGGGAAAATTTTACAGGCCTGTTAAAATTCATATTTTTTCTCAAGGGGTCAAACATTTCACCGAAGACGCTACGAATACGCTAACAATATTATTTCGGTTTTGTAGTAAAGTGCTCCATAAAACGACAGAGTTTATTATTCGTCCCAACGTACAGTGATCCAAACGGCAATAGATCGTGTTAGATTACACCTAAATCGTTTATTTTAGACATAGGGCGTCTTTCGCAAACTATCAAAGAAAGAAGAGAACCATCTTTGGACGACTACCCTTTTTTCAAAAAAAGGTGGTCCAATATTTAATTTTTAACAATATCGAGATGGAAATTCAGCGTCTCTTCAGCAAATTTGTACAAACAACTTTGCTGACAACATTGTTTTTGGACGCACCTGTCTTCTAAGGACTTTTTGTTCTTATTAAAATTGGTGAAACATTGTTTTTTTCTTCCCCGTACCTTTGGAGATATTATTATTTTAAAGTTAAAAATTTACCTATTTTTTGTGCTTAAATATATCTGTAGGTGGCAGGTGGCGGCAGATAAAGCAAGAGCAACAAAGATACTTCAAAGTTATGCCTAAATTGCCTACAGTTGTTACTTTCTTGACAAGTAATCGGTTCAGATTGCAAAAAGCTCACGTCATTTTGTGGAGAATCCAAAAATGAATAACGTAAGCTTGTATCGATCTGAAAATGATTAACTGCCAAAAACTACTATTTCAATTTTCAAAAATACTTCAAACTAAATTGAGCCTTAAGCTCCGTACGATCTTCCTCAGGACTTCCTCTATAACTTGCTGTGGATAACCTTCGAAAATACTAGTATTCCGAAAGATATGCCATCCAAGTACATCCTGTAAACCTACCCGTGGACTTCTTACAGATATTCTGGATGGTACTTGCCCATTATGGGATTTTTCCAGATCGGTTAATTCAGACGATTAATTTTTAATTTTTTTTTTCTTTTTCAATAAACTTTATTACTAATAGTAATAATTCAAATATGTCCAGCCATATAATATTACATAAAATATGTTGCACAATTTTGGAGAAGGCAGTTCTTAAGCCTTTTCCGCAAAGTTCTAGTCCTAAAACAGCCTAACAAACAATTGAAGCTGATTTAATGCTGAATAAGATACGAATTTTACTCCGAATAAGTTTTTATACAGCTGTCATTAGTTTTTGATTTTTTTTCGAATTTTCCATCACAAATACATTTACCGGTTACCCTTGGTATTTCAACTCATTCTACTTCAAGTTCACTGCAGTCCTTGAATTTTAAAACAACTGGAAATGATAAACAAAGCAAATCGACGTTCGCCTTAAAAAAATACAACAGCGGCTGAAAAACTAAGGAATGATTGAAACGTAAAGTCATGATCAAGTTTGAAAAATTATAGTCATTGTGCTTCTAGAAAAAAATAAGTTTCATCATCTATATAACAACAAAATTATCAAAGTTATCATAATTGACCGACTTAGATTGGTTTGCGAATTTTTTTTTAAACATGCAATTTTCTGCGATATCTAATGCACATATATGGAATGCTAGACTTAGTATAACTTCATCGGATATTTCAAATAAATATAAGCCAGATATCGCCTAAATCAAGTCTGTTGCATGAAAGATGGCAAAAAAATTCGTAGTTTACGCTTGCTTTTGGCTTGCAGTTGGCGAAATTTTACGCGTCTGTTAAAATTCATCGATTTGCTATGCAGTTTAATTGTGTCTCTCACGACTATGGTATGCTACTGAAAAATACATCAATATCAGAAATATTATACCTTGCAAGTAGCGATTTGTTCTAAATTAACATCCCTATTGGACCTCCAAATAAAACGTAAAATCCAAGAATGCTGTAATTTTTCAATCGTTTGAATTACTTGCTTTATTCAATCAGGAGTGCTGACTTCAATATCAATAAAATCCAAAACCCTCGTCCGCCCAACGGCGTACACCACAAACCCCAAAAATTGATTTATCCAAATTCGCCTTAATTTTCCACAAGCAATCATCAGAGCACAGTCGCCATAACATGGAATCAGATTAGGTAAGGACGATCCAACGCGAATAATACCTTCGAAAGCACCATGTAATCAAATTGTAAAACTCACCGTCTCGCTCTCTCGCCACAACCCTGTCGTATGCTAAATCCAAGAAAGCCATTGTGAAATCAGTAAACAACAACAAAACAACGAGAGATATGCTTTTGCTACACTCCAAGAGAAGAAGAAAAATCCGAGGCACTGTATCTATTGCGCATGCGGTCCGAAACCTTGAATCTCGTTGTTGGCGGTCCGGATTCTGTGAACTATTCCGTTTCGAAAGATAGCACAGCACACTACGGGTGGCAAGCTGAAACTTTGCAGCCAACGCCACAATGTCAGATTCCAGCAGAGGATTAAGCTCCGGCTGAGATTGGGTGGAGGCAAGCGGCAAGGCCTTTAATCGCTTTTCAAGTTCATGCCCATGAATATCGTAAAGAAAAAAAAATTCAAAATGCGAAAAACCAGCCAACGGCGGGCTTGGCCATGGCTCTCTCTCTCTTTCGCTGTGGTGAGCTTATGACAGCCGTTCGTGAGGGGATGTAATGCGGGTGGTGGTGGGAAAGCATCACCACATAACGCTCGTTTTTATCTTCAAATTCTCGTGTTTCTGGAATGACACACAGCATAGAACGGTGGCCCTGGCTGGTATGATGATAATGCCACTGTGTAGTTGCCCATTAGAGGTCGTTTATACTTCTGTAGTCGTATTCGTGGTTGCTGGCTCCCGTCCTTCGGGTCGATCCTTACTTAGCCTGGTCAGTAAAGGTACGGGATTGGCAAAGGCGGTGGGGTTCGATCGCAAATTATGTTCAGAGTCGGTCAAAAAAATTAATGGAAACAAATCACAAGATCTCAACTATCCACTTCAAGGTCAAGTCAGATTTTAAGTTTATACGTTCCAAAATGCAAGCGAAGTGGAAATTCTGAATATAAGTTGAATCCACGTTGAGTGGCTGACATCTCAAGTGACACAGCTAAAATGCTGATTTTGGAAACATTCCAACGAGATTGGTTCCGAAGTTTTCACAAATATTTTCAGCTGTAACGAGCAATAATTTTAGTTATGATGATACCGCCTCTGTGCGGAAACTTGGTCTTCCTCCCAGATTCGAGCAAAGTGATTCGTTAGAAAATAAATAAATAAGCAGCCTCATTGGGCAATCAGGAAGGAAACTATTGACTTGTTGAGTGTTCGAAGATATATTTTACAGCTGTGAAAACAGAGGGACCGTATTTCAAAACAACTATATTTGTCCTTCTTCATCTACCAAGATCTAGATTGGACAGCAAAAAAACAGGTTAACTATTTTGTGGCAAAATGTATCCCCAAACCAAAATCCTATCCCAAACAAACTGAACATCAGCAAACAAGGACAGGAGTAGTTCGCCTCTTGCAATCCCAACGCACATCTACCATCAAACCACCACCAGTTGGTGTGGGTGATGCTCGGTCGGACCGAAAAATATAATGTTGACATTGAAAATTAGAACCCAATGACCAACCGAGCCGGGAGTTGGCTGAGGTAGCTCTAGCAAACTAACTATTATAGTGTTCCCGCTGTGTTATTGCCTTTCGCTGCTTTTGACATGAATGATGGACGCCGGACCAATGGAAAACCCCCTTCGACAGCAACAGCAGCATGCTCAAGCTCATGTGTGCTCGCAAATCTCTAAAGCATCAGCATCACAGCCCCACTCTGGTCGGAAAATCCTTGGACCTAATGGTTATAGAGAAATGCGGTATGCATGGTTTTGCTGTAGTGCTGCTCTTCGGAACCGGAGGTGGTAGGGAGTGGGTCCCACGGGAAGAAGAACTGCTGCTGTGTTGCGTTTTAGTGCTTTCAGTATTCGTTAAAGTGGAATGGGGTGATTTTATGCAACATGAATGACGCTGGATATGGGTCACTCTGGTTGAAGTATGTTAAAAAATGAAAAATCTTGAAAAGTGAGTTTCGTTAATTAGCAAACTGAAAATGTTCAACGATGATGAAGAAAATCATATGTTGAACGAAGTTTCTCTGATGGGCTGCTAAATAGCATTTCATAACAAGAAAATGTCATGTGACGTGTGGTGTACGTTAAAAACTGACATGCTAGCAGTTACACATATATGATGACATAACGCATAGTCAGACACCCGAGAACCCTTTGAGAGCTTTCCTTTATACATCTTTTATGATTTTGATCACATCGCCAGCTCGAGATGAATGCCGACCTATTACACTACCCAATCTTCAACTTCCTAGTGCTTATGAGGGTGCCGCTAAGTCGGGAACGTTTGTTTAAGTACTGTATCAATAATTTCTTGCCTATCCTAGTTATAATAAAGCGCTGCAGTGTAGCATGGAACCAAAATTAATTCACTTGCATAACTCCTGACTGCAATCTTGCTAGGTCATCAAAAGATACACAAATGTCGAAAGAATGCATTCTACGCAGCAAAATCTTAATAACGCTAAGCAGAGCCAGAATTTGTGCCTTGAATGCACGTCCAGCAATCATTAGAAATAGGATAGGTTGAGCCTGTATAAGATGGCATATTTATACTTCTTTTCTCTTTCTTAGCGTTTTAAGATTATTGCTTTCGCAATTAGCTTATTGCTTGCTATCAATTTAGTGTTCTAAATGCACTTCCACAGTGATTAATTAAGAGCTTTCGATGTCAGGTACCATTTTTGCATTAGTATGATTGTGTAGCACGTACAATTATACCTTATGCCCAGGGAGTCGAGAAATTTTCCTCAATGAAAAATTCCTAGACCAGACTGAGAATCGAACCCAGCATGGTGTTGCTTTGTAGCCGCGCTTTTATCGACTGAGCTAAGGGAGGACCCCTTTTATACTAGCGTACATTAAGTACAATATGATATATTCATTATTAATTATTGATCTACAATGCTGTTCAAATAAGCCTCATTAACAAAACGCGAGTAATCGGTTCTACCCTCTAAGTTTAAGATTAAAATGTATATAGAAAGTGGCTTTTTGTTTCTGTTAAGCTGATTTGATTGCGCCTATAAAAAAATGGATTTAAATTAAGTGTCAAATCGCCCCCCAGAAGGACTAACATTATTTCGCCTTATTTAGAATTTCAATCCTCGATATTGGTTGGATTTCTGTCTTGCGCTTATTTATGAATTCAGTGAATATCCACGGCGGACTCAATTTACTTCGACAAACCGTAAGAGATGGTTCAAGAACACTTCAAATTCAAATTCTGGATGCAGCCGGTTTTCAGACTTTAGACGATGAACTTGTAAAGTGTGAAGTGAGTTTAATATTCTTATAGCCTGGATAATCCTCTGGTAAAACACCTGATTTTTTTATATAAGACAAGGGTGGCAGGTTCACTAGACTCAGTGAACTCTAGAGACCTTCTATGCTACATGGGGCTTTACTTCCCTTCCAAAGGAAGACGTGATTAAAGATTTTTCGTCTCAGAACATTACAACGGCGCCGGCAGTGTCTCATTGAACGTCAAATTTCATTCGTATGACTTGAATATTTTTTAAAATCCATATGTGGGCTACGAATACATCCAACATTCAAAATAAATCGAGTGTGGCATTCTAACATCCATTGTTTGCTTGTAAAAAGTTCGGAAATAGGAATAAGAATAACTTCGCTTATCATAAGCTGAATAAAGAGAACATAAGCAGATTATTGCTTAATTCAAGATTATTTACATATGCTGAATACAATATTTATTAGTAATGAAAGTATAGAGTTTTATCATCATAATTTAAAATACTGTTAAGTTTACTGAACTACAGATTAAATAGGGCATATCAAGGTGCAACACAGTTACGCTTACAGGAATAACATTTACCAAAAGCGTAGTTACCTGAGTCACATAACAGACAACAGTAATCAGAAAACCAAATAGGTTCCTGTTGAAGAAAATACTAGAATCTGTCCTGATTGTTTTGAAGCTAACGGCTAAACGAGTGCCGAAGAAAATTACAACCACTCAATGTTCCTATTAGCCTCACACATAGTCACACAACCTCAACAGTGATAAACGTGACTCCAGTTGGTCTGGGTTCAATCCTATTCGAGGTCGATGATATTTTTCTAAGGCGAAAAAATCTCTGGTCACGTCTTTCTTCGAAAAAGGAAATAAAACCAGGACAAAAGAATGCGATATGTAGAATGGAGGTGCCTCCCCCTGGTGATGAACTAGCCTAAAGCTGTAAGCCCACTTTAATACAGAAAAAAAAGAAGAAGCCTCATACATAGTCATAGAAAATGAGAAAAAAAAAGAGGAATCGAAGAAGTCGAGGAGCAATGCAATCCAATACAGAAACAGAAGCTAAAATTGAATCGGTTGAGTTTGAGTTAGTACACAACAGAAAGATAATATCGGCTCCGTAAAGCTAACGAAGATTTTTTGGCTTTAACGAAAGGTTCGATATTCGAACGATATCGCTGCAGCCATTTCTAGAAGCTCCAAAAATTTGAAGAAAATCATTTGCATTTGATTCAGGGTAACCTTATTTTGCTAAATTCTGTTGAATTACACTGCACATATTGTGGTTGGCAAATTCTAAAATATCTCATTTGGATTATTTTTGGCATGGATTCGACTCTCGTTTGGAACCATTCTTTGAGCTTTCTCTTCTGAATTCCGAGAGCATCATTATCTATTCCTCATTACAACTTGAATAAGTATCCTCCGTTAGGACAATCGGTAAAACCAGAGCTTCAAAGCAACACCACGCTGGTGAGTGGATTTTTTTGTTAAAGGAAAATCGAGCGACTTCCAACTCAAAAAGTTGAGAGCAGGCATTAAGCTGAATGTGAGAAGCAAGAACAGCAGCGGGCGAGAACTGTTCCGTGCCAACGCCACGGAAGTTCCATGAGAAATATAATATCTCACGCAAAAGCAACGTGCAACATGCCGACTACTTACAGCACACTTGTTACATATCGGATTATATAACTTCTTTGAGACTCATTTTAGTCGCAATCAAGTTGCTGCAACCATTTATGACGGTTGCGGTGTGCTTGGGATACGGGCCGAGACTTTGAAGGCAATCTTCTCGCGAAGGAGTTTGAGATGGTCTAAAAAAAAAGATGTTACAGCAAACGTAGGTGGCACGGTGATAGACCAAGGAATACGTACGCAAGATGACAATTTGCAGTCCACCGCTCACCAGGAAATTGAGGAGGAATTTGGTCGGCTGAAAAACGACAAAGCTGTGGGAGTTGATAAACTACCACATGAACTTCTAAAAAATGGTGGTAGTCCACTGCCTAAGACTCTACATTGGGTAATTTCCAAGAGTAGGGAGGAAAAGTGTTTAGCGGAGGAGCGGATGGAAGGTATTGTGTGTCCCATCTAAAAAAAAGGGTTACAAGCTGGATTGCTGCTATTATCGCGAAATCACACAGCTGAGCGTTGCATACACTCTCAAATTCTATCACCCTTTTCTGCATCTACATATCACCGATTGAAAGAGAGTTCGGAGGGCTATACCAATCACGATTCAAATTTTTCCGGAAATGTCACGAATATAACGGTCCCACACCATGCGACACAATCAATCGATACCAGCTATGGTGGATTATGCAGGAATATGGATACACTGATAAATTGAAGCGATTGTTCAAGGTAACTATGGATCGTTTTAGGTACGTCGTTGTGTTTCTGGGGCACACTATAGAGCTTCCGTTACCTCGAAGAGGCTTATTGCCAGGAGATGAGCTTCCTTGTTTGTTGTTTAACATTGCTTTAGAAGATGTGATTGAATAATCGGAGATAGACATGATTGGTACAATTTTCCGGAAGACCGTTCAAATTTTTGGCTTCGCCGACGACATTGATATCGTATCACGAAACTTTAAGACGATGGCGGAAACGTAAATTAAACTGAAGACCAAAGCTATCAGAATTGCACTTGTCATTGAAGCGTCGAAAACAAAGGTCATGCAAGGGAGAGGTTCACGAGAAGACAGTTTTAGCCTCCAATCCCGAGTTCAGATCGACGGTAATGAATTCGATATGGTAGACGCATTCGTGTATCTGGGCTCATTGGTGACCGCCGACAACGCGACACCAGCAGAAAAATGCAAAGACGCATTATAGCTGGAAACCGTACTCACTTTGGACTCCGAAGGTCGCTTCGATCGAACAGAGTTCGCCGCCCTTTATTCGACCGACAGTTCCTTATAGCCTCGAAAAGTGGACTATGTTCGCGGAGGAAGGTGCTGCGTACGATCTACGGCGGAGTGCAGGTGGAAGACGAAACGTGGATAAGGCGAATGAATTACGAATTGCGTGAGCTACTGGAAAAATCTCCCATCATCATCACCGCAAAAATCGGTCGACTACGACAGGCTGGGTATGCCGTAAGCATGTCGGACGACAGCCGGATGAAAATGGTTCTCGAAAATGAACCAACTGGCACAAGGAGAAGAGACGCGCAAGTAGAAATCAAGTAGCACGTGACCTGCGGACCCTTCGTTGATTGCAAGACTGGTGAAGTGCAGTCATGGACCGTGTGATTTGAAAACGACTTTTGTGTACAGTAGACGCCACCTTGGTCTTGGCCTGTTGGTACAGTACGATTAGCAAGACGCATGAAATGCATAGAGAGAAAGAAGAAATAGGAAATTTTTTCTGCACAATAATTTTAAAAGCTGATTTGCCCTAAATCTATCGCTTAATTTTCACGAGGTTCTTTTCAGGAAAAACTCAAAAATCATTTCGTAATTCACAAGTTCTTCGCAAAAAATCCTGGAACTTCGCCCTACGAAGGTTTTGTCTTGCGAAGTGTATCTCTAGAATCGAATATTATATAAATCTGCTCAAATTGTTCACGTGCGTTATTTTAACGACTCGACCGATCCACTCCCGGTTCGGTCGAAGAGATCTTTCCGGTTGGAAATGTTCTCAACTTCTCTGAGCTAAATTATCTTTGTCACACAATAAACAAATTCGTGCATTGGTTGCGGCATTGAAAGCTCTCAATAAATAACTGTGGCAGTGCATTTAGCACACTGAGTGGAAACGCTGGCGAAACGCAATCTGCCTAGAAGAAGATCTAAAATAACTCATGAAGTAATTTATATATTGTGAGATTAGTCCTTTTTTTTCCTAGTCCTAGTCTTCAATTTAACAATTTAACAAACCATTTTGTTGCCCTAACTGTCTTGCGTATTCCAGGATTCAACTCGATTCGAATGGATGACCAGCTTGTTGTTAAATCGGCACGTTATTTTCAAATGTATTAGACCCTGTTTTCAAATATTCTACGGATCACTAAGTGATAAAATTTTATCTAGTTTCGGATTCGTTTTTGACCTTAATTTTACAAGAAAAACAGTTTCATATGCGAATTATATAGGGAAGATGTACCTATATTAATCTCATCACTTTGCAATACATCCTACTTGAAATAAAACGATAAACACGTGACAGGATTAGTTAGTAATGTTTGTTGTAGTTATTTGACGTAAGCAAACATTATTAGAAAACGAAACCGATCCTTCAACTGCCCAATTGTTTGATTCGTCGTAGGATGAATATAGGAACAATGTGATTAATATGGGGGCAGTTTCCCTATAATTAGCTAATCTAAGAAATGTTATGCCTCACAAGCATAAGTTGCAACCGTTCCTTTTCACCCTTTCAGGCCTAAATTTTTCCAAGCGTTGTTATACAAGCAATTTGGTGTACTCAATAACTGGTGTACTGATTTGGTGCTCAATAACATAGAAATGATTGAAAAAAAAATAGGAAATATTTTTTCGAGATGTGTTAGGTCGTCCAAACTGTCGTGGAGTTCAGAACTTAAGATCTACAGTTGTAACAGTAGCTTTATCCGCTATTCAAAGTTACGGTATGTATTCAATCATATTCAATGAATGTTTTGGAAGACCAACAGACAATATCAGATAATCTTGAGATATTCTATGTCATCCAAACTGTTCTGGAGTTCAAAATTTAACATCTACTCGATGAAACAGTAGCTTTATCCGCTATACAAAGTTACGATATGTATTTCCTTATACTAAATGAATGTTCTGAGTGCATATCGTCACCTTTCATAGGTTATAAAACTACAGTTCCGACTGTAGATCCTAACTTTTCAACTCAAGGGAAGTTTTGGTGACCTAGAACATTCCAAAATATCTCATTATAGCTGTTGACCTTCTAGAAGACTCACTTAATTTGGTCAAATACATATTGTTACTTTCTTTTGTAAAGAAAGCTACAGTTACAACTGTAGATTTTATGTTTTGAACTTCAGGATAGTTTGGATAACCTAGAACATCCGAAGATTATCTAATAATGTCTGTTGTTCTTCCAAGATATTCAATGAACATGTTTCAATACACATTGAAGCTTTGCATAGCCTAGAAAGCTTTTGTTAATACTGTAGGTCTTATGTTCTGATCTCAAGGATAGTTAGGATGATCTCAAGGATAGTTAGAAGAACAGGTCATATTACTTTATAATGTTTGTTGACCTTTAAGAATATTAATTGAATGTGTTTGAATATTTATTGGTACTTTGTATTGCCTAAAAATAACTGCTACAACTGTGAATCTTATGTTCTGAGCGCCAGAACAGTTTGGATGACATGGACCATCCTAAAATTATCTTCTCATGTATTTTTATGTTAGAAAATATTCACTGAACATGCTTGAATACGTGACGTAACTTCATATAGCCAAAAAAGCTGCTGTTACTACCGTAGATTTCAAGTTCTCTACTCCAGGACAGTTTGGTGTACCTAGAGGATCACAAAGTTATGAAATAATGACTGTTGACCTTCCAGAAAATTCATTGAATATGTTTGAATACACATCGTCACCCAATATAGCCCAAAATACTACTGTTACAACTGTAGATCTTATTTTTTGAACTTAAGGACAGTTTGGATGACCTGGAATATCCCAAGATTGTCGCATTATGTCTGTTGGCCTTCAACACTCTTCAATTAATATTGTTAAATACATCATGTCCCTTTGCATACTCCAAACCCTACTGTTACAATTGTAGATCTTATGTTCTGAACTAAAAGGACAGTTTGGATAACCTAAATCATCCCAGTTTATCGCATAATGTTTTTTTTTACGTTCGAAAATATTCACTGAATATGGTTGAATACGTAGCGTTACTTTGTATAGCCCAAAAAACTATACTTACTACTGTTGATCTTAAGTTCTGAACAGTTCGGATGAACATCACAAAATTATCAAATAATGACTGTTGACCTTCCAAAAAGTTCAGTCAATATGTTTGAATACATATCGTAACTTTATATAGCCCTAAAAGTTACTGTTACTACTGTAGATCCGAAGTTCTGAACAAAAATACATTTTGGATAACCTAGAACATCCCAGAAAGATACAAAAATTTTTAACGTTTATCAACAAAAATTTAATAATACGTATGCATATGTATCAAATTCTAAAACAACGCTTTAAACTTTTAATAAGGCATTTATTTTTTCTTTCGGAACTTCTTCATATTCAGAATGTTCTAGACAATTAGGCCTCAAACTCGTATGTTATTTTTCCCAGATAGAAGAATTGATGTAGGACAAATTTGCTGAAGACACACCAGTGTACTCTTTTATTCAGTCTGTGATTTTATACTGCCATTTTCCTTCAAGGTCATATATGACCCCTTATGCCTGAAGGGGTTCAAATAAAAATAAACAAGTTAAATATTTCAAATTTCAACCGATGAAATATTGTTTGTTTTTTTTTTTGTTTCTGTATTATCGAGATTTTCAGCCTCGGGCTGGTTCATCTCCCATTGTAGTTACTGAAACACCTCTTTGGGTGTTAAATATTTCAACTTATGAGGGGGGAGAGATGGATGTTAACCACTACGCCGGGGTCGTCCCCTATTGAAATATTCAAAAATAGTCCAAAACAATGATCGCAAATGAAAACATCTTAGGTACATTCAAAATAATCAAAAGTTTCCTTTAAACATAGCGGGTGAAGCTTCTGAGTCAAAAACCCAAAATAGTGTTCAGGAAAATATGGTCATTTCATTCTAGCAGTTTTTTTCATGTTCAATAGTATTATATTGAACATGGAAATTGGCTTTTAAATTAATTTTTGTAGAAATGACTATAATTTCTAACACGCCAAAAGCTGCACGATTGGACCCTGCTGAACCTATATACAAAAGTGTCAGTTTGAAATCTTCATGCAGATTGAAATGCAAATGACCAATTGAGTACTCATCAAGCCAATCACCTGAAACTTTAAATAAGCATTTCTTCGAAGTGGATGCAATTACACCTTGATTGGGTTGCTGGTTCGCTATTCCTGGTATTACATCCCGCTCGTTCCATTCGCTCAGCCCAAACTGAATTTCGTTTCCGAGCAACACCAGCTTCAACTACTGCAATAATATTGCAATATAACCGTTAATTGGCGAATGATTGCCGAACGAAGCGTTCCGTAAACCTATCCGATCACCAAAAGCGCTGAATCAATCACCACCCACAACACCTGAAGGGCATTTTATATCGCTTTCAATTATTTCCGTATCCAACGGAATTTTCACGCCAGCTTCCGTTTGGCATCCCATCCGATTGAAGCGGCAGACA
Organism: Aedes koreicus; assembly: GCA_024533555.2. Taxonomy (NCBI): domain Eukaryota; kingdom Metazoa; phylum Arthropoda; class Insecta; order Diptera; family Culicidae; genus Aedes; species Aedes koreicus. The sequence goes on from JAHHFK020000581.1 coordinate 171,971, forward strand.
AGGGTTGGAAAATTGAAACCAAAACAATAGACTCCCACTCGCACCCTGGGTTCACTGTGGGGAATAGCAAGGGCAAACAGAAGCTGGAAGCAAAGCGGGGGAGTTATTGCACGTGCCCTTCAAAGTTGATTTTTGCTCTTTCAAGTTGACAAACGATAAAACAGATTTTGATTACCTCACGGCTCCGAACAAATCATCGGAGCTCTTTCTCGGGCTCCCATGGCTTCGCGATGACACGGGTGATTTCCTACCAATTAAAAGTTGTTTGCCTTTTATCGATCATTTTCTGCTGACCATGCCGGGTGCGGAGGTGGATGCTGAGTGAAAAATGAACAAACGATGGCAGTTTTTTTTTAAACTAGGATGGTATTTAATTACTCGACGATGTTTGAGGGCTATGATGAGGCAGATAATAGAGGAAAAATAAGTTCTGGGCTGTCGCACAACCTCCCTAGCAAAGGATTTAACGTTTTCCTCTTTTTAATTAATCGAGCACTAACCAAACCAACGCAATACTGTTTGAAATGAGTAAGTCCAAGAAAACTGTAGCGCAGATACGCAGATCGTATCGTATCTCATGACCAATCTGGCACAGTTTCACGACGTCCATCCAGCTGATTCATATCTGCCACACCGCTGTTCGCGAGAGAATCGTAAACAAAACTGTCATTTTTAAAACACATTCAGCTTTCACAAACCAAGAGGATACCGTACAAGTCACGGTGAAGGTAAGATCTTTAGATGCCAAAATCGGGACCGTCGCGAACTGTGGGACCAAATTATAAATAAACTGTAATGAGTCAATTTGTTGTGTTCACGTTTCGCTCTAGCTTAACGTGGTATTTGTGTGGATATTTGTTGGCATTCCTTCGTCTTCGGTGGGTTCCGAACACACACACACACACAACACACTAACACATTTCAAGAACGCTAGAAAGGCACGGAATGCGAAAGTTTATTGTATTTTAAGCTTCTGAGAAGATCAAAAACAACATTTTCTGCCGGTTGTTCTACAAAGGCAAAGTTTGCGAAATTTGGCCATTCACACACAGATTGGCAAGGAACACCTTTCAGCAGAACAACGACCGCACAAATCACGTCACGTCGGTTGCAAATAATAATGATAATGGCAGCAATTCCGCTTATTACATACACGTCTTAATGCGGCGATAAAAACGTGTGCCACACTGCATCATCGGAAAATGGTCGACCTTTCGCCTGTCTACGGGGAATGACAAGTACAATAACAGAACGAATAGAATCAACTGTCAGCTCACCGAAGAACCAAAAAGAACCTCTTTTAATTCTTAAAGGTCCTTCTTCTGCCAACGGTGACACTTTTCCTCGAGCAGACCAGAAAGCAAACCTTATTAAATGTGCGTGCGTTTGGCGCGCCTGTCGCAAAAATAGTGACGGCGAAGAAATGTCTTTTCATTGTTAACCCACGAGGGAAGAATGTGAAGAAGAAGAACACAAAAAAAACACTGATATGAACTTGACAAAAAAAATTCAAAAGGGCATGACGACAAAGCTAGGTGGCGTGGGTAAGCCGCCGCGGATCTGTCACTGTCGTCGTTAAGCGCACTTTTTGTTCGGATGCCAGAGATTATTCTTCGCATCAACAACCCCCCTCCTTTCTATGTAACCTAGGCCAGCTGTCGAATCAGGCACCAGGGGGGGGGGGAGGTTGGTGCGATGTGGAGGTGGTTGGAAAAGGGGATCATCACTCATCACTTGTTTCGCAGGAACCACCACAAACGCCATGCAGACAATGGCATTGAAATTTTTTCGTCTATTCATTTCAAAACAGAGGAAAGTCATCAACGGCGTGCGTCGGTTGTGACGATAACTTCTTTTCGTTTAGAAAGTTCAGTGGAAATTTAACTGTCTAGGAAACCATTTAAAAAAGTAATATTAAAAAAAAATTAATTAGCAAGGTTTAAACTTTCAAGCAGCAATTTCGTCAATCTCTTTGTAATGCGAAGCAAACTTACGCAGTACTTACTTATGGTGGCTCGGAGTGGTTACGTGGAACTAATGGAAAAGTTTCCAGAAACTTTCAAAGCGTACACTTGAAGATTTTCTTAATTTAACTTTATTTGATTGTTTTGATAACTAAACATTGTATGATTTTTGAACGTCCATTGACATATTTTTTAGACCGTGTTCTATTTTGAAGAAATCGAAACCAATCCGAATAAACGAAAGATTCATCTTTCACACCATCAAACGCTACAAAGAAACCGGTTCTTGAAAAATACCTTGCAGACCTGTGAAATCCTGGTAAGTCTGGCCAAAAGATAAGAATGTTGCAGTTACTGATCAGAACTTTTTTTAAAGACAACCTTGGACTGAATCCATACAAAAAAACAAACGGGTGCATGGCTTGACTGAGAAGCAAAGGATTGAAAGAGTCGATAGATGTCGGAAGCTGCTCAAGCGGTGATTGTGAAATTCTGTTTTCGGACGAAAAAATGTTCCGGGAAAAAGGATCACCACAACCAGAAAAATGATCGGGTGTATGCAGCACATCTTTCTGATATTCCTCGTGATAAACTAGCTGTTCAAAGGTTCCAGAATGTCACAAAGGCGATGGTTTGGGTATGTTTTTCCAAAACTTTGAAGCCTTCTTGGACTTCCAACAAGACTCCCCAGGTAACCAATAAGCAGTTCCAAAGCGTCTTTACGGCAGCCTATCAAGCAATTAAGTCATCTTAAATGCAACATAAATGCCGCTTTTGCCCCAATATACGGCTGCTTTACTGCAATGCTATGATAATGCTTCATCAATGCTATTTTGCATTTCAAATGCTTATCACAGACTACAAGCATTTAAATAGCATTCGATATCCAACTTTACAACAGATAGCATTCAAGATGGTGATATATTGCTAATATAATGCTTGTAGCATCTCAAATGCAGATTTAGGGTTGATTTACTGCATATGCTAATGCATATTGTTTACCTGCGTCTGCACCGTCCCACCCGGCGAAAGCTACACAGGCTTGGTGTGAGGTCAATGTTCCATATTTAATTTCGTCGAAAGCTTCTTAACCTGATTTGAATCCTTTCTAATTATATGCATGGGGCTACATGTTAGGCAAACTGGGGAATACCAAAAGACGATGTGTCAAGATAATGTGCGTTCGAGATGTGGCGTTTTTCAACAACGCATGCGATTGGCAATTAAGGCAAAAGCTGAAAAATTTGAAGTGAACTTAATAAAGATACTTGTTACTAAACATTGTTAATACATTGAAAATTAAAATTCATGTAAGCTTTTAATTTTTATGACCATATACTTTACTGACACGAATTTCCACTCACCCTGTAACGCGATCAAATCCTCACAATTATGTTTCTCAATTACTAAAAAGTACATATAACTAGTAAATGTATCTCAAATTTTGCATATTTTCTTATATTGGATAACATCCTTCGGCGATATTTGGAAGCGCAAATTGGAGTATCTAAAATTGGGTGCGTTACGAAAATTGTCAGCTTTTGAACGTTATTAACTCATAAATTCCTCTTTCAAATTTTTTAGCTTATGCACCAATCGACTGGAGATCTTCCTACACATATTCTGAAACATTCAATGAACATTGTTCTTTATAGAAATCTTTTGATAAGAACACAAATTAAGAGGTCATGTCTTATAATTAAGTATTCCATACTGAATTTACTAAATGCACAGGAATTCCCTATCACAGATTACAAATTCGATCAACCGAAGTCTAATATGCAGCAGCGAACGACATAAATAGGGGTGCACCTTCACCAAACACTTCATTCGCTCGGTTATCTTCGATTTGGCAGGAGCGGTGAGGAGCCAGCGTTAGACTGGCAGCTGGCGGGCAGCCTATGACCTAACAGTCGATGGCCAGGCAGCGGAAGTCAAGTGAAACTGCTTCCAAAGAGGTCCGAGAAGGCTTAAATTTGGTCGCGAACATGGTCGCCGTTTTAAAGCTGACCTTTTCAGGACGACTAAGGCTATTTTCCCAGATTAAGAGTTTGTTGGATTGGAATTTCTCTAACTTATCGCACATTTTCTCATCGATTGGCAGCCAGCTGTGGGAAGGCCCAATGACAAGGTATCGAATAAATTGCTGTCCGGTGTGAGCCAGTTGACAGCCAGCGGCCTAAAAATTGAAGACAGCCGGCAATGCGCAGTGATGAGTAGTTAAGTTCGATCGCGGACCATGGTCACCTTTCAAAAATCGTCCTTTTCAGGACGACCTATTCATTATTTTCAATTGATAGCAAATCTTTCTACGCATCTTTTGGAATATGCAATCAACATTCTTCTTTATAATAAACTATTCGAAAGAATGAAAATTCATGTCTTATAATTACGTTTTTCATACAAAATTCACCAATTGCAAAGTATTTCTCTATCACAGATTGAAAACCGAGGTCTCATAAGGACTGTTCATTTTATAAAAAGAACTTTTATAACGCGATAAAAAAGCAGAAGCATTACTCAATTTGGATGGAATTTGCTTCATCGTGACACACGACTGTCATTTTTTATCTGAGTCAAAACATTGTGAGTTTAGCTAAATTGAGCGAATTCATAAGAACCCTAGAGTTTTGATTATTCCAAATTACTACCAAGGACTGTCTGTATTGCTCAAATTGTAAAAAAAAATCGAAGACTGGTGTGCACAAAACCATCGAAAAGTTTGGAGAGGAGCAAACTATGGTCTGCCAAGATCCACAACCAGAAGCATCCCTGACAACCCACAAAAGAAGAAGAAATGTGTTGAGCTTCTGTTATTCGAAAAATCGAACTCAGTCCTACAGGTTGCCAAGAAACTGGGACTATACGTTGGATTTGTCTAGAGCGTCAAAAAGAGAAATAACATCAGGACATACAAGAAGCAAAAAACACCAACACGAGGCGCGGAACAGCTGGAACGAGCCAAAGAGCGATGCCGGAAGCTTAATAAAATGTTAAGAAAGCATCCTCATTGTTGCATTTTGATGGATGACGAAACATATTGCAAACTGGACACAACTACGCTATCGGGGCCGCAGTTTTAGAATGCGATTGTTGTGGATCACGTACCTGATGACAGAAGAACGATCGGAATGGAGATGTTCGGCAAAAAAGTTCTTGTGTGGCAGTCTTTTTGCTCATGTGCCAAAAAAAAGTTTGCCATTTTTCACCACTGGGACCATCAGCGGTGAAGTTTATCGCAAGGAATGCATAAAAAAGCGTCTTGTTCCTCTGTATCGTGAACAGAACGACCTTCCACTGTTCTGGCCTGATCTTGCATCCGCTCACTACGCTTCTGCTACGCTGGATCTAATGAAGGAGCACGGTATCAATTTTGTGCAGAAAGAGGATAAGCCACCAAATTGTCCTGAATTGCGTCCGATCGAGCGCTACTGGGCAATAATCAAGCGGCACTCCCGAGAGGATGGCAAAGAGGCACAATCTGTCAATGAACCAAAAAAATGGGGTCATCTGCTAGCTGAAAGGTATCGCAGCGAACTGTGGAAAGACTAATGGGGGGTATTCGTCAAAAAATGCATTAGTTTTTTATCGCAAGATAAATTTACTATCGTCAACGGCTAATGTCGAAATTTCAGCCGGATCGGATTCGTAGTATTGTTTTGACTGCGTGTGGAAGCGGACGCGTCCGCGAATTTAAAAAAAAATGGAAAAAGAGCAACAAAGCAACACCATGCTGGAGGTGGCTGTGTTCGATTCCCGGTCTGGTCTAGGAATTTTTCGTTACGGAAAATTTCTCGACTCCCTGGTCATATAGGGTATGTACTTGCCACACAATTATACTAATGCAAAAATGGTACCTGGCATCGAAGTAGCAAGTAATAAGCAACATAGGTCTGTGATTAGATTCTTGCATTTGGAAAGGAAATAATAAAGAAAAGAGCACTGGATGCTGTGTACGGTGACACTTCTCCTTTGATGGCGATAGTCAATAATTGGTTTAACGAGTTTCATCGTGGTTGCACGTCCGTTTTTGATTCGCCATGCTCAGGTGGCCCAAAAACGGCTACCACGGAAGATAACGTGACAAAAATCCATGATCTCGTATTGGCAGGCCACCGATTGGAGGTGTGCGAGATAGCTGAGACAGAAGGCATATCAAAAGACCGCGTGGACAATGTTCTGCATGAAATTTTGGGCATGAGGAAGCTGACGGCGCGAAGGGTGCCGCGGTTGCTCACTCCGGGCAACAAATGCAACCGTGAGACATTTTCAGAGCAATGTATGACGCTGTTTAAGCGCAATCGGAGGAAGGATTCTGTGTCGTTTCGTGATCGTTAACGAATCATGGATCCACTGGTACACACCAGAGACCAAGGAACAGCCAAAACAGGACTACACCCGACGAAAACTGTCCTATCGGCCGGAACAGTGATTGCCACCGTTTTCTGGGATTCACAAGGTGTGATCTACATCGACTACTCGGAGAAGGGCAAACGGTGCTCTACTATGCCGAATTATACGACTCCGAATTACAGAAAAAATGGCCCCATTTGGCGAAGAAAAAACATGCTCCTACACCATGACAATGCACCGGCTCACAACTCCGCCGTTATCAGGGCCAAATTGTTCAAAATTGGGCTACGAACTGTTGTTACGTCCACCGTATTCTCCAGATTTTCCCCCGTGCAACTTTGTTTTACAAATTTGAAAAAGTCTCTCGGAGGGCAGAAATTTGAGTAGAATGAGAAGGTGATCGTCGTCACAGAAGCCTGCTTTGCAGACCTAATTGAACGTATTTTTCAGACGGGTTAAAGAAGTTCGAGCATCGCTGGGTCAGGTGTATCGAGCTTAAAGAAGACTATTTTACGAAATAAATCGCCATTCTTCCAAAAAATGTTTTTTTTTGTAGGCTAGGTACTTATCGGACTGTCTTCGTAAATATAGGCACGCACCTACGCAACATGCTTCATTTGCTCGGGTATCTCCGGGCTGACAGGATCGATGAGGAGCCCGCGTTAGACTGGCAGCTGTCGGGCAGCGGATGGCAAGGCAGCCGTTTAAGTAGCCAGTGAAGTGAAACAATCTGCTCCCAAAGAAGACCCAAAAGGCTTAAAATCGAACGCGGACATGGTCACCATTTAAAATTTGTCCTTCTCAGGTCGACTAAGCCTATTTTCCCTGATTAAGTTCGTTGAGTTGGAATTTCTCTAGTTTATCGCACATATTCCCGTCAATTGGCAGCCAGCTGTGTGAAATCGCAACGACAAAGTATTGAATAAATCGCTGTCACCAAATAAAAATGAATTTCTGTCCGTCTGTCTGTCTGTTTAACCCATATAAACTCGGAAACTAATGAACCTAGCACTAGACAGTTGTGACATATGTGACATAATGTGTTTTTTTTTTCATTTAATATAACATATTTTAAGGATTTGTGAAACTATTGACAACTTTAGTCCACACTTGATACAAACCGGTTCAGGTGACTGCTTTGTGACTCGATTAAGTCACAATCAAGTTGCTGCAACTATTTTTCACCGATTTGGGCTGCTTTGGTACCTGTTCAATGGACAGACTGAACATGTGGACGATACGCCACTTATCTAAACGTAATCAAAACATGCAATAAAGGGTGTATTCGATAAAAATGGCACACTGAAGATCTTCTGTAAATTTTGAACCATGTGAGATCTTATTCATCAATCTTATTCATAATGTATTGTGTGCATCTGTCAAGATTCGTAATAATTCATACAGTAGTTCCAGTCATGTCGTCGAACCAAGAAATTGTCCGTGAAAAAATGTTGTGCTCTTACAATCAAAATCCAGTGGCGTCCCACCGATGAATCGCTAAAAAGCCTCTGAGTGCCCGAAAAAAGGAAGGGAAGGGACAGTTCAAGAACCGTCCAAACATGTCAATTCAAGATGTCACTAAAAAATCCAAGCTGTCAGTCGATTTTGTGCAGAAAACCATGAAGCCCAGCACTAACATTTCTACATGGTGCAAAAAGCCCCAAACGGAAATAAAAGGCAAAACATCACTGCGAAAACCCGCGTCCGGAAACTTTACACGAAGTTGCTCACCAAATCGTGTTGCTTCGTGATGGATGACGAAACTTACGTCAAGGCCGAATCCCGTCAACTTCCTGGGCAAGAATCCAAGTCTAAGTTCGATGTTCCGGAGGATGTTCTCGAAAGAAGAAATTATCGAAATTTGCAAAGAAGTACCTGATCTGGCAGGCGATTTGCGGATGTGGTGAAATAAGCGCCCCCTTCATCATTTCCGGAACAATCAACGGTGCGATTTACACGGAAGAATGCCTTAAAAAGCGTCTCTTGCCGTTCATAGGAAGCACAAAGGATCAACACTGTTTTGACCTGATCTAGCATCCTGCCACTACGCTCGAAACGTGTTGGAGAGGTACGGGAGCCAACGGAGTCAATTTTGTGCCAACAGATATGAACCCACCAAATTGTGAAGACGGAACAAACACCCCAAAACTATTAAAACAGAGCTGAAGTTGAAGAAAATTTTGGTAAAAACAACAAGAACACTGGGAAAATTGGTTGTACAAAATTTGATGGGTGGAGTGAAAAGGAAGGTGCGGGCATTCCGGATGGGAGATGAAATTAAATAAAACAAATTTTGTAAATCATAACTCATTATTTGTTTTTCATTCCCTGAAAAATTTCAAGGGAATCCGATAATTGGTTTAATTTTGGTGAGTAAATATGTGTGTGCCATTTCAATCGAATACACCCTTTAACAACGAGGCATGCCGTGTTAAAGAATATCTGAGATGAGAAGTCCCATGTGTTAAATTATTATGAATGATACATCTGAGTCCACATAGAGAATGCCTAGGGCCAACATTGATTTGTATTAATTCTACTAATAGCGAATCCTTCTTAAGAAAATCATTGGAATTAGACCAGATGCCAGTTTCTAGCTGAACTTCCTTCCCAAATATGCTTCCAATTGATCCTAAATTAGTGACAAACGTTGATGATGATGATGATGATCTAGAAAACATCTATTTTCAGTTGCGTAATATATGGATGCCACTTTCTTGCAAACAGCTGCGCACGCCGCTGTCGTGAATTATAAATATTTATCGCACATACTCACGGTCGTTGTCGGTCCTCATCGTCGTCTTCCCCACCTACATCGCTTCAGAATGACGACGACCGACGACGAACCGAGGGAACACTCCTCGGTGCCAGCCAAGTCAAGTTCAAAAAACTTTATATTTTGGTTGAAGGAGTTGAGCTGTTGTTGGTACCCCCAAAGTGTCGCAATTTCAGAGATGAACGAACGAACGCCACTACGAGTTCGACAGGCGGGATTACGTAAGAGAACGCAATTTTCTGGCACAGATGGCTAGCTGCTTGAGGAATGTTCATGGCATTCGGAGGAGCATCGGTACAAGCAAGAAGAAATAGCTATTTAATGGAAAGTTAAGTTATTTTTGAACAATTGGGGTAGGGTTTGCCTAATAAACCAATTGACCTTGCTCACGATGATTTGCCCTTGCGCCGTGGAAGTGAGCTGGCAAGGGAAAGTCAAGACCAAATTTTCCTCCACGATGATGATCTTCGTCACTTTTCACGGTCAACACATGCAAGCAATATTTCCCCTGAAGAATTTAAATCTTGATCGCTTCGGAAGAATGGCATGATCTGGGGGGAGGGAAACTACGGGTGATTAAAAACTCCATCACCGAGAGCGACGTCTAGCACAGAAAAGTTTAATTTAGAACTAGCAAAGTGCATGGTGCTTACTAGCGCTAAGACAGCAGCGCGTGTTCACGTCTCCAACAACCTTCGTCACGTGGCGGAGATTAATCTCTTCATTTTTTTTTTCTTTCTTGGGCCAAGTAAAGCGAACGGGGATTCTTTTTCCCACACTGTTCAACCAACTACGAGGGGTGGTAAATAGGATAACAGAGGAAAAGGAATAACTGGATGACTGCCAACAGCAGCAGTGGAGCTCTCGAATTCTATGGCAGGAGCGCAGTTTCACCACAGTCAGCAATTTCCGAACCTGATACTCCTTATCTTGAAGGGTAGTGGTGGTTTGTTACAATCATGGGAAAGCGAAGGAAATATTTCTAGGTTTTTTTTTCACAAGCTAGAGCCGCTTGTTGAGCTCGATTTTAGTCTGATTCGTTGGTAGGTAGGTACATATGACGGATGATTTCATCCGTTCGGTCTTAAGCTTCCTTTCGGAGGCGACGCGAAGATGGTTCAATTTTCCCCTTCAATGGAGACGCTTGGTGTGTTGTTTATGTTATAAATCTTCACCGATTGGTTACCATCCTGAACCGTCGTCGACATTACATACTCACGTTCCGGAACAAGTGAAAAATGTTTACACATTATTTCCAAGTGTCGTACATTATTTCACATCAGAATTCACTAGATTGCTTTCAAGAATTGGAAGGGGGGAAAAGGAACCATCCTTATTGTCACTGTTTGTTTCGCGCGTCTTCGGGTGTTTTTCCATTGCTGGAGTGGTGAAATTGCATACATTTCCATGGAAACACACCCCTCGAAGCGAATGGAGGAAAACGTTCTATTTCTTATTCCATTATTACACACTTTGCATACCAATTTCGATTCCATCTGGTTGACAGTCTACAATGGAGTTACCAGTAATAGAAGGAGATACACTTGCACACTCAAATAAAAACCGATCTTCGTTCAAGTGGAAAACTGGTTACCTTAACCCAAGCGTTGCTGCATCAAACTTGTGAAAAAAGTGGAGAGCTGAAATCAAGTGGGAAAGCAGCTTTCAAAACCAGTAAGCAAACGTTTTTTGTATGTCAAGTTGGGTTGCAACCATGTTAGGATATGTACCTTGTCGCTCGTTCAGGCTGTCATGTTTGACAGACAGTTCTAGATTGGCAACACGAACACCCTTGCAGAGACGAACTTTGGCCATAGGGCAGAGGATGGAATGTGCAATTTGTAACGCGCGAAAGTTGGGAATTTGGGCAAATTTCGGATGGAATCGAGTTGCGAAAGGTTACGTGCATCATTAGAGTGTGTAGATGAATAGACGAGCGAAACGAGGTAGGAGCAAATAAAGTCGAGTGGTGTGCTCTTCTCGGGGTCGTTATCATGCTGATTATTTTGGAGTGAGGCTGTAGCCGAAATTGCGTTCTTGAGAGTGAGCTTGTTGAATCTGTATCGGTAGTGGGATGGTCCGTAGGTGGATGAGAGTTATAACTATTGCTGGAAAAAGTTTGTCCGTCGGGTAGCTTTATTTTGGGTCGACGAATCAGATGACCTTTCCAGTAGAGAAATGACCAATATTGCTATGTTCAGGGATTTGGGGAGTTGATTTGATTTTGGAACCGACAAGTTTATGAGGATAAATTCTGTGAAATATGTTGCAGCTACACGAGAGGAGGTGGGCAGATTCTATTGAAATTTGCACTCACCAATAAAAGTGCTATCAACTGATGGAAAAGTTACTCTTAATGTTAATCATGGTGTAAAGGTAGTTCGTTTTGAGGAAAATTTGACCATAATCGTAAGTTTGATTTTTTTTTTGGAAAACTATTAATTGGAAAGAAATGCTCAATACCTAGCTGGTACGAGCACCTATCTTTCTCTCTATTTAATCTAAGGGTTTGGAAATTTTGCTGCCATTTGACGAGTTGAATTTAATAAAAATAAGCTGCACTCTTACAGATATCTATTTTTACACTAGATGTAATTCATCTTAAACGTGAGTCGAAAAACGTTATCAACGGTATCATTATATCTTCCGAAAATGAGACACCCACAACTCGGTATACAATGATTGATTGATTTGATTTTATCGTTTCTTTCAACTTATTTTTCCGTTCTAACGGACGCTTGTATGTTTTGGTTTCAGACCACAGAAATTTTTACGACATTTTGGTATATGCAGAGCTAGAGCTTGTAGCTATATCCCTTACTAAAAAATACTGTTAAACCTTTCCGACATCTTTAGGTACACTAGAATTGGCATGTTTTAACAGAATACACGGATTTTGCAAACCGAAATTTATGGATTTATTTTCTACCGACAAGACCTGCAACATAATGTGGAATTTTGCCAAACTTCAGAAAGACCTTAAAATACATCACTTATCAGAAAAAGCTTATTGCTTACTCTCAATTTAGAGTTCTTAACGCACTTCCACAGTTCTTAATTGAATGCTTTCGACTCCAGGTATCATTTATGCATTTGTTTGACTACGATATGCCCCGGAAATCGATAAAAAAAAACCATCACAAAAACATTTCTAGAACAGGTCGGGGATCGAATCCAGCTACCTCAAGGTTGCTCAATGGTAGCTGCACCTTTTCCGCTTGAGATAAGAAAGGACCTTAATGTCGCTAGAATTCAAAAATGACTCCACCATGGCCGATTTGTATCGAGGCTTTGAATTTTTGAAGGCACGCATCTAAGAAACTACAAATATTTCATTTGCCTAATTTTAACGGCTTACACTACCAGTCAAAAGTATCGACTCACTTTGAAAAGTTTTGCTATACACGCTTGAATATTGCTTCACCCTCAAAAGCATCGACTCACAGTAGAATATATCATACCATGCCTTGAAACCTTGATTACCTGCAAAAATGTTGACTTCAGCTAAGTTGTTCAGAAAGTCCAGAGCTTCCGGAAGGTGGGGATTATCATTCGGAATTCGGCCACAACGTCGCGCTAGTGTGCATGTGAAAGAGAACATTTCTCAACGAGTTTATTCAGAAGGTCAAGCAAGGGCTTCCAGATGGTGGAGAGTATGGTTCGGAATTCTATTACTACGTGGTGCTAATGCGCATTTAAGAGTGCATTTTTAACGATTTTATATCGTAATCCCGACCAAATAGAAAGTTTGAACCTTTAGCAAACTTGTTCAGATGGTATAGGACTTTTGGAAGGTGGAGAGTATGGTTCGAAATTCTGTCAGTATGCGGCGCTAGTGGATATGTAAAGGAGAGCATTTTTCAATAGTTTAATATTGTGATCTCGACAACCTAGAAAGGTCAAACCTTCAGCAAAATTGTTCAGAAGGTAAAAACTTTCAAAAGCTGGAGAGTATCGTTCGGACACTAAATGGTGCTATTTAGTGGGCATGTAAAGGAGTGCGTTTTTTCATGAGTTTATATTGCGATCTAGACCACCTAAAAAATTTGAACCTTGTTATTCAGAAGGCCAAGGACTTTCCAAATGTTCGGAATACTCTCTTTACGTGGCGCAAGTTGGTTTTTAAATCAGAGCATTTTCGAAAAACATATATCTATATTTAAAAAGCTTCTTTTCAGCGAATCTGATGCTGATATAATGTTAATGTAATGCTTGTAACATCTAAAATTCAAATAGAGGGTTGATTTATTGCAAATGCTTGTGGTTATTGGTTACCTTAACAATTTGAAATTCGTTCATTTTCCTCTTGGTTTTTAAGCTCTTTGAACGATTTTTTTCTCTTCTCAACTTAGATCTAGATTTCTAGATAAAGTATTCTAAAAACACTGCCACAGTTATTAATTGAGGTTTCAACGGGAAATCGAGAAATGAATCCGTCTCCAGCATGATTTTGCATAAAAGCTACGCCTACCGATTGAGCTAATGGAGGTGACAACTTCATTATTAAATGATTCCAAATCTACTCACCTCATATTTGTGTGATTTCGAAATTTTAAGGTCTCATCACTTTTTATCGAGCTATGCCACACCTGGGAGGTTTGATTTACTTTATATTTAAGTGATTGCAAACTTTTCATGGTCGATACCGTATTATTCCGGATAATCTTACTTTAAATTCAATTGCTTCAGGTTGACTCACATCATACCGAATCGATACCAAATTTTTCAAGATAGACTCACTTCATATTCATATGATCCCACATTTTACAGGTATTTTTCACTTCGTATTTCAGTTATTCCAAACATTTTAGGACTAATTCACTTCATATTCAAATGGTTTCAATCTGTTACTCATGTAATTTCAAGCATTTTTGAACTGATTCCAAATTCTTGAGGACTAAATAACTTAGTGTTCAAGTGATTCAAGATTGATTCACTTCATATTCACGTAACTCACTAATTTCAACGGCTGATTCACTTCATATTAAAATGCTCTCAAGCTTTTCATGGCTGATCAACTTCATATTTAATCAATTTTATACTTCTCAGGCTTAACTCACTTCATATTCAACTGTCGGATTCCAGATTGTTGAGGACTTACTAACTTGAGAATTAATTATGTTTTACTTCGTATTCAAGTGGATACTTGAGAATGTTTTACTTCGTATTCAAGTAGATTGGAACAATCTTTTCAGGACTGAGTAGGTTCATATTCGAATGATTCCAATCTTTTCAGGAAGATTGAAGTAATTTTAAGCATTTCAGGACTGATTCCAAATTCTTCAGGACAAAATAAGTTAGGTTTCAAGTGATTTAAAATTGATTCACTCCATATTTACTGGCTCCAAACATTACAAGGCGGATATTAAAGTGATTTCAAGCTGGTCTGGGCTCATAACCTTCATATTCAAGTAATTACGTTTCAGGTCTCATTCAGTTTGTTTTCACGTGATTTAAGACTAATTCACCAACATTAAAGTGAAGTTGATGTTCGATTCACTTCATTTTCAAGTCATTCCGCACTTTTCAGGACCGACTTACAAGTGATTTCAAGCTTTTAAGATAAGATTTTACACGATTCACTAAATGTATATTCAAGTTATTTAGAACTGACTCACATTAAATTATTTTGATTTCACGCTTTGCAGATATGCTTCACTTCGTATTAAAATGAATCCAAACTTTTCAGGACTAATCCACTTAATTTTCAGGTTGTTCCAATGTTTTCAGGACTAGCAGTGCAGTGAACATTCAAGTGATTCACTGGTGATTCAATTTATTTCCAAAGGATTCACAAAAGTTTTTAGTGATTTCAGGATTTTCAGGACGATATCTGCAAGGGACGTGCCAATCCATTTGGCACATGAACAACCAGAAGGAAATACACAGGAGCATAAACTTAATTATTTGTTCTTCAATAAGCGCTTTTGTTTCCAACCATCAGATAAATATTCTTTCAATCTCTGATAGTTGCTCATCGTTTTGAATAATCCCGGACTCAAATTAATTGCGGAATATAAATGCAAAGGGCAATACAACTTCTTAGGTGGCCAGTATCACTATGTAGACTCGCTCAAAAATTCTCTGGATCAGTATATAAACTCGATCAAAAGCGCCATGTAGTGATCGAACTTTTCTGAAAGTTCTAACTTTCTAGGTGGCCGGGATTACTATATGAAATCTTCAAAAAATGCTCTCTTTTACATGACCAAAAGCGCCACGTAGTGACCAGATTCCAAACCATACTTTCCACTTTCCGAAAGCTTTTGACCTTCTGAACAACTTTGCTGAAGGTTCAAAGCATTCTAGGTGGTCGGGATCACGCTATAAAAACGTTTAAAAAAAATTTTACATGCCCACTAGAGCCGCGTAGTGATCGAATTCCGAACTATACTCTCCACCTTCAAATGCTTTTGAACAACTTTCCTGAAAGTTCGAACTTACTAGCTGGTCAGGATCACGAAATAAAACCGTTAAAAAAATGCTCTCTTTACCATGCCACCAGCACCATGTAGTGACTCAGCAAGACGGAGAACTGCTATCGAATTGGTTCAATGAGCGTAAGTCAAATTTTATGGGATGGCCGGCACAATCACCAGATATTAATCCGATAGAACACCTGAGCTTACAGAAGATTAAGGTCCAACACCATCATCCAACAAATTTTCAAGAATTAAGGCAGGCTAGAATGATGAATGGAGAAAAGTCGATTCGGACACTACTGCCAAGCTCGTAGAATCTATGCCACGACGATGTCGAGCTGTTGTGGAGGCAAAAGGCAAGCCTGTCCACGTTAAATTTCTGACACTTTTCATTCAGTGTAGATTTTGAATTATTTCACGGATCACTGAAACGTTTCAATTATATGACAGCTGAAACTCTCCACTTTATTTCGTGGTACAACATGTTTACATTCTTGTTAAATTCAGTAAAATGGCGCCGAATCAAGTAGAAGAGCGCTAACGCATTTTGTACGAACGGCAGCAAAATCCGAATTTAACGGTACGCGGTCTTGCCAATAAACTAAAACTACCGAAAAGTACCGTGTTTTGTGTTTGCAAATCATTTGGCCAGCGCTTGACGGATCGGAAGGTTGGAAGTGGAATAAATAGAAAAGGTGCTAGCCATTACTGAGAAAAATCCCAATCTTTCTGTGCGAAATGTGGCTCGCAAAGTCGGGAAGTCAAAATCATACGTACAAAAAGTGAAGCAGAGGCAAGGACTGAAGGCGTACAAAGTGAAAAAGGTGCCCAACCGTGATGACAAGCAAAATTTCACTGCAAAAAGTCGTGCATAATTAAGGAGAATTTACACCATTTTTTTGCAAACATTTCCTTGTATCATAATGGACGACGAAACATACGTACTCGAAGACTTTAAATAGCTTCCGGGTCTGGTTTTTTATACCGCAATGCAAAGGAACGCCGTTGCCGAACATTTTCGGACAAAGAAGGTGTCCAAATTCCCGAAGAAGTATTTGATTTGGCAGGCCATATGTAGTTGTGGTCGAAAATCTAAAAGTTTCGTATCTACCGGCACTATCAATAAGGATGTGTACGAGAAAGAATGTCTGCAAAAGCGGTTGCTACCGTTTATCAGAAGCCACGACTCTCCAGCTCTGTTTTGGCCTGATTTTGCCTCTTGTCACTATGCGAAATCCGTCCTGGAATGGTATAAGGTACAAGAGGTCAAATACGTGCCAAAAACAGCCAATCCACCAAACTGTCCAGAACTTTGCCCAATAGAGAAGTACTGGGCTCTAGCTAAGCGGAAACTCTTCGAAACTAAGAAGAAATCAAATGGTACCGATGATTTCAAGAGAAGATGGAGAATCGTCACGGCGGGCGTATCTGAGGATACCGTATGGAACCTGATGGCGGGTGTACCACAGAAAGTTCGAGAATTTTACAGAAAGAAGGATTAACATCTTTATCAACTGTTTCTAATGTAGATATAACTCTATTATTGTGAAATAAACAATCGGTTTTGTTGAATTATGAGTAATTTTTTTTTTTGCAGCTATTATTTTGGTGTCCGAAATTTAACGTGGACAGGCTTTATTAATCGTTAAGTGGATATACTTTTTAGCGCTATTTTTTTTCATTATTTTTTTTTAAATTTTTTTATATTTTTTTTTTTTTTTTTTTTTTTTTTTTTTTTTTTGTTTTTTTTTTTTTTGTTTTTTTTTTTTTTTTTTTTGTTTTTTTTTTTTTTTTTTTTTTTTTTTTTTTTTTTTTTTTTTTTTTTTTTTTTTTTTTTTTTTTTTTTTTTTTTATCTAGCTATTTGATCTGATATTACAGCTGCTTGGTGGAGAAAATTGCAGGCTAATTCAATTCTTCAAACCGCCTCCTACTCGCCTATCTCTTCCAAAAACCCCAAACGGAGGAAAACGGACACTACCAGGATTAAATTTTATTCAGTTTCTTTAGAACGTGGTTGTGGATGAGCTTTTTTCGGTTGGTTGTGAAGAAAACCCTTTACTTTTACACAAATTAAGCGTCCGGTTGTTTTATAGATCTGAAAACCGCAAGGGATTACATTAAACACAATTTATCAATCCATTCCGTCACCAAAATAGATCTAAATCGATTACCCTTCTAGCTTCTAGCTGAAATAGAGCACACAGAGGAGCACACTTTCTTGTAAATCGATCTATCCATCGTATCCGATATTAATGGCCCTCCAGCGGGTTTTAAAAGAAGATTGGCTCGTAAAAGCATATCGTTCGATAAAGAACCCCCGTTCGATCCGAAAACAGACATAAGAAATAGAATCTTATGGAAAACCGATTCCTCCAATCCCAATCGGGTTTTTTTTTGGTCTGATTCGCATGGCCTTCACCTCTCTCCCTGGGACACTTTGCGATGCAATCAACATTCCATGAGGTGCCTCAATCCAGCCGGAGTCAAAAAAGGGAAAAAAGTCCTCCAAGAATCATGCCGTTGTAACTCTGGTTGGGTCTCTGAATAAATTAACCCAAGTCCAAATGACCGTCGCCGGAAAGCATGGGTCATGTCACACGCGTTCGACCGGCCGAATCGAAAAGCCCCAAATGGAGACACCGAATCGACTTACCCTGGCACGTGTTGTAATTCCCAGAAATCTTTGAACACTTATCTCCAGGATCGACAACCAAGCTGTTTCTCAACCAAGATAAGACGCTTATGAGAATAATGCGAGGTCGGTATGAAGATACCTTTCGTAAGTAAGTACAGGATATTTAATTATGATGACGATTTGTCACCATAACTGACGACATTGCCACACGAAGCCGACAGTTGGACGTTAGTTATGGTTATTGGGAGATATATTTTTCTACAGTTCTGTGGAGATGTTTTTCTATCGGATGGCGGGGTAGATTTTATTAGACAAGATGGATACGGTTGTTTTTGCCATTCATTGATTGAGTGCAATTTGCAGGTAAAAAGACATAGTTGTTTTGGTGGACGTTTCTCTTTTATCCACCCGAAGAAGAGTCAACGAACGACAGAGCGCGCGTGCTTAAAAACCAACTATCCCCCAACTGCACTTTATTCTGAAATGCCGAAAAAAAAAACGGAATTTCATTACAACTAGCCCCGAAATAAGAGCTACACTCTTACAATTTGAACATCCAAAAAACCACCCTGTTCCCAGACAAGTGACTGCCAGCTGCGACTTTCCGACCATGCTTCGGACTCATTACATTTTCCAGTCACACAATTCTTCGTCCCGACATATGCCAACAGCTTTCCCCATAAGCTCCTGCTCAGTGGTTGGCTGCTGCTTTTCGCACATACATCATTCCGTGCCGGCTGACTACATTCGGTTCGTATTCTTTTCCTTTTATTTTGCTCCACCAATAAAGCCAGCAACCAGCAGAGGACGAACCGACGACCGATGGAGTCCCTCGTTCTGAATTATTATCCTGCTCGACCCATAAGGCGGCTGCACATAAGAAGGCTTTCCATTTTATGACCGATGTGAGTGAGAGTCTTTTGCTACGACCAGACGCCACCGACGATGCCGTTTTTGTTTGGAACTTGGAACTATTCAAACGATTCTGCCGCTCAGGCCGAGCGAGGGCAAGTTTCGCGCTGCTCCGCGCAGTTTTATGACGAAAATCAATCAAATCAACAGAAGCGGAACGACTCGCCGTCGTCACCGTCGTTGTTGTTGTCGTTGGGGCTTTGGCTTGTGGAAAAAAGTTCTCATCAGCTCGCCTTGGAGCCCTCCGACCGGGCTGGGTGAGAAAATAAGGCTTGCAACGAGTAAGTAGGTGTGAAATACACCAAGTTTATCTTTATGGCTCTGTTTGCCGTTGGATAGTGCACAGCTACTGTGTTGCAATGTAATAAAAGTTTTGACAGCCAACCAGCCATCCGACAACATCTACATGCTTCTAGTCATCGGAAAAGAAGTGCAGAATGACGGTCGGGGGTTGCCGGGAATACTTATTTTCCCCATGTATTCAGGGGTAGAGGTCGCTGCAGGTAGGTAGCTCAGACATCATGAAATTGGATGGTCGATCATAGTGGGCGTTTGGAGCATACCGAAGAAAATTCCGCCCAGATGGGTTATCCATAGACTACGTATAGTTTGAGATTTCTTTTAAATTGTTCAAGGTCGGAAGACTGCGCAGTGGAGGCGGTAGACCCGGAAAATTTTGAACATAGCCCACGTAGTTTATGGACGACCAACTATGTGCATCGTATTGCTGAATTTTGGTTAATGGTTTGGTCCTGAAGCCTACACACATCTCTCTTGAAGGCAAAAGTTTTCTTGGGTAGCAAATTAAGGTCAGACTTGTTTGGTTGATGGCTACTTTGTTCATGAAGGGAAAACACAGCTTTGGATACCGTGTCGGTGTGGTTTCGGAATGACGCAATTTACGTGACTGTGAGTTGTCTGAGAGCTTGGATCTGCATTAAATGTGTAGTGGTATGAGCAATAAGAAATCTTCATTTCACTGAGGATGAAAAATGTCTATACAATGCGGAGGAGTTATTTAGATTTCTGTTCAATGTACACAAATGGAGCATCAAAGATGTTTTAATCTTACGATATTATACATAGATATGAAAGTTTGAGCATTTGGAGCAATGATAAGAATTGAAAATGCAAGAATCCATCTTTGAGAGCAACGCTTTTTTTGTTTCTGGTTTTCGTCATATTAGAGGGTACAACTTTGGGTTTTCTGCGCGTTGTGCTGACTTGATCGAGGCAGATTTCAACCAAATAGACAGCTTATAATGAGATCATAATGAACAGTTGAAGATGCGATGGGAGATCATTGCCCTCATATTCCCAAATTTAGCACGTAGTATTTTTTATCTTATATTCCATAACTAAACGTGATGAAATTGAGTAAACGCATGGAAACTCATTTTTCAAAATTTTCTAACACAAGGCTAGCAATCAAATGATCATGCCAAAATGTACTAAATATTAATTACATAACATAAAACGGGGAACAGGAGGGACCATCAGGGCACCCAAGTGAAACGATTTGGGTAGGGAGCATGGGACTGCCTACTCTCTATTGTAACACTTTGCGGAACGAGGGCGGGTTCTTCGACCCCATCTATTGGGTTTATTCTGTCAATCGAGGATTCTGGTGCTGTGAGTGTGAACTTTTGGACAGAGATTCTTTTCCCTATATTGGTGAGTTCCTATGCCTACGGACCCGCCCAAACGTTTTGACCCTTCATACAGGAGCTTGATGATTACAAACAACAATAGAATCCTGGAATTGAGCAAATCGTTTTTCGTTACCATGCTACAATAAATGGTAGTATTACATCATCACATCATCATTAGAGGGTGAAGTTCCTGAATCGAGTTCCTTAATAAGCCCTCATTTTGTAGTTTTGTGCTGACTCAATTTTTTTGCTGCCACTTTTCTATTGAGTTGTCAAAATTGCATCCAATCCAAATACATCAGAAATGTCTGAAACAAATTGAAAACATCGCACACAACAATGCAGAATTGGCAATATACAAGTTCAACCAAAGCAAGAGCGCGTAAATTGGCAAAATTTGGTAGTGTCATAGCCGACGATCTAACATACGGCAAGACGTTTTACACGCCCACTGACAAAGATGTTCGAAAAATTAGCAGCGCTGTATAATAATAGAACACAACGTTTGCCACTCTTGTATGTGTTAACGATTTTATCGACAAACCACTTGCATATATAGTGGTGGCATCTCTCATCAAATAGACACAGTGTTTGTGGCATTACGATTTATGTTTGTATCCATCTTGCTACAAACCTGTCCATTTCCAGCGTCCAATAGCAGCGGAAAGTGATTCCGGGTTTTCTTCGTACTCTTATCGCATTTTTGTGGAATATTTGTTGTATAAACTGACGGTAAGTGAAAGGAAAGTATAAAATCGAATAAAAATTTGCTCGTAAACATTGCACCCCGGAACAGCGGGGTTTGATAAAAATGGTTACCAAGGAAGGCAAATCGTACAGGAAGGTCCAGCAAGCAGAGCCTCCGCCAAAATGAATGCTTTGAAGTAGAAGGCTAGGATTGAAACTCGTGGCCGGAAGCGTCGCACTTCCCAGAGAATCGATCGGATGATTGCAAAAAGTGTCAGAATTGATCCAGCCACGACTTCAAACAAAATTAAAGACGATCTTGATCTGACTGCGAGCACTGTTACTATCAGACAACGATTGATAGAGGAAACACAAAAAACACTTATCATCTGGTCCAATGAAAAATGGCAGAATTGGTTGTGGACTGATGAGTCCTATTGTCCAATATTATCCTATTTGGACCGAAAAGCCGTCGTCAGCATATGAGACTTCCACCTTGCACAGCATATCAACAACAATACACGGTAAAGACAGTATAACATGGCGGAGCTGAAATAAAGGGTGGGGTGTTTTTCCTACTATAGTGCAGGACAAATCTATCGCATGACATGCATCAGAGACCAGATTGGATACATCAAAATACTCAAGGAGGTGATGCTTCCTTATGCCGAGGAGAAAATGCCACTAAAATGGGTGTTTCAACAGGACAATGGTCCTATGAACACCAGCAAGCGTGACAGAGCATGGTTTTAGGAGGTTATAGAGTGGCCAGCGCAGTCTCCGGACCTTAATACTATTGAGAACCTTTGAGGAGACGTCAAATATGCTTTTTTGTGAAGCAAAGCCGAAAATGTCCAGGAATTGTGGTCTGTGGTACGCGATTCGTTAGCTGCAATACCAGATTCGTGATGCCAAGCCCTTGTGGACTCTGTAATTAAGAACAGGAGTTATGCTACAACGTTTGCTCATCCAGTCACGCCAAAATTTGGTGACTATTTATTTTTTGACCATATATTTTCATGTTTACTTCTAATGTACTGGTTTGTTTTTCAACACCGGCTTTTGTAAACTTTACGTGAATTGGAAAATGAATAAATAAATTACCAAAAACGGTTCATACGTACAAGTTCTCTTTGCCTTCTTAAAACTGTTGACTCTGAAGAAATTTTTAAATAGTACACAGGCTGAGTATGGTTTAATTATTTTTTATTTTTTCATCAATCGCAGCTATTATTTTGAACACAACTATATAAGCAAAAAAAGTGGGCAAAGTCGCGGAAAACATTCCAATTTTAATTTGCCCCCGTGGCCTAAGGAGGGATATTTTCGGGACAAGGGCCAGTCATTCAAGATACATGGGCTTCAAATGGTGAGTTGACAACTTCGAAGGAGGGTGCGACCGACCTCTCGTCCTCACAAGTTCCTACCTCACGCCTCCACGAGTCATATGATCAAAAATGACTGCCAGCTGAAACATGGAGACGCTGGTTGGCGTTGCCTGGGCAGTATTGTCAATCTGAAAATAGCGAAGTGAGGGGGTGCGACTGAAGATCGTGTACCTTAAGTCATATTGCATATTTTCCATTCTCAATTTATTAATAATTTCAGCACGCATTAAAATCATCGGCATCGAAAGCTCTCAATTAATAACTGTGGAAGTGCATTTGGAACACTGAGTTGAGAGCAGGCGACAAGCAATTAGTGAAAGCAATAAGCTTGAAAAGCTATATATAATAACGCTTTAAAATCAACTTTGCATTCCAAAACCATGTAAGAGCCTGGAGCAACATGACAGGCATCAAAGGCTCAATTTGTTTTTCAGCATTTCAGCATTACATTTTATTTAAAATTGCATTTCTAAACTTCAACTAATATATTCATAAAAGACTGGCATGTGTTTATAAGCAATGCAGGATTATATTTTAATATTGTGTTTAGTTGGTAAGATTAGCCATTATTTCAGAAACCATCAAACCGGACTCTTCGATCACTCCAATTGCTATCTTTGAAATGTTACTAGAACAGTATAAAGAAAAAATATCTTATAACAAAGTATCTTTTATTGAAATTTTATCTTTGATATTTGGAATGATCTATTCTGTTTTCAGCTTTTCCAGGACTAGAAGGATAATATTACATATCTAATTTTGATTTACTCTAATTGTTATATTTGTATTCTCCGAACGTGGAGTAACGATTATGATGTAGAAGGAGATGTTTCGCTCATCGCCATGAGGCACCAAGAGTAGACAGTCATGTTTGCTAGAATGAAAGATATGAAGAGAAAGTGTTGAAAGTTCCGTTAGTTTACGGTAGGTTGGAAATGGTGAAAATTGAGCGAAAAGGGCATGGGTAAAGTAGTACTCGAACCAAGGATGTTATCATTGTCAACCTACCCCGCAGTGGGATGTTTGGCAATGATAACGTCCTTGGTTCGAGTACTACTTTACCCATGCCCTCTTCGCTCAATTTTCAACACTTCTATTCCATTTCCAACCTACCGTAAACTAACGAAACTTTCAACACTTTCTCTTCATATCTTTCATTCTAGCAAACATAACTGTCTACTCTTGGTGCCTCATGGCGATGAGCGAAACATCTCCTTCTACATCATAATTTTGATTTACTTTTCAGTAACAATCCATTGGATGTATCATTTAATTTTAAAATTTGAATAAATTAGCATTCTTATCTATAATGATATCTTAATTTTCCGTGTACAAAATATACTAAATATTAAATAACATATAACGGGGAAAGGGAGGGACCATCGGGGCACCCAAGTAAAACGCTTTGGATAGGGAGCATGGGACTGCCTCCTCCCTATTGTTAACATTTTGCGGAACGAGGGCGGGCTCTTCGACCCCATCTATTGGGTTTATTCTGTCAAACGAGGGCTCGATTCTAGTGCTGTCTGCTATTTTTGAAATGGATTAAGAAATGCAAGTCTTATTCACTGACAAAAACTTCGCCAACTTCGTCGGAGCTGCGCACAAATGAAGAATATTGAGCAATCGTTGAGCGGATCTTTAAGAAAGCTCAGAAACAGTTGGGCATACGGAATACTTGAAGCAAATTGGCATTCGTCATAAAATAGGCTGGAAACAACAGCGGTTTAAAATCCGACGGAGAGTAAAAACCTAACCAAATCATTTTTCTGTATTTTGTAGAAAATGAAATACAGTTTAATCGTTTATGTAATAACATAACCAGTGTGCACTTAATTATGTTTAAAAATATTTTTTAAACTGTCCAGTACTTTTGAATCGTTTCACCCTTTAAATTAAAGAACCCCGATGAGTACTGACTTCACAATGAACAATTGGCAATTGACCATAGGAAGATGAAAATAAAATTTGTTGTACCTTTAGAAACAGAATAATCGACGAAATTATTTCTTACATTCAACAAACAAGTTTATTTTTCTAAGAATTGTTCATATTCTTCTAAATAGGTTTTCTACATGCACTTGAGCTGGTACAATACGCATTTTTTCGTATTTTGATAATTTTCTTACATCAATCAATTCTTTACATTTTTTTTTCTGTGGATGACTCACAGCACACAAACGTAAACACTACAATGCAAATGAAATACTATATACGATATACGATGTTCGGATATACGATCTCTCAGAATTTCATAATAATTGGTAGTTTTGTTCCTTATCCAGGAAATATTAGACCCTTTTTATTATTTTGTCCTCAGAGTGACCATTTCTGCGTTAGGGTGGTCCGAAAAATTGCCATTTATTAAAGATAATTTTTTTAATTAAAATTCAAAACTTTTCAACATTAATTTTAACAACTAAATACGCAAATGGAAGGTAATGAAAGGTTATTCTAATCTTTTTTTTTTAAATATAATATAACAATACACCTAAATTGCGATATACATTATAAACACAAGGATTATATTTGTTTTTCTTGGTGTCGGGACCAAAGAACCTCCTCTTTTTAATAATTTTTCATGAAAATTTAAGCCTTTTTACATAACATACCAGAAAGTTGGCGATACTAAATAAAGATATTTTAGTTTTTGATTTTTTTTTTAAAATTTTTTTTTTTTTTTTTTTTTTTTTTTTTCCCCCCCCGTTTTTTTTTAAAAAAAAAAAAAAAAACCTGTTCACTACTGGGATCCCATGATGTTGAGAAGATATTTCCAATTTCAAAACATTATAATTTAAATTTGGCGCGCTGTACGCAATAAAAACATAATTAATTAGTAGTGTATTCATGCCTATGATGGGGTTGCCGTCAAAACATGCTGTCTGGAGGATCAGCATACAACACTTTACCAGGTTTATCTCTGAGTTTGTTAAGTAAACAACGACGAGAAAAAACATTACTGGTAAAAATAAGAAGTTGTGTTTTCAAAACCTCTAATTGGAAATTGATTCCCATCACATGTGGTCTTTAGGGAGTGTAAAAACAGAGATTTCACATCGCTAGAACCATTCTGTGCCATTGGCGGTGTTTGAGCGCGATCATATGCTGACATTTTTGCCAGTCAAGGTGGCGGATCCGTCCCTGCCTTGACCTAACCCGCAGTGGAATGTTTGGCAAAAGTGTCTGTGTTTACACCGTGTCCAATATATTCTCATACAAAATAAAACTCTATTTATTTCAAATCGATAATCCAGATTTTATTGATAACTTTGCCCATTATATTGCAATATCATACTGATCAACTACAGCATATGTTTTGGAATAACACCGCCTTTAACCTTCTTGACCAGCTCCAGACGTTTTTCGAAACCGTCACAGGCACAGGCACGAATTCCATCGGCATTTCGTCCCAAATTCGTTTGATTAGGGTTTTGAAATGGATCATATTAGACGCCCTGTGGTCATTTACCTTCGCCAGCATGTATGACTATACGAAATAATCCAAGGGATTCAGATCTGGTGAACTGGGAGGCCATTCATTCTTGTCCAAAAAGTCGGTCAAATTTTCTCGGCACCAGCCCTGAACGAGATTTGCAGTATGCGATGGCGCTTCGTCCTGCTGAAACACATAGTGATCATCTCCAAACACCTCTTGTACATATGGCTTGACAACTTTCTCCAAAACTTCCGTTTTATAATATACGGCATTCACTTTAACGCCTTTTTCGATGAAAACCAGTGGTTTTTGCCTCTGCACTTTGGAACCGTGGAATATTCCTATCACTCTCTGGAACAGTTCTCGAAGAGAGATCCCACAATCTGTCGTTCTGGACATTGTGGGATTATTGCAGGACAAATAACTTTTCGTCGGAAAAGATAAATACTTCCCCACCATGCCGCGACAAAAACAGACTTGCTCTTTCGAGTCGTTTCTGCTTGGAAGTTTCCGAAACTCCGTGAACCTTACGTTTCTTGAAAGCTTGGAATCCGAGGTCATTTTGCAGTAGATTGTGCATTGACGATCTCTAAACATGCAGATCTGCGGTCATTTTGCGTACAGAGCGCTGTGATTTTCGTCTAATCCGTTCCCTGACCACTTTAACAACTCGTGCAGTCCGCACCGTACGAGTACGACCGGATCTCTTCCGGTCATCCAACGAGCAGGTGTCACGCTACCTTCGGATGGTTCGGTACACAAAATCCCGCTTTACTCCGAGGTTTTTCAAATTTCTGAAAATAGCGCCCGGGCGCTCACATTTCAAAAACTGTTTTATCACCACAGCACGAAACTCCTTCATCGCTGGTAAAAGATAAACACCGAATGAAAACAATCGGACATGTATTAGTTTGATTGCTTACGTCGAAATTTTGTTTAAAACGACGAAATAAATTTATTGGAGTTGAGTTTGAATGGAATTGCATTGAATTCTATCAATTACTACGAATAAATATGGCATCTAAAATCTACTTAACGCAATGTAGTAACACGTTTGACCGGGTTTTTAGTTCGTTTTCCAACATCTTTTCAACGCTCAACAGAGATGCACAATAAAGTGTTTTAAAAACGAGAACCAATTTCAACGAACTGTAAAGATACTGTTAGCTCACGGCACTTGTGTGTATATTGTAAAAAACAAATGTATATGGTTCATTTCAGTGGAAACAAGAAGATAGCCACTTACTGAAAAAAAGGCGCCTTAGATACATTAAAGCCAATAAATGTGGGTGGGTGGGTGGAATCACCGACCGTGAAGTAATATTATGTAGTTGACTGTAGTTAGGGTGTAGGGTCCACGTTCTATTTTTTTTTTTTGGGCTCGTAAAACTTAATGATTTCTGCCATAGTATTAAGATTTCTAAGTGCTCTAGCCAAGTCAAAGGTGTTCATAAAATTTCCAATTTGAACTTTTACTGAATAGGTAATTGAAGTTTCGCTGAGCAATATTTCTGAGAAAAGTTTGAGAAAGTTTGATATTTTTTTTCTAAACTGAGATTTTTGAAGACTGATTTGGTGTTTATACTGTGGATCGGTTCAGTTAAATACGGATAGTTGACTGATAAATGCAGCAAACCACCGGTTCATAAGCCAAGAGATCAGAAAACGGCAAGTTCCAGCGTATATTTATCACTGAAAATGACCATAAGAATGTCGAAACGACCATGAAATGCAATTTTTGTGGAAGGCTAAAAATAAAATACAAAAATGTTCCAAAAACACTAACATCAATTTCATATGACAAAAAAGTTTTCGAAACTCACTGAAGCGGCAAGACAGACGCCTCCAAAAATATCATAGAACTGAAACATTTGCAGATTTGTATTGGTTGTTGGTGATTCAAAAACCAATAAATTATCGGTTTAGCTTTGAATATGATTGACAGATTGGCATAGCCCGCTAGATGGTTTTCAGCTAATTTCACTACTACTTCCTCTGTAATGTTTTAAATCCCTTCAATTTGTAACTTGAACACGATTCGAAGCACATCGAGCAGTATTTACTTCCGTTCCGACGAATTCAATGGGAATTACAGCCATTTGAATCCGAGAGAACATTTCCATGTCGATTGATCATCACAAATCAATGTGTATTGTACCGAACACACACCTTTCCTCTCAGAACACTATGCATGAGTGCTGAACGGAATGGAATCCATTCAAAGTGAAAGTATTTTTTTGTTCATCATCGACGTCGTCGTCGTCGTCGTTCACCAATCCTAGAGAAGCCCCCTTAAAGCAGTAAAGCCACTTTGCTCGTTTTCTTTTATGTAGCTACCAGAAAATTTCATAGATAGCTTCATCGTCTCAGAGACAACTATGTGATTGCGATCTTCCACTGCTACTGCCAAGTTCATCTCGGTAGCTATTTTTCGGCTTCTTGGCTTTAGATAACACATATCATCCTAGACCTTGCTTGCAACCACCTAGCCATATACATACTCGTGAGCTCCCATTAATGTGGACCCATTCGTTTAGTCTCGCCGACATGGCAGAAGAATTTCATCCAGCACAGACTGAGACAAAGCAGGGTTGGTCGTCTTTGAAACGGTAAGTTAATGCAATAAACACTTTGAGGATGACTTTAACCACACTCCGTACGCCGAGTATCAGAAAGGAATAAATTTCAATGGTTATTGCAAAATTATGCAAATGGCGCGCGAGCAATAACGATCCGGTAGTTATCGTCTCGTCCAAAGACGGAAAAAAGACAGAGCGCCGGATTCCCATGGAGCCGCATGGTGATTTATAGGTAGCGTACGTACACATTTATTTTCTTAGGGTCGAGATTCGGCTAACCAACCGGAAATTCACCCAAGGTTTCAGCCAAGCTGGAATTCCGTGTGTACTCGTCTAAGGTCGACTAAGCTCGTCGTCGTCTCAGTCGGAAAGCAATCACAAGCCAGTCGCCCGGTTCCGGGAAGAAAGCAAATCAATTTTTCTCCCACGGATCTTTTCCCGCTCGATGCCGCTGACCGTGAACGTTTCGAAGCCAACGCGATGTGAATCCATGCGATGGAGGATGAGTTTGGCGAAACATTGGAATTTCATTAGGTTCAAAATCCTTTCCAACATTACGATCGGGGGCGTCGCGAACATATACATGCATGAGTAATATTGGGTGTATTGGGTTTGAATAACCATAAACAATTCATTCGGAGTCCGAGTTAATGGAGAATTTAAGTTTGGTTTTCTAGTTAAGCTGGGTATGCATTTCTTTTTCTCTCGTGACATAAGTGAATAGCATATTACAATAAGCTTATTGCCTGCCATCAACATAGTGTTCTAAATATACTTCCAAGGTAATTCATTGAGAGGTTCTGATGTTAGTACGATTTTTGAATTAGTAAGCATGTAGTAAAAAGAAGAAGAAGACCATCCCTTGCAAAATAACCAGACGATGTTTGATACAATGTATAAACTAAATTTTCGATATCCGAAAGGTATTGTGGTGATCAAAATTCTTCATGCGAACACTTCCGGAAGGGGGATAAATACAACAAACAAGGATGAGGAGTCAACCTCAAAGAAATCAACGCAATTCCAGAAAAGTGAGTCTTATGGCACACTAGCGAAATATGGTGAGATCTGTCCAGTTGTAATTTGTATGTACAATATATACGCGCCAAGTTTGATTATTTTTTTAACCAGGTAGTGTGATTGCTTTACCGTTATCCACATGAAACCGGTCATGTTTACATGCGGGTCCTATTGCATGTGAAAGTAACCTCGGAATGGGTCATTTCGACTCAAGGCGATTCATTTCCCGATAACTTGTTCTAAAGGCTAATTTTCAAAATATCATGTATGATGAAATTGCAGTGTTAGATTAATTTTAAAAATTTGCCTCACAGTGTGTGGTCATCTAAGACGTGAGAGCGGAATAGCCGAACATTCCAAATCATTCAGCATTGCATATAATTTAAATATGACATTGAATATAACGCTTTCAATATTACATTTAGGGCAGCATACCTTTTGGAAAAGTTGAAGGATTAGCCAAGAGCTACAATTTCATCATACACCATATTTGGAAATTCAGCTTCTGAAACAAGTTATCGGAATATTAAGCCAACTGAGTTTAAATAATTATTCGCAGCACTGGACGTGACTCCTAACACATTCTGAATGAATCCAAGTCCAAACAGCAGGAATGCCAACCGGCACATCAGAAGGATGCCAGTAAGGTCCTGATTACGGCATACTAGCTGCCAACTGGCTGAATGTATTAAAACTATTGTAGCCTAGATTGTAGCAGTCTTGACGCAGTTATTCTCTTTTTAAAATATCTAGAAGATTCTCCTACGTCGAAGAAGTCGTCAATCAACGAAAGGGTACGAACACATGATGTCAGTGGCTCATAAAAACCGGAATCTGGTCAGCAGGAGAGATGACGATCTAAGTTGTCTTCCCACTCGAAAGTCAATGCAAAACAGAAGTACAGGTGCGTCGATTTCACCGTTCACTATCTTTGCGATAAGGGTAGCTTGTTGAATATTTCGGTTACGGTGCAGCGTGTCGAGTCCTAGCAGCCGGCATCGTTCAGGATACGGAGGAAGATCTTGAGGATTACGCCAGGGTAGGCGTCTGAGTGCAATGCGTATGAATCTACGTTGAACACGTTCAATTTTGAGGTCACATGACAGTTGATACGGAGTCTAAATTACCGCAGCTTTTTCAAGAACCGGATGAACAAGTGCACAGTAGAGTGCTTTGAGGCAGTGAGGATCGGTGAAATCACAGGAGATTTTAGAGATGAATCCCAATTGTCGTGAAAATTTCTTGATGATGGTGCTGATGTGCTGATTAAATGTAAATTTTTCGTCCAGTGTCACACCCAAATCACTGACCTCGAGGACATTCCCATCAATTTGGTAGTTAGAAGTTATGGGACGCATTGATCGGTGGAACGTGATAGCAACACATTTAGTAATGCTTGTCACGAGTTTATTCATCTTACACCAGGTGGAAAACATGTCTAGTAGCTCCTGAAGCCGGTAGCAGTCCTCAATAGACCTCACCAGCAGGTAGATTTTCAAATCGTCTGCGTATATGAGTACGTAGTTCGATCCTAGCAACAAAGCAGCATCGTTGAAGAACAGCGCAAATAGCAAGGGCCCCAGGTTACTGCCTTGCGGGAAGCCTGAATTATTATTAAACGTACTGGAAATAGCTGAATCACTCAGAACACGACCCGTCAAGTAGCTTTCCAGTCATACCACAAGTCGCTTTGATGCACCTAGACGGGATAGTTTGCACAGAAGTATTATGTGATCAATTACGTCAAAAGCGGCCTTCAAGTCCGTATATTCGGCATCCACTTGATTTGCATTTTCAATCTGCGTAATACAGGGACTAGTGAAGTCCAGAAGGTTCGTTGTTGCAGAACGGCCTGGCATAACTCCATGTTGATTGTCTGAAATGTATTGTTTGGTACAGCCAAGAATGACATTACTAACGACTATTTCGAATAGCTTCGATCCCGCAGATAGACTGGTAATTCTTCTGTAGTTCTTCACATTTCTTTTATCTCCTTTCTTGAACACGGGGAACATAAAAGATTGTTTCCACAGAGCGGGGAACTTCTGTTGCTCAAACGATTTGTTGAAGATGTGGCCAAGAGGAGTTGCTAAGGAAGCAGCACAGCGATAAAAGATAACAGCCGGTACACCATCAGGCCCGGGCGAATGCGAGCTTTTCAGTTTCCTAGAAGCAGCAATGGTCTTGTCCGAAGTGAAATCAAACCCATCAGCAGGTAAATAGGAAGCTGCCAAAGTCCAGGTCAAATACATCAGCAGGTAAATTAGAAGCTGCCACTTCAGCTTCTTGTTGAAATGTGAGGCCAGAGGAGAATACAGACGTGAAATGCTTGGCAAACAGTTCGCATGATTCTTCAGCTGAAGATAATTCTGATTCGTCTAGAAATACATTTGGCGTGAAGCGATACGTAGATCATGTCATCGTTGCAGCAGAAATGGCGTGAAGACCAGAGAGCGTCGGGCCACGATCGGATTAGGACAGATCCACCGTCGGGGACTATGGCGAGTAGTTCGAACGTTACATAGAATCAGTGATGGTCGTCGGGGCGCCTGCGAGCCGGAAGTCATCCTCTACCGGAATCGCTGGACCGACCATGGCACTTGACCGACCATGAACGAATCACCGGTTTCGGGAGCACTTCAATCGTCGGGGGAGTTCACTGTCGAAATAGGCTAGGGCCATCCCGGGTCTAGGTCGAGTAGTGCCGGTCTCTCTACCGGTATTGTAGAACTTTGTCGACCACTGCCGGGGAAGTCTTCGTCGAAGTAGGAAAAGAGTACGAACGACGTCAAAAAGGTGTAGAGGTTCTGAGAAGCCCCTTCCACCCCTCAAAGTAATACCATGAGGTAGTTCCGTGGCAGGATGAAGGGAGGAACATCAGAATTGAGGCTAAAAGGCTAACCAAAGTGGCCTGATACAGAATTGTTTTCCCCTTACTGAAGCGAGCTAATGTAATTTTGTGGAGGGAGAAATGATAAATGGAAATTTTCAAAATGTACTTTCCTTTTCTCATTTCTCCCTCCACAAAATTACATTGCTCAGTATTCCACCTCACCCAAATCATCCGGCATTATCAACATACTGTCTCCACGCATCACCCTCCAGCCTACTAGTAAATCTGCAAACCACTTCACAAATCTTCAAATATGATCCTCTTTGACACATTCCAGTTTCGGCGGTCGATTTCCTAGAAGGGAGCGGAATCTTTGTAACAGGTGGCAACCCACGTAACCTTTGCCACCATCCGTATAAAAATGTGACGTCGTTTCAGTCGCGGTTTTCCGGAATCAACCGGATTTTAATTGAAACTCACCCACCCTCTCGGGTTGACCCGAATTCGCATAATATAATTAGACACTTCTCCCGGTGAACATTGCAAATGCAAACAAAAAACGGTCACATTAAATTTCCGCCATTCGAATCCTAAATCAACAACAGCCGGTCGTCGTCGGCGACGTCGTCGGTGTCTGTTGTTACAATGCGACAGATGATTTCTTTCTCTACGAATCATTTTCGTCGTAAAAAGCATTGTTCTTTAAGGAATTTGCTTCTGCAGAGTGCGAGGTCTACCGCCGGGCCAAATGATTTATTGTTGAAACTGATCAAAATTCTGGTCGTGGATTTTTATGGAATATGAACGAGCGAGAAAAAAAATTGAACGGAAGGCGAATTCCGTACCGGAAGCTGGGAATCTGGGAGGTTTTTGTTCGGATGATGGATAGCAACGCAGGAATTGGCGTTGATTGTTTATTGCCGTTTGGGGAGGATGGAGATTATGCCTTTCATTAGGTGAAGCGCGCTGTGGGACGATAAATTTATCATTATTTTTATAATTAAACACATTAATCTGTTATTTGAACGACCAGCAAATCACGATAGGTGTGTCCAATATTTTCCACATCCTTCAGCCACAATTACCAATGTTTTGACAGTTCAAACAATTCGGGTATATCCTTTGTCAGAAATCTATCAGCACGTCGAGTTGTGCCGGAAAACTTCGGCCACAGCAAAAACTTCTGTCGATAAATCTCCAACAACTTTCAACCTTACAAGGTCACTTCCATACCAACTGAAAACAAGGCACAGGAAGACACGATTATTGATTTATGTTACAAAACTTCTTCCCTCCATTCGGACCTTGGTCTTCCCCTTCCGCTGCATCATTTAAAGGCCAATCAATGGACGGCAAAAAGGCTTCGGTTGAACAAAAGCCAAAAACTGGGTTTCCTCTGCCATTCCCGTTTGGCGATCGATGCGACTAATTGAACAACTCTCTATCTCTCGGAAATTATGTCTACAGTCAAGCATATGGCTGTATCCAAAGCTGCAACCCACTTCCTCCCTCCGGAATATGTAGACTGTGTAGGTATTGCAAACACAAATCAAGAAACGCTTGCAGGGGAGGGTCAGTTGTGGGTCCATGTTGCTATGTCTGTTTGCATCTGAGTCATCATCAGCGTCAACGCCTTCACTCGTCATGTTGATTGAAGATTGACTCACAAAGAAGGATGATTCGAAGGTCACTGGAAGTCAGACTTAACAAACAAAGCAGCATGCCCAGATCCATCAACTTGTAATATTTCTGGCCATAATTGATTGAATCTTGCACACATTCCGAGAGTTCCGGATGCTGTTCCCATGCAGCTGGGAATTCGATTTGGGTCTGGGAAATATCGGATAAGGCATACTTTCAGAGGCCTGATTTAATGAAATCATCACTAGGCTACCCTGGAGAGAGAGAAAGAGGAGCCGAGGAAATGCCCCAACCAATCAGGATTGCTATCACGAATCTAATAAGGGTGGGTGACGGCAGCAATGATGATCCACAAAAGGATAGAAGAACAAAGCATACATGTTCTGTGTACACACATACGGACACATACAAACAAGCAGTCCCTCCTCGGTGCGATACAATTTTATGGAGTTGATTCGCAAGCATGTGTGCACAGCATTGGTTAGATGTGGTTTCCGATGGATGTTGGATTGTTGATGATGGGAAATGGAGTTTACAAAAAAAAAAACAAAGAGTTACTAGTTATTACCTAGAAAAAGAATATCGTTGAAATTTGAACTACTTCAGATGACTAATTTGCGATTTTCATAATTCAAACTTTCAAGTTAGTGTCCTTATTAAACAAATTTCCACTTGAAAGACGAGATTTGAGCATTCGAACAGTTGAACGCTATCGTCAGAAAACTCCCACCTAAAACTAACGGGTGTCCACTAAAAAACATGAATGATTCCAACACTTTTGATCAGAACAAACATTTTCGCAGAGAAATGCCTCCATAGGTGAATGAATGCTTACACCTTCCAGAAATTTGCTAAACACGTTATTTTGCTGTAACATTGGCACCCTTCCAATTGAATGTTTGGGAAACAAATTTCCATGGAATTTAAAAAAAAACAAATTGCTCACAAGTTTTATCACCCCAAAACATGACCCTATGTTAAATTTGTGCTCAACCATGTCCAATTGAGCCCAAATGTGACATAAGGGCATATTTTGGGCCAATTTCATGAACTTTTGTTTTTTTTTATCGTCTGCAAAATTCAAAGTCCCAAAAATTTTCTCAGCAAAAGATAGATTAAAAACTTTTTTTCAATATAACATAAATAGATCTTGGGGTACTATGCATTATTAAGTCATTTGGCATCAAATTCCAAAACAAATCTTCGATTTTTCCTTTCGACTTTTTCATAAACCACGTATTCATTTTTGAAAATCCTTGCACCCCCGACCCCGAAATTTTGTATGGAGCGTAGACTTTAGTCGGAGTTAGTTTTTTTTTCAACGAGAAACTCTTCACCGTACAGCAGTTCGTGAATAAGCAGAATGACAGAGTTTGTTTGCCACAAAGATCGAGAACCTATGCCGATGTGCTGACGGCCACCAGGCGACAGAAACCAGCATCGATGATGGTTTGGGCCGGAATTACCCATGATGGCCGGAGTCCGCTGATTATTGTCCCTAAAGGAGTGAAGATCAACCAAAATACATATCGGGAACTAATTCTACAGAACGTCATCGTCGTACCGTGGGCACTTCGTCGTTTTGGTTTAAGGGATTGGGTTTTCCGTCAGGACTCGGCGCCGACTCACATAGCGAAGAAAACCCAAATGTGGGTTGCGGAATATTTTCCAGGGTTCACTTCTAGCTCAGAGTGTCCGGCGAGTTCGCCGGACTGAACCATATGGACTTTGCGGTCTGGAGTATGTTGGAGGCCGAAGTCTGCTCTAAAAAAATTGAAGGTGTGGAAATCCTGAAGCGACATCTGGTGGCAGCCTTTGATAAAATACCACAAGAGCATCTGCGGGCCTCGTAAGATGTGTTCCTCGGTCATCTGCGGCTAGAGGTTAAACTCAAGGGCGAACAAGTTGAACTTGACCAGTGAATTTTCAAAAAGTGATTTGTTTTCAAGTGGAGTTGAGTGAATTTGAAATAAAATGTTTTTGTTTTGATCAATTTATCTGTTTATGTCAATGTAAATAGCACTTCAATTGCCATACCCTGTAAAATCCTTGGGGTACAAGGATTTGTAGTTATCATCCAGGGAACCTTCCAACAGCAGGCTTATTGTAGGATATTTGGAGGATAGCTACAATTTTCTCCATTTTAGGAGATAAAATTGTTCCTGGCATCCATGGAAAAAGGCGACTGTCGTCACGCTCTGCTTGCTGCGCAAAATGTTCAACAGCAAGGGTTTGGTGAAGCTGCCAGAAAGTCCCGTTGTTCGAAGTCTGACATCTGCAATACTCTGCGGAAGGAGGGAATCGTATTTAGAAAGAAAACCAGATCCCTAGAATACACTGAAGTGCAAATCCAAACCGAGAGATCCCAATGCCGCTGGATGACCCACAAGTACGGCGAAAAGTCTTTCATTCTGGACGACGAATTTGCCCCTATCGAAGTACCGGATAACCGTAAAACTACCAATTCTACAATGAAGACAAATCTACTACTCCTCCAAAGATGATGAACAAATTCAAGCACAAGCACAAGTTGTACATTATAATAGCCATTAAGGGAATTTCACAACCAAAGTTCAAATCAAGCGATTTGGCCATCAACCAGAAAGAGTGATTGCAGAAAACAGTCATCTCATTTCTTCGAAAGCTAAGCCAAGAAAACATTTCTAGAGAGGCAAAATATTTCATATGTACCATAAGACTCAACGAATAAGCCTAGTGCTTCTCTGCGGTGTGTCTCACCATCAACGTCAGCAAGGCAAAATCAGTGGAGAAAGTCGAAAGCTTCCAACATCTTGGCAGCCAGATAGTGTCAGACGGTGGGACTAATGTAGATCCAAACAGATAGCGCACCAAAATCCGCATTTTCAAATCTAACATGAAATCTATGTTGGCATACCGCTTGCATAAAAAACAAGAGACAAAGTTCACCGATTTTTCGTGCGATTATGCTTCCACCTGGTGGTGGGTCTACCGGTGAATCGTAAGTAGGCTACATAAAGAAAAAGAAATTGAAAGCTTTATCAGTTTGGCGAATTACCAGCAAAATTTGCAATTACCGCCAGCTCCACCCCGGAGCGAAGAAGTCCATCACCGTATCGCACTTTGTGTTGGCCAGATACAAACGAGCGGCCATATACAAGATCCTGGAGCTCCTGGAGAAAGGTGTGAGCATCGACCGCTAGCCATATTCCGATCGTCCGACGGTTTTGCCGGTCGACCGCATGGTGCAGCAGGCCCTGAAGCGGAAGACAGCTGGCAAGGTGGCGAAATGCCTAGTAGCAAACTTGTAACAATCAAGTTAAGGTGACTGCTTTGTGACTCAATGAAGTCACCATCAAGTCGCTGCAACCGTTTTTGACCGCTGTGTGCTGCTTGGGAACCTTCCGGTCAACACGTATTTGGCCAACATGGTCATCGTCATGAGGAAGCAAAAGTCGGGGCCGGCCGTGTTAGAAACGCAAGCGCAACGTGGTTGTGATCATGGACGACGAGGCGTACATGACGCTCGATGGCAATGACTGTCAGCCTATTTCACGTCCGCCAGGACGGAGGTGATCAGCGACGTGACGTACATCTCCCACACGAAGCTCCCGAAGAAGGTCATCTTGCGGCTGACAATCAGTGAGAAGGGGATGTCGAAGCCGGTCTTCTTTTCTTCGGGAATTGCGATCAACGGGGAGGGGTGTACATCACGAAGTGGAAATTGCGGACGTCATATTAAGAAACACCAGCCGGAAGACGATCTAGCCTTGGCATATTACTCGAAGCGGTCGCTGGAAGTGATGAAGCGTTTGAAGATCCAAGTCGTCCCCATGAACGCAGCCTCCCCCCCCCCCCCCCACCCTCCATTTTATTGTGCCACAGCTGCACCCAATTGAAAAATTTCTGGAAGCTCTGAAGCGGAGGATCAAAGGAACTGATCAATAACTTACCAGAGAGTTGAAGAATTAGCCAACATTTTTCTTTTCGACAGCTATTGTCAAAGTTCCGGTCAATTGCCATAAGACCGCCCCACAGGAAGTGCCTTCATTTTTGTAAAATCATGAAGTAATACAGAAAAAAGGCCAACATCAACATGGAATTAAAGGAAGTCGACAGAAATGAGCCCAAGTCAAGCAGCCGTTCAGGATGAACATATTTTTGCAAAGGAATGCAGAACACTTAAGTTAATATGTAAGCCAAAAGACCGGAATCCAACAAATCTACCGCAGTCCTCCGGTCAAGACTGTTTTTTTTTGTCTAAAGAGTGAGTCGATAATTATTGCGACACTTTCAAACTTGCGTATCTTCTTCATCAATGACCGAAATTAACACATTTTACCCAGTTTCTTTTGAAAGTGTATTCTTTACAGTTGTCAGTTGTCATTCATTGAGATTCCAGTCAAAATGGAAGAGAATCATCAAGCCATGTCAAGGGTCTTCCAAAGGTTCCAGGAACGAATAACATTGGACCACAAGCCCGAAGTTGGACGATAACTGGGAACAAATCCTAAAAAAACGAGAGAACGCTCATAGCTCATTTCAAGCGGAATCCAAACACTTTGACGCATGAGTTGGTATACAAGGATAATTGGAACCAAGCAGCTCACCCACAGGATCAAGAGTATCTGGAAAATCGTTGTGGCAGCCGTCCACCATTAATGTTCCTATATAATAGGTACACACTTAAAACTTATAAATTTTACTTGAAACGTCAAGGAACGTAAGCAATCATTTTTCGAGTACTTTTTCAAACAGGCGTATCTGATTTTGTAAACATTGAGGGGAAGTAAGATTCAAACGTAAATTTATCAAAACTCGCAACACCCTCACAGAAAGTAGCATCACCATCATGTTAGGGAAATGTTATTCCTTGTGTT
Organism: Aedes koreicus; assembly: GCA_024533555.2. NCBI lineage: Eukaryota > Metazoa > Arthropoda > Insecta > Diptera > Culicidae > Aedes > Aedes koreicus. The sequence goes on from JAHHFK020000581.1 coordinate 211,129, forward strand.
GGTGGCCCTAGTTTGCATGAAACTGCTGAAGGTTTCAAGAATTTAACGTTTGAATCTTACGCCCCCTCTTTGCAACTCGACGAAAGGTTTGCATGATTGAATTATTTTTTTCGTTTTTTTTACTGATTCTTATGTCCTAAAGGCTGCTCGCTTTTGTCAATGTCAGAGCACAGAAATTTACATGACTTTTTGGTAGTGTGTAAGCTGGAACACGGACCGTATGCCAATATTGACTAAGCTCAGTTTGAAGGTATAAGTTAGTGTTTTTTTTGTCGACCTATTCTTTTCTACAACATTTTTCAGTGGACACCCGTTAAATCGGAAACACAAAGAATACTTAGAACACCGCCGATCCGTTGCTGCAGTCAACCAGCATTGGACCCCGACCACGCTCGCTCCGATGTTGAGATGCTGGTGTGGATTATTCGATGAGAATTTGATTCGATTTTGATTTAAGGTTACCCCATGTGGACCGGGAGCAAAGTGGAAGTCAAAAGTTAAAGCGATCCATCGGTTGTTGGAGGGAAAATGAATGTTCAAAGGATCCATCCAGCTATGATTAATGAAGACGTTCGAAAGTGACGGGTGAACGGTTGTAGAGGGCGCAGTGACGTGGAAAGTTTCAATATTTCCTCCAAACGTGGCAGCTGCGCTGGAGTGCTTGCCGGTGATTTGATCAAAAAAAAATTTCTTTGTATTTTCAGCAAAATCGTGCAAAAACACAACTCACTCAACCCGAGGAAAAGACATGCGGAAAAAAGCTCGTTAGTGTCCCAAGATTCAAGCCAAATGGAATATTGCCAACTTCGGGGGAAAAAATCCTACCATTCAGCTCGTGATTGAAGCGAGTCTGTAAGGCCAATCGACCTTTAGGGCCGTTTTTTGAGTTCCGGTACCTTCCCGTAAATCAAGAACGATACGAATAAATCATCCATTTGGGCGTGCGAAAATCCAAGGTCGCCCAATGCGAAAAGGAAAAACCAAGAGACGGTCAATTTTCCATTTTAATAGGTGGGCTTTTTCTCACGGGTGCCGTCGTCGGTCGGTCGGCCGTTTGGTCGGCGCCGAGTGAGCAAGGCCCGGTGTATAATGGAAGCATTTTCTTGCGTTCTTTTGCGTGAAAATTTCTCCGAATGAATCGGAACGAAAGAAAGCACGCAAACCAATGCGCGATGCTTTTCAGCGGTTGTACAACAATGACAATGATGGGAAAGATTTGGCAGGAGGGATTATTTTGCTATGGCACAAGATTGTCTCCGGTTTCATCAGGACGGTAGGCGGACATGAGTTGTGTCATTTATCAAGCTCCGAAAAGCCCTTCAAAAACCCGTTGGAGCAGGAAAGGCTATTATTGAAGAAGGTGTTTGGGCTGATGAAATTGATGAGTCGATTTTTTTGTTGGGTAGTCAATTTAATTTGGTGCGAAAGATCATTTGTTAATTGGCTAGAAGGTGGAATACTGTTCAACCTGATCAACGAGTTTCATCTGCAAATAGACTGCTTTTAGCTGAATAAATATAATCGTTCATCACAGCTGAACAGCCATGGATGATCCACAAAGTCAAAGATAACTCACTAATGGGTGCAAACGCGACATGCAGAAGAACTAATTTAAAAAAACATCTTTTTTTAGTTCGTTCAGTCGAAAGACTCAATCACGTTAGCTCTGCGGAGCCAATTTTTCATTTATTGTAATACAAAGAATAACTCAATACTAATTACTCAGTGTCAGTGTTAACTGGAGCTCATATAGGGTAATATTTTTAAAGGAATAATATTTACTTCACCATCTAAATTTTCTAATTTAGCTCCGATTTAGGGTGTTCCGGAAATTTCGGATTTGCTGTTCTGCGTGGCTTTAATTGAAAATTCCAGAGAAAAAAGACATGGAACCTCTTTCTTGAAGCACTTAAATTAAATCATATAGCAGAACTTGGTTAGACCATTCCAATTGTAAGACACGTTCTGTTTCATCTGCATCAAACGCACAAAATGTCTCACAATAAATAGTGCACAGCTCAAAGAAATTTCGTAATGTTTAGGGCAAGACATGGAACCTCTTTCTTGAAGCACTTAAATTAAATCGAATAGCATAACTTGGTGAGACCATTCCAATTGTTAAACACGTTCTGCTTCATCTGCATCAAACGCACGAAAATATAATCTGCCACTATCACTTGGTCTATTGGTCTTTGAAATGGGTGAAAACAGGAGAGAGATTCGTGACAGAAGGATTGTTTTACTCTTATGGGCTGAATGGAAATTGAAGATTTTGATTGCTGTCTACCGGTTCCCGTATTGAACCTATTCAAACAGTAAAAGATCTTCAGGTTCAGGGCAGTGGTAGACCAGCCCAAATTATGGACGCAAAAGGACTTCGTTCTCTTTCTCGTGCCTTCAAGGATTCACAGAGCCAACGGGATGCCACAAAAAAAGTTCAACTGTTCTCACCAGTATATCTGTAAAACATTGAAAAGAGTCGGAATAAAGGGCCGAAAGAAGATAAGAGCCCCGGAATACACTGACGAACAGATTTCGATGCAAAAGTAACTAACAAGTACGTAGTTAAATATTGGTACTGATATAAACCAACGGTAAAGATGCCATTGGCGCCATTTACTAAGTGTGATGATGGGTTAGTTCATTGGAATGATAAGGTAATTTAAAACAATCAAGGGCAAATACGGTCCGATTTAAACCAACAGAAAAGATGCTAGCAAAATGTGATAGTGGTTTTTCATTGAAAAGACAAGATATTTTTTAATGACGCTTAAGAGTCGATACAGTGACGCCCAAGCAGCACACAAGGGTCAAAAATGGTCAAAGCAACTTGATTGTGACTTATTCGAGTCACAAAGCAGTCACTTTAACCGTTTCGAAACAAGTGTGCTACTAGGGCGGACAACACAATAAGACCCAAGAACGATTTTCATATAAAATGGTCATGTTTGGAGGCTTGTCTTTCACTTTCCCGTGAAGTAATTGAACTGAAATTTTGGCAATAGCCTAGAAATAACCTGAATTTTCATCTTTAATAAATTCATAATTTTTCATTCACCACTTCAGAAACTACAGACACCACCTACGACAAAACAATAAGACCTCCTTTTGATATCCATAGTTTAGAGCATGTTGATGAGTGTGAATTACGATCTATAGTATACGGATATTAAAATGACCCGTGCATCAATAATCAAAATTCAGATACTCAAATTCGAACATCCTTTATGGAAATCAAAAAGTGGTCTAATTGTTTTGTCGTATGCGGTGTCTGTAACTTTTAATGTGGTGAATGAAAAATGATGGATTTAATGCAGATGAGAATTTAGGCTACTTCTGGACCACAGCCGAAATTTCAGCTCAATTGGTTCTCGAGAAAATTAAAGGCAAACCCCCTAACATGACCAAGTTTGTTATTAAACGGTCGAGGCCAATCTGGACTGATTTAAAACAATAGAAAGAATGTTGTTGGGGCCACTCAGATGTTATGATAGTGGTTTTTTATTTTGAAGACAGCGTTATTTTTGATAGCGCTTAAAATGCGATTTGGACAGATTTCTACCAACAGTAAGGATGCTGTTGGGATCACTCTCAAAATGTGATGGTGGTTTTTAAAAAAGGCAAGATTATTTAATATGTTCGAGGGTCAGTTTGGACACATTTAAAACAACAGTAAAAATGCTCTCACAAATTGCTATGGTGGGTGTTCATTGGGAAAATAATGTAATTTAACAACACTTAAAAGCCGACTTAGACCGATTTATACCAACAGAAAAGATGTCATTGCGTAATGTGTTAAGTGCGTGGCGTGGGATCTCATTGGCAAGACAAGGTTATTTAAAAACGCTTGAAAGCCACCTTGGACTAATTTATACCAACAGTGAGGAAGCTTTTGGGTCCACTCACAAAGTGTGATGGCGATTTCTCATAGTGAAGACAAGGGTATATAAACCGTTCGAGGGCCAATATGGACCGATTAAAACCAACAGTAAGGATGCCGTTGGGGCCACGCACAAAGTGTTATAGTGGTTTTCCATTCGGAAGACGAGGTATTTTTAAATGACGCTTGAGATCCGATGATTTGGACCCATTTTAAACAACAGTAATGGTGCTGCAGGGGCCTGTCGCAAAGTGTGATGGAGGATATTTATTATAAACCGATCGAGATCGATTTCGACTGATTTAAAGCAACATGAAAAAATCTGTTGGCGCCACTGACAAGGTGTAATGGTATGTTTTTTTTTATATCGGAAAAACAAGGTAATTAAAAAAAAAAATGCTTATTTGGACCGATTATTATCAACTATAATAATGCTGCTGGGGCCTCTCACAAAGTGTGATGGTGGTTTGCTTCAATGGGAAAACAAGATTTTGAATAACACTAAGTAGCCGCTTTGAACCGATAAAGACCAACTGTAAGGATGCTGTTGGTTTTTTTATTGTGAAGACAGGGTAATTTTTAATACCGCTTAAAAAACGATTTGGATCGATTTCTACCAACAGTAAGGATGCTGTTGGGGCAACTCACAAAGTGTGATGGTGGTTTTGATAGGGAAAACAAGATTATTTAATATGTCCGAGGGTCGATTTTAATCGATTTATTCAACTCAATCATCCACTCAAAACTTGTGAAGGTAGATAATTGCTGTTGGGACCTCTTACAAAATGTGTTTGAAGTTTTCAGTTGGAACGAAAAGGGTTATTTAAAGCGTTCGAGAGCTGATTTGGACCAATTTGTACAAACAGTAAGCGTAACGATAGGGAACGCGCAATCACGGCGGTTAATTTAGAATAACAAATGATGTTGCTCGTGCGCTTCTTTAGTTACTGGCACAATGAAAAACACGCAAGGGAACCACAACACAACCGCATTTGTCACGCTCCAATCTTACACTCTGCATATTTCAAATAGATGAGGTATCAGAAAAAATACACCACGTGTATTTTCAAGATAATATTTCTGGGTGTATATTATGAAAAAATGTACTGTGAAGATGAGCGTTGTGAGAATAGAAACTAAAAAAAAGACAATTCATTTGAATTCCAGGTTTCGATTAGAATCTTTTCCAAAATTATTGGAATATTTGAATTCCTGATCCTGAAAAAAACGATAATTTGCTACTTTTTTCAAATATTCTCAATAACCATAATTTTTGGGATAGATTTTTTTGGGATAGAAAGCGCAAACTTTACTGAATGACAATCCTCATAATTTATCCTAAGCCATAAGTTCCTGCACCAGTTCATCTTTTTATCGTTCATTGCTAGTATTTTGCCACCCGAATATAAATTGTTGGGAAAGAGTGTTTTTTCCGCTTTATCGCGAGTGAATTGAAGATTATTAGCATGTTTGAAGTTCGATATAGAGTCGCCTGATAGCAGGGTATGTTGTTTATTGGCAGAGTATGGAGTAAAACAAATTTATAACAAAAAGAAAACAAGTGTAATGTAGATAACGACCATTTGCTGGTCAAAAGCAGCGAAAGATGTCAACACGCATGAGCGTGTGGGTGGCTGGCACTTATTTTCTGATGCACTCACCACGTGGTAAACAGAGTTTTGTAACGCTGGTTGCATATTTAACGGGCGGTTTAGCAATTTTAATGCTTGCCCTTAGATGGTCGCGAGTGCATGAAATTAATTACAAATCAACGTCAACCATTTTAAGAATTACGAATGAACAAGCTACTGTTATTTTCGAGGCGGCCTTTGGTGAGATCAATCTGATTATAAATATATTATTTTCAAATAATGCCAAATATGTGCCTGGTTTCGAAGTTTTTAAATTTGCAAATCTGGAATGATGTTGCAGTACCCTTATCCAAATGATATCGGTAATGTTTACGTGTGGGGCTTGTATTATTATCACTTTTTAGCTACCGGATACCGGAAGCTGCTTTCAATGGTCACTTTAAAGATTGTTGCAAACAGATTTCTTTAATAATACCCGTGTATCTTTGTGTTCATCCTTTAATTGTTTTAATCGCAAAATATTCATAAATGTTTGCTGCGAGTCGATTTCGACTGAAAATAGTCACATAGAAGTTGCCTCATCTGATTTTTTACATATGTAATTTCTAATCAACGAATCTAGTTGAAGAAGACCTTTAGATTGAAAAAGAATTCAAAGATCAAGTTTTTTTTTTTAAATACTATCAAAGCACACATGAAACTTGAATGTCAAATAAGCCAATGAATGAATCCCAATGTTATTAATCAAATCAGATGCAGAACAACACTTTTTGGGTTGTAGTCGGTGTATTTTGTATTCAAATGACTCGGGAGAGATGCTCATACATTAATCTCATCACGCGCAATTCATCTTACTCTGCATCAAAGGTTGATTGTGATTAAACGTAAGTAAACATATGAAACAAAAAAAAAAACAATCCATTTACTCTAAAAAATTTTGATTCAGCGTTGGATGATTACAGGACCATGATATAATTATGGGAATAGTTACCCTTTTATAAATAGCTGAAATGAAAAGGTTCTAGATTTTGAACGGACTTAGCAGTGAACACGTTCGATTAATTGACGAGGCAGAAGTTATTAGACGGATTATTCACCTAAAATTTGTGATATGAAGGTCTTGAATAGTCTCGGCTCTCGCCCAGTTGCTAATGGCGCAACGAAAAATAAAATCATGCTGAAAATGGCTGGGTTCAATTCCGAATGTTTTTTGGATTTACTTCAATTGCTGTCATTTGTATATACATCGCTAATATATAAGTTATCGGTCGTAAGCACTGAAAACTAAAACGAATTGCTTCAAAACTATAAACTGAATGATTGCCAAACACCACCCAGATGAGAACATTCGATTTGTTGAGTCCTCTACTTAGCAGAACAAGACAAATTTTCTTATAAAAAAATTTAAGTCTCTAAGTTACTCCTGTTACAATGCGTTACAATGAAACTGTGATTGCAAGTTAGATAAGAAAAAGTGACTAAATTGCTGCTAAGGTAAGTCATGAGCTAAATGTGCCTTAATGTACCATTCATCGCACCCGTGTATTTATTCTGAAAGCTAGTTTTTATTTTATTTATCAATTTTTCACTAATAATAAGCCTGTTCCCAATCAACACTGCTAGTCCTATCAAGGTTCTAAGAATGCTTTAAGTTGAAATTCAAACCAAGATCTAATAAAACGCTCATAAGCCCAAAATTGTTAGTTGGATTGTGTGATTTGTCTTATTTTTGCTTTGCGAGTCAAATAAGATTCAGTTTACCTCGATTACGACATTTCTAGGATAACAGCTATCATCGAATATGTCCGAACGTTGTCATCAAGATTATTAACTAAAATAACTAGCTCGTAGCAACAAATAAGTAAAACGAACTTTTTCGAGTAAACTACCGGAGGGCAATTTCGCAAAATCTTTGGTAGGATCAAGATAGATGACGTTCACATCGACAGACCAAAAAGTTTGTGCTAGCCAATGAGATACGTTAGGAGTTGAGCCCTTCTTCCTTCATGAATTCGAATGAGATTTCAGCATATCTATCTAAATATCTTCAATTCATGATGCCACAAGCCCACAAGGACACAGCTCGCCAAACATAATGTCAACCAACACAGACCAGCATTTACCACCGACATTTCGCAAGCGATAATTTCAACAGTATCTAATAACCTTGAGCACGTGATTACGGATTTGTCAGAATTCCCCTACAGCATCATCAACTTGTTGACACTGTGCCTCCACTATTCGGAAAAGAGCGTCAAGGACTTCGAAAATCCCCCTAATCAACCACTGCGATCCACAGAGCCCAAAAGACTAAACACTAATAGCAGTTACTCCACAGCGCCGCTTTATGAAGATGGAAAACACGCCCATTACATAATCGTGCCACCCGTAGCTAATCAAACCACCCATGGAGAAATATTCCGGACTGGTCCCAGGAAAAAAAACTCGTCTTACCCTTCATCGAGAGCCTCTTATAGCCGGGCGGCAGGAACGCAGCCGGCGGTGTAATTGGCGGAACGATGTCCCAGCTGCTCGGCGAGATGACTTCCCCCACGCCGACGATACCGGCCGCGATGCCACCTCGATCACCACGTTCGTGAGGCCCGGCGGTCGGCGTAGTGGCCGCACTGCTGCTTCGATGGCTTCCACCACTACCGCCGCCACTGCCACCGCCGCCACCACTGCTGGCCGATCCGTTGTTGTTATGTAATTCGAGGTTCTGCTTATCGACCCGACGACGACGCCGGATGCTCGGGGCGAAGGTTTTCATCGTGGCCAGGAATCCCACGCCGCTCATTTTGTTTAAATTTCAACGATAGACAACTTCCAGGAACTAGGTATTGGGATAGTTCGAAACACTATGTTTCTTCTTAGAGGAACGCAACAGTTGAACAACAAACACCGAAAGCGATGAACAACAACAAGGACTCGTTAGTCCTGCGAACTAGTAACAGAGTTAACTACACAAATCTACGGGATACCAGCTCCTCGTGTGATAAATTTTCTTATAACAGCAAATCTTCATTGCACTTCTGTGGGATCCTGGGTCCCAAGGTCAAACGGTGTTTGCTTCGAGCGAGGGGAATTTTTTGGGGCAACGACTACGTATAGCTCAAAAATCCCTGCATTCAATTCCTTGCTTGTAATTGCGTGTTCTACGATAGCACTTGACTGCTGAAATAGTAACAGATTGTTTCTCAAAAATAGTTCCTCTGAACAAAGATTCTTTCTACGAAAATATGTCTCTCTCTCATCGACGTCTGGCTTCACACCACTTTCACTAGACAAAAAGTCAACAACACTACTGGTATTAGGAAACCACTGAGATGATAGTCACGCTGTCGTCATAAATCTTGATTTTTCTGCCAAATATTCTCCTTCTAACCGTAGATGGACAGGAAGCTCATTACCCCTCGTTGCACTCTCTTTCGCTTGTAAATCTTCGAAGGGATAGTATTTACACTTTTTTCAAATTCCAACTTATAACAAGGGAAAGCACTTTTTCTTTTCTTTCGAGAGGAAATCCCTCCAAAAGGGATGACAACGAAAGGGACCGACTGAACACTTTCCTCACCCCTACCAACAGCGCCTACACTTCACACGGTCAGTTCTCTGACCCTTGGAAACTTGGGACGCAAATTTTTTTTTCGGAAGATTCAAAGGGGGGAGTTGATTCCTACGGGTGCGGGTTGTGGATCACAAAGTAAGTAAGTAGGTGTGGGAAAGATACAACACTTGCGTCGATTTCTGCACGCGCGTCGTCGTTGGTAAACGAACTGAACGGGATCCGGAAAATGACTGAAGCTGCTGTTGCTGCTTCAGCGCGGCCAGGCCGGGTTTCAAGCGCGGAAAATGCGGAGCGATGAGCAAAGTTTTCCCGAAAGAGAAATCGCTTCTCAGAGATTGGTGGGGTGTTTTCCGGAGATGCCACTAAACCCCAACCACCAGTTGACCGAAATGTCGAGAGCAAATGAGCGGGCCTCAGGGGCGTGCGCAGGGAGCGGCTTCGAGGGGTGTTTGGAACGTTTATGAGGTGTGGAATTTTTAAACTTGATTTGAATTAGGTGAACGGGAATGGCAATCATTAGTTAGTGGGAATTTGCAATCAATAAGTAAAACCTCACTTAGCTCAGTCGGAAAAGGCGGAGCTACAAAGCCACACCTTTCTGGGTTCGATTCACGGTCTGGTCTAGGAAGACTTAGTTGGAAAACAGGCAATAAGCTAATTGTGATGAGCAATATGCTTGAAAATGCCAAGAAAGAATAACACGCCATCTTAATTCCAAAGATGGTTTGTAACAGTTTTTTTTAACTCGCCATTTAAAATTTCATAATGGCTTTTTCAAATTCCATAACATTTTTCCAGTACCTAAAGACTAAAGACAAAATAGAATAAATACAGGTCTAATGCTTTTCGATAAGTACCCAAAATTACAAAATTCTTTGGGTTCGTATATCGTTTTTCTATGGAAGAGCTCAAAACCTGAATAAGGTTATTTGGCAAACTGTAATCACCGTTTATAATATCAAAATGTCGTCAAATGATGATTCCCAATCTACAATGCATTTGGAAATTTTGCCCAAACCTTCATGAGACATTGCTCCACCGATCATTTTCAAAACGGAAATAAAGACTTCGATTTTCCACTTGTTCTCGCTCCATAAATAACCTCTAATAATAATAGTCCTCTATGGCCATTGAACATGGATAATGCTCATGGAGGACCAACGCGCCCTTGATGTCTTTGAACGGAAGATGCTGCGTGGTAGAGTGCAGATAGAAGATGGAATGAACCATGAAGTGCTGGGAGAACCTCCCATCGTTCACACCACTAAAATCGATCAACTAAGATGGGCTGGGCATGTCGTAAGAATTACTAACTATTTAACCCTAAATTTTCAGTGAATTTGTCATGAATTCCCCTTGAACGATTTCCTAAAAACTTGCACCAAATTCTCAGAATTTGCTCTAAATTCTCCAGGAAAATTTCTTAAACTTCCTTGGAACAAATCCTATGCTTCCTCGAAATATGCTCTGCGTTTTCGAAAAACTTGTCATGAAGTTCCTAGTTACTTGCCTTCAGAATTGACGAGTTCCCTCAGAATTTGTGTAATTACCATAAATACCCTAGCTTTCCCAGCACTCTCTCTTTTATTTATTTTTTTTGGTTTGCCTTGTGTTCTCTCGAAATGAATGTATCATTAATTTTTTTGGAACTTGTCTCTCTCGGAAATAACCATTGAATCATTTCAACTGCACAAAAGTTCCCTCATAATTTGTTCTTAGTTTCTATGGAATGTGCCTCTTTTGAAGGTTGCCATAAATATCCCTGGAGTCCCCCGATTTTTTTTTAAGCTTCTGGTAGTTCAGAAGGACAAAATACAACAGATATGGAATATTCTGAAAACTTGGATTCTTTTATAATAAGCTACTTTCATTAGGACTTTTTTTAAATTTCTTTGTAAAATTCAAGAAGCACTGAGAATTTCATGGAAAGAGGTGAAATTTACAATAGCAGCCATCACCTCACTTTTTTGAGGTTTCAAATTTCCATTTCTACACCAGATAAGCATTTGAATATTATACCAGAACGTGTGCAGATTTACACCAAGCACTCCGTTATAGTTTTCAGGGATGTCCATCAACTAATTACCGAGATGTGCGTCTCCGGTATCTTGAATCTTAAAATAGTAAGAAAGAGACAAAACAAAGCAAAAATGAATCAGCGTACCGAATCGCTTTACTTTTTCACTACTTTCGAAATAACATCTTGTGTGTGTGTGTGAGTGTGTGCTTGTATTCAATCTAACACTCATTGGCCAGCAATTGAATTATGGAAGAAATCTGTCTGCAACAATCCTTGAAGTGACCATTGAAAACAGCGCTAATCCGGGAGCTAGAAAGTGACAGCTCTATTGCAGATGCTGCAACCCGTTTCAGAAGCCCATTCCGAGGTTAATTTCAAACACAATAAGCTCCGCATGTAAACATTACCGATAAAATTTGGATAAAGGTACTGAAACACAGTTCCAGATTTGGAGATTCATTATATCCGCACGCATTTAGTATTTTTTGAGAATAGTTTTTTGTTGAATATATATAACCAGATAGATCTCACCAATGGCCGCCTTCAATATAACACTAGCTTGTTCAGTCGTAAAAATTAAAAAAATGCCATCCTGATTCAAAATTAAACTGATGCACTCGCGACGAAATGATTGCGTAAGATATGCAACCAGCGTTATGACAACGGGCGCACCTCAGGGTGAGTTTGCACCTGAAATTATGTCCAAGAGTAGCATGCGTGTATGCGTGCTGACTTTGTTCGTTGCTTCTGACTAGTTTTAAACATTTTTTTCTCACCTAGGGGCGCCACTTAAGCGAACTATTATTATTATTTTTTCATGTAGAACGTCAACAATAATCATCAATTCACTCGTGATAAAGCGGGGAAAATACCTTTTCTTTATTTTCTGATACGGAAGTTCCTCCGAAAATCGCAAAGATTTTTTCCACACTTTCACCTACACCTTCAATATCAATTTCCGTCCAAAACACAATAATTTATTAATTTTCAAAAAAAAATAATATGCCAGATAAAAAACGTCTTCTTCACTGCCGATTCCACTGTTTGCGAAAAAATAACATGGCGTCAACATCTTAATTTTAAAGTACAGTTCAGTTAGCATATTTTCAATAATCAAATCAAAGACTAAATTAACATATGCTAAAGAAAACGTATTTCTTTTACCTCGGATCTTTATTTTAGTACCGTCCTTTCCCCAACCTTATGGCTTAAACCTCACACCTTTTCATTCTTCCTTTTTCTGGGCATTATCGGGTGATTCGATAATTATTGCGACACTTTCAAATTTGCGTAACTTTTTTCATACTCAACCGGAATTAACCAAATTTTGTCTATTTTAGAGTGTACTGTTAACATCCGCTCAATTGTGCAATTGTCAGTGAAATTCCAGTCTAGTCCGAAAAAAATCAGCAAACCGTTCGCGAAAGGATTTTGTTCACCCACATGCAAAATCCTCGGTTGTCGCATCGCGTCTTGGGAAAAATGATGAATATACATAATTCGACCGTCTCAAGGGCCCTCCAAAGTTTCCAGGAACGAATCGCAAATTTTCGTAAAGACGCCAAGAATTGATTCGGATTGAAAACGTACTAGGTGCAGAACTTCCAAAATCGGGACGAACACCAGCAGACTGTTGCCAAAACGCGTGCCCGGAAACTCTACACGAAGCTGATAACGAAATACCGGTGCTGCGTCATCGGTGCTAAAATCTACATCGAAGTTATGCGGATTTTATGCAGTTGCCGGGGAAGAAATATTTCACAGAGAAGAACAAGTTTGCTGTGAATGACCGTTTCAAATGGAAGAAGCTGTCAAAATTCACCTCGAAGTACCTGATTTGACACACCATACACACTTAGAAAATTTTACAGTATTCGGTAATTTTTTACCGAACTTTCAACATCTGAACGTTCGGTAATCCGATTTAACAGATTTCGGTAAAATTTGACAAGTTCCGGTAATTTTTTTACCGGAATACTGTCAAATTTCACCGAAATCCGGTAAATCGGATTACCGAAAGTTCAGCTATTGAAAGTTCGGTAAAAAATTACCGAATATTGTAAAATTTTCTAAGTGTGTACGCACGGGTGGCAAACGGAGTGAACCATTTGTGACTAAAGGCACCATAAACGGCGAGATTTACAAAACTGAGGGCCTCAAAGACCGTTGTTTTTACCCGACTTGGCTTCATGCAAAGATGGTAAATGAACAAGATGTCCCAGCTATTATTTTTTATCACAATTAGGGTATTGCCTGCTCAAAATTCAATATTCTGAATGCACTTCCACTGTAATAAGGTGAAAGCTTTCGATGTCAGTACCATTTTTGGATTAGTATAATCAAACCCCATGCTCAGGGAATCAAGAAATTTCTTTTTTTCGAAAAATTCCTAGACCAGCTCAAGATTCCAACCCAGCCATCTTCAGCACGGTGTAGTTTTGTAGCTGCGCTTTTACCAACTGAGCCAAGGGAGGACTCACACCTACATACACTACCGAAGAAAACCCCCATCTTTGGTGAGAGCGGAAAATCTTCTGAAACACCGAAACCCATCTTGAACCCATTTTTCTCGGAGAAAGCGGCAGAGAAAATCCGAACCCACCCGCCGTTGCCGGCCGAGCCGATCGACAGCGACAACAAAAACAAAACCCGCTAAGGCCATTGACGTCACGTGTGAGTGCAAAAATGCTTCCACCCGGCCAACCAGCCAACGACAACGTACGCCTCCGCCCAAGAATCCTCGGTGTGTTGTGTGCGGCTCGGCGACCCTGAAGATTCGCCGACCGGGATCCCGTCGACAAACAACATACAACTTGTTGGGTGATTCCGTGTGCTCTCCCTCTCTATCTTTCTCTTTCATTGGGATCGAGAGCTGAGATTTGGGCAACACAAAGGGGAAAATGCCAGTCACGAGTTGCTGGGCTGCTAGTGTGAGGAAACCACATGACTATTTAGCAAAGGAAAATGCGAGTGAGCGAATGTTTGTTGTTTGCCCACCAAGTACCATGCGGTTGCTTCAAAGAGGAAAATTCGCAGGTGGTTTTTTCGGACGCGGACCGTCATCATACCAAGCCGACCGATGACACGCAGATGGGTGTGTAAACAATGCACGTCCGAGGCGGGCATTTGCCGTCGTTTGAAGGTACATGGTCAATGTGTGTTGAAAGCTAACAAGGTCGAAATGGATGGATTGGGGAAACATCTGGTTTCGGCTTGTTTGAGATTTTAATGCGTCGATAATGTGGTGGACATTGATCGTTGTAAGCCTTCAATCAAGGGCTGGACGAACGAGAACGAGGCCGTGTCGGACAAAGACTTGATGCATTATGTAATCCAGTATAAGTACGAGGGATTGGCTTGTGAAATCAATGACTTGGATGTTTCAGTGAAAGGGAAACTGTTCGCTCAAACCGCCCAGCTTCCGTAATTAGGGGATTACATAACACCATTCGCGGCAACTTAGTAAGAACCATTATTGGTAAAACTCATCCTCCCCAGCGGCGTTGTTCTTGATTGCATCAATTCCGTTTCATTGCACACTTGACCATGAACTTTATCGGATATTTTCTCCCATCAGAAAGTTGGATGGAACCCGCCGTTGGTCGGAAAAATAACAGTGGATCCGGTGAATGGCGTAGTGAGGGGATTGATATAGAGCCACATAGTTCCTCACCACTAATAGGACTAGTTGATAGTTACAATTGAGCGCCATGCTATGTCGATGCCAGCCGGAGATAGTGCCGTTCTCCACCCGATACGTGATGGGTTGCGAGATGTACGAAAAGAAGAGAGGCCCAATAATGGCGAGGCTGCCAACTGGGACCGGTGAGAAGTGGCAATCATCAACGCCCACAATTATGATCATTATACATTATATCTGTGGATATGGTGGCGGGCGTTTGCTAGGGTTACCGGATATTAAGAATTGAAGCTATTAGGTATCATTTTATTGATTATTTTCATTTGTCTAAGAGAACTATCAACTCTCTTATTTCGCCAAAATCTGAAACGAATGGCAGAGTACCTTCTTCCAAGCCTCAGTTTTAAGCGTCGAACCGAAGTTTTTTTTCCCTTCTAATAAACCATGCTGAAAATGCGCTCGGCCGATCAATTTCAGTGGAATTTCCTCTCAAACCTCATGGTAACCCTAACAAGCTGAACAATGAAAACATTTTCGTTCGCTAAAAGTTCTAGCAGCTCATAGAACTCGTGGCATATTCGGAGCAGCTTGCTAACTTGCTTGTGCTTGTGCTACAACTGAGGTAAAAAAGGAAAACTTTTTCCATCCTGCCTGGACCGCGATTTCTATATGGGCATCGCATTATTAGTTGCCCGAATCACTGACTATGCGTCCACGGCCTGTGCCCGTCTGGCAGTGGCGTGTGCGTATAATTGATGTGACCAACGAAGGCCCGGCAGTAGTCGAAATGGCTCTCGAAATGTATTGGGTTGTTCCCCAAATTGCTGCTTCTGGCGCAATAAATAGGTGGGTGATTTAGGGACAACCCCAAATTGCTCCGCAGAGAACAATAAGGCGAAAGACGGCCGACCGCAAGGAGCACCACTGCGGCTGCCTGCTTTCGTCGTAGTTCAGAGTGTAGTGTGTCCTCGGTGATTTGCAAAAAGTGCCCTTGAGAAGGAAGCGATGATGAGGCTGTATGAAACGAGAGAACAACTTTTTTGCCATGCCACTGATGGTTGGCTAATTTATGGCAGTTCGTTACAAATACGGGACGGGGCTATTGCCAACGAATTGCTCCTGAGAAATTATGTGCAATGATTTTCAAGGGTATGGGCGGATGGGGATTGCGTTAAAGACGTTTATTTTTCCAAATGGGAAATTACGGAGGAGAGCTCTTCAAGTTTAAATTCTTCGAATTAAGAAGAATTTTTATAAGCTTTTGAAGTGGGTTTGAAGTGATGTCTGTAAAAGAATGTTTAGCATTGTTTAGCATTTTAAAGCCATCAACTTCTTTGAAGTTATTCCAGAGGCCTAGTCGGTAGATGTGCGGCATAACGAGCTGAGCAATGTTGTCAATTTGACAATACCTAAGTAAGGGGATACAACTGAAGATTGTGTACCTGGAAATCACATTACATATTTTTCATTCTTATTGAATTAATAATAGTTGGTTTTTCAGCAATTCGGCATAACATTTACAATGAATTTGCACTTTTGAACTACACCTACTAAAGGCTGACTAAAAGTAAATTGACACGCACAAAAAGACCTGTAATTTGTAATTCAAAAAGTTTAAAAATTCCATGAATAGTTGCTTTATAGTACTTTTATTAAAACTTCAAAGTTACACCATTAGATGGTAACATTTCTCCAGTTCGAACAAAATCTCGAACCTTCCTCTTGATGGAGCCCATCAGCGCCCGCACAGTGGAAACGGACACGGAATCAGCGCATTTCTTCCATTTTGCCCGCATTTGCTGGATGTCTTTGATTGCCCCGCCGCCTCGATGAAGTCGCTGCTTTGAAATTGCCCGATGAATCGAGTGACGTGTGTCGTCCGAGTCTCAGGGACACTCTCAAGTGCCTGCGAACCCCGGAGAGGGTTACGGCAAGGTGATGGACTGTCGTGTTTGCTATTTAACATTGCATTGGAGGGTGTGATTCCAAAAGCTGAGACAGACACGAGTGGCACGATCTTCAGGAAATCTGTCCAACTTTTCGGCTTCGCCGACGACGTTGACATCTTAGCACGTAACTTTGAGGCGGAACGGTACATCAGACTTAAGCCAAAATCTAGTAGGATTTAGCTTGTGATTAATGCGCTGAAAACCAAATATGTGAAGGGAAGAGACTCACGAAAAGACAATGTTAGCCTCCCACCACGAGTTCAGATCGACGGTGATGAAATCGAGGTGGTAGACGAATTCGTGTACCTGAGCTCATTGGTGACCACTGATAACGACACCAGCAGAAAGATACAAAAGCACATTATGGCTGGCAATCGTGCCTACTTTGGACTCCAAAGGACGGTTAGATTGAACGAAGTTCGCCGAACTTCAAAGTTGACCATCTACAGGACATCAATTAGACCGGTAGGCGTCTACGGCCATGAAACATGGACATTGCTAGTGGAGGACCAACGCGCCCGTGGTGTCTTTGAACAGAAGATGTTGCGTACGATCTACGGTAGAGTGCAGATGAAAGACGGAACGTAGAGGATTTTAGGGTACACACAGCTAAAATTGGTCTAATACGATGGGCTGGGCATAACGTAAGAATGTCGGATGAATTTCCTGTCCTCAAAATGTTTCTCATATTGATATGTCAGCGAGAGAATACTATTGTATATTTTTGATTTTCATAATAAAACTGGTGAAAAAAATTGCCTCGATTTTAAGGATAAGCCGAATTCAAGATCCATGACTGCTAGGGTTATTAGTGACAATTCATGTTACAGAGTCTCAATCTATTTGGTATGAAAACGTTGTGCAGTGTCACGGTAAGCTTCCCTGTTGGAATTATTGAAGGTTCATGAAAACCCAGGGATATGGAATACTAAGTGGTTGCTCGAAAGTGGTTGGTTTTTATTTAGCTGTCACGTTTTGCTTCATGCTTTTTGGTTATAATTTCCTTCTAAGGTAGGATTGAAAAATGTAATATTTCAATAACACTTTTGATTTCGAAAAGGGCCTTCAGAGCAAGAGGTGATAAGTTTCGTTTTGTTCGTGAACAATTTATTTGAGATGCCACCAGTACCGATGGGCCCAAGATGTATAGTTGAATTTGTCGATTGCTTCCAAGATCAAAAAGAGGAAGTCTACCGGGATCATCTTTAGTCACGCAATTGTGAGATTGGTTCTGATAGATGATTGCGTGTGACCCTGGTGTACCCAGAAGGCTTACTGGAGTGATTGATAAGAGCTATGCGTCATTGGAGCTGCGAGTTCAAGTTTGAGAAGTTTGGTTTAGAGAACACCTCAACTGATTTAAAAAGCTGACTGTGCATAATCAGCGCTGCGGTTAAGATGCGAGACGTGGACGTCTTTGAAATATGTGTGAGATCTTTCCTTTTTAATCCTTTTTAATTATGCTCTTATGAAGAAAATATGTGGTGGTGAGGTTTGTTCGTTCATCGTTCATCATGTGGTGGTGAGGTTTGTTCGTTCATTTATAGAGCTGAGTCCACTGTATACATTGGCGGTGGAGAATTTATCAAGTTAATGCCGTTAGTAGTTAGTAGTCTCTTTTTGCAGGTCAAACCTGTTTATCTAATAGATATTTTTATGACTGTGTGCTCGCAATAGTCAACTTCGCCGCTGCCGTAAGTGCGGGTAATGGCGCTATGACTATACCCAGGACCCAGGGCCAGGACTATAGTTAACGCTTATGTCCCAACTGTTTGAAGAAAAATGGAGCATCACTTTACCTTCTCAGACTATATGCTTCCAACGACCACATTTAAATAAATGTTTGTTCTGTACACCAAACAGGGCATTCTGTTTAACTGTTCTCTCCGACTATTCATTTCTCTTTTTCTTTGATATCTACTTAAGGCTATGTGGATTCCCCGTGTCTTCTTAAGGTAGATACCAAATCCTCCCTATCTCTAACGGTTGCATGGACGTGGCCAGGTGTGCGATCAAGGAGTGTCTTTGTGGAGATTATTGCGTGAAGAAACGCATCAGTAGCAGGATCCGTTTTATGATGACATGCAATGTCTTCAATAAATTATTCCTCACCGTAGCTCCATACACGAAGGGTGCAAACGTCAATGCTAACTTCATTAAAATCCAACGATATGATACACGCTGAGTAATCTTTGTTGATTAGCACGATAAAGGAGCTATACTAAGGATTGTACTCGAAAAAAATGCTTTATTTTGTGTATAACCTTTTATTGCATGGGTAAACATATATGAAATTTTGGGTGAAACTAGATTAGAGTGTAATGTTACATGTGCAAAATAACAATCTGTCAAGTGATTATTGAGATGGCTTTCGAGGAAGAAGTGCTTCGACAAAACATTATGGGCGCGGTCCAGGATCATCCCACAGGTGGATCGCGAAACAGTTGGAACTCGAGAATTCGACCGTGTCCCGTGTGGTAAAATCGTTCAAAGAGACCCAAACGACCCAGCGGTGAGTTTGCAGTGGAAAAAAAAGCGAAGACGACCGACCCCGTGAACGCAAGGAAGGTGACGGAGCACTTCAAGCGTAATCCGAACGAGTCCATTCGTCCGCCTGGTTCGTCCAGCAGACAATAAAGCGGGCCGGACTTCATGCCTTAAGGGTAAGGAAGGTGCCTAACAGAACCGATATACAAAATACGGTGGACAAATCCAGCACCAGGTAGCTGTACCGCGAGTGGTTGGTGCAGCCGAAATGCATCTTAATGGACGACGAGACGCACATTAGAGCGGACGCCAAGCAGATCCTCGTCCTGGAGTTTTTCGTCGGCTAGTGCCGCCTGTATGTTCCAGAGAAGTTGCGGAAGGAGAAGGTCGGCAAATTTGCCAAGAAGTACTTGGTATGTCAGTCGATCTGTGGGTGTGGCGAATTTAGAAAGCCGTATATACCTATTGGCACCATCAACGACCAAATACATAAAGGAGCGCCTGCTGCCCTTCCTCTGGTTCTACGAAGGTGATACTCTATTTTGGCTGGATCTGGGATCGTGCCATTACGCAGAACCGGTGATGGAGTGGTTGTTGTTATTTTTGTGCCGAATGAGGCAAATCCGCCAAACTCGCCAGAATTTCGCCAAATAGAAAAGTTCTGTGCAATTATTAAGGGCAGGCTCCGGAAAACAGTGAAGGTCTTCAAAACCGTCAAGGATTTAAAGAAAGAGTGGATAAAAATGTGTAAGAAAGATGGCGCAAGTATTGCACCGGATTTGATGGGTAGCGTTAAGTCCAAGGTGCGGGAATTCAGCTTAGGAGAGGAGGATGAATAAATCAACCTTGCAAAAACATAGCTAATATGTGTTTATGTATTCCCTGAGAGTTTCAAAAATATTCGACTTAAAATGAATTTTTGGTGTCATTTTTGTCTGTTGCATTTTTTTCGAGTACAATCTTTAAGCGAGATTAACCTCATCAATATTTACCAAAACAAATTCAGCTGAGATAACAGATAACTTGTTTTGGTCAAATATTGATAACTGCTCGTGCATTGCACCTTGTGCAAATATGAACGAAGCAAATAATGTCTATTATTGCAAATTGAAGCCAGTGGACAGTGATCAGTGATGATAATTGTCGATGATGATGTGTAAACTGATGATCACTGGTTGTTGTTCACTTTTTTCTTCAACTCGATCGATTTCCATCAGCTGTATTACGTTCGCGATAATGATAAATTGCAACTCTGACATAAAATTGGAAAGGACAGTAAATAATTGTCTATTTTTGATCAAATTTCTCTCTTATCCGCAATTCAAAAAAAACATTCAATGATGAGATAGAAACAAATATAAAATGGTAACATTTTAACTTCATAATTGCATCAGTACGTTAAATTTTATCATTACACCATCAAAAATGTACTTGTGACATCTTTCCCCATCCATTTGCCATCAAACCAGTCCGAAATTTCTCACAAGTACAAAACCCTCCTAACCATCAACCAAACCCCCTGTCTCGATAGTACTTTACGACACCGCGATTAGGCAGCATCAGAACCATCTCGTCCATGTCGGTCGTTGGACACCAATGCAATGCGGTGCTACTGTTGCTGATGTAAACTTTCTAAATGTGATTTAGTAATGGAATTACCCGGGATTACTCAGACAGTCAGTCAGTTAGTTGCTCAGCAGTGTCACACCCGGCCACATTGCAGCCAATCGTTATACGGTTGTACGTTCTGAGTGAATCCCGCCCTGGTTAACGATGGCAATTGCCATTTATTCCAAAATACTGAAAGCCACATCAAAAGCTTTGCCTGGCTTTATTAGCTTAGCGGGGCCCTACCCTCTCCTCACCAAGCCTGTTGGTGCTTCGTCCGAATCACGTTGTCGCACGGATGGAAGAGTATAAAACGAACGAGGGGTTGAAACTTGGTGTGTCGAACGTGACTTTGGTCAATTTTCAGCATCAAGATGATCCGGTGCCGAGGGAAAAAAAGCTTTTAGCGTCATATTCCACCAAGGTTATCCAGCGGTGCTGAAGCTGTACCAGCGAGGACGAGTCGAAAAATTACAGCTTTCCCCGGAATATTATTCTCGCCCGCCCATTCGTTTACGAGGGGGACCGGAATGGCGATTGTTAACGTGAATAATTAAGCAGATGCTCGTCCGTCGGTTGTCAATTTATGAGTCCACTTATTTGGTAGAAACGTTTACAAACAATATTCAGGGGAGCGTGAGCGTGAGAAAATTCGATAAAGGTTCAATGGATGCCGGGCGAGATTTTGGTGGTCTATGCGCATGGGCGTGAGTTTTTCCACTACGAGCGGGGGGGGAGAATTTCGGAGTTTTCTCAGAGCTTAAGAAAATTTGAGAACCGATGCCGAAAGGGGAAGTCGAGCAATAATTTCCTCCCCTCTTTTGCTCTCACAATCAAGAGAAAGAGAGATTTGATCTACGACCGGAAGAATGCCCCGTGAGTGCTGAGTTCCATTGGTTCCTAAAAATACATCACTGTGAATTAATCATAGCTTGCTTACTCTCTTTTTGGCAAGGTTGCCACATACTATGGTTTATCAGAAACAATTGTGATATATTTTCTTTAAACTTAGCTGTCACAAGATCTTTTATTCGTCAGGTGAATTGAGCTGTTTATCAATAACATAAAATCTCTTTTCATCACTCCTTCAAAAAATCAAACACCGGAATTCTGTTTCTAGATTAACAGATTTGTGTGTACTTTGAATCAAACCCTTCCAATTAGTTCTAGTTGCCGATTGCCGGATTATGTAAAATTTTAAACATTGCTATAGGCAAATCAATAACAAATTCATGTTTTTGATATCTTGATTGTGTATAAAAGAAACCGGGTGTGGGCAGTACATTATCTAACCTGATCAAACGTTCATACGAATAATTACAAAATTCTAAGTCATCCTGATTTTCTATATGGCTTATGACCATTTTTCGCGCGATGCCTCTAAAATTTACTACCATGGTAATAATGATAGCGTTACTCTTAGGGTTTGATAATTTCCCCAGAACCACTGATAAGTTGTTTTATGTTTTCTGATATTAAAAAAACTGGCATCCCTGCTGGTTCAGAATATTTAACGACGTTTGTCACAACAAACGAGACCGCGAGAAGCCATGGCTATTCCGAAAACGAAGAGTGTTAATGATGCGGTCACTCGCAGTGTCAGCCGCCCACTGGACCAGCGGTAAAGCATGTTAATTTTGTTTTATTAAATTCGATATACGAACCTTGTTCATAAAACTTGAAAATTTTTATACACAGCTTAAACATTCTAGCTTACCAGACTTGTTGATAGTGAAGAATATGTACAACTTGGAAGACATTGAAGGTAGAAATAAGTTTGATCGGGTCATACCTGAAAAGATTAAAAAAAAGTTGTTAAAAATATAGTTGCACGAAATAGCTGTTACGTAATTATGTAATTTGCACCACCTCCATTTAATTAAGACCAACGAACAGCAGATAAACCTCCCCCTCAAAACGTTCTATTTCATTGCAATTTACAATGACACGATGAATCAAAATTTATCTTTCTTCGGTAAATATTGACTCGCATCCACTCGCAACTATTATGCTGATTGCAGAATCAACAACAAATTGCTACAAAATCCTCCCCCTTCGGACAATAGCTGATCAATAGAATTTTCACATCATAGAAGCTCACAAGCCACTTCCAAACAACTACAACAACAACCACCATCGCTTCGAATGTTGGGAAGTGTAGATAACTTGCCCTCTCGTTCGTTCGATGGCGATGGGAGATTGAATACCCATCGACCGACCGAGCCAATGTTTGCAGAAACCAATCAATCTCGGCTGTCTCACGTCACATTGATGGTGCTGCTGCTGAAACCGTTTCGGAACACGCAGCACGGCTCGGCTGGGCGTCAATTTACACTTCATTTCTAGTCGGAAACATCACACGTATGGCTCTCCATCCCTTTTTTCGGTCCTGTTGTCAGTGGATGATTTAGTGACCCCTGTTTGAATAGAGCTTTTTGTTAAGTAGGTCAACTTTTTCAGGATAGTAATTTAGTATAGTATAGTATAGTTTAGTATAGTATTTGAGTATAGATAGTATGCAGCACTTTTCTTCTTCTGTGATGTTCATACTTTTTCTAGTATAAAAAGCGAATATACGTTGCTATGGGTGGTAACAGAGATATGAAAATAGAATAAAATGTACAGCATAAGGAAAGAGAGGAAGATTGAGAAGTATGTTGATGCATAAAAGAAGAAATTTTCTGTGCATTTAGTGTAGATCCCAAGGTATAGCATATTCTGGAAATTCCATCACATACTAGCGTCGCGTAGCGGGAAAAATCCCAACTATAAGTTACCAATTAAAAGGCCGTTGCCCACTGATCAACGTTTTGAAAACAGAAACATTCTTATACCTGCCCACGTTAAATTTCTGACACTTTTCTTTCAGTGTAGATTTTGAATTATTTCACGGATCGCTGAAACGTTTCACTTATAGGACAGCTGAAACTCTCCACTTTATTTCGTGGTACAAAATGTTTACATTCTTTTACATTCAGTAAAATGGCGTCAAATCAAGTGGAAGTGCGCTAACGCATTTTCTACGAACGGCAGCAAAATCCTAATGTATCGGTACGCGGTCTTGCCAAGAAACTAAAACTACCGAAAAGTACCGTGTTTTGTACTTGCAAATAATTTGACCAGCGCTTGATCAGAAGGTTGGAAGTGGAATAAATAGAAAAATACGCTCCCGACAAATGGACAAGAAGGTGGTAGCTATTATTGAGTAAAATCCCAATCTTTCTGTGCAAATGTGGCTCGCAAAGTCGGGAAGTCCAAATCATACGTACAAAATGTGAAGCAGAGGCAAGGACTGAAGGCGTGCAAAGTTAAAAAGGTGCCCAACCGTGATGACAAGCAAAATTTCACTGCAAAAAGTCTTGCTTGCTTTACACCAATTTTTTGCAAATATTTTCTTGTATCATAATGGCCGACGAAACATACGTACTCGAAGACTTTAAATAGCTTCCGGGTCTGGCTTTTTATACCGCAGTGCAGCCAAACATGTTCGGACAAAGAAGGTGTCCAAATTCCCGAAGAAGTATTTGATTTGGCAGGCCATATGTAGTTGTGGTCGAAAATCTAAAAGTTTCGTCTCTACCGACACTATCAATAAGGAAGTGTACGAGAAAGAATGTCTGCAAAAGCGGTTGCTACCGTTTATCAGAAGCCACGATTCTCCAGCTCTGTTTTGGTTTGATTTGGCCACTTGACACTGTGCGAAATCCGTCCTAGAATGGTATAAGATACAAGAGGTCAAACACGGGCCAAAAATAACCAATCCACCAAACTGTCCAGAACTTCACCCAATAGAGAAGTACTGGGCGCTAGCTTAGCGGAAACTCTTCGGATTAACATCTTAATCAACTGTTTCTTATGTAGATGGTAACTCTTGTATTGTGAAATAAACAATCGGTTTTGTTGATTTATGTGTAATAATTTTTTTGCTACCTTTATTTTGGCGTCCGAAATTTAACGTGGACAGGCTTTATATGGATAATTCACTTGAGCGAGAGGGAATCGTTTCCGTGTGAAAACAAAGAACATATTGAGCCTTTTGTATTGGATAGAGGAAAGTAATTACACTCAATTCTGTTGATACGTGATTTTTTTGGCCTCTATTTTTGATCTCACAGATCACATATCTCATTTTTTAACCAAATTTAGTGCAACATGTTTAAAAAAATCAAACAAAAATTTGCTGGTATTATAAATTTTGTATCTATCCTGCATGATTGCCTCAATCAAAATCACGTAAAAACAGAATTGAGTGTCTACATTAAGAAGCCACAATAGTACGTCAAGTTTGTACGTCAGTTAATACGTCAGATTTGACGGAGGGGTTCGGCAGCCATGTCAAGTTCCTTTTCCACTGACATCTCTACTTGGTGACTTCACATCGACGCTGCGTCAGTCTGTCAATTTTGATAATTTTTTTAAATTGACGCTGACGCTAAAATGGATGCCGTTTTGTGGTTCCCGCTTTATTAGCATTGACGAAGGTGTGGGGTTTGTATAACGTTTTTCGTGAGAAAGTGAGGGAAGAATGATTGCTTTTGTTTCTACATGTTACATGTAAAGAATTATATCAATAATGGAAACTGTTTTGAATTTTGCACTTACCCTTCCACTCCCACTTTGTCAGAGGCCTAGCTGTATACGTCGTGTATACAAGTCACTAACAGCCCTGACAGTAGAGCATTCATTCAGTAGATCAGTGAGCACGATCTTGGACTGGACTTGACAATAGGGTAACGATTTCGAGCCAATTTGCTGTGCCGCTTTAAAATGCAAAGCCACAACATCAGAGCGAGAAGTTGCTGTTGTCAAGTCTCGTCTCGGACATATTGAGGAGTCTCATCGTCGTCTAATGGTAACCACAACTGGTGGAACACAAAAAGGGAGACCTGACCATATTGCACAAAGTTAAAGCGCAGGCGATCTGATAAGACTAGAACATCCCATTTCCATGCTCCTCTGTCGAATCAATTCCCAAAAAATGTCCCACATATTAACCTCAGGGAAACCGCGAGTTAAACGGTCCAAGTCCTACTAATCGTAGTAATAACTCATTTTGTTACCAAAAAACAATGAAATGTCAGCTCCGTAAAGCTAACGCGATTGAGCCTACCAAATAATTGGGCAAGTAAAAAAAAGGCCCGTCTCGGAGCACGATTGCTCTCACGGGTACCACGTGATTGGTAGACTCTCTTTGTCTTACTGGTCGCAAATTCAAAGGTCTTGACCTACTGAACAGCTTTGCTGAAGACTTGTATTTGAGACAAATCAAGCATATTCCAAAAAAAATACAAGCACACTAGCGCCGCGTTGCGGATAGATTCGGAACTGTTAGTCACTAATAAAAAGATTCTGACCTAGTGAACAACTTTATCGAAGACAGAAACCTTTTTAATGGTCAAAATGCCAAATTACAGCTTGGTCAGGAAACTCAATTGCACACCAGTGCCGCGTAGCGGAAAGATTATGAACTGCTGGTCATCAATGAAAAGGTCTTGTTCCACTGAAAAAAATATCCGAAGATAACATCTTTCCAAATGGTCAGGGTCCCCAGATATGGCACCTTCAGAAAATACATTGGCATACTAGCGCCACGTAGCGAGAAAATTTTGAACCAGACGTCATTCAAAAGGTCTTGATTCACTGAACAACATTGTCTAAGACAGAAACATTCTATCTGGTCAGGATACCAAGATATAGCATATTCCTGAATAATTAGCACACCAGCGCCACGGAGCGGAAAGCTTGTGAACTGCTGGTTACTAGTGATAGTTTGAAAAATCTTATTTTTCAAATTTAAATAAGTGAAATGTTAATTTAAATTTTCTTAGCTTTTTTAAATACAATTATTTTAGTTTTAAAATCGTACGGCAAAATCTAATCGTACGGAGAAATCCAAAATGTGTTCTAATGCGGGTCGAAGTTGGACTGCAGAACTTGGTGAGTCCATTCCGGTGAAATATAACTTTGTGTTTTGCTTTGCTGGTACATTTGAGAAGGTGAACACAAGGTGGTTGTGACATTTGTAAGATTTCTTTTTTAATTGGGATGCTGGATCCTTCAGAAGTTAACGGGGATGAGCTATTTAATTTTTTAAGAGTTCGTAACGTGCATATTTCTGTTATAACTGAGATTTATCTCAAACCTTCCCATAAGGTCAAAAGAGATTCAAATTACCTTGCCTTTCTTAGTTTCATTTGAAACCAAAGTTTTTGAAACTTTTTTCAGTTGAAACAAAGTTTGGCCAAATGACTTTTATAGCTGCCTATTTGCCTTTTCAATATCCACCAGCGAAACAGTTGCTCAAGGGTGACCTTCAGAAACTTCCCCGTCATAAGTCTAAATTATTTGTTACTGGTGATTTCAATGCAAAACACTGCTCATGAAATAATTCTACAAGCAATGCCAATGGTAATATACTATTTGATCATTGTTCTGTAGACTATTTCACTATTTATTACCCAAACAGCCCAACTTGCTTTTCTTCAGTCAGAAGATTGGTTTAGTCTTAACAGAATCATGTCAACTTTGTAGTCAATTGATTCGGTTCTGATCACCTTACAGTTACATTTGAAATATCTCAAGAAATAATTTCTTATTCCATCAGTTTTACTTTCAAATACCATAGAGCTGATTGGGACCAATATCGAACATTTATGGAATACAACTTTGATCCTAATGCTCCATTGCAAACAAAAAATGATATTAATTATGCTCTTGACTTTTTCAATAGATAGAGCAAGAGCTGCTTCAGTGCCGAAATGCGAGGTTAAATTCAATTCAGTTATAATAGATGACGATCTTCAGCTCTTGATTCGTCTGCAAAATGTTCGTAGGCGGCAATATCAAAGAACAAGTGATCCCGCTATGAAATTCATATGGCGGGAATTACAAAAACAAATTAAAAACGCTTCTCTGCCCTGAGAAACAATAGATTTTAAAATAATGTATAGAAATTAGATCGAGTTCCAAATCTTTCTGGAAACTCTCTAAAATTTGGACAAAACCTCAAAAACCTATCACAGCGGGTAAGGAAAGGTGATAAAATTTTGCTCACAAATGCGGAAAAAGCTCAAAAACTTGCTAAGCAGTTTGAGAGATCGCATAATTTCAGTTTGAGTCTTACTAGTCCTATTGAGGATCAGGTTTCCAGGGAGTATCTGAATAATTTCTCACAAGAAAATATTTTTGCTGATCCTTGGGGAACTGATATGGATGAAGTAAAAACTATAACTAAAAAAATTCAAACTTTGAAAGCACCAGGTGATGATGGAATTTTCAATATCCTCATCAACAAACTCCCTGAGAGTACCTCATCTTTCTTGGTAAAATTATTTAACAGATGTTTTCATCTGTCATGCTTTCCAGATAAATGGAAAAATGCAAAAGTCGTACCTATTTCGAAGCCAGACAAAAATCCAGCTGAAGCTTCTAGCTACCAAACAATCAGTTTGCTTTATTCAATAAGTAGGCTTTTTGAAAAAAATAATTTTGAATTAAATGATTCTTCACATCAATACAAACTCAAGTTTTGCTGATGAATAGTTTGGATTTCGCCTTGGGCATTCAACTGTGCATCAACTGTTGAGAGTTACAAATTTAATTCGTTCAAATAAAGCTAAAGGCTGCTCCACTGGAGTTGCTCTTCTAGACATAGAAAACGCATTCGTCAGTGTTTGGCATGAAGGTTTGATTGCGAAACTGAAAAAGTTAAATTTTCCGCATTATATCATGAAATTAGTTCAAAATTACTTAACTATCAGTTTACTTTGCAAGTAAATTATCAGAATTCTAAATCTGATCAATTGCCTGTTAGTGCTGGTGTTCCTCAGGGTAGCATTCTTGTGCCAATACTATATAACATATTGACTACAGATCTCCATGATTTACCTCAGGGCTGTTACAAATCTTGCGTTACTGATGACACAGGCATTTCCGTTAAAGGAAAAAGTCTTCGTGTTATATCCAGGAGTTTAGACATTTTTAGTGATTATTTTCAGAAATGAAAGATTTCTCCTAATGCTTCCATAACTCATATTATAATATTTCTACACTAGTCAAGAGCTGCATTTTTGAAACCAAGTTATCCACATATTTTAAACAAATGGATGCTTCATACCGCAGGAACATATTGCTTGCCATACCAGCACTTTTTGATCAAACTTCTCCATTTGAATCGACCTGTCTGCATCGCTTACATCCTCCCTTACAACGGCAGTGTAATATTGTAAAACTGAAAGGGTTTTTGAGTCCTCTTTGATATAGGTCTCGTCGTCGATCAAAATACATGCATCCGGTCGCTGCAAAGCCAGCGAATACAATTTCCGGGCCCTTGCTGCTGCGCGTTGCTTCTGTTCTGCACTTTGTTTGGTGATTTTTTGCTTCTTGTAGGCCTTCAGAATGTTCCTTTTCTTGATACGTTGAATTATTCCGACGCTGGTTCTTGCTTTATTGGCAAATCACGTATCAACATTGATTTGTTCTTCCGAATTAGAGCTACCACTTTCTGATCCAGTTTAGGGTCGGAA
This sequence comes from Aedes koreicus, assembly GCA_024533555.2. Classification (NCBI taxonomy): domain Eukaryota; kingdom Metazoa; phylum Arthropoda; class Insecta; order Diptera; family Culicidae; genus Aedes; species Aedes koreicus. The sequence goes on from JAHHFK020000581.1 coordinate 240,398, forward strand.
GATCCAGGTTTTCTGCCTCTTCCTGGCAGTTCATCCAAAGTTCCAGTGTTCCCCAAACTTGGTTATGATGGATTTTACACTCGCATGATGAAGTCCAAAGCGCTTCGCCAATTGTCGCATAGTTACACCCTTTTCACGTAACCATGTGTCCAAAACCTAAATTTTCACGTCTTTTTCAATGACATTTTGAAAACGAGAAATTTAAACCGTGCAAACAAGTAAACAAACAAAAAATGACAGTCAAACGCACAGCATGCTATGATGAACACATTAAAACCATCACAAATACACGCATACAACGCAAATGTACGTGGAAAGCTTACTTTCGATGCATGCCATCATATAGTCACTATGAACGGAGTTCCGATTTCTTGATCAAATCAAGTAAAATATCTTGTACTGATACTTGATCAAAAATTAAAAAAAGGGGGCATTCAAGCCAAATGTAATAACTATATAAAATGTTTATATCCTCTTATAAATAAAAAAATCCAAACTTTGTTTGAAGAACAAACTTCTAATATTCAATTTTTTAACCGGCCATGCTTCATGCTGTGCCAATATGGTCTAGTTGTTGAGCTACTAGGAAAAAAGCACTTCAAAGGATTCAGAACAAAGTTCAAAGGATTCAGAACAAAGTTCTGAGGGGTGAGAAAGTAGTTCGCCTCCCCGCGCTGCACCCTGGAAACGTTAAGCTCCCCTTATCGGCTGAACGAACTACGGAGGTAACGCCATACGACGTGAGGTCCGGCAGGTAGCGTAAGTGGTCTGACAGGGAGATCGTGGACGATCTGGACCGACCACCAGACGCCCCAAACCCTGTTTGGATCCGGGATTATTTCGATCGAATCAGCATGATGTCGGCGGAGCTAACTACTAAAGACCTATGTAGTTAGACATAGTTGGAGCCTAATGCACAATAGCCCCCTTCCTGAAGTAACCGAAAGGTGGTACCAGGGAGGGCCGGGGCTCGAGGCACGGTTCAGGTTTCAGGTAACAGATATTCCATCCCGTCTAAAAAAAACAAAGTTCTAAAAATGATTTTGAAGCTACCACCCTGGTACAGTACTATTGAATTACATGGAATTTCGAACATTGAGACTCTAGAAGAAATGTCCGACAAAATAATGAATAATTTTAGACAAAAATCATTGCAATCGTCAATTGCAATAATCAATTTTCTCTATAGATAAGAAATAGTTTTAAGAAATCAACTGTTATTCTTCCACGTAGGGATAAAAACCCTGTCAAAAATACTGAATAGACAAGGTAAAAACAATGTTAACACAATTAGATATAAATCATAGTATATAAGATTGAAATGTCAATTACTTAGCATGAGCACTTAGGATAACATATGAATGTAGAAAAGTCTAATATTTGAAATAAATAAAGGGTTACAAATTTTTTATAAAAATCTTTTTAAGATTTGTGAAACTATTGACAACCCTAGTAGCACGATTGATACAAACCGGTTCAGGTGACTGCTTTATGATTCGATTAATCAAGTTGCGGCAACTATTTTTGACCATTTGATTTTGTGCTGCTTGCTGTTCAATGAACAGATTGAATATGCCCACGATACGCCACTACTCTAAACGTAATCACAACATGCAATAATTAAGAATAGTAGACACGGCATAATTTGCCGATCATTTTTAGATTCCATCAAGCTCAACTTTTCTACATTTAAAAGCCTAATTTAATTACGCTTCTGCGCAAGAGGTTTGCCAAACGTTTGGAGAAATATCCGTCATTTGCTAAACTTAACAGCCATATTCCATTTTCAACTTGCTAGAGAATAAAATAGTATTCAGGTATTTAAACTTTCAAAAGCAAACTTCAAAACAGATTGACTATGCTTAGTTTTGAACTTAATTCGATGGGCACCCGAGATTGAAATATACAAGCAGATAACTAAGCCCTCAAGTACCCCTTTGGTTTCTAAAAAGGTGAAAGGTCCCTTCAACTAATTATGTTTGCCCAAACATCCATTAGAGGAACAAATGCATAGACGTATTCAAAGACTTTTTACGTTCCCAAAGGATGCCGAACCGCTCAACATTGATCGCCTAAGTGCATTTTTGTTTGCGATCCATTTACTAAACGAGGAAAATTATCTGATATGTGAGAGTAGAAGTAGTACCCACTAACTTTTCAACCCCCACGAGTTCTTGCATCGCCATCATATTGGCTTCTTAGAGAGTATATTTAGAACTGCAAACATTATGCAAGTGCGCGCCCATCGAGAATGTCGGCACCAGTGGGAAGAGAAAAAGCTTATAAAAAAAATCAATACCTAGTCAGTTTATTTACTTCTCCATTGAGGCGAACCAACTAGTCGGTACGAGCACAAGGTGGGTACCTGCCATCAACAGGATTGCATCAGTTTCTAACCTCTTCCGTATATCTGCCACTGCGAATGGGGACTGCTAGAGCGCAGGTGGACGCGAGTAGTGAAAAATTAAATCATTACCTTCGAACAAGCAAAGTGCAAAGGGTGAATGTGGGAGCAGCGCTGTTCAAATGTTGATCCTGAAACGTTCCGTTTCCACGATTGATGTGTGCAGTTTTGCCTATTTGTTGCACATAGCTACACGGAACAGAAAGGATCATTGCATCATTGTTGTCGTTCCGCCCAGGAAACGGCTAACCAATTTATGAAGCTTGTTAGCTTGGAAGAGCTTTTGCCTTATGTTTAGTCAACAGAAGCGAGTTGGTCAATTGCGAGGGTCATTAACTCGATGTCAAATTGGCGGATGATTGACAGGTTTGGTCTTGGGTAGTAGGCTGGGCTTTTCCGTTAACAAAATCTACTTCAGAAGTAAAACGAAAAGTCGAGTGATGAGAGTAACACAATTTGTTTACATTTGTTATTTTCAACGCAGTAATAATTGGGTTGTGGTTTTGATTAATCCCTGTCTGAATTGTTTCTATACCCACTCAAAGCACATAAAGGTAAGCAATTTGCATTAATTGACGACCTAAACGAATTGACGACGAAAACGAATAAATACGGGAAAACCTAGGAAGTAAAACATTGCAATAAAAAAACACTCTATACAATTTCAATTACCTTTGAAACAAGCACAACCCATGATGTATCCCATCATTGGAGCAGGTAATAGTTGATGCACTAACGGTACAGAAACCAGCCCCCGAACCGGAACAAACGGTAGGCTTTAGTGGACGGCAATCCACCACCAGCGAGCAGTATTTTTCGCTATCAGTTCGGCGCAGTTCGCCGTCCAGCGACAGTCGATGATGATCTCCTTGGCCGTACCAGCGAACTCGTCGTTTTCTCCTCCGATCTCTGGCGTCTACGCCCGAATGGCTACGATATTGACAGTTCAACGATAAAAACAGTCCGGTCGGCGCCTCGCTCGTCGAAGGTAGAAGCCGTGGATGAAGACGATTAATGACTTTCATCTCACAACCCCACCCGAGGGAGCCGACCCTAGACTAGATTACGTATACGAAAGTCTCCCCTGTGGTATTAGTCGACTTGAATGATTGATTGGATGTACGGTTTGGCTCTTATCAGGGTGTTCGATTCACGTTCTATCTTGCAGTTTTTCTTCTTCGCCGAATTACGGTGATTTGATTACACGGAGCGACTTTATTCGTGGGGTTTTCTTATCGAACATTGAACAATCACAGACGACGGTTGCGGGTGTTATTGTTTTCGATTAAACCAAATTCGTGCAAGGTTTGAATTGAAGTAACGTACTACTTAAAGAACTACCTACTTAACTTCGAATAAACTACGCAAAAATACACTCACTTCGTATTGTTTCACTAACTTTCAGTTTGATTGAATCTATATTGCAGCGTTGATCTAGTAACGCAATTCTCACTCAATTTTCTCGGGAAAAACCATCGATCCTTCAAAATCTTCAACCACAACCCAGCAACGATTGAATGTTATCATTTTATCACCATTGGTAGTAAAAGCAGTAACTGTAATTGCACTTCAATAAATCTCCGAACGCTCACCATCTCCATCACCTGTCACTGGCACTGATGGTGTCGTCGGCGTCGTCGTTGGTTAAAATGTTAATTTGCATCCCTCGTCCTGCACCTGTGTTCACTATCGTCAACAGAGTCAGCTGAAGTAGATGATGGTCGGAAACTGCGATACATTTTCATGTTGCACTCTCTGTGGGGTAAATAGTCCTTTGTTTGCATTTATTTCGCATTTTTTGCACTACTTGCTGCTACCACTTGTTTTCTGCATCCCTGCACCAGACTGTCTAACGTCATCTCGGCTCTGCTGTGCTACCTACATGAATCAAGAGGTACATACGTCCTTACGTACTACAGTAAGGACTTGGTTATTTCTTCCCACTCCACCACCGAAGCCCGGGTCGACGGCGGAGTGGAATAGACAACACAATTGCACAGATTCAGAGATCTGCACCACCATGAGAGACCAGGCTGGGGGCAACACAAATGGAGGTGGATCACAAAAGAATTTTTCATGCACATATTTTCCAAGCTGCATTTTCTTCGTTCAGACTTTTGCACCGGACGGAAACAACGTTATCTATCGCGGCAAACACGCATTTTACCCGCACACATACATATATGTCCGCACAATGCCCTGTTCTGAATATCTAGCGGAATACTGGTACAAATTTCACGGTGAACACCTTAGCTAGGCGAGCAGTGGTGAGACGGGGTCGTTGGGCCTTAAATATTCATCATTCTTTTCGTTTGTTTTGCTTGCAGTAATGCCTTAGAGTGTTGCTTACCCACTTACTGGAAAGTATGCCGATCGGTGAATAGTGATTAAAATTCTTGCAAGAATAGTTACGATTCCTAGGAGTGCTGCATTGCGATGTCAAAATATAATAGAAATAGGTCAAGTGAAATCGGATCTGGTCTTCAACTAGCGTTATCGTCTATGATGGTTTATATGCATATTTTTTTTTTGCAATTGCCTGAAAGCTTCGATCAGTTCTACGAAGCTTCCTGAGATTTAACAAATTGTCTATGGTTACATGAATAACAACATAATTTTCAATGACATTTCTGAAAGTGTACACCTAAAATAAAAAAGCAAGATTGTAATGCAATTTCGCATGATTTTATTTCATTTCTCGTAATGGATCGTAACTTGGAGAAAAATGCAACGTTGGTCGTGGGCAACACATCAATTCGCTTTGAAAAATTCAATGAGTGCGTGAGGTTGTGCAGTGTATTAGTGTTGAGTGTGAGATTGGAGTCCAAAAGTTCAATGGCTCACAAAAAAAACGATCTCGAACCGTAACCGAGATTGCCGCCAGCGTGATGGCTTTAGACAGTATCCATTCAGCCACTTTACAAGTTGAAATTAATGGAATAAAAGCTCTACAGTTGCTTTGATTGTCAAGGCACTCAGCGGTACAGCATTGAAGCAAATGTCTCTCACACATACACACGTGCATGGCTTCGTTTATTTCATAAAACGAAATTGTGAGTAGAAGGCGGGCTCTTCTCCCCACCCATTGGGGCATTCTCATGTTAGATAGTTTGCTTTTTGGCCAATAATTCATTCTTGTTGTTTGAAGGAAATTCTTTACAGCCCCGAGGATATGTATAAGTGATGTTGCCTATGGATCCACCCAACCCATTTCAGCCATTCATACAATGGCATGACGATCAGTGGTTATTAAAGCTTGATCAAGCCAGACAGAGAGGAAAGCCTATTGCTGTCGGACTTGGTTACCGTGCTACAATGGGTGGTAGACCAAATAATATCATCATTTGTCGCGTCTTTGCCTCTGTGTATTTTCCTTTGAACAATGCTCGCAAGGACTCATTAGGACTCAAATGAAAAATTCCCTCAAATCTTCCCCCGAGAAGAAAAATTCACATATACGGATATTTCATTCAACGCAGTATTCACTTCTTTCCATATACAGAAAATGAGAGTATCTTAATTCCAGTCGTTGGAGAAAATGAAACTCTACAGTTTATCTTTGAAAAAACTGCCAGATAAAGGCTCAATCAAATCAATTATGTAAAAAATCAGCATAGTTGTTATTTAGATTTTTTGTTGACAAATATTCAAGAAGCTTTCTCTGTGTGACCGAATCGCTTGCTCTATTATGGAAAAATCAAGCGTTTCATACAGGAATTGAGTTTTGAGGCCCCACGGTGGCGAATATGAAGAGGTCTTTCACTATCACTCGCGAAACTTTGACGATATAAGGCATAGGCTAAGTACTATAGACTCGTAAACGAAATTTAGAAATGAGGAAAATATCGAATCTTCTGTTGATGTATTTTACAAATTTAATTCGTAGTAATAGTTGACCATTTACATTTAACATTGAACATTGAAAAGAATAAGGCGACAAAGTTAATCATTCAGTTTGGTTTAATGAACAAATAAAAAAATTAAAAAATCCGCAAGCAAAAAGCCCATAAAGCATAGAAAACAAATAGTAGCAACGAGAATCTGGAAAACTGTGTGAATCAATCAGCTAAATCAAGCTGTTGATATTGCATTTGATGAATACAACTTAAAAACCAAATTGAAGATAAAATCCTGTCCAAAACAATTCTTTAACTATATTAAACCTAAGATGAAATTCGCCAATTTTCCATCGTCAAGATACCATGAGGAATAACTCGCCAAAAATTTGCGATCTATTTTCAATTTTCTTCCAGGATAACCACATATTCTGAAGCGGAATATTGTGATATCTTTCCAAAATTCAGTAGAAATATTAGTGTAAACAATATAAGGCTCGTTCGCGACTAAATCTGGACACCCCTTAATACGTATATCTCTGGAAATACTTCATCAACGCTTAAAATATTTCGCAAACTGATGAACGTATGTCTGTTCATTGTGTAAAATCAAGTTTTGGTGATACTACAAGCTTTTAGATCGAAGATGGCGTCGAAAGAAGAGTAAGTGCGAAAAGCAATTGTGTGCGGTCGCAATGAAAATCCGGATCTGTCAGTTAAAAAAAACTTGCAAAAAAGCTTGGTTTTCCTGCAAGCACTGTCCATAACGTTCTTAAATCTTTCGATACACGTTTGACAACAGCCAGGAAAGCTGGGAGCGGAACAAAACCGGATCTCAGGAACCACCAGAAGGACCCGAAGGTGAAGCAACCCGAGTAACACAACTTCATGATTTTGTGTTGAGTAAGCTTCTTTATAACCAAATCTAGTCATATAAAAGTATTTTAACCGTTATAAAACTTGTGTGTTGCTTGGGAAATATTGCAGAAGAGACCAGATCTTTCGGTACGTAATGTGGCTAGAAAAATAAAATTGTCCCCAACTTTCGTGCATCATTCCAAGCACCGGCAAGGTATGAAGTCGTTCAAGGTGAAAACTGTACCGAATCGTAATGATAAACAGAATGTGACGGCAAAAAACCCGCGAATATTTGACGAAGTTTTTCTGCGTTATAATAGACGATGAAACTTATGTGCTGGAAGACTTTTAGGAGCTTCCCGGGATGTTTTATTATACTGCCATGCAACGGAACGGCGTAGAGGAGCATTTCAGGACGAAGAAAAAGGCCAAGTTTCCCAAAAAATATTTGGTTTGGCAGGCAATATGCAGCTGTGGTCTAGCAAGCCAAAGCTTCATCACTACCGGCACGGTAAACAAGAAAATATACCTTGAAGAATGCCTAAAGAAGCGATTGTTACCATTCCTACGCAGCCATGACGCTCCCTCGCTTTGCTGGCCTGACTTGGCATCTTGTCATTACGCCAAAGATGTTTTGGAATGGTATAAATGCGAATGGAGTCCATGTTGTACCGAAAGAGGCAAATCCACCTACCTGCCCGGAGTTGCGACATATCGAGCGGAATTGGGCTCTCTTGAAGAGAGAACTCTCTCAATATAAACAACAAGCTACAACTATAGAAAAATTTCGAAAATCTTGGACAAAAGCAGCTAAATCGGTTGCAGAGAAGACTGCACAGACCCTAATGGCTGGAGTAAACTCAAAAGTTCGTAGTTTCTTCATGCAGCCTAATAAAGTAACTGTAATGAGTTTTAAGATGACTAATAATGCCGAATTGAATGAATAAAAAAATGCATCTTGGATTGAACTAACAGCAAATTAGTTTGATTTCAAATTTAATCTGTCCAGATTTTGTCGCGTCCAAGCCTTAAATGTGCATGACATAAAAGAAGCATTGAAGAAAACAACAGATAGCAAAATTGAACTAGAATTAGCAAATAATGGCAATTAGATTTTTTTAAATGGCTCGAAGGCAAGACTTCTAATCCTATCCGTTGTGTGTGCTTGTTGTGTGCTCATCAGCAGCATCCAAACATCCAACAAAAAAGTGTCGAGAATTTGCAATGGTCTCAGTTGTAAGCGATATCATTTCGCATCGTATTGATTCTGAAGAACTTTTGTCAAAACTTAATTCTTACACACCCAGCCGGCAACGTACAAATTATGTTAAATTTTGGCATTTAAATCAGACGATGAAAACATACAATATGCATTGCGAAACTGTTGACTTTACAACGACAAAATCTAACAGAAGCAATACATTGATATTCGCTAATAACTGCACATAAATATATTACAATATAACCCAAATATTGTTATATATTTTCTTTTACTATTTATTTAAATTACATCATATAATATGACTGTAACTGAACGGTCTATTCGTGATACATATCAAATAAATAAATAAAGAAAAGTTCACTTTAATGAAAATAACTATTGTTTTTGTGTCAGTCTGAGGGTACCTAAATTTTCATGATTTCTATGTGTATCGTGAAATTTTGCAACGATATTCAGAACTATTCTCCATCATTGATAAATTCACACACAATCGACGAAATTTGAGCTCGAATAGATAATTTATTCCTTTGTTTTTTTAAGAACAAATTTGCATAACTGTGATTGAATTCCAGGAAAATCTCTTAGACCATTTTAGAAAATCTCTTGACATTCCGATAAAAAGTTGAGGAGAAAGGGTCACCTAGAGTGGAGAACTACATCTTCTTATCTCCCATTTTTGACCGATTTATCTGTGATCTCAACATGATCAATTTAACTAAACGTTAGACTAGAGCTCAGGAGCTACAATATGATATCTTATTGTGTAAAATTCATGAATGCTTACCCCTGTTTCTATATAAAAAAAAAATGCTCTCCCGAAGAAGCCCATTTCGTCATGAACTCGTTAGGTCAGTGTTCAAATTGATTGAAATTAATTTCGCATCTATTATGGCATAAATTTACGTCGAAACCGACGCTCGTATATGTCAGTCTCAGAGCACCTAAAGTTACATTTTTTTTTCCAAGTGTGCACGTGACATAATTTCAATCTAATGTCTAATTCTACCAACTTACAAAGCATGACACCACTTCACTCCAAAATTGTCCCCCAAAACCTAGAACTCGCAATAGTCCCCCCCCCCCCCCCCTTTTTCGGAAAGTTAGGGTCGATTGCAGTTGCTGTGGTTTTTCGTCTAACATTCACCATCCTCGTCGTACGATTGGCTGCTGTTGAGGCACAACGCAAAGCACGATGCAACGTGTGGTGGTTTGCAGTAAATTTCGCTTCCCAGCCTGCAACTGCTCCGCACGAGGTTGCTTAGTCTCGTCCACGTGGATAGAGAGCAAAATGCAACCCGAAAATTGTTTCTACAGATTGCCATCAGCCATTAGTTGGCTTGGCATTTGGCAGAAAAGGATTCAGCACCAGCAGTAGGGCTGCATGTCGTTGTTAGCGGTCGGCTGGCAAACTGGGAAAACAACGAAATCTCGTTCAAAGTTTGTTTCGTTCTGCAGTTCTAGTGTTTCTTCAGGGGAACGGAACCTTGCCTGTGATGGAAACTAAATATATTTCTCCTGTGGGTTTTTTTTCCTAGCTCTAATGACAAGGGAGATGTTTGGAAGCGAACGAGAAATGTAAACACAGTTCAGGGACGACGATTGGTGGGTTGTATTGTAGTTAGATTAACATGTGTGAAACTAGACAGCCGTAAACGGGGGACAAATGGTGGACTGGATGCATAGGAACAAGGGAAGGGGAGTTGGTACACATTATGAACTCGTACAAAATATAGCGTCTAGTAGTGGCAGTAAATTTTTAATTAGCGACAACGGGTCGTCTTGATCTTCTGATATTTCAATTCGCGTCCTTTATGGTATGCTGTTTACTTCGCGTTATGCTTCGTTTGTTTCTTTTACAGTTTCTTTTAAGAGCTCAGATTAAGAGGTAAAATACCTGAGGATAATGCCATAAAATTGTTCCCACAATGTTATACGAATACCAAATTGAGGTAAGACAATACCAAAATAGTACCTCTCAGGTATTCCCAGGTATCCGAAATAACAAGTTTTGGTATTCGAGAGATATTTTGCATGCAATTCTTAGGTATTTTGTTTAGGTATTTTACCTCTTAATCTGAGTTCTTTAATACCAAGGCCAGTTATCAAGATCAAATATAGGTATTCATAAGTTATTGTCTACTGCTCGGGTACCCTCTGTCACAAAATTTGGCTAGACCGGGAATCGCACCCAGATACTTTCTGCATTATCTAATTTTCAGCATTATCTAATTTTGTAGCCTTTACCGATTGAAATAAAGAAAGGTGCAGATACTGTACAGAATGCGTGACAATTTTTTGCAGTTTTGAAAAAATCACACTAGTAAGTCATATTTGCAATGAATGTTTTGTGGTTTATTTACTATCGTTCACAAAAAATTAACCTTCACATTCGATGACTGTAGTTAGACGATTCCGGAAAATGCCGCATGCACGTTTTACCATGTTTCGATCCAAAGATGTAATCACCGCTTTCATTTTAGCGGTTTAGTGTGGTGTGAGGGGTTCTATTGGTATCCCGCTCGACGACGCCCCACACAAAATAATCTAAAGGATTGATGTCGGGACAGCTAGGGTCCAAATTTCTTTCTCCCAAACTCCGGAATAATTTTTGCAAGCCATTCATGTGGTTTCTTAGCATTATAAGCAAGTGCTTCGTCTTATTGGGGGATGAGTTGACGGCCAGCAGCAATCTTCATCATCAACGGTACAACAACATCCTGCAGAACCTTCAAGTATACATCGGCTGTCACCTTTAGTCCTTGATCAAAGAAATGCGGAGGCATTAAATCCCCCTCGAAGGAGACTACACATAGATCCATCACATGAGTTGGCCTCTTGTTTCCACATTTTTAAGTTTACTCAACACTGTTTGTTTACACCTATCCAGAGCTGCCAAATATATTTGAATAATGTTCCGCAAGCATCGCAAAATGAAGGAAATCATTTCATATCATGATTACACTGACTTTTTTTTTAGTTTATTTTTTCTGAACACAAGTTTAATGACGTAATTTTAAACGTATATTTCGTTTCCAAGCTTTAAGAGAGTAGGCTATGTAAACTAAGAAGACGCTTTCTTTTGCCATCTTATTCTTCATTGAGACAAAACTACAATTTTGAAGTCATCGTGCTTCTGAACAGGTTTTGTTTACAGCACAGTTGTACAGTTTGTTCACGAGATACCAGAAAAGAGGAGCAGTTGATATCTCAGCGTTTATATGAGAATGGATGGCAAGCTACCACAGCAGAAAAAATTATATCTAGGATTATAAGATGTGTCAGAAAAGTCAATCTCAATGCCGTCCGGACTGTGATAAGAAAATTTTGAGGAAAATTGAGGAAGAGGGACCACTGCCTGTCAGAACTTTTTTCGAAATAAGTATTATACATAACGTTTCGTTAATATGAAATAAAACCTGGTTTCCAAAAGCGTATTGTTTCTTACAATGTGATGTCCAGCTACTTCTTACTCATCCTTTATTAATCGCTACAGATCTTCTGACCAAACAAATAAATGAACTTCTGCGGTTTAGAATTCAAACACAGCAGATAAAAGTTAACAACGCTCCAATTGTTACAGTACGTTAGAAGCGTTGGTGTACCTAGAGTTGTGTATAGACTCTTCGGTTTCGAAAGTCACTGTGAACTTTCATCACTCTTAGTTCTAGAGCTACGCCAAGTAGTTGAACGGGGAAAGAGAGACGTGATTTGTAATAAATGCATTCATGCGGTCAACCTGAGGTGAATGCAAGGAGTAGCAGGCAGGGTATAGTGAGTATGTTAAGCATTTTCTGAGACAACTAAAAAAAGCATAAAAAACTCGACACGGTTTGAATTAAGTATCGTTGTATTCTTGCTAGTGACACTCAACACATTAAGTTGAGAGCCGATAAATTTCGAGAAGAAACAAAACTTAAAATGCCAAAAAAGAACTAGTAAGTGATAAATATTACCCATTTTATAAGCCATTCCTATCAAATAAGAGTTCAGAGTCACAGGCGTGCCTTCTGATGCCAGCTTCCTCGAATTCTCACCAAAAACCTCGTTTCTAAATTGCACGTGTGCGACAGAAGTTCCCGGAAATCTATTTTCATTCCGTGTTTCGTACAACATGTCAAACATCTTGCACTGATATGTGGTTACCGCAACATTATCATTCAATGGTCCCTCCATATTACCGATTATTACCGTGTCACAGAAGATGACGCTACCAAGAAAAAGGATTATATCTTCCTCCGGTCAACCCAAATAACACCTCCCCTCCCTTACCCCTTATGCTCGCTCATCCCAACGTTTGACAGTTTAGCTATCCATTTTCCGAAACGCCAATACAAACTGCAAAGCGCGATTCCACCAATACAACTCAACAGTCAGCTACGAGAAGGATGCACCTGGCATCAGTGAGAACATGCGCACTGTTCTTCTCACTTGCTCGCTCCCCCTTCTGGTCGATACCAATACCACTTCGTTTCCGGAACCGCCGTCGTCGTCGTATCGTACGGCAAAACAAAAACAATCTGCGGCGAAGCCGCCTACAGTCACAACATGACGTGCTCGGATTTTCAACTTTTTCACTCTTGTGCCTATCGAAGGATTAGGGTGAGCTCTCCATTTATGGGCCCTTGCTTGTTTTAGTGGACCGTTTGCGGATTATCTAATATTATATTCAAATCAGAAGCGGTTTATTAGTAACGCCCATTCGATGTCATCTTTTACAGTTTGATTTTGGATAATGAAGAAGGGAATATTGTAACGAAAAAGTATGCAGAATCGGCCAATAAGAGTGCCAATAAGAGCAAGTAATTTGAATGTTTTCACCAGAGGAATTTATGTTTAGTTCAACACCCTTTCTTGGCCCTCTGATTTCATTTGGCCGAAACCATATTGAGAAGCCTGGTGGCCACGTATTAACCTACACAGTTTGAAAGAAACATTTAATTTACACACAGTTTGAGTTTAAAAGAAACATTTTAATTTTAATTTTAATTCACATAAAATATCAGATGAAATTATAGCAAATTCCATTTATGTCCATTAGATAAGGAAGAAAATTGAATGTTTCTTTCAAACTGTGATATTCTTGCTCCTGAATTGAAATATTGTACCAAATGTTAAGTATTGATTGATTGAAATCGATAACATTGATTTCACAGATAAATATAACTTTTTCGGCACGATGGGCCAAAAATTAGCGATTATGTTAATGTTTTTCTCTGTCCTGTGTTAGCAGATTTAAGCAGAATTGACAACGATTTTGCAAAAAAGTGTTTGCCTCACAAAGCAGTGTAGAAAGTTGGGTGATTGAACCGAGAAGTTTTCCATAGCATTTTAGATTTTATATATCGACCAAATTGAACACACGGTAAATTAACCGTCATGGGAGAAAATGTCATGACATTCTTGTTCTATTTTCTACAAGCGACAAAACATTTCTGATGCCACCGGCCATTGGTTTTAAAAATGTTGCGACATAGATTTTTGTCGCCCAAAGTTTGGATGATTGCTGTTGGATAAAATTACTATGTGTCTCACAATAGGTGTCACCTTTTTTCAGTCGTGGTTTATTTCAGCTGGGTAATTTTAACAGCGGAATTGATTATACCCGTTTTGAGTGTATTCTGTTGACAGCTTATCGCTGCAGATAAAAAAGCGATTCGGTTTGTTTATATTTATCAGCTACCATGGAAGCCATACGGGAGCAAGTTTTAAAATTACATTTGCAAAAGCTTAGACCGTGTCAGATGTCCAATAGCCTTAAGCAGTTCGGAGTGAGTAAGCGTTTTGTTTTTCGTACCTTGAAACGGTTCAAGGAAACTGGAAATGTCCATGTTCAACACAAAGGAGGTGCCAGACGAACTGCCAGAACGAAGAAAAAGATCAAATGTGTGAGGGAGCGAATAAGACGTAATCCGGTCGTAGCTGGCCGTAAATTGAGCAAACAATTTCAAATGTCGCTTGCTTCAATGAACAGGCTCCTCAGACATGATCTAGAATGCAAACCGTACAAGAAACAACGGGTTCATGGGTTGACGGAGCGTCAAAAGCAAGCCAGGGTCCAAAGAAACAAATCTTTTGGTTCGGCACGGTGACTGCGAGATTTTATTTTGGAATGAAAAGCTCTTCCTCCTTTAGGACAGTCATAATAAAAAAAAATGATCGTGTGTATGGCAAAAGTCTTGCCAATATTCCAAGAGATAAACTAGCTGTAGAATGCTATCAGAATGAATCGAAAATCATGGTATGGGGCGCCGTTTCACGAAAAAAAAACTTTCTCTTCTTTTCATAGAACCTAACGTAAAAATCAACACTGAATATTACATCGAGCAGGTTTTGAAGAACCATCTGCTTCCTCATGCTTCAACGCTGTATGGGAATACACCATATTGTTTCCAACAGGACTCAGCTCCAGCTCACAAGGCAAAGAAGACAAAAGCGTGGTGCGCGGAAAATTTGCCCGATTTCTTCACAAGCGAAGAATGGCCTGAATCTTCACCGGATCTCAACCCACTTGGCTACTTTGTTTGGGGTTATATGCTCCAACACATATAGGCCCTAAGAAAGGGCTTACTTTAGATCGATTCAAGAAACATTTGGTTGATATTTGGGACCAAATTCGTCAGGAAATCGTGCGTGCCAGCTGCGATGGGTTTACAAAGCGTTTGGACAAAGTTATCAAGGAAAAGGGTGAGAGATTCGAATTGAATTGATTTGGTTTATTTCTATAACATGTATCTTTCAAATGAAAAATAAATGCTATGATTTTGATGATTTGT
This sequence comes from Aedes koreicus, assembly GCA_024533555.2. Lineage (NCBI taxonomy): Eukaryota > Metazoa > Arthropoda > Insecta > Diptera > Culicidae > Aedes > Aedes koreicus. The sequence continues at coordinate 255,491 of JAHHFK020000581.1, forward strand.
TTTGCTGTAATCCCATTTTGCTTTAGTGACACCTATTGTGAGACACCCTGTATAAGAATAAATATCAACAACTCATAACCGAAGATTACCAAATAACCACCACTGCCCTTGGCAGAATTTTTGGTAAAATTGTGGTAGAATTGTAAAGTATACGTGTTTTACCAATTTTCAGAGTGATTAAAGTGTAGATCAATCATATGTACTGAATTGACCTTTAGAAAGACGTTTTGTTTAAGTTGATTTTTCTCCAGAAGGTCATTAGATGTTAACAATTCTGCATAAGAATTTGTATGGCGCAAGATTTTTGCTATTCAAATCTATGAAGTTATAAAAAATACTGCAAAACTCATTGAAAGGTGTATTTGCCTCGTAACGCTGGTAGATCACCTTCTCGTGGTGCGTTACGGGGTATCAGATCTAGCACCGAACCTTAGTCCGAAGGAATTCAAACTAGCGAACATATTTGGTGTAAATTGTGTGTAGACACCTGGGATGGAGCGTGCGTCCCCGCAACATATCTTGGTCCTCACAAGTTCCTACCTCATGTCTTCCACGGGTCAAAAGATGACAAAGACCGCCAGCTAAGGGTTGCGTACTTAGCTGGTAGTGCAGCCTGGGCACTGTTGTCCTTCTGACTTCGCTAGATTGAGGAGGTGCGTGCCGAGCGTCTGTCCACCAAGGAGGTGCGGCTCAAACAGCGTTGTCTGGCATCAGCGGTTGAGTAAGAAACGCTGTATCGCGTCCTATACTTAGGTGGCAGCCCACCAAGGCGATGTAGGCCGCGTGATCCCGGTAATTACATGCTGAAATCTTACCCTACCACGAAAAATGGAAGTATTCTTTATACGTATATAATTCAATCAACCATGGAATTCACAAGTGTTGTATAATAATTTTGAATTTTTTTCTTTCCCGTGCTTGATAATGCAAGTCCTTCTACAATTGCAGCAGGATCAGCAGACATGCAGACATTACAAATATAATTGTTATTATCATTTTATATTATAACATCCCTTCACAATATTATTCAATGCTATTTTCTGCTTCGCATTTGCATCGTTGTTAGTTTTGGCCCACCTAACTCCGTTATGTATTTGAAAAGATGGGATGTTTTTTTACATTTTCTTTTAGAGAGTGGATTATATACGAGAAATACTACAAAAAATCTTCGTCCAAAATAGTTAATTTAAAAACTAACATTGTTTATGATCCTACATTTTCTATTTTACAGACATAAAGAATCAGTTATGGGCCCACTAGGAAAAAAGAGTTATCGAAGCATTTCCTGTCATTCATTTTTAATTTGTTTTTTGCAATGAATTTATTGATTTTCCGGTTTTGAAGTAATGATACTCTAAGAAATTTACTTTGCCTAAGAGTGCTTTTTTCTTTGCTATTTTGTAGGATGCCAGGTGGATCAACTTTATTTCATTATATCACGTCGAATTTTCCTATTTTAGAGTTTCAATCATCTAACATCGCAGCGGAAGAGGCAAATAGCGGCATTTAATTATTATATTTACATTTGTAGTATTTCTTTACAACATCGTATTATTTCCATCAAAGCATGACCTTCACATTGTCATACAACAAACCTGATTTAGGCGGTATCTGGCTTCAACACGAAACATAGCTTCAATTTATGACATCTAGCGTTGCATATATGTCCAGTATAAAATGCAGAAAATACTGCTGTGGTAGGCTTTTGAAAATTAAGGAATCTGTGGTAGGCTTTTGCACTTATTGCTGAATGTATTTTTCATTTCCGGTTTGCAAATGAACTTTTTACCAATTCTGAGCTGATCTGGTTCATGCAATGCTGTGTGCCATTTGGCTAGTGTTTGATTTTACATTTCATTCTTTGTCATTACTTCATCATAACTTACACCATCATTTTTTGGAATATGTATTGTTTTATTGATTTTACTTTATAGATGATTTAAATATTACTTATTGTTTTTTTGCCCATTTATCTTTAACTCCCTTCCAGTTAAATCTTCCCATTTCTAACTCGGTAGCAATAACTATTAGGTCAGCAAAAAGAAAAGCAGATTGCTGTTATAAAATCAGCATCAAGTAGAAAATTGTGAACAGGGCAACAGTAAATTAAAATGTATAAATGTTAGTTTTGTAAAATTTCAATAGATTTAAAAAACTTTTTCAGGATACCTCAAATCAAGATTTTGTTGAATGCTGCTATCGCTGAAAACGAACGAAAACGTGCTTATACGCGAAACCACAGAACTCTACACTTTAACATTTTACAACATTTCTTGCATTTCAGGATCAACCGAATGAAGATCATATATTATAGATACGAAAGCTTGTAGTATTTTTCATTTACATAAATATATACAAGTATAAAGAGGGGGCACGATTGAAGCACTCTGGATGGGGAAAGTGGGAATGCCAACTTCCCATTGCTAACAGTTTGTGAATAGAGGGTGGACTCTTCTCCCACTCATTGGGGCATCCTCATGTTAGATAGCTCGCTTTTGACCAATGTTCAATCTTGTTGTTGGAAGGAGATTCTTATATCCCTGTGGATACGTATAAGTGATGTTGCATATCGATCCACCCAACTCCTTTTTGGCCCTTCATACACGGTATGTTCTAGGATAATCGTAGTTATAAAACTTGATCAAGTCTAACAGAGGGGAGAGCCCATTGCTGTCGGACTTAGTTTCCGTGCTACAATGGGTGGTAGTACATATCATACAACTGGGGGAGTATCGAGCACTAGTTAGTTTATATCCAGCAATTAGCTTACGAGAAGCTCGAAAACTTCGGAGCGGCTCATAATATGCCTATTTACCCTAGTAAAGCATTCTTCCTGATTGTTTTCTCTTATTGTTCCAACGCGGATCCCACCGCGGCAGCAGGAACAAAAATAAAGGTTATTATAATTATAAAACGATTGCGCTGGTGATTGCATTCTACAAAGAAGTAGGATGATACGATGCACCATCACGGCTGGGAATGGGGTGATGCCTGGCACAAGTGCAGAGCGGTTGCAGAGGTTCGCAATGAAAAACGTGCTTGCTGTTGCTGCAATTGTTGGTGCAAGCGATGAAAAGTGCTGTTAAAAATTAAGTGGAAACATTGTTGCGCTTTTTCATGGAAGGCATTGTGTGGATGTTCGATTTTGACGGGGTTGTGTTCATGGGTCAAGTGCTGTGCTACTCTGTGAAGGCGTAGTAAGCTAGCTGTTCAGAGTACACTTGGTCTCGTTAAGGAAAGCTAATGAGGATAACAAATAAAGCTTCAATTTTCTGTGGAACCTGTTTAATGTAAGCTCGTTCGATGGTGCTGGGAATAGCAAGCATAACAATTAAGGTGAAATGGATCCACTAGGAGTTTTTTTGCATCGATAGTTAGTGCATTTGCTCTAACGAGGAAATTTGAAAATAAAAGGTAGACCGTGGTTACAGAAGACAGACGTTATAATTTTTCCTCTCACTTTTTGTCTCAAGAAATAAAGCGATTGTTAAGGAACTGAAAGTAGATTTTTAGTTGAATAGTGCACATCCAAAATGTTGGGAGCGCAATTCAAGTGTCAAGAAAAAAATTTTAATAGAAAACCCGTCAAAATACAATTTCGGTGCAGCCATCCTTTTGAAACAGTCGACAAGAGAGGAACCTTCTAATGAAATGCAGCAGTTTCTGAAGATCGCACAAATGTATTACAGTCATATCTATTTATATGAAGCCGTTTCATTATTTAAATCTGAATAATGTATTTTATTTATTTGTAATAAGCACATTTTCCTTGGTTGTCGGTATGATGTTGATCGCACGTCAAACCAGTGTTTTTAGGTTTATTTAGATTATGTTTTCTTTCTTTTTATGAGTTATATTGTCTTCTAGAATTGTTTAAGCCATGCTCAGATTTCGCTTTTATTAAATATCTGTGTTGTGGACTCAGCAGCATTTTCAGAATAATTAACTTCAGTATACTTGAGAGAAATCATTGAGAGCTTCGATATGCATTCACTGTGCATATTGCGTTGATGCGAGCTCCCAAACTTATGCCAGTAATACAGATAGACATATGGTTTGAAAGGCTGATTATTAATGGTGGAGTTCGACAAGAACCATCTCATTCTACTCATTATTCGCTTTTCAGAGAGCGAGTAATGACGCTAGAGTATATTAGAAGAGCTAGGGTAGTTAGTGCTATGGTCCCAACTATTAGAGGAGAGGAGCGCATTAATTAATTTTTAATGGCTGTATGCTCCCAACGACTAACCATTGATAGTGCAATAACAAAGATGTTCTGTACACGGAATAGAGCATTCTGTTTAATTATTTCCTCCAACTCTCTCATTTTCCTTTTAAGTCTACTAAACGCTGTATGGATGCATACTCTGGAAGAATTTGAAATCAATTCTAGACTTATCCAAGATTCAGTTCGGAAACATCGCAAACCATCTGATAGCTTTATTCATAATATTCTGAAAAAAATGTATCACTACAGCATTCAAAGATATCCTAAAAACAACTCAAAGCTACTAGTCTGAAAACATTCCAAAACTTTTATGAAAGTATTTCAGAACTACTCTGGAAGTATATCATAACTGCTCTCGATGGAAGGCATTCTAGAACAGTTTTAGACGCATTCCTGTACTACCACTACTTTTAGAAATAAATTCAGAACAACTCAGAAAGCATCTCAGAACAAATCTGGAAGAATCTCAAAAATTCTTTTGCAAGCATTCCAGAATTCCAGTTCCAGTTAGTATTAGAGAAACTACTTTGGATGCATTTCTGAACAGTTATTTAGACATTCTGGAAAAATAGGACAAGAATGTTTGACCATGTCTCTACTGTCAGAGGAAAAACATATTCTAAAACATTCTTCTCATTCAGAGAGACAGTAATGGCGCTATAACCATAAGACATATTAGGCTAGGACTAAAGTTATTGTTTAAGTCCCAACCGTTTGAAAGGCAATGGAGCATCACTTAACCTTCTTAGAGTAGTTGCTCCCAACGACAATTTTAAAATATTTTTTTAAGTATCAAATTTAAAATAAATTTTTGTTCTGTACTCCAAACAGAGCATCCTGTTTAAATATTCTCTCCAACTATTCATTTTCTTTTTCCTTTGATATCTACTGAAGGCCTGCGTGGATTCATAAGGTATATACCAAATCATTCCTATCTCCAACTGTTGCATGGACGTGGACAGGTGAGCGATTGAAGAGTGTCTTCGTGGAAATTATTACGTGAAGAAACGTATCAGGAACTGGTTCCGTTTATGGGTAACATGCAATGTCTTCCACGAATTATTCCTCATCAACGCAAACGTCGATGCTTATGCTAATTTGCTAATAAAAAATTGAGAAGCTTTTTGAGTTGGATCCTCAATCTCACTCCATGACGTTGTATCAGTTGCTCATAAAAAGGAGCTTATTATTTTTGCATTTCTTTTATCATCACTTTTGTGTGGGTTATTGTTAGATTCGGGGCAATAAGAGAGCAGACTCGCTTGAAAAGGTGATATTTATGGTCGACAAATGGTCTTCAATGCATTTTTTTTACTATTTTTCGTCAGCAGTCACTCGTTAGCTGGCAGCATAAATGAAGTAAAGGAGAGTAAAGGAGAGGGGCGATGGTAACACTTTATCATCCCTAAGGTGTCAAAGAAGCCTTGGTTTGAGGGGATGTGGGTCGAAACTTCATTTGTGTGATGTATCACCTCATGTCTAATTATTATTCTTTAAACGCTTATTTGTACCGTGTTGGGCTTAGCGATAATAATCTCTGTGAATGTGCAAAAGGTTACTGGAACGCAGTTCACGAAATTTCTCTTCGGGCTCGAGGTAGACAACCTAAGGTACAGGTTAGAGATTTTTTTGCTTTACGTGATCTGGAGTTTATGAAACTTATTTATGTATTGTTGACTAACATTAGGCTTAGAATGTAGGTAGTTTAACCTGTATGTTTAGTTTTAGTTTTTTGATTCCTGTGTGTATGTTTTATTCCTTCTTCTTTAAAAATGTTCAAATGAAACAAATGTACAGTTAGAATTTGTGTTATTTGTGGTTTGCAGTTGAGTAGAAAAACACTGCGAACAGCTTGATTTTGCCCATAACAAGCACTTTTTTAACCAATCATACGTTTTCTTGACCTCGCTCAAAATCGAGCTTATGAGGTTTTGTTAAAACAATTTTCTGTTAAGACTGTTCTGACTAAACTTTTAAGAGCGTTTCTTTCTATAAAATAAACTTTTCGATCCCAAGCCTGTCTATTTCTTTGCCATTTGACTGTTTGCCTATTTCTGTCCTCAATAGATTTAAACTAAAACAGCACTAAACTGCCCTATCATCGAACACTTGCCGCAGTCAATCTCTGATTTTAAAATAACCTTACTATGTTACTAACACAACTATCTTTCTCGTGGTAGAATGGAAAATAGGGTGTCCCAAAATTGGAATATGTCTGAAAACCCGGGGGTCACCCTGAAAATGATGGCTCAGGGTGTTAGAATCAAACTTCTGTATGGCAATAACTTTGTGAAATGCTGTTAAGGCCCTCTTAAGCCCAAAACATGCGATTTTTGAAGAAAAAAAAAAAACAAATTCATAAAGATTTAATAAAAGAAAAAAAAATTAGGACCTCCAAATCCCTTAGAACCAATTCTTTTCAAATTTTTTACGCATTCTTGATGAATGAAGGTATTTTTTAAAAGAATTAAGTACCAAAATGTACAATTTTTTTTTCCCTAAAGAGATGAATTTTGTGGAACATTTTAGCATTTAATCGTCTAAAATAGGTATCAAACATGAACCATATATAGTTCAATTCTGTAAACAAGATGCAACATTTTAAGGGGAAATTTTTAGCCGAAAACCGACCAGAGCGACTTTGATGCCTAATAAAGTTATTCGGGATTTACTACAAAGAGATTTACTGGTAAGCTTCATGGCATTCTATTTGAATTATAGAATTCAATAGGCAATAAACTTATCTTCGAAGTCTTGTAACAGATTGTTTATTATGTATCAAAATTGATGTTTGTTACTAAGGATTTTGGAAGTGCCACCAGGTTGCTGATGATTTACTAGATGAACTTGCTCTTTTTTTATCATCATTCATCTATCATTGAAATTAATTTTTGAACAATATGACATTATGTTTGACGTGAATAATATTGAAATTGAACTACGAAAAAATTAAGCTGTGGTCATCCTGGAACGCTTGCTTGGAAGAAAACTACTCGACTTCCCGTGCAGGAAACTACTGCCTTGCTTGATCTATGTAGTTTATTGCGCAATTATGCTTGTTATGATTAGTAAGGGAGTAGCAGCTAAGACATGGCGGTCTTTTTCAAATAAAAATAAAATCCTTAAACAGGCAAGTCAGGATTCTCATAAAATCCATGTACTTGGCTAAACATTATATTGTTATGAAACATACAAGATTCTAACTCCAGTGCACTTAAACATGTCATTTGTTGCCAATCCGATTTTCGTAAAATCTGAGACGCCACGAATTTAGTGGAGAAATAAAAAGTAAACTGTAGGATCATTTTCGAATTTTGAGTGATAATAATTCATTTTTTTAAATTTAATATGAGTATTAATGTTATAAGGAATAAGCTCTACAACTACAAGTATCAATGCATGCGAAAATTCCAATATCAAATCTTATAACTTGTTTTTAGACCTGTAAAAATGAGTAGCAGTACTTTAGGAACCTTCATCATTCCAAACTTAATTGCCAAAATAACCAAGCTTTTGTGCTTCTATCTATGCTGTCTGGCAAACAGTGAACAAGTTTCAACGTAGGAAAACAATCGGGACTGTACCGTTCATAGACAAATTAATACGAGGCTCCAACTGCACTTTGCAAGTACTAATTAAATTATGATCAGACGTAACAACATTAGTGGATGAAAGTCCACTTTTCTACCATACAGAGAATATATTTGCAAAACAAACAGCTTACAAGGTACTGAAGAACATACACTTTAATATGTTATTGTATAGAACATAAGAAAAGGCATTGACAAATTCGGAGCAGTACTTTAAAGGGTGATACGGTCAAAATTTGGTCAAGGGAAAACGCGTGTAAATCGGTGAAATCGTTTATTTAAAAAATCAAATTAAATTTCTTTTTCAAGTTCAATTAGTATAAAATTCAGGAAAAATATTCAGTTAGGCTTCCGCTTTTCCAAATCCGAATTGCCGGGCCTTACGCTTGACCCCTGCCATCAGATTTTGTACAGCCACCTTGTCCACCTTCTTCGCCGCAGAAAGCCAGTTTGCCTTGAACTGCTGCTCGTCCTTAGCAGTTTTTTTGGTCTTCTTTAGGTTCCGCTTGACAATAGCCCAGTATTTCTCAATTGGGCGGAGCTCTGGCGTGTTGGGAGGGTTCTTGTCCTTGGGAACCACCTGCACGTTGTTGGCGGCGTACCACTCCATAGCCTTTTTACCGTAATAGCAAGATGCCAAATCCGGCCAAAACAGTACGGAACAACCGTGTTTCTTCAGGAAAGGCAGCAGACGTTTATTCAAACACTCTTTCACGTAAATTTCTTGGTTGACAGTCCAGGAAGCTATGAAAATGCTGCTTTTCAAGCCACAGGTACAGATGGCTTGCCAAACCAGATATTTCTTTGCGAACTTTGACAGTTTCGTGTGCTTAAAAATATCTGCTACCTTTCCCCTTCCTTTTGCCGTATAAAACTCCTGTCCCGGAAGCTGCTTGTAGTCGGCTTTGACGTAGGTTTCGTCGTCCATTACCACGCAGTCAAACTTCGTCAGCATCGTCGTGTACAGCCTCCGGGATCGCGCTTTGGCCGTCGTATTTTGTTTATCATCGCGATTTGGAGTCACTACCTTCTTGTAAGTCGATAGTCCGGCTCGTTTTTTGGCTCGATGCACGGTTGTAGACGATACACCCAGCTTATTTGCGGCATCTCGGAGAGATAGGTTAGGGTTTCGCTTGAAACTACCGGCAACTCTCTTTGTCGTCTCAGCGGCTTCCGGTTTTCGATTTCCCCCCGATCCAGACTTCCTGGCTGTCGACAAACGTTCCCCAAACACTTTAATTACATTTGTAACGGTTGATTTGGCAACTTTTAGCGATTTTGCCAACTTTGCGTGCGAGTAGCTCAGATTTTCGCGATGCGCGAGCAAAATTTTGATACGCTGCTCTTCTTGCTTGGACGGCATTTTGACAACTGAAGAGTGAATTCCAAAATCAAAATAGGAGCAACACTCTACACCCACACACACCTTCAAAATGAGGGGTGTTCAGGTTTTTTAAATGCAAAATTGAAAGAAATACGTCAAGTTGATATTGACCAAATTTTGACCGTATCGCCCTTTATGTTATTGTACAGAACATAAGAAAAGGCATTGACAAATTCGGATCAGTACTTTAATTACTTTAATCACGATCGTCTGCTTATCATTAAAGGTGCAAAAAGCCTTCAACATAGCCATCATCATTAAAGCACAAAAGAAATTTTTTCATTCAGCATCAATTTATTGTCGATGAAAATGGGTTCACTGTAATCCGGTTGGTGAAATGAAAACAGTGAACCTTCATCTTTTACAGTATTTTGATTTTCTCCGAGTAAACTGCTTATGAATTCAAATGATGCCGATGATGGCTGTTTGCACCTTAAGATACGAAAATACTGGACAGTTTCTCTGTCGTAGTGAGTCTGTGATCAGTTGGTTAATTATTTAGGGTGAACACTCCAATACTTGCGGTACGTTAGAAGCGTTAGTGTATTTTAATTTATTTATGGAAAATTTATACTTTTTTCATGGAAAATTTCCGTTTTTTTAATGCTAATTGTTATACTTTCATGGAAAATTTTCCATGCAAGATTTTAATTTTTTTAATGAAATTGTAAAATATTGCATTTTTTTTAATTGTATGAACATCATGAAATTTTGGAAAGTTAAATTGCGTTATAAACATTTTAGTTCTTCTATTGAAAATTTTATTTTCTCCATTGCTCGCACCCATAATTATCGACAGTTAAAGACAGGCAGTTATAGAATTGTTTATAGAAATTTTCAATTTATATTTGAGTAGTTTATTTTTAGTCACTAAACAATATTTGTATTTTCATTAAAGAATTTTTGTTTTCCTCAATGCACTATTTCCAAAAATCATGATAAAATAGAACTAATTGCTTATGCTCCACCAATTTAGATGATTCCTTCAATTGTATATAATCAATAATAGGAAAAATATTACGGAACAGCCTATACGGATTTTTCATTTTTGATTATTGACCAACGATTCCCCACTGTGCAGCGTTTGAAACGAAAAATCACAACAAAGAAACAGAAAAAAGTAAACTTCGTTTCAATCTAAATCCAGCAGAACAGATATAGGAAATAAGTAATATCTAAATGATAAGACGCAATACAAAATTCAGAAGATCCTCTTTAAAACATTTTTCGACAAACAAATTATAAAACAGCAATTTTATAAATTTAAATTACAATCACATTTTTGAAAGAAGCAATATATAAATACATTTTAGCATCACAGAATTTTAATCTGCTGAACAGAAAAATATTTAACTGTGTTATGTAAAGCAAATGTCAAATTCGCACCCATCTTCCCATCCGTTACATTGTTAATCCTATGAACCTCGAGACGGCCGAGAGTAATCGGTTCTATCCTTCTAACTTTAATTCTAAGATAACTGATATATATATCTATATATTATATATATATATATATATATATATATATATATATATATATATATATATATATATATATATATATATATATATATATATATATATATATATATTTATATAGATAGCATATAAATATATAGACAGCATATATATATATATATATATATATATATATATATATATATATATATATATATATATATATATATATATATATATATATATAAATATATAAATATATATATATATAAATAATATATATAAATAAAATTATAAATAGAATGAAGAAAAAATTAAAGAGATCAAAATCAGCAACAACATATTGAGAAGTCAAACCTCTAAAAAGTGAGACGAGCAAAAATCTAAAAGGTATCCAAGAAATCAAAATTGAGCACGTCCAAAAGGTTTAATGAAGAAGTAAACAGAAGAAAGTAATGTTTCAAAAAAGATAATACTATAAAAATATATAGGAAAGTTTTATAGACTCTAAAAGCGAATCCATGAAATTTTGTGAGTCAAACAACATGAAGTAGAACCTCTCTAAAAATTAGAGGGTGTTTTTTATCAAAATTTGGTCGACTTGAACTTGACGCATTTCCTTTCATCGTGCATTAAAGAATTTTGCACACCCCTCATTTTGAAGATGTGTGCGTGTAGCATCATGCCTCTATTTTGATTTTGAGATTAGCACTTCAGTTATCAAAATGTCGTCGAAGGAAGAGAAGCATCGCATCAAAATTTTGCATGTACATGGCGAAAATCCATACTACTCTCACGCCAAGTTGGCGAAATTGTTGAATGTGGCTAAATCAACTGTAACCAAAGTATTAAAAGTGTTCGGTGAACGTTTGTCGACAGCCAGGAAAGCTGGATCGGGGGGAAATCGAAAGCCGGAGGCTGTAGCGACGACAAATAGAGTTGCCCGCTGTTTCGAGCGGAACCCCAACCTCTCCGTCCGAGATGTTGCAAAGAAGCTGGGAGTGGCGCCTTCAACCGTGGATAGAGCTAAAAAACGAGCTGGACTGTCGACTTACAAGAAAGTGGTGACTCCAAATCGCGACGATAAACAAAACACGTCGGCCAAAGCACGATCGCGAAAGTTGTACACGACGATGCTGACGAAGTTTGATTGCGTGGTACAGGACGATGAAACTTACGTCAAGGCAGACTTTAAACAGCTTCCTGGACAGGAATTTTATACGGCAACCGGGCGGGGAAAGGTGGCAGATATTTTTAAGCACATTAAACTGTCAAAGTTCGCGAAGAAATATCTGGTGTGGCAGGCCATCTGTACCTGTGGCTTGAAGAGCAACGTCTACATTGCGACCGGAACCGTCAACCAGGAAATTTATCTGAGCGAGTGCCTACAAAAACGTCTACTGCCTTTCCTGAAGCGACACAATTGTTCCGTTCTATCTTGGCCGGATTTGGCATCTTGCCATTACGGAAAAAGGCCATGGAGTGGTATGATCGACTCACACACATTACTGTTTGACCAAATTTTGATCGGAACACCCTTTACAACTTTAGAAATTGTGTAGAGCCCTGGGGCTTTTTCGTAGGAAAACTTGTCACAGAATTAAATTAAAAAAAAAAGAATGAATAAAATTGAGTTCAATACGATTGGGATGTATTCATTTCGGATTAAATAAAGCTTGGAAATTTTCGAAATATTCCTGTGAACAAACTTTTAGTTTAATCCGTGGTATTCAAAAACAATTTAAATTCCTTTTTGCTAATAATTCTTTTCGCAATACATATTCCCAGAATACATTCAACAAAAGCATATGTGAAAACATTCTAAAACCAACACCTTCCTCTCGAACCTGATGATTACCATTATTGTGTAGAAACGTGATCATTGCAAATTCTGAGTCCATATCGCCCACTTTCATCTCACGTACACGGTGTCCGAGCAAATTCCTCTCTTCGTCTCGAGTAACTCATAAACCATCCGCACAAAGCGCATACTTACAAGCTCACTTCCATTTATCGTTCATTGCACTTGACTCTGCCTTGGCCAACTGTAGAACAGCAAATCCACATTCTAGCCCCTACCAAACAAGCACCCATTTAATATATCCTGTTACGACATAAATTGAGTTCATGAGTACAGTAGTGCACGCTAAGACGGCGACGGCTACCACTAGATTCTAAGCAATTGTTGCCGCCACCGTCGTCATCGTTGTCGTCAGTCGCCAGCGCAATAAAGCCGAAACTAAATTGGCATCCATCGGCGGGCGCGTTGACGTTCCCGGTTTGGATTTGGCCCGGCGGGCAAGGAGGGTAGACTCCGTTATTGTTGATGATCTAATTTTTCGAAGCCACGACCACGCGTCGCCTGCCGGGAAGCGGAGAATGGACGGGTAGCGGTTGTGTACGCAGGGTGTGTACATATTTGTGTTTTGTTTATGCCTAAAACGCACGTCCATCACCATCATTGAGTTGTATTCGAGGAGAATGTGATTTGCGGGGTAGTCTCGGTTGAAGAAAAAAGACGTCGCACTGTGGTTTAGGTCAGAAGCGGGAAAGTGGTCCTGAGGTGGTTCGGAAGATGTTGATGAGATGGATGTACTTGAAGTTGGAATGGGACTTGTGTGGTCTTTTAATTCAATTAAATTTTAAGGGTTCCCTAAAGTTTAATAAACGGTCCCGATATACATTTTACATAGGACGGGTGAACAGATGAGGATTTTCTTTCCTCAGGAATGAACATCCTTCAAATGGTTTATCCAGCATGACAGTAAAGCTGACAACCTGCTGTTATTGCCGTAATGATCAGCGGTGGAAAAATGAAAAATGAACGGGTAGGTACCATACTGTATGCACTCAAGATGGGGGAAATCCAAGGATCACCGGGGAAAACCATTTTCACCTTTTTACATTATAAAATGACTACCGGTTGACATGCTACGGAGAACGTAGGCGGCTTCAGGTATTCAAATATATAGGTTTTTATCTAGGATTTAGGCAAATCCAGCATAATGATTTTCGCTTGTTTTCGGGAGTTCAAAATCGAATGAGTTTGTTCATAAAATTAAATGTTTCCACAGCAGTTCATTCATTTGCATCTCAAATGAACCGTTAAATTTGATTTGGAAACATTGCAATATATTGCGATGGTGATGGAGATGGCCGAGTGCCATAAGACCGTACGGTTCTTCAGGCCGAATCGGTCACTAAGCTGACTGAGTGATCGATAATTTATTTATCTGTTTCTGTTTCTTTGGAATCGTTTTCTGTTCTATTTTCAATGATAAAAAAAACTTCAACGAGACATGATTTTACTTTTGGCTTAGGCCGTATGACAGCTAATCGATAAGATTTGATCGATTCTCTGGCAAACGGCCTGACCTAAACGGCAAATCGCGTGCTCCCTACCAGAAACCGAGGTCAACCGAGACGACCATTTCTAAAGCCAGTGCGTTCTCTCCGCGTCGAATTTTATTGAAAAAAAAAACCAAACCTGATGCGCGTCACGAGAAACGAATCTGTATCAATAAAATGAATTGGTGTTTTGTACGTCACGATTCAACTCGATAACAAATAAACGGTTTTACAAGATTCTTTCTGCGTTCGATTTGTCCTGGAGTTCACTGGGTTTATATGTATAGAAATATGAAAAATTGTAATGAAATAGTTGGAAAATTGAAAAAATAATGAAAGATGACATAATATGGGAACACGTGCGTTGTTTTAAAACTAATCTAGAGGGCTGTGACCGACCAGCGCACAGTGGGCATAATCGAAGCTGTAATCGGACTTATTTCAAATCCGCTGGTATTTGTACATGAACTGATGTTTTTCTATAGGAAAAAACGCCAATAAATCGATTGCCACTAATTTCATCCTGTGCAGAGCATTGGAAGTGGCTCATTTTGCCCCATTTCACCCTAATTCGGTGTGTTCGTTCAGTTTTTATTCCGATAACTACAATTGCCGCTGTAGTTTTCGCTTGAAAAGGGGCATATCTTATGTGAAAAACTCTCAGGAATCGAATGGTGCCATTTTCATGCTGTGCAGAGGTCGAGAAATAGTTTATTTCGCCCCATTTTACCCTAAAAGTGTTTTTTTTTTCATTTTTTACTCCGATAACTACAATTGCCGCTATATTTTTTGCTTGAAAAAGAACATATCTTATGTGAAAAACTCTCAGGAATCGAATGGTGCCAGTTTCATGCTGTGCAGAGGTGAAAAAGTTTTTGCCTTTCCAAAAGGGTTTTTTTTTTTTTTTTTGGGGGAAAAAAAAAAAAAAACACATGTTTAGGGTGAAATGGGGCGAAATAGACCATTTCTCGACCCCGGCACAGCATGAAACCGGCACCATTCGGTTCCTGAGAGTTTTTCACATAAGATATGTCCCTTTTCAAGCGAAAACTACAGCGGCAATTGTAGTTATCGGAGTAAAAAATGAAAAAAACACATGTTTAGGGTGAAATGGGGCAAAATAGACCATTTCTCGACCCCGGCACAGCATGAAACCGGCACCATTCGATTCCTGAGAGTTTTTCACATAAGATATGTTCCTTTTCAAGCAAAAAATATAGCGGCAATTGTAGTTATCGGAGTAAAAACTGAAAAAACACACTTTTAGGGTAAAATGAGGCGAAATAAACTATTTCTCGACCTCTGCACAGCATGAAACTGGCACCATTCGATTCCTGAGAGTTTTTCACATAAGATATGTTCTTTTTCAAGCAAAAAATATAGCGGCAATTGTAGTTATCGGAGTAAAAAATGAAAAAAAAAACACTTTTAGGGTAAAATGGGGCGAAATAACCTATGTCTCGACCTCTGCGCAGCATGAAACTGGCACCATTCGATTCCTGAGAGTTTTTCACATAAGATATGTCCCTTTTCAAGCGAAAACTACAGCGGCAATTGTAGTTATCGGAGTAAAAACTGAACGAACACACCGAATTAGGGTGAAATGGGGCAAAATGAGCCACTTCCAATGCTCTGCACAGGATGAAATTAGTGTCAATCGATTTATTGGCGTTTTTTCCTATAGAAAAACATCAGTTCATGTACAAATACCAGCGGATTTGAAATAAGTCCGATTACAGCTTCGATTATGCCCACTGTGCAGCGCTCTGCATTTGACAAGTTTAATTGAAGTAGAGGCGGGACAGCGTTCGCCAAGGCATCTAGTTTGAAATAAAACTAATTAAATTATTACAAGTAAATAATGTAATACAACTAAACTGATTTAATTAAAGTAAGGTGGAAAAACCAAAGGGGAATTTAAAAAAAAAAAAAAAGGGAACAAGGTGGGTTTTGGGAAATGGGGGGGGGGTGGGGGGGGGGAGGGGGGGGGGGGGGGGGGTTGGTGGGGTGGTGTGTGGGGGGAAGAAAAATATAAACTTGAGAATAGAAAAAAAACTTTATTCTGTTGCCAATCAGACACTGTTAAATACTATCAGATTCACATAAATACACTACTTTTGTATATTTCTCGAATTTATATAGTGTTGCAAGATCACTTAATTTGATTGACAATAATATAAATAGGCACAAGTGATTTTTTTTAACTTTTTACAATCGGCGGTGCGAAAATAGTGACTTTAGTGACCATTTTCCGAAAAATAGTGAGTTTAGTGACTTTTGGATGCAAATAGTGATTTTTTAGTGCCTAGACTCAAAATAGTGACCAAGTCACTAAAAAGTGACCTGCTACCAGCCCTGGATAAAATGCTTATGGTTACTTGGGAAGCACCGCTTACTATTAAACAAAGGCAAAATTTCTTATGACAATTAATTGATTTTATGTCCTAAAAATTTACAGTTCAATAATCAAAAAGACGTGTTAGTACATTGAAAATTTGGAAATTCTGAAGAACTGCTCATGATTCAAAGAAGGAAAAATCTCCCATGGAAGTTCGATACATTCATGTCTCAAAGATATCAGGTTTAATTGTTACATTTTGAGGTTTTAGATTAGAAAATGCTTGGAGAAAACTTCCATAATAATTTAAATCCTGGAAATTTTCAAAAATACTACGTTCTAATTTCCAATGTTAGCACATGACGAGATTTTAAATTAGAAAAAAAGCTTATAATTTGAAGAAGAATAAGTCTTGCATAAAAGGTTTCATGACAAAAAAGATTTCAAGAAATACTAGTTAGATTGAATGTATTGAGATTTGAGATAACTGCTTTTGGCTTGGAGAAGGAATAATCTCCCATGAAAGTTCATTAGCAAAGATTTCATGAAATATTAAATTCAATCTTCTACTTTCCTGAATTCGGCCTATTCGGTCTAATGGCCTCCGGCTTAATAACATTCAGACTAATGGCCCTACTCCAGTTGGTACATTGAACTTTTAACAAATTCCACGTTTGATGCTATTCAAGCTGGTATTGAATTTGTCATGACATTGGCATAACTCTAAAATTCAATAATGGAAGTTAACTCATTGAATATTTTGAATTGGAATGCTCGATCCATCAAAGATAATGAAGATGAGCTATTTTATTTTTTTAAGAGTTCATAATGTGCATATTGCCGTTATGAACGAAACTTATCTCAATCCTGCCCATAAGATTAGAAATGACCCAAACTACTCTGCATTGCCATCATTACGATTAGGTGCATTCAGCGTCAAATTATTTCTTTATTTAAAACCACACTTTATGACATTGGTAAGTTTCTGTAGAAACTAAATTAAACCAACCTACTTTTATAGTCAACCAATTGCCATTTCAATTTTCTGGCATTTTTAGAAAGTTTGCATTTGTGAACTAGCAATTGCACAGTAGTTTGGACAATCTAGAATCGTCCGAATCACATCAATCGATCCTCTACTGTGGGCTGGGCATGTCGTTAGAATATTGTCGACGAAGAATTAGTTATCGAAAACCAAAGGACTAGCACAAGAATAAGAGGCATTTTACGGAACTTCATCAAGGCGTCATGAATAAACAAACACAAACTCTAGCGCTAGCTATGACAGCTAAGCAACTTGTACCGTAACCGTTGTTGTTCGGGTTTCGGATTGGATGAAAAGATGTACATGAAATGTTAACGAGGCAAAACTAAGAAATTGATAACTGCAAGGAATGAGGGTTGATCATTAGAAATATATGAAGAATCATTACCGATATCGAGAAACAAAACATCGGAATCTACAACCCCGAAATCGTCATTAAGCTGAGTAATTTCGAAATTGTATTATCCCTACACAGCTTGGCACTTCAATTCTGATCATTTTTTCAACCTAGTCCCAAGTGGACTCCCGACTGTGGATGGACAACTCACACCAACATCAACAGAGCAAGCTATCTTCTCCGGTAGCACTTTCCTACCATTACACTCTATAGACACCACAAGGGAAAGCACCGGAACATCCTTGAAAAAGCTACACCGATGCAGGCAAGAAGAGAAAATTGATTCTGTCATTAAGAAAGTTTCAAGCAAAATTGCATCCCGCTGATAACGCCGCCGACGTTCGCTTTAAGGAAAAACGACAACACATGGCGAGGACACATGACAGTTGCAGATCTTAAATTCAACGGGACAAAAAAGTTCCCCTTTAAGAATTTGGGATTTGTTCCTTTCTCGCTTACAACCTCGGTAAGAAAAAATGTCAGTTGAACTTAGATCAATCGGTATGTGAACTGTCTGCGAAAGGAGATTTTTTGCGCAAAAAAAAATTAATTCAAGTGGAACATCTGAATGGGATTTTCATGCAGTTTCCCTTGTTACTCCTTGCCCGGAGCTTTTGCGCAAACGAAGGAAATAAAGAAAACACGATGGCTATTTCCTCGTCTTACTTTCCTCAACTAAAATTCCGATTTGCTTGAATAAGGGGGACAAGAAAACACAAGTTATTGGCAACCGTCAAAACTATGGATGCTCTCGATGCCGATGCCGAGTCAGTTGAAGTGAAATTGATTTTCTTTTACCCCTCATGCGGCGAAAGCAATCTTTCAAACATAATCCCTACGGATGTTGACAAACAGAAACTGAGGGGGCTATTAGGGTTATGCATGATACTATGTAGACTGCTGCTGTGGCAAATTGCTGTGAAGTTTGTTTAGATGACAGTTTGAGGATGCTATTTTCTTGAAGTACCTTTGAGGTTATGTACCGTTACTAAGAATTGATCACACAACGACTTAAACACTGTAACATCACTGGAAGATTTAATGATTTATTGACCGACTTTCCCAGTTTGGACATTGTGAACACATTGGCCGGTACCGTGATTACAATTCACGTATCATGTTACCACGTGAACACATATTTTCACATCTGCTGACATGTGCGCGAAATCACGATGGCCATCGCAGCGTACATTTACTACGAAAAACGAAATGGTATCACATCCACCCAACCACATTAACACGCATGATGATTCTCATCCCTACAGAAGGAAATTGATTTTCCGACAGCGCGAAGACCGTATCGATTTTCACCATGGTAACCAGCCGCCCCCATCAGATTCAACCCTCCAGCCCAGCAGTTCTGACGATCCTGATAAATTCCCGAGCACGTGCGATTTTCCCGGTGAACCTCATGGTTGTCAATCACTTCTTCCGAGTATCCACCGCATCACTGTCAACACGGGACGACGGCATATTTGCCATGTAAGTCACGTATTCGCTTCCCCATAATCGTGATTGCAGCAACATGGATTGTTCGTCCGCGACTGACCACTCCCACCCCATCGCACTCGCTCTATTTGCGTTCGTGGTATTTTGGATTGAAAGTGTGGCTCCGCATTGAATTAGTTTTCAAAAGCCACCCGAAATATAATTCGCTTCTGCTGTCGCGGCCGGCGCAAGATGGAATTTATTCAATTAGAACCGAGAGGATTTGCGAATTTGATATTCTGAAATGAAAGAATGTTGCAAACAAGCCGGCGATGATGGGCAGTGTCACCTTTTCCTTCCTCGGGGATTTGAATAAAAATGGATTCATCCTTCATCTCCGACGAACGGCCGATGATGGCTAACGAGCAGTGATTTCTCATTTTCAGCTCTTCGAATTTCCGGTTGATGGATTGTCCGGGTCGGTACAAACAGGGGACAACACCCTGTCAAGTTGGATTACGGTTCATAGCGAGACAGGTGCACAGATGAAAATATGAGCTGCAATAGATCATCAACCTGGCCTCGGTGATTCGAGAAAATGTACGGTGAGGACTGGAAGAGGGGGACAGTTACAAAGTAGGGTGTCCCCGCTCAAGGACTTGCTCTTCAAATGGCAGATCAGAATAGACAACGATGTGAACTTGTTCACCCATGGTAAGAAATGACACTTATTTAAGTCAAAGCTTGCAAACGCTTTGCCATTGTGGTGTTGAACTGTCGCCAAAATATGTTTTTCATTTTGCGCTTCAATGGTCAGTTTCGTTTCGAAATGGTTTTGATTTTTTTTTTCATTGAAACACGCACGTGGAACAAAACCACGGGCGTCTGTGGTCCTAGTCACTCACTATGACTATTGTTGATTATACTAGTCATATAATGAACCAAAAGATGGCTCGTGAAATAGGAATGTCACCTGGTTTTGTCCAAACATCAAAACAGCGTTTGGGGCTCAATTCACATATAGTCAAAATATTTCCAAATCGCAACGACAAACAGAACTTGACAGCAAAATCACGGATTTTGTACTGCGAATATTCGACGAAGTTTTCATGCGTTGTTATGGACGATGAAAATTATGCCCTGGAGGATTTCGAGCAGCTTCCAGGGCTGGTTTTCTATGTTGCTATGGCCAGAAATGAAGCTGAGCTTTTTAGAACGAAGAAGGCATCGAAATATTCAAAAAAATACCTTGTTTAGCAAGCTAGTGTGACAGAAAGAGTAGATCCTTTCGTCACTACAGGCACCATCACCAAGGAGATTTATCAGAAAGCGTGTCCACAGAAGCGATTGCTACCCTTCATCAGAAACTACAAACAAAAACCATTGTTCTGACTTGATTTGTCATCATGCCATTATGTTAAAACTGTGTTGGCGTGGTACGAAGCAAATAAAGTGAATATTGCACCAAGAAACGCAAATCCATCAAATTGACCAGAGTCCAAACGAGAGATATTGGGCTTTGATGAAGCGGAAGCTGTCTGGAAAAAAATAAGGAATCAAAGATATCCAACACTTCAACAACAAATTTGGACAAAAAAGGCCACCACGGTATCTGAAGAGTCTTTACAAACCCTATTGGATTGAGTTTATTGCAAAGTTCGAAAATTGTGTGCAAATAACGAATAATTATGTTTTTACTTCGTGAATTGTTTAATCATATCCCATGAATTTGAAATAAACAATCACAATTGATATATAAGAAAATTGATGTTTAACTTAAGTTTTGAAGTGTCCGGGTTAATGTGGATACAGACCTTACAGCACAAGCGAACGTGAAAGTTAGAAAACAGAAAGAGAAAAAGTCGCCCTATATTGTCAGTTTCATACAGTTTAAAAATGGATAGTTCATGCGTGCCCGCACTACTAAAGGGTGTCCACGATGAAATTGCCACACTATGAAATTGCTCTAACTTTTTAACCGTTGGGTAGAATTTAATGAAAATTTGAGTGGATTTAGTTCAAAGTGCATTATTTACATCCTGCAAGTTTTAAAGTCCTGTGATCAAAACTCGCGGAAATGGAGTCGAAAGCACAGCTCGTGCGTGATAAAATCTTGCGCATTCATCACGAGAACACGGATCTCTCGCATCGTTCCATCGCTAAAACGTTGGGAATCGCGAATTCCACGGTGTCGCGAGTGATTAAGCGGTTCGAGGAACGGTTGACCACCGATCGGAAGCCCAGAAGTGAAGGAAAAAGTATTCCGTACAACACCAAAAATCACAACCGCGTAGTTGGGGCCTTCAACCGAAATCCGAACGCCTCCGTTCGGGATGTGGCTAAGAAGCTGCACCTAAGCCGATGTTCTGTCCAGAAGGCCAAAACTAAGGCTGGGCTTCGAACGTTCAAGGTACAAAAGGCCCCTAATCGCGACGAGAAGCAGAACAAGTCCGCAAAACCCGTGCCAGGAAGTTGTACCTCAACATGCTGACGAAAGTTGAATGCTGCATCATGGACGACGAAACATATGTGAAGGCTGACTTCAAACAGATCCCCGGCAACCTGTTTTTCACGGCCAAGGATAAGTTCAGCGTTCCGGAGCATGTCCGCATTCAGAAGATGTCGTCAAATTTGCGAAGAAATTTCTGGTTTGGCAAGCCATCTGCACGTGCGGGAAGCGGAGTGCACCTTTCGTGACCCAGGACACGATGAACGGACAGGTGTACATAAAAGAGTGCCTCCAGAAGCGGCTGCTTCCTCTCCTGAAGGCCCACAACGTCCCAACAATCTTCCGGCCGGATTTGGCCTCATGCCACTACTCCAAGGACGTGCTGAAGTGGTATGCGGACAATAAGGTCAATTTCGTGCCGAAAATGTTCAACCCTCCCAACACTCCGGAGCTCCGCCCCATCGAGAAGTACTGGGCGATTATGAAGCAGCACCTTCTTAAACGACCTAAGGTAGTGAAGACAGTCGAGGAACTGAAGAAAGTATGGGTTTACATGCAAAAAAACGGTTTATTCACAGGTTGTGCAGAATCTTATGCCGGGGTTAAGGCCAAGGTGCGGGCATTTGCGTATGGACTGTAAATAAAATACGAGTAAAATGGTAAAATGAAGTTTAATAGTTATTTCTCAATCCCTGAAAATTTGATGGCAATCGGATGAAAACTCGAATTTTGCGAATCAATTTTGTGTGTGGCAATTTCATCGTGGACACCCTTTACGGACCAGTTGTCACGAATATGATGTTCCAACACATTATCTTCTCTTCGATTTCAAATCAGCTTACGATACAATCGATCGAGACCAGTTATGGCAGATCATGCACGAATATGGATTTCCAGAAAAAACTGTCGCTGTTGGTCAAAGCAACGATGGATCGAGTGATGGGTGTCGTCCGAGTCTCAGAGACACTCTCGAGTCTCTTGAAGTCTCGGAGAGGGTTACGACAAGGTGTGGTGTTTGCTATTCAACATTGCATTGGAGGGTGTAATTCGAATAGCCGGGATAGACACGAGTGACAGAATCTTTAGATCCAAGGCCTTAGAAATAATATAGGAAATGTGGTTCTCGAATGGCAGTTTGGAGTCGAAAATGACTCCCAGATCCTAGACTGTTGTTTCACGTTTCAATCGCATTCCTCGAAGGATCTAGTCGTGGAGATACATCACACATTTTCGGCCAAAGGAGATAGCAGAGCATTTGGATACATTTAAGGACATTCTGTTGATCCGGCACCAGTCGTCGAACACTTGCAGTTCCTTCTGTAGAAAGTGGACGTCTTCTGGACATTTTATAACGTTGTACGTCCGCGTAGGATAATTCCAAGCACCTGAGGAACAAGTTCACGTCGTTCATATATAACAGGAAAAGGAATGGACCCAGGTGGTTGCCTTGAGGAACGCCGGATGTTACTGGAAAGCTTATCGAGGAATAATCTGAGATCTTCACAGACATAGTTCTACCAGTCAGGAATGAGCGGAGCCAGTTCAAGAATTGATCGTGAACCCTAATGTTGTCGTATTTGGAAATTGCGATCTGAAGGTTCATCTTATCGAAGGCCGCAGAGATATCTGTGTATATGGCGTCTACATGATGACCGCGTTCCATTTCGCGGATAATGAACGATGTAATTACGGTAAGGTTGGTCGCCTTCGAGCGTTTGGGCATAAAACCGTGTTGGTCGGAAGAAATAGTCTGTGAATATGGACCAGCCTTTGGAGAACAATTAGTTCAAATAGCTTGGATACATCACTTAGTGCAGCAAGCCTACGATAGTTGGCGACGGACCGTTTGCATCCCTTTTTGTGTATTGGGAAAATAAACAACTCCTTCTAGCATTCAGGGAACACGCCGGAAGTTAATGACAAATTGAAGACCATAGCTAAGGGCGCAGCAAGTGTGTTTAGGCAACACTTCAGGACAATTGAGGGAATACCATCAGGACTGCATCCAGTTGAAATTTGTATCTGCTTCCCGGCTGAAATCACCATCACTGAGTGCAGAGCCAAATACAGACAAGCGGAGAACATTGCTAGTAGCAGCTTCGAGGCCCTTTGCATCCCGAATTTGGTCACAGAAGACACTGTTGAATTGCATACAGAACAAGTTGGAGTTATAGAGATATTTGTAATCGTCGTTGGCGCGTGCGTAGTTTGCCCTCTCGGAATTGGTGCGATATTTGCTGTGTTTCCTCAAAGCAGTCCTTTTAACTCGTTTCAAATGTTTGAGGTTGGAATTAGACTAGGCAGCTTTGGGAGGCTTACAGTTGAGTTTCTTAGACACGAATTGATCAACAGCGTACAGTAAAATACCACACATAGTCTAAGCAGCAACGATCGCATCCCCGTTTGCAAGGGTCGTGTTCCAATCCACGCTGGCGAGAAAGTTGTTCATTCCCTCAAAATCAGCATGGGTGAAGTCATAATAAACGTTTTCGATGTTGTCATGGAAGCTGTACTCAGGATTAAACTCCAGTGTCCATAGGAGGGGAATGATTTCTGCAGCTTTTGACAAGCGGTGTCGGAGCTTGAAGGACGGAACATCTTCGACCCAATTCTACGCTAATGATACATAGATCCAGCATACGGTTATTCGCGTTAGAAATGCCATTAATTTGCCGAAGTCTGGCGATATAATAAGCATCACGCAAGGAGAGAGACGCCGGTCTGAATGACGAACAGGAATTGTCGGGATAGCGGAAGCCGTTAATATCGATATGCCATGATATCGTGCTGATGTTAAAATCTCCCACGATGACGATGTTGTCGCATGGGTCCTTTTTGTGACACGATCCAATCCAAAGAAAGAGGCTTTTCGATAACCATTTTCAACCGTTGAGTCTTCGGGAGGCTTCAGAAGGTGAGATTTGAATTTTGAGCGCACGGCAAGAAGAACTCCACCACCAGATTTCTTGTTGCTATTGTCTGCTATTGACGATCGGTCTAGCCGGTAGACATAATACGTGTCGTCGAACAAATGCTTCGATAATATGTTGATGTTTCGCATAGGAACCTTAGGCCAACCACCTACTGTCTCCGAAGTTAAATTGTTACAGAAACCAATAATGAACTCCCTGGCCGACGAAGGGAAGAAAGCCGCAGACACTGGCAATATCCGCCTCCTCTACGATAGCTCACGACGCCTGAGTGGAGCAAGGATGAATCCGAAGATTCCTGTGGTGGAGCAAGGATGAATCCGAAGATTCCTGTGAGGGATGCGACTGAGCAGTTTCTTACCAACCCCACTGACCAGTTGAAACGTTGGTTTGAGCACTTCGAACAATTTCTGCAAGTTGTTGATGCAAGAGATGCTCAAAGCTGACCCCATGCTATCCGCACACATGTTGCATCAATTATTCTGTAATATCTGGGACACCGCGACATTTTCGGCCGACTGGATGCAGGGCGTCTTAATAAAGGTCCCTGAAAAGAGGGATCTAACTGTCTGCGATAATTGGCGAGGCATCATGTTACTGTGTATTGTTCTCAAAGTCCTGTGCAAAGTTATCCTAAACCAGATTCAGGAGAAGACCGACGCGACTCTCCGGCGGCAGCAGGCGGGATCCCGTGCCGGAAGATCTTGTGTGGATCATATTTTCACGCTCCGAATCATTCTGGAGCAGGTCAATGAATTCCAAGAGTCCCTCTATTTGGTATTCATTGACTACGAAAAAGCTTTCGACAGACTCAACCACGAAAATTTGTGGGGCGCCCTGAGACGCAAAGGAGTCCCGGATAAAATCGTCAACCTCGTCGAAGCGCAGTACGAGGCTTTCACATGCAGATTCCTGCATAACGGAGCCTTGTCCAACCCCATACGGGTAGTCACCGGTGTGAGGCAAAGATGTATATTATCAACGCTACTGTTCCTCGCTGTAATCGACGAGATCATGGGAGATGCTATTGACCGTGTACCGAATCGTGCGCTGCTTTGGCAGCCTATCGCTATGTAGCACCTCAACGACTTCGATTTGGCTGATTGTTAGCGCAACGGCGCTCTGATATGCAGAGCCAGCTCAACGACCTCGCCGAAAGTTCCTCTGCGGCGGGTCTCACCATCAACG
The DNA here is from genome assembly GCA_024533555.2 of Aedes koreicus. Taxonomy (NCBI): domain Eukaryota; kingdom Metazoa; phylum Arthropoda; class Insecta; order Diptera; family Culicidae; genus Aedes; species Aedes koreicus. The sequence goes on from JAHHFK020000581.1 coordinate 281,274, forward strand.
TCAACAAGACTGAATCGTTGGATGTCAACACGGACAATCCTTCCAATTTTACGGTAGCGGAGCAAGCAGTGGAGAAAGTAGATAGCTTCCAACATCGTGGCAGTCAGATAGCGTCAGTCGGCGGAACCAAGAGCGACATAGGTGCACGAATCAAGAAGGCTAGGGCTGATTTTGCGAGTTTAAGAAATACCTATATTGAGGTCAAACCAGATAAGTCAACGCACCAAAATCCAACTCAAACGTGAAATCTGTGCTGTTATACTCCAGCGAGACGTGGTGCGTATCAGCGGAGAATACTAAAAAGCTGCAGGTCTTCATCAACCGATGCTTGCGGTATGTAATTCGTGCCAGGTGGCCTCACAATTGGATCTCGAATGATGAGCTCCATCGTCGATGCCAACAGAAACCGATATCAGTGGAAATTCGAGAACGAAAGTTGAGGTGGGTCGGCCACACACTACGAAAGAGCTGAAACGAAATCAGCAAACAAGGGTTGGATTGGAACCCAGCAGGACATCGCAGCAGAGGCAGGCCCAGGGGCTCGTGGCGTCGTAGCCTCAATAAGGAAATAGAGGAAGTCGATCGAAATCAGACCTGGGCCCAGGTCTTTCACGTTGGCCCTATGCAACCCTAGGGATGAACAGGAGACATACGTAAGAAAGTAAGTTTAGCCGTGAAGGCATAAATACCAGGCGAGCGAACTGCTCATACCACCTGCGTTCTGGTTGTACAGAAGGGCTTTCGACGGTTCACTTTTGCATGTGTCACAATTTGGCCGTTATGAAAAATGTAAAATGTTATGGAAATAATATCAAAATACAGTTCATTTAACACCACTGCTCTCAGATAACTAGGGGTTATTTGACAAAAGAATTCTAACAAAAAGAAAACGTATGGATGGAGCTCACAAAATCAGATGATACATTAATGGTGATTTGATTTGCATTTAGAAGAATTTCATGGGAGAATTGCAAGAAAATCGGAAGTGCAAATTTACGTAAAGCTGGAAATAATTTCATCGCACAAATAATCGTGGTTATAGTGTATTAATTATCAGGAGAAAATTTGAGAATTCCTTCCGTCTTATGGAAAAAATCAGAACCGGTATCGATAAAGTGATAATCTGGACATAGTTACGCATTTTAAAACAAAATTTTATTGAGGATTTAATGAACACAATCTCGATTATTCAATAGCTATAAACGTCCTATGATTCGGATTATATTCTGAACTCATGAACTACTCTTTCAATCAAGCATCTGCCTGGTTTGATATACAATCTGTAATAATGTGGAATTCCTAAATTACCGATAACCACTTGCACGTGATTCATAAGAAGTAATAACCATGGTCAGTCATTGTGTCTTTGCTGATAAGCAAATCGGAATAATAATCTATAAATTGGCCCAAAGCTTTCCCCATCGATAAGCGACGATTCGGTTCGATTATTCTGGTGTGTAATGCGTTTTGCCATAAATTTACCGACGAAAACTTAAAATGACCTCGTCATAGGTTCTGCGTTACATAAAACTGAAGCTTGCCAAAAATTGTACTCCCGTTGAATTCGTTTCTCGGACGATCGTATTTCATTGTTTTCTTGCAAGAATCTCAACCTGACCGATCGTTACTATCAAGACCAGCCGTGTTTATATTCACATTAACATCCCGCGTATTTAATTTTCATTCACCCAGGCATGTCACAAACAGCTGTGTAGAGCTGTTTTTCGGTTTCATATATTCTTGACGGATTGTACTGCTTCTGTTTCGCGTCACTTTTCATCTATCCTTACTCGCCGTCATACTGGTTAGCTTCAATTTTCGCTTTTAGGCCCAAAAACTAGTGCTCGGCAAATTTCTAAAAATATGGGCTTGCACTGCTTTCTCACTGTTTGTATATTTCTTTTTTCTATTTGGTACATGACCCGATTTTCTTCTTTGCCCCGGAGCAGCAGCACCTGTCATATGTCGGCCATGTACATAGAGCACTTTTTTCCCATTTTGGCACATATCTTCTAGCTTCTTTGCGTGAAATCTTTTCGGTCACTCACTAATTCATTTCATTTAAAATTTCACACTGATCTTCGGAAAAAACAACCCCTTTTCTTTCATATCGATATGACCTGACCCAGCACCCCCACGTATTCAACTTTTATAGTTTCACGACTTTTTTTTTCTCTACCCCTACACCTTCATTATTTAACACCACCCTTTTCTGCCTGGCTTTTTAACTTGCTTTCTGACACAACGCTCCCAATCGATCCACGAAAATTCGTCTGCTCTCCACCTCCATTTCCGCCGCCCCACCAAAGTAGACATCACATTTCACTTGAAACTTCAAAATATTTACTTCACACTTCGATCTTTGACGAGTTGATTTTCGAAACCCTTTTCTCCAGCCCTGCACATACACACACAAACACCTTGCAGACAACTCAAAACCCAGTCAACCCGGTCGAAGAAAAATGTTAAATTTTCACGCCGTCGATTGAATTTTTCACACTGAACGGCCGCCGTCAACACACAACTGTCACGACGACGGAACAATTTCGGCGAAACTACACGTACACGGAAGAAGAAGGATTCAACCGACTCGTAACCGACGGTTCACGCAGCACAGAGCAATCCCAGAGCCACCGCTGGGAGGAGAACCTGAGGAAAGATGCTCTTGCTCGTGGTGGGGTTGGAGGGATATCCAGCCTTTTTCCACACCCCAGCAGAAGAGCAGTGACGCGATTCCTTAACGAATACGACCCCAGGCAATGGCAGCAACGAACGGCGGCGCGCACACGACGGGATAAGGAACCGAAATACTACTGAACTGAGCTGCTGTCGAGCCGACGTCGTTGTCGTCGTCGTCGTCGTTGTTGTTGTTGGTGTTGCTGGTAGTGTGGGGCGGTAGCGGTATGCTCAGACTTTTCCGATGCGATGCGAGAAGTAGGATTTTGGTTTGCGTTTGGGTCGTTGTGTCTGCCTGGTTGATCAGGCAATGACGGACAAGGGATGGGAGCAATTCGAACGTTGCTGTGTGTGAGTGAGTGGACACTAGTGGGCAAGTGAATGCATTTCAGGGTTGCCAGGATGGTTGATGGATCTTGGGAAATCAAGACGACGAGTTTGGTCATATTAGAAAATTTATTTGTACAAGATTATTTTAGATACGGTTTCATTAGATAAAAGTTTATATAATGTTGAAAAAAAAATGAAATTCGACTCTGCTGAAATGAACATTCTTAAATGATTGATGTATTGACATATTGGAGCACAACTTAGGCAGCGAAGCCGTATTCAAGCTAAGTGACTTGATATGATGAGCATGTACAGTGCCACAAATACTTAATTATGCACAAAAATCAATATACACTAAAGTATTTTTTATACCGTTTTTTTACACGATTGGTTGTCGGCGATAGCTCCAGAATGGAACAACTTATCGAACTGATTCGAATCACATTTTTCGTTTTGTGCAGAAAGTAATAATATGGCAGTTTTTCGCAAAATTCACAATTTTTGGTGTAGCTACTCAAAACATTAAAAACTTGATTTTGACCATTGCACGAAAAGGGAACACATGCAATCAAAATCTAAGCAATTAATAATTTTTGTACACTGCCGTTATGAGCATAACTGTCCCATGTATATATGGAATCCCATTTGACAATTCTGTGTATAACGGCAGTACATGTGAATTGATCAACTCTATTTAGTCTTTTTTTACGCGGTTTCATAGTAAAAGTAGAACGTACCCAAGTTAAGCCCTAATGAAAAATCTCTGTCGATTTCAAAATGTGTTGAATTTGACAGGAGTAGGCTGTGCCGTGCAACATGTTTGACTTGTTTTTTTCTTCGGCGATTTCCAGTTAAAAAAACTAAAGCTTTACAGAGAAAAACAGTTATTAGTTCTTCAGAATTCAATGAAATTTGTGCAATCTGGTTAAACGAGAAGATGCACATGGCAACGGAGTTGGAGAAATTACTATTTCTTCTGAAAGGAGCTTCGATTCGCAGCATGTCTCGAAGGCAAAGGAATGCATCCTGACCATCTCGGATTTGGTCATCGGCGCAGATGGTCGAAATTCTACCGAATCAGAAGAGTATTTGGGATACCCTAGTAAACTCATCCAACAGCCTGCAGCCCTACAGCTTTCCATCAAAGCTTCTGAACGCTTCCCGAAAGCTAATGAGGAGATTTTCGAATTGTTCGAAGCTCAACTCAACTCGTTCAAAAGCACGTCGAAAAATCGTTCGTGAGTGCATCCATCCTGTGCAGTCGTTATCGGTGAGTACTCGGGAGCGCGTACTAGCCACAGCCGTCATCCTGTGGCTAGTACGCGCTAGTACCTGGATGAAACAACATGTCGCAGCTGCTCTGGTTAACGTCTGTTAAGTACTGTTAAGCGAAAAATGTCCATTTTCAAACATTCCATCGGTACGTATTTTGTATGGACATCAAACAATATTCACATGACTCGTGAGAGTTTTCAAAATCCCCCTCCCCTTAAAAAGCATGACGTGCAGAAAACATGTTCCCCAAAAATTTATCCAGCTCTTCTTTGACGTAAAGGTGGCTAGAATACGAAAATGGCGGATTTGCGTTGCCACATCGAATTTCCGAAAGCACAGTTATATCACTGTTTGGTCGTTTCTTTGATTTGTGCCTTTGAAAATTCGAAGTGGCTATGCAAATCGGCCGTGATGGCAATTTTTTTTAAGTTTTATGACTTTCACCTTAAGTACAGTTGCAAAGACATTGATAAAACTAACGTGATTTTTATTTGTAGTGACTATTCTAATTCTACCGTTTGTCCTTTCATTGGGTTTTCTTGCATTAAAAATACTTTATCACGATTGGTATATGGATGGAATATGGGACCTTAAATTTGCTTTTATACGGTTCTTTCCCTTCAAAATAAAACAAGGTTTAATTCATCCGAAGAACGCTTTTAATTGAATCCTTTATTTACGAATCAACAACCAAAAATTGAATTAGAGTTTTTTTTTTCTTGCCAAATAAAACATATTCCTGAAGGTCCAAAGATTTTAATTGAAAACAGTATTGAGATAAGCGGATGGTCTAAGTAATCCAAGAACTCTCTGGAGTAAAGGTCATCAGATCAACAAGTAAAATTAATACAGTGACGGACAATATAATAAGACCAAAGCCCGATTTTCATACACAATGGTCATGTTTGGAGGCTTGTCTTTCACTTTCTTGTGAAGTAATTGAACTGGAATTTTGGCAATAGCCTAGAAATAACTCGAATTTTCATCTTTAATAAATTCATAATTTTTCATTCGCCACTTCAGAAACTACAAACACCACCTACGACAAAACAATAAGACCTCCTGTTGATATCCATAGTTTAGGCCATGACGATGAGTGTGAATTACAATCTATAGTATACTGATATTAAAATGACCCGTGCATCAATAATCAAAATTCAGATCCTCAAATTCGAGCATTCTTTATGGAAATCAAAAAGTGATATTGTTTTGTCATATGCGGTGTCTGTAACTTTTAAAGTGGTGAATGAAAAATGATGGATTTAATGCAGATGAGAATTTAGGCTACTTCTGGACCACAACCGAAATTTCAGCTCAATTGATTCTCGAGAAAATGAAAGGCAAGCCCCCTAACATAACCATTTTGTATGAAAATCAGGCTTTGGTCTTATTATATTGTCCGTCACTGTAGTTTGGTAAACTATGGATACGTTATAAATTCATGGCGATTTATAGATCTAAGACGAAACAAATTTTTCGATAAATCGTTGTACTAGGTTATCCAGGTAAGTCAGGTCTTCAAGTCTACAAGCATAACAAGCGATCAATTAGTTTATTATGCACAATTATAGACTGTCCCTGAAAATAAGGGCATACTTTTCTAACGCTGCCATTTGAACATACATTTTTATTCGGCTCCATCTCATTGTTTACACCCAAACGTCAAACCGAACACAACTCACAGCAAAGTGTCACGCGCATTTCGAGAGACGCCGTTCCATCGTGCACAAGTGGATTATCACTAAGAAAGTTGGCGACACCGGTTAACGTTGGTGTGAAAGCGGTGAGTATTGCGATTCGGAAGTTCGGGGAGGAGTATTCCCTAGCGGTCCTGCCACGAAGTAAACGAAGACAAGGAGCGTCAAACCCCAAATTGGACAACAAAATCGGACGAGCTTTTTCTACGGCAAGAGAGGCCTCAGTTCGCGATTTGGCCAAAAAGCTGAACACCTCGGAGTCCAATGTTAAAGGAGTCAAAGAGAGATTGAAACTGAAGACGTACAAGAATCAGACGCAGCCAAAGAGAAGTTCTACACAAGCAGCCAGCGTGAAACCTCGGGCGCGGAAACTGTATGACACTGTTTTCGCCAAGGATAAGTACTGCATCATGATGGGCGACGAAACGTATTCGAAGTTGGACTATAAAGCATTTCCGGGATCGCATTATTACACGATTCGTGAAGATAATGATGTCGACAATGTGGACATCTCATTTTTCACTAAAAAATCAATCAATGCTTGAAAAAATACCTGTTGCCGCTGATTCGTCAACATGACAATCCTGTTATATTCTGGCCCGACCTTGCTTCGTGTCGTAACGCTAAGTTGACGATCAATTAGTTATGGAATCGTTTCAAATGACTCCAAGTATAATGAGGTGAGAGTACATTTGGATAGAGGGGGAGATGAGGGGGGAAACGCTAAGTTGACGATGGACTGGTACAAATAGGAAAACGTGATAATTGCACCTAAGCACATGAATCCCCCAAATTGCCCTGAAATTCGTCCCATCGAACGATTTTGGGCTCTGGTCACGAGGTATCTTCGTAAATATGTTCAGCCAGCTGATATAGTGGAAAAATCAAAAGAGATTGGACAAGAGTGTCTAAAATCGTTGCTAATCAATCTGTGCAGAACCTTATGAAGAACGTTAGAGGAAAAGTTCAAGAACTTGCTTTTACATGAAAAAGTCATCAAAAATCTTTCATGAACTGTTGAAAAATAATGTTGAGAAACCTAATGTAAGAATGAAAGATGACATAAATAAAAATAAACATTTTTTGTAACGAGCTGAAGGTGTGCCCTTTCTTTCTAGGACGGTCTATACTACATAAGCTTAAAGTGGTTTTGAGATAAAATTATGCTCTATGGAGTAGAGTTCATCAGATCTCTACAAGAAAACCATACATCTTTTGATAACGGGTTACGGGTATTTTACGAGTTCGTGGAGATTAATAGATCTAACAAGTATTAATATGAAGCGATGTTCTAAGTTATCAAAAACATCATGAAGATTGATTTTCAGTTCTACAATCGTTTAGTTCTAAATTCTAAACAACAGACTTGATCCAATAAATCTCAATAAATACTACTACTACTACTACTGAATCCATGTACTATGAATATTAACTTCTTGGCGTGACGATCGATCACCAACTGCGGTTTGTCGACTGAGAAAGAAAATGACTACTGACCACAGTCACAACTTTCAAGCAGCTTGTAGCTTGTGTCGAATGTCGAAAGTCTTGTAGGTTTGACGAGGGAAACGAGGAAAATCGGATATAATGGAAAAAGCTGTGAGTGGATGGGGAGCATTCTATACTGCTTAGGTGCTTGCAGTCGTTATACCGTCTCAAATGAACTAAAATGTCTGCAGCAGGGTGTCTCTAAAATATGAGATTTTTTATTCTAACTTTTTTGTTACTCATTTTGAGAAAAAGTGGACATGGAACAATATATAGAAAACGTTATAGCGCACATATTTGCTTTGCAATGTTTTTTAATACAACTTATGATTCAAAAGTTAGGGGTAATTTTAACTAAAAACATGCGTTTTTTTTTCTTTTCGACCTTTTCATTATTTAGGCGAGAGTTGGCCAGAAAACCATCATATTCTTGTTTTAATTCGATATCAAGGAACATGATGCTATATAAATGAGTCCGGGTACCCCTGGGACACACGAGAGGGGGCTGCTTATAATCGGACATGCTTTTCGTTAAAATTACCCCTAACTTTTGAACAATAAAATATACCCAAACCCTTTGTTCAGCAAAAAAATGCATTATAACTTGTTCTACACTTCATCTGAAGATTTTTTTTTTTTCTAACTTTTGAAACTAAAAAATTAGAAAGAAAAAAAGGATTAAGGGACACCCTAATCTAAACCAGCACAAAAGCTCCGAACTAAAGCCGTACGCAAGCGCCGGACGCTCCAGTCGTGAATGAGCAGCCTGTAGCGTGTTTTATTGGCTTTGTTTAGATAATCTTGGGGCACTCGTAGCCGAACAAAAACATAGGTTTTATTATTTTTTTTTATTATTCTCTATATATTCTCAAAATGGAACTAAATGGAAAAACTTATTCTTTCAAAACTGAATGCTGCACAGTTACGCAAACAATACATCTTGCTAGATTGTTTCTACCATTCCCCCGTAAGACTGCTTGGAAAAAAAAATAGTTGAGAGCATAATAGAGATCACGTGAGTACAAACCTATGTGCTGTCACCTAGTACATAATAGCACAAACACGGTGTTGTATCAACTGACCAGTATTTTCAACTGCTAGTACCTTTCAGTGAATCCAGGCCGTGTGAAAAATTAATCAAGAAATACTTTACAAAGCAGCCAGATCTGCCAGCGGGCTTTTTTTCCAACATATGCGTAATTCAAACTATGTGCTTGCTAATACTCATGCAAATACGAATGCTAATAAAGTAGATCGAAACTTATTTCATCTTATTTTAAACGAGCAAACGCACAATCGCGTATCGCGCCAATTAAACTGAATCATTATTTTCTGTGTATCGAATTATTAAAAATCTGTCATCGACACACCTCGCGAATTTTTCAACCAGTCCAGACAGAATCTCGCAACTTTGGATAGAAATTGATAGCAACACTGCCAGCCCCAATACACACCCTTCTCATATTGATAACGACAACGGGTCGCGCCGCTCTCTAAAACAGGCTAAGGAAGTCATACCAGCCAGCCCCTGTTGGGCTTTTCCGAAATGCTGCTGCTTTCACTCCATCAGGACAAAGCTATACTCGGAAAATGCGTACACACACACGTATGCTTTCTACAAATACGCCTTCGCTTCATCCTGTCATGGAGCCAACATTCGATCCAGAACATCACCGTTGGTATGCGTGCGTCGTCGAATGGTTGCAGAGAGTATGCGTTCCGTCCGTGTTTGTGTATTAACATTTCCTAGAGAGAAAATGCATGCCAAGGATATTCCATCCATTATACATTAGAAGATGTTAATGGTAATTTGCCCCCCAGCAATCGAAACTACCCCTTGTCAGAAATGAGGGATCGTATCAAAGGCATTTCGTAGCATTTAATTAAAACCGAACGTCAGGTAATTGCTGAGAGGAGAATTTGTTTGGGTCAAGACTCAGCGAATGCACCCGGAATCCTTCAAGCTTCCTTCAATATCCGTTCGACGTCGCTGTAATCGCTCACTCTCTTGCTCACTCGCCGCAGTGCACTCACATTTCACTTGTCACGCTTTGTGATACACGCAAAATTGCCTTTCTCTCCCTCCCCCCGATCCCAGGAACGCTATAACGCGTATGTGAAGTTAGATTCACCGACTGGACCAATTTTCATGTAAACAACTGCGTTATTGATTTATGACTTCTTGCTGCTGGTTGACTGGGTTTTGCGGTTCATCGTAAATTTCATTTTCGCCTGCAACTTTTTTTTTATACATTGGAACCACCCACAACATTGCACTGACCAACTTCGGACGTTACCTAATTGAATCAAATTAGGAGGAGAAATTCACTATGGTTCGCAAACGGCACACCTTCGTCGCCCATTTCAGAACATTAGCACACGCTTAAAACTCGCTGAACTTTTCAACATTCCGCACCGCACTGTCGCTCACAAGTTTGAAATCCAATTAGACAATGATACTGTCCCCGAGGGGGGTTTCTTTCGTCAAGCTGATTACACCAGAAAGCTGTCGATCATATACTTAGACGAAATGGGTTGCCTATCGCTGATTTTTCTTTCAGTGCCAACAAACTCTACAGATAATACACAACACCACTCGAAGATACGGAACGCAGCCATACATAAGTCCGTATCGTTTCGATAGCGGCACGTAATCTTTTATTATTCGATTGCTTACTCTTCAGTTAAAAGAAAACACCACGTCACCGATCGGCCCCCTTCCACACGTCCCCGGGACCCTTGCGCAAATTATCAGTCTGACGCGGAATTTCGTTTGAATTTTTAAACAGCTTGACAAATCCGTGGTGCGCGACTGATGCCCACCATTACAACCGACATCGAAGACACGACCATTACACCGAGACTCACTGACCTATACTGCGGGAACGGATCGGAACGTCGGTCGTCGTCGTCGGCGGCGGCGGCGTCTTCGTTTTCGAGCGAGGGTAACTTCTTCCAGTTGACTGGCTCAGTGATTGTTGGTGTTATGGTAAAAAGGGGCCACTACGTTCACTGGGGAGGGAAAACAAAAGGGAATCCTACCCCGTTTTGCTGTTCCATCCGAGAAGAGCGTTTTTCCCCGAGTATAGGAGCATGTGCTTCTGGGTGGTATGTGTGTGCTGCGTTTGTCTGGGATGCACACCCCTGCCCTGATTCGGATCGCAAGGATTGGAGGAAAATAAGGCAGTGATTCCAGCAGAATGGTTTTGGGCGTGAAGATTTTCAAGAAAAACTTATGCTACCCGAATCTGGGCAAACGATGTCTGGAGTGAAAAGTATTTTTGCTTGTTCTCGAAGCGTTCTATTACAACAGATGGCACTGTTTGGGTGGTAGTAAAATCGAAATTTCAACCCAAATGTAGCAAGGCAGGTGGATATTCATTCGCAGATATGAATATTTTTTGTCACATCAAATATATTACCCATTACTTTTTTAATATTGTTGGTTTTTCTTCACAAAAATAACATATTTCCATCATTTTGTTAGATTTTTACTACCACTCTTCTGTGAAACCGCAAGGAACAAATATTGAGGAGCAGTACGCATAATGGAGATAAATCCAAATGTATGTGCTGCCACCTAGTGCAGAATAACAAAAGCAATGTGGTCTCTATAAGAGAGATTTATAACACAGCTCCAGATTGCTGAATCTGGAGACTGAAGTCCAACCGTGAGCATTTTCCTTGAATTCCGATTGTTTTTGTATTCGATGATTTTGTTGTTGGGGAATTAGATTGAATTTCACTCAGGATTCTAACTACAGGATTCTGGACAGGGTTCTGAAGCATTAAAGTCCGGTCCACTTGTCACCTGACTACTTTATTTATTTTATAGCAGCGCCTCTAGTGGTCGCATTTGGCATGTGTTGACAGCGACTGTGGTAGCGATGGAATTTTCTCGATTAGTGCAGCATTAAAAAGATGTGCTACATGAATAGAAAATTCGACATGGAGTATTCATAAGGGCCAATGTCGCAAACGTAAACAATGGCTTCTTTCGCAAATTTCTTGAAAATGCAAACTCACTCAAGTAAACTACCACTTCTATTGTAAAGGGGAACTCCTCTTTTGTACAATCATCGTGGTAATTCACTATGATTAAGTTAGCATTCTAGAGACATTTGCGGAAGAAGCCATTGTTTACATTTGCGACATTGGCCCTTATGAAAACTCCATGTCGAATTGATCCTGCACACCCACGACGAAAACTCGACGTCGTCAGTTCGAAATATCGCGAAACAATTGAAATTTGCCGTTTCTTCCGTAGGTTGGAGTTGAGGTCGATCAAAGAAAGCCCAAGACTCCCGGAGCGGCAAAAAATACCAGCCGTCATACCATTCGGAAGATCGGTTTGCGAGCTGGTTACCGTTCATTCCGTGTCGTCAGCAATCGAACAGGACGAATTACAGAGGATCTATTCTCATAGACGACGATACCTATGTCAAGATGGATTTCAGACAGGTTCCCAGCAAATTCATATTTTTTTGCCGATAAATTCGTCCGGGAACTTATGATCTGGAATTTTCAGCTGCAGACTAAAACTAAGCCTTTCATCACAAACAAAACGATATACTCAAAGTTTTTTAAGGAAAAGTGCCGGGTATAATGACTACTTTTCTTCAAGGCTCACACAGTGAATTGCTTGTCATCATAGAAAAAATCATGAATTTTAACAGATGGTAAAATTTCTCCTCGTTCAATGGCAAGCCATTCCAAGCGTAAACAACGAAATTGTTTGCAATCTTTCATACAAAAGATCTGATTTAGGCGACATCTGACTTAAATGGACATGAACTATCTCATGAATGTTTGCCAGTCTAAAGAATCGACTCACTTCGAAAAGTATTGCAACACACACTTGAATATTGTATCGACTCACCTAGAACACTAGAATTCATGATACTAAGGTCTGTATCCGCAATAATCCGGATACCTCAAAACATGAATAAAACATAAATTTCGCATTATATTTCCGTCGTAGTAGTTTATTTCAGATTCATGAGATGTGTTTGCACAATTCGTGAAGACAAAACATAGTTATTCGGTATTTGCATAAAATGTTCGAACTTTGCGCTTAACTCCGTCCGTTAGGGTTTGAACACTCTTCAGAAATCGTAGATGCCGTCTTTGTCCAAATTTGCTGGAAGTGTTTGATGTCTTTGAATCCTTGCTTCTTTCCAGAAAGTTTCCGCTTCATCAGAGCCCAACATCTCTCGATTGGTCGTAGCTCTGGGCAATTTGGCGGGTTTGAGGTTTTTGGTACAATGTTCACTTGATTTGCTTGGTACCACTCCATCACTGTTTTAGCATAGTGGCATGATGCCAAATCGGGCCAGCACAAAGGTTTTTCTTTGTGACTTTTGATGAAGGGTAGCAATCGCTTCTGCAGACACTCTTTCTGATAGATCTCCTTGTTGATTGTGCCTGTAGTGACGAAAGATTTACTCTTTTTGCCACACGTGCAAATTGCTTGCCACACAAGGTTTTTTTTGGGAAATTTCGATGCCTTCTTCGTTCTGAAATGCTCAGCTGTAGCATTTCTGGCCATAGCAGAATAAAAAGCCAGCCCTGGAAGCTGCTTGAAATCCTCCAGGACATAAGTTTCATCGTCCATAACAACGCATGAAAACTTCGTCAAATATTCGCAGTGCAAACGTCGAGCCCGTGATTTTGCTGCCAAGTTCTTTTTGTCGTTGTCGTTGTCGTTGGAACTGTTTTTACTTTATACGACTTAAATCCCAAACGTTGTTTTGATTTTTGGACAAAACCAGGCGACATCCCTATTTTACGAGCCACCGTTCGAATGGAGAGATTTGGGTTTTTCGTTAATATCCTTTTCACCTTTCGGTTCCTCTCCACCGTCAAACGTTCCGAAAATGATTTGAGCAAATCGTGAACAGTGGATTTAGGCAAATCCAATGTTTTTGCAAGGTCCCGTATTGACAAGTCAGGATTTGCCGTACGCCCGTACAAAATTCGCTCGCGCACTTGTTTTTCTTTTGTCGCCATCTTGAATACTAAACATGAAATGTAAGCATCAATCATAGTCTTTTTCATCATAGACTCTCAGCTATACCACAGTGAAATGTTTCATTCCTACGTGCAATATTTCAAAAGTTACAATGATTTCAAGGTGTCCGGATTAATGTGGATACAGACCTTGTATCTTAAAACCCTGATTACCCACAACAATTTTGACCTCAGCAAAGTTTTTCAGATTACTAAGGGCTTCCGGAAGATGGGGAGTATGGTTGAGAAAACGGTCACTACATAGCGTTAGTGGCCATGTGAAAGAGAACATTAACGAGTTTATATTGTTTACCACCTAGAAAGTTTGAACCTTAAGAAAAGTTGTTCAGAAGGCAAGGACTTCCAAAAAGTAGTGGCTTGTGAAACAGCATTTTCGAACATTTTTATATCTTTATCCCGACCTCCAAGAAAATTCGAACCTTCAGCAAAGTTGTTCAGATGGACAAGGGCTTCCGGAAAGTAGAGAGTATGGTTCGGCTTTCTGTCAGTAGATCGCGCTATTGGGTATGTAAAAGAGAGCATTTCCGAACATTATATCGTGATTTCGACCACCTAGAAACTTCGAACCTTAAGAAAAGCAGTTCAGTTTTACTGCAATGGTATGAAAGCTATTTTGCATTCGAAATGCTTATTTAACACTTTCAGGCCTTATTTTTTTCAAGCGTTGTTATACAAACTATTAGTAGTATTCTGATTGATTAGGTGCTCAATACCATAGAAATGATTGAAAAAAGTAGAAAATATTTTTTCGAGATGAGCCAGGTCATCCAAACTGTCCTGGAGTTCGCTTTACCCGCTATACAAAGGTACGATATCAATCTAATCATTTTCAATGAATGTCCTGGAAGACCAACAGACATTATGAGATAATCATTAGATATTCTATATTATCCAAACTGTTCTGGAGTTCAGAACTTAAGATCTACTGTTGTAACAGTAGCTTTATCCCCTATACAAAGTTTCGATATGAATTCAATCTTATTCAATGAATGTCCTGGAACACCAACAGATATTGTGAGATAATCTTGGAATATTTTATGTCATCAAACTCCCTTGAGTTCAAAACTTAAGATCCACTGTAGTCACAGTAACTTTACCAAACTGTCCTGGAGCTCAGAACTTAACATCTACTGTTATAACAGTAGCTTTATGCATACAAAGGTACGATATAAATTCAATTATATTCAATGAATTTCCTGGAAAACCAACAGAAGTTATGATATAATCTTGGGATATTCTATGTCATCCAAACTATCCTGATGTTCAGAGCACAACATCTACTGTAGTAACAGGCGGTTTATCCGCTATACAAAGTTTCAATATGAATTCAATAATATTCAATGAATGTCCTTGGAGACCATGTCTATGTCATCCAAACTACCCTGAAGTTCAGAACATAAGATCTACTGTAGTCACAGTAGCTTAACCAAACTGTCCTGGAGTTCAAAACTTAACATCTACTGTTATAACAGTAGCTTTATCCGCTATACAAAGTTTCATTATGAATTCAATAATATTCCATGAATGTCGTGGAAGACCAACAGCCTTTATAAGATAATCTTGGGATATTCTCTGTCATCCAATCTGTCCTGGAGCTCAGAACTTAGGATCTACTGTTGTAACAGTAGCTTTATCCGCTATACAAAGCTTCAATATGAATTCAATCTCATTGAATGAACGTCCTGGAAGACCAACAGACATTATGAGATAATCTTGGGATATTTTATGTCATCCAAACTGTTCCGGAGCTCAAAAATTAACATCTACTTTTATAACAGGCGCTTTATAAACTATACAAAATTAAAGTATGCATCCAATTATGTTCAATGAATCTCCTGGAAGACCTACAGGCATTATGAGATAATCTTGGGATATTATATGTCATCAATTCAGTTTACAGTTTATCGGTCATCAAAACAAACCCTACAACCAACCCAACCCGTTTATCCAACATCCCAGTGATTTCTTGTGCAGGTGCAGAGGATTCCTTGGCTTACAAGTACGGGAAATGAAGCTTCTTTGCGTGACGATTGATCACAAACTGCGGTTTGTGAAGCGGCCGGTTATCCGATCTCTGCGGTATCTTCTCAGCTGAGGTCTATGCGCTCTTGCAGGCATGCAAGTTGTCAAATGGGACTCAGACTCTTGTATTTTACGACTCTGCGAGTTGCTTATCTGTCCTTAAGTTCTTGAGGGCCAAATATAAGCCAGCGAATAGAGGTTGAACTTAGAAAGAAAATGACTACTGACCACAGTCACACCTTTCAAGCAGCTTGTAGACCGAGGGTCAATGATGACATGTCGAATGTCGAAATTCTTGTAGGTTTGACGAGGGAAACGAAGAAAATCGGATATAATGGAAAAAACAGTGAGTGAATCGGGAGCACGTTATAATGCTCAGGTGCTTGCGGTCGTTATACCGTCTTGAAAGAACTTAAACGTCTGCAGCAGTCATTACAGTTTACACATTGAGGATGTATGTTGGTCCCAAGCATCATCTGCTGGTTCTCTGAGTAGTTACAACTGATCTGACAATAATTCATGATCATGATGACTATAAAAATAAGATTTCAATATATCTTGTTAGATTGTTTCTACCATTCCCCCGTAAGACTGCTTGGAAAAAATATTTGAGAGCTAATAGTTTGACTAGGGCCGGTCCAGGATTTTTTCGGTTTGGAAATTTTCTCGCTTTCCCTGATTGGGGATATCCTTGGTCAGCCCAAAACTAAGGTGGCGGTTCCATTAGTGTTGGAACCTCATTGACTCTGTAACTGGCAGGATCGGATATTGGCTTGTCTTTTGATAATGTCCTTATACGGGATTCTGTGATTTGAATTGTAATAGGATTTCCTGATCGCTGGGAATACTTGCGAATATTTGTGGTTGACATCAATAGCTTTTCACAATTATATCGCTGTAAAGCAAATGAACAGTTTTGGAAGAAGTTTACATCTGTAGATGAAATCAGTTCGTTTCTTTGCATAACTGGTTGAATTGTTTTTAAATAAATTATCTAATAGATAAATCGTCTAGCTCAAAACTTTGTAGAGGTAAGTGGCGGGACCATCATCATCATCATCATCAATAGAGATGATATGAGTACAAACGTATATGCTGTCACCTGGTGGAGGAAAACACAAAAACCGTGGTGTGTTAAATTACCCATTTTTTTTAACTACTTGCACCTTTTTGTAATCCTGGCCGTGTTCCATTGGAAAAAAAATATGTTATCCAAACTGTCCTGGAGCTCAGTACTCAAGATCTACTGTTATAACAGTAGCTTTATCCACAGTTCAAAGTTATGATAGGTTTGTATCCAAACATATTCGTCAATGTCAATAATTCAATCATATTCAATGAATGTCCTGGAAAAACCACTGACACTATGAAATAATCTTGGGATATTCTATGTCATCCAAACTGTCTGTGATCTTATGTTTTGAACTAAAGGACAGCTTGAATGACCTAGAATATCCCAAGATTGTCACATTATGTCTGTTAACATTCCACACTATTCAATGAATATTGGTAAATACATATTGTCCTTTGCATACTCCAAAAACCTACTGTTACAACTGTAGATCTTATGTTCTGAACTTAAGGACAGTTTGGATGGCCTAGATCATCCCAATTTATCAAATATTGGTCGAAAATATTCAATGAATATGGTTGAACACGTAGCGTAACTTTGTATAGCCCTAAAAGCTCTAGTAACTACTGTAGATCTTAAGTTCTGAACTCGAGAACAGTTTGATGACCTAGAACATCACAAAGTTATCAAATAATGACTGTTGACCTTCCAAATGGCTCATTTCATATGTTTGAATACATATCGTAACCTTATATAGCCCTAGAAGCTACTGTTACAACTGTAGATCTGATGTTCTGGACTCAAGTACATTTAGGATAACCTAGCACATCCCAGAGAGATACAAAAATGTTTAACGGTTGTCATCGAGAATTTAATAATACGTATGCATATGTACAGGGTGCGGCAGAAAATGATGCGAAAATGTTCAAACTTGAGTATTGGGTTAATTCGTGTAGCTAGTGACTAATTTCTGTCGAAAGTGTATTTGTTTATGTTTACTTTCAAGTGCTGCATTCAAACATTCTATTTGTTTTATTGCAAAATCGTCAAAATATTCGCGAAAGAAGTGATCACCAGTTTGTTGCTCGCCCAGAAGAAGCCAAAAGAGATTGCCAAGGTGGTAGGGTGCCATTTGGCAACAGTTTACCGCATAAAAAAGTCCCTGCAGGATGGTCCTAAGCAGCGGACGTCCGCGCTTTGCACGCACGCCGAACGTGATCAAATCGGTCAACATTGCTCGCAACCCGGTGCGTTCAAACATTGCTAGCAACCCGGTACGTTCCATAAGAAAACTTGCAAAGGAAGCCAATATTTCGGAGAAATCCATGCGGCGAATCATCAAAGAAGACCTGCATGCATCTTCCAGAGCCAGAGTGAAACGCCACTTGATTACGGACCGGGTCAAGGAACTACGAGTGACTCGTTCCAAGAGATTGCTTTCCTTGTTGAAGAAGGAAAAAATGATAATCCTGTTCTCCGACGAAAAGCTTTTCAGCATCGATGCTGTGGCCAACAGCCGCACGGACCGGTTCATTTTACCGCAGAAAATGGAGAACGTTCCGGAAAACGTGAAATTCAAATTTCAAACCAAACATCCAGCTGGTGTCATGATGTTTGGCTTGGTGGCGTCCAACGGTTTGAAAATGCCGCCTGTTTTCATTGATGCTGGAGTTAAAATCAATACCGAAGTGTATATCGGTATTTTAAAGCACCAAGTGCTTCCCTGGGTGAAGGCCAACTTCTCCAAGGACCAAAACGTTGTCCTACAGCAGGATGGAGCGCCGTGTCACACGTCCAATCGAACCCAACAATGGTTGAACGATAACATGAAGTTTTGGCCGAAGGATTTGTGGCCCCCTAGCAGTCTTAATCCGTTGGATTATTCGATTTGGGCATATGTTGAAGCACGAGCCTGCAAAACATCACACCCTAGTGTGAAAACCCTGAAGTCAACCATAACACGCACATGGCAGTCAATGTCGGAGGACTACGTCCGAAAGGCATGCTCTGGCTTCCGGCGTCGGCTCGAGGATGTTATTAATAAAAATGGAGGACACATTGAATAAATTTGTTTAAAAGGACTTTATTAAGATAACTGCACTCGAAAATGTTGATATTATTGCGTGAATTAGTTGAAAATGGGATTTGAAAGAAATAGAACAAATTTTCGCATTATTTTCTGCCGCACCCTGTACCATATTCTAAAACAAAGCTTTACACAATGAATAAGGCATTTATTTTTTCTTTCTGAACTTCTTCATATTGAGGATGTTTTAGGTCGTCAATTAGGCCTTAAACTCATATGTTTTTATTTTCATTTTTCCCAGATAGAAGAATTGATCCAGAACAAATTTGCCGAAGACAATGTACACTCATATTCAGTCTGTGATTTCATGCAGCCATTTTCCTTTTGGGGTCATATATGACCCCTTAGGCCTGAATGGGTTACTAAGAAGCATTTAAATAGCTACTTTACAGCAAGTCTGATGCTGATATAATGCCAATTAAATGATTGGTGCATCTGAAATTCAGATAAAGGGTTGATTTAATACATATGTTAATGCTTATTGGTTTCCTGAGTAATTTTCATTCCGTGCTCTGTGCTTCCTCTTAAACGACCTCTTTCCCTTTCGCAACTTTCTAGATAAAGTATTCTAGAAGCACTTCCACAATTATTAATTGAGATTTCCATGGGAAGTTGAGACATTTTTAGACCCGTGTTACATAAAAGTTGCGTCTACTGACTGACCTAATGGAGGCCTCAACTTAAATGATTCAAAACTAATTCACCTCATATATGTGTGATTTCAATATTTTAAGTTCTCATTACGAGAATTGAATTAAGAGGTTTGGCTTACTTCATATTTAAGTTATTTTAAACTTGTCAGGGTCTATACCACATTTTTCAGGATAGACTTACTTTATATTCACGTGATTCAAGATTGACTCACATCATACTTATATTGATATTATCCCACATTTCACAGGTATGATGCACTTCGTATTTGATTTATTTCAAACATTTTAGGGCTGAATGTGAATTTGGGGCTGAAGTCGTATAATATAAAAACAGTTCCAAATCGCAACGACAAACAGAACTTGATAGCAATATCACGGGCTCGAAGTTTGTACTGCGAATATAGGGTGTCCCAGAAAGTGTAAGCACGATTTTCACTGCATTTCTTTGTTTACATTCTGAAAAACAAGTTTGGGTGTCGGAATTAAATTTTTACAACGAAGTCATTAAAATGCGAGGCATTTTTCCCGAATAGCGTTAACAGAAGTCAACTCGCGAAACTGGAAAGTGTGAGCATTGGAGCGGTTCGAAATGCCATCCGGAAGTTTGGTGAGGATTGTAGATTTGCGGACGCACCGAAATGTGGTCGAAAACCAGGACCAATGAACCGAAAGATCATGATGGCCTTTTCAAATAAAAAAAAAGCAGTTCTGTTCGAGATGCTGCCAAAAAGCTGGGTACTTCCAAGAGTAACGTCCAATATGCCAAGGCAAGAATCCATCTAAAAACATTCAAGAAGCAGAAGATGCCGAAACGGAGTAAAAAGCAGGCTGCAACCGTTAAATAGCGGGCTCGGAAGCTGTAAGACGGTCTACTGTATAGAAAATTGGCGTGCATTGTCATGAATGATGAAGAAATTCGGTAAAAAGGCAATGGTTTGGCTAGCTATTCGCGAATGCGGAATGTGGACAGACCCGTTTGTGACATCAGAGACAATGAAGACTGATACGTATATCCGGGAATGCTTGAATCGGCAATAGCTTCCAATGATCAGGAAGCATGATGGTTCAGTATTGTTTTGGCCGGAATTGGCAGATCATGCGAAAAACGCCATAGCATGCTACGACGCCAATAAAGTTCAAAACGTACTGAAAGTTATGAATTCTTCGAACTGTGCTCGAGCTCGACCAATCGACAGACAAGGCATACTGAAAGAAACATGTTCAGGCAGCAGATACCGTCGGAAAGTTTGCGAAGGACGGGAAAAGTGTCTTAAACAATTGCGAAAGAGGCTTTGCAGAGACTGATGACCCGCCCTAGGGCAAAAGTGCATTCCTTGACTTATTATTAATTTATGATAAGAATTTGTTATATGCTAATGAGAGACAACACTATAAAAAAAATGATTCACGAAATCAAAATACAATTTCCTAAAAAAAATGTTTCTATCTTGATTGTTAACCGTACTTATACTTTCTGGGACACCCTATAGTTGACGAAGTTTGCATTTGTTGTTATGAACGACCCTGGAGGATTTCAGGCTGCTTCCAGGACTGGTTTTTTATTCTGCTGTGGTCAGAAATGCTACAGCTGAGCCTTTCAGGACGAAGAAGGAATAGAAATTTCACAAAAATACCTTATTTGGCAAACAATTTTCACGTGTGTCAGAAAGAGTAAATCTTTCGTCGCTACAGGCACAATCAACCAGGAGATTTACCAGGAAGAGTGCTTGCAGAAGCGATCACTACCCTTCATAAAAAAATCACAGACAAAAACCTTTGTTCTGGCCTGATTTTGGCATTTTGCTATTATGTTAAAACTGTGATGGAGTTGTGGGAAGCAAATCAAGTGAATATTGTATCAAAAACCGCAAATCCGCAAAATTTTCATGAGTTACGTTCAATCGAGAGATATTGGGCTCCGATGAAGCGGATGCTTTGTAGAAAGAAACAAGGAATCAAAGATGTCCAACCAATTTGGAAAAAGACGGCCACCACGGTATATGAAGAGTTTGTACAAACTCTAATGGGTGAAGTTAATTTCGAAAATGTTATGCAAAATTCGAAAATGTTATGCAAATACCGAATAACTATGTTCTGACTTCATGAGTTGTTAAATCATATCCCATAAATTTGAAATAAACAACCAGAATTGAAATATAGGGCGAAATTGAAGTTGTACTTAAGTTTTGCGGTGTCCGGACAGACCCTAATATCTTAACGCGGAACAAGTCCGTTTCAAAAACATCTGCTATGACATTGTTAGACATCGAGACATTATTTGCCAATGTCTAGTCTTGTTGTGTAATCTGCGCCGATTCAACTTTTCGATCTTCCTCGAGAAAATCATCAAACAACTACTTATCGGATAGACGATTCCAGATCTTCCTGAGTAGTTCCCATTCCAATGCGGTCAACGTTGACACGGCAATTCTACAGAGGAGCCTCCTAGGACACATCCTGTCTAACATATTCACGTCAGATGTTCCTCTCCTACCGGCTGGTGGTATTTTGTCTCTACTGGCAGATGAGACTGCCATTATCTACAAAGGTCGAGTGATTCGAGCTCTGACACGTAAACTCCAGAAAAGCCTGGGTGTTCTGTCCGACTACTTTAACCGCTGGAAGATTTGCTTCAGTGCGGCAAAAACACAGACCATTCTGTTCTCAAGCTCTAAATCACCTCGGCTTGTTGCGCCTGGTAATTTGAAAGTCCACCTCGGTAGCACTTCCATCGAATGGTCGAGTTAGGTCATATATCTCGGTCTCACCATTGATAGCAAATTGCTATTTAGATACCACGTAGACAAAACAACCACAAAGTTCACCATTCTCAAGAGGTCTCTATACCCTCTTATTAACAGGAGGTCCTCACTATTTCTAAAGGAAAGCAGCCTTGCAATCCACAAGCAAATTATCCTTTCAGTTTTAGGGTACGCTTTGCCATTCTGGGAGACATGCGCCAAATCCCACCATGCTAGACTACAGATCGTTCAGAATAACTTACTGAGAATGATTCTGATCTGTCCTCCAAGGACTGGAAACTCCGAGATCCATCGCCTGGCTGGTCTTCCGGTGTTGGAAGAACGGAGAACGTCAACCCTGGCTAGGTTCAGAGCGTCCTGTGCCAGATCTCCTCACCGGATCATCCGTGATCTTGCACGTTAGTTTTAGGATTTTAAAAAGTAGATCAGTAGGTTATCGTTTTTTTCCAATTTCGATTGGTTACACCAAACGCATGTTGAAAGATCATGTAAGCTGTAGGAAAAAGGGGAACAGACATTCAGAAAACGATCACAAAGAAGAGCAGTTCTACCACACACTAACAAAGCGAACAGATCCAGCTGCACAACCACTTCGAGCTGAACCAAGCAGCATCCTAAGAGTTGTCTCTCAATGCAGTTGCCACTCTACTCTAGTTGCAGCCACATACGGTCACAAATTGAGCTCAATGTGAGAGTTCACTTTACTCAGTCACATGGGAACAAGGATTTAAGTTCGTAAAATGTGCCGTTAGTCAGTCTATGAGTGACTCTACTTTTTACGAAACTGAGTCGAAGTTTCCTTGCGACTGAGTAAAGTGGACTGCCACATTAAGTTCAATTTTAGGCCGTGTGAGTCAACGTGGTCAACGTGGTTTGTTCTGACCGATAAGAGATGGCGAACAAGACTCACGTCCACGACAGAACGTGGTTTCGAAAGTCAGAAAAATAGGTTTGATTTCGAAAAACTTAACATTAATTTAATTAATGACTGGGCTCTGAGACCATTTTCTCAATATTTTTATTTGTTTGTTGTCGAATTAAAGTAAAGATATCAATCTCATCTCTTGCATTACATTGTTGTGAGAATAATCATTGATTTAAATTCCAAGACAAAAAACTTTTAATTTCTAATGCAGACCTTGTAAATTTCTTTAACCAGCAGAATGTTTTTTATATCATGACTATTCTGCAGTATCCAATGCCGTAGCGTAACTAAAAATATTACTCGTTGCCGCCAATAAACAATACTAAATTAGTGTAAATGCAAAACGATTACTGTATTGTTGCTTGATAGGTGTTATTACATTAACGTTAAACCGTTTTTGAGCATTGTAAATGATAGCCAATAAGGAAACAGAGCTTTAAAACTGACCAAACAACCGCGCTCTACCGTACATAAAACTGTAAAAATTGAACATCCTAGAACTTGCATCACTGCCACACCCGGAGATGATTTTGTTCTAGAAAATAAACCTTCCCATCATCCCAATAACTATGGCAAAAGAAACAGTCACCACCACTTTAAACGGTGCTGCTGCTACTGCTGCTGGCCGACACATGCGCCAGCCGGGAAGCGCGCGCTCTTTCTTGGTCTCCTCTGGCATTTTCCAGCTGCCTACCTCACGGCACCTTACGTCCGCAGAACGACACCGAAAGGAAAGGAAAATATTTTGTTTGTCTCCACCGGCTGCCCATGCTTCCCGTTGGCCCAAGTCCTTGGTAAATAGTGTTGTTGTTGGCAAACCAGCACAGCAACAACCCGCCGCTTTGTAATTTTTCCTCAAAAATTGGCGAAGTTGTGTGGTTTACTTCGCCCCTTTCAAGAGAATGTGTTGGTTAACTGTTTCCATGGGAAATGTGAGAATGTATGCAAATGTTTTCTCTGTACCACCAAGAAATGCAATTTTCGCTCAAAAGCCATACGATGAGTAATCCCGTTCATGTAGATGGTGCTAGGTGAGGTTACATGCATTATTCTAATCGAATTAGATCAATGAACTCGGTGACCCATTAGGAAAGATAATTACAAAACGTCTAGGCTTATACTTGTGTATCTATTATTTCAGTTGCTTTCAACCAGCTCTGACAACACGATAGCTTCAACGTCTGCCCCCGGAAGCAATGTCCAGCGCCGATGAAAATTAATTTCCCCTACCATTTCTCTACTGTTCGTTGGCCTTCATCATCGTGTGAATGGCTCAGGAAAACTCATTACAAAAATCATATGAAACAAAGAAAATGTGACTTACCTAAATTACTGCTACCGCTGTTGGCAACGTTGGCAAAGTGCTGCTGCAGCTGCTGCTGAAGGGCCTGATGCTGGGACATCGGGTTGGGTACTCCTATCTGATGCGCCGACTGTGAATGCGGCATTCCACCTCCGGTAACCATGCCGGGGCCACCACCTATACTGCTACCACTACTACCAGTCAGTATGCTGGCCAAAGCCTGACCGGCGGTTCCACCGCTTATCATATTGGCACCGATGACCGAATTGTTACCACCACCGCCACTCCCGGCCCCACTGGGTTGGGATGGTCCCAGTGATCCGGATAAGATCGCCGATAAGCTCAGCGAACCGCTACTACTACTACTATTGATGCAATTATTGATGTTGTTGTTGTTGTTGTTGTTGCTACTACTGTTGTTGTTGAGCGCAGCACTGCTGCTAATCTGTTGAGCCGATTGTGATAAAGGCACATTGTTGGTTATGCTAGTATTTGGTACTACTGCTGACGCTGACGCTAACGATGATGCCGACGTGTTGGCTAGATTTGGCAGGACGGATGAATTGGTTCCGTTCACTGAGTTGTAGATGGTATATTGTTCTTCGTCTGGAAGAGAAAGTGTAGATGGGAAACGAAAAGGTTTAGCAAAAAAAATGAATAGCGCATATTGGGTTGTGCTTAACGTATCTACCACATGTATGTGGAATCTATAGTCGGAACGGACGATGAAGGTTAAAATAATCTAGGGAGGCAACATTTATTATTTTGTGTTGTGCTGCTCTTACGCATAGTGAGAATCAATTACAAACATTGTTATGGAGAAAACTCTTAAATTTTCTCAGTGTTCGAAGAACGTTTTAAGATAGCCAAGAAGCTCAAGGGGAGATCAAGGGGAGGTCGAAAGCCGGATGCCTCAACGACGACAAATAAGGGTTCGGGAGTTTCAAGCAGAGCCCCAACCTCTACGTCCGAGATGTCACGAACAAGCTGGAAGCGTCGTCTACAACCCTGCATCGAGCTAAAAAAACGAACCGGACTGTCGATATATAAGAAAATGAGTGACTCAAAATTGCGACCATAATCAAAACAAGACACTATCCCGGAAGCTGGACACGGCGATGCTGACCAAATTTGATTGCTTAGTAATGGATGATGAAATCTGATTCAAAGTAGACAGCTGTGTAGGAGTTTTTACGGCAACAGAAAGGGGAAAAATACATTTTTAAGACATATGAAACTGTAGAAGCTCGCTAGTAAATATCTAGTTTGGCACACTATCTGCACCTGCGTTTAAATGCGACACTTTCATTGCAACCGGGGCCTTCAACCGTGAACGAGTGTCAGAAAAACGTTTTCAGAACAACACGTATGTTCCGAGCTGTTTTAGCTGGATTTGGCATCCTGCCATTAGGGAAGAACGTCGGCCAACAATGTCCCAAGGACAAGAATCTTTCAAACCCACCAGAGGTCCGGAAATATTGGGCCATCGTCAAGCGGAACCTGAAGAAGACTCAAAAAACTGTTGGAAGTGAGAAGCAGTTGGAGGCAAAACGGCATTCTACTACAAACAAAGTGGACAAAGTGGCTGTACAAAATCTGATGACAGGAATTAAACGAAAGGCCCGTCAATTCGGATTCAGTCCAGCGGAAGCTTCTGAATTTCATACTAATTAAACTACAAAGAGAAAAACATTTGATCAATTTACCTGTTTGAGAAAATTTTGATCTCAACACCCTATAATTACGCAGAACTTGTCTCAGAATTTCTTCGTCAGGTCCACTAAACGGAATAAATTAATCGCCCATAAAAAATGTTACGCCGGAATAAATAGTTTTAGATGCCTTAGCTAGGCTCAGTCATTTTTTGACGTCTAATAACTCAACTATTCCTCGATTGATTTTCAAGATGTTTACATCAATCAGTTGAAAATTTTCAAACATTATCATTAAAAAATACTAAACTATTGAAGATAACACAAACAAAATGCACAGTAATTACCTATCACAGATTTGTGAGTCTCATATGCAGCAGGTCACGCTATATAATGGATGCACCTTCGCAGGAAGCTTAATTCGCTCGGCAGTCTTGAAGCTGATAGGAGCGTCGAGGAGTCAGCAATGGATTGACAGCTGGCGGTGGACAGGTTTACTGGCGAACCAGGCAGCCGATGGCTGGAAGCTCGTCTGGATGCTAGGCACTCGTTGCCTAGGCAGCTGGTTCATTCAAGCCAGTGGAGGATTCGTAGCCAGCCGGTAAGTTACAACGATGTGGAGCAAAGTAAGGTGATATCCTGTGTGAGGCAGTTGGTAGCCATCAATTTTAAACGCTCAACGTTTGCCGGCCGTCGGCCATTAAACAGCCTTTATATTATGTCAAAGCGCAGATATGATCATCTAGGGGATATCATCATCAATACGCGAGCTTAGGGCAAGGATAACTTACCATATATTTTTTCTTCTGTACGGGACATAAACCACTGCGAGCAGTAATTTGATCTATTGTAGTATATCCCATATCTTTTGTACAGTGCATGTCGAGTTACTTCATCACTGTTAAGAAATGATGAAGTATTCGGTGTTGTTACAGTTGTCATTGTTTGTTTTGTTGGCAATGAATCGACTTTTATCGAACGTTTCCGCTATTTAAACCCTTTGAGGAATGAGAGCACTCTTCAAAGGCGCGCCCCTTTATCAGTCAAAATCTGATTCAATGCAAAGAAAACAAACTATGACTCCGATACTGATCATACATCAGATCCCTAGTCATAACCAATTCAAACTATAAAACATCTGATAGAAAATGAGAATGAAGACTAACCATGTTTTCCTTATTCCAAGCTCATCCTCGGTGGCACAATCCGAGTATTGTCACTTTTTACAAGACATAAAATGTAATAAGGACTAAGATATGTCCAGCAGGAACCATGGACATACAACAGTAGGATTTTAGGAATGCCTACACAATCGTGTAAGTTAATATATGATAACACTCAGCCAAACCAAGAGCGCATTCTGGAAAATAATAACACCAAAAATACCCCTACACAATCACAGGGGGGTTTGGTGGGTTTTGGTGGGCCTACCACCGAAAAAAAAAAAAACTACGTGGCATCAACATATTTTCCTGGGGATATTGATGAAGCACCTCCACCAGAAGTTGCAGCATTCACACTGCACAAGCCAAAATAAGGCTTTCATCATCGGATGTGTGCATCAACGCTCATCATACGATATGGAGCAGCATCGCAATCAACAAAAGGGGTGAGTCGCTATTTGATTTCATTTCACAGAATAATATTGATATTGGCATGTATCGAACGAAATTTCTCTTTCAGATCATAAACAAATTTTGTTTGAATTCCAGGCTAGTGATTTACTGAAGGAATCCTACAGAGATCCTCGAAAAACAAATTGGGAACTATACACCTCTAGTACGAAGAAACAACATAAGCCCATTACGAATAATTTAGATACGGTTTCAAAGATAGAAACAAGTGCTAACTACTTAATAACTACTGTTAATCGTGCTTACAATGCCAGCTGGTGGAACGAGCGATTGGAAAAGCTACGAAAAAAGCACGGAAATTATTCAATCGGGCGAAAATAACTTCAAATTGGAGTCAGTACAAAGAGGTTTTGAGTGTATATAATAGAGAAACAAGAAGATCCAAGCGGAATGATTGGAGAACAACTGTGTGGAAACATAGAAAGCACTCCTGAAACTGCAATGGTCTCGGGACTCTCAAAAAGCCTGACGGAAATTTTACTGACAACACAACTGAAACTCTGGAATTAATTATGCAAACTCATTTTCCAGGGTCTCTGCGTACTGCTGATCAACTACCAAATCACAATTGCATGCAAAGTACCACATCAGCAGAATCTGAACGTGTTGAAACAAATAGATCTACTAGGATCAATGGTTCACTACTTGGAACAGAATTGTCCAATGTACAAGCTGGAAATATTGCAAATAAAATATTCATGAACTCTAGGATTGAATGGGGAATAGATTCTTCTCAGTCCTTCAAGTCACCTGGTCCAGATGGAAGTTTTCCAGCACTTATTCAAAAGTGCAAATCTGTGATAATTCCTATTTTGATTGAATTATTCAAGTCTATTTTTTTACTGGGATATATTCCAAAGAAATGGATGCAAGTCCGAGTTGTATTTATACCAAATAAAAAAGAAAAATCTTCACCAAAATCATACAGACCAATAAGTCTGTCATCAATATTTTTGAAATTAATGGTAAAACTCATAGATGAATACATAAAATCAGATTTTTTTTTTAAAAACCATTATGGAAAAGACAATTTGCCTATCAAACAGGAAAATCAACAGTAACAGCTCTTCACACTCTGGTTACTAAAATAGAAAAATCATTTGCTTCTAACGAAATTCTCTTAGCAATGTTTCTTGATATTGAAGGTGCATTTGACAATGCATCTTTCACATCCACAAAGAAATGGAAGAAAGAGTAGGGGTCGCGTTAAAAAGGAGTATAGATAAGAAAAGATGAAATTGCCACACTATGAAATTGCTCTAACTTTTTAACCGTTGGGTAGAATTTAATGAAAATTTGGGTGGATTTAGTTCATAGTGCATTATTTACATCCTGCAAGTGTAAAG
Source organism: Aedes koreicus (assembly GCA_024533555.2). NCBI lineage: Eukaryota > Metazoa > Arthropoda > Insecta > Diptera > Culicidae > Aedes > Aedes koreicus. Next base: position 310,225 of record JAHHFK020000581.1, read on the forward strand.
TCCTGTGATCAAAACTCGCGGAAATGGAGTCGAAAGAACAGCTCGTGCGTGATAAAATCTTGCGCATTCATCACGAGAACAAGGATCTCTCGCATCGTTCCGTCGCTAAAACGTTGGGAATCGCGAATTCCACGGTGTCGCGAGTGATTAAGCGGTTCGAGGAACGGTTGATCACCGATCGGAAGCCCAGAAGTGAAGGAAAAAGTATTCCGTACAACACCAAAAATCACAACCGCGTAGTTGGGGCCTTCAACCGAAATCCGAACGCCTCCGTTCGGGATGTGGCTAAGAAGCAGCACCTAAGCCGAAGTTTTGTCCAGAAGGCCAAAACTAAGGCTGGGCTTCGAACGTTCAAGGTACAAAAGGCCCCTAATCGCGACGAGAAGCGGAACAAGTCCGCCAAAACCCGTGCCAGGAAGTTGTACCTCAACATGCTGACGAAAGTTGAATGCTGCATCATGGACGACGAAACATATGTGAAGGCCGACTTCAAACAGATCCCCGGCAACCTGTTTTTCACGGCCAAGGATAAGTTCAGCGTTCCGGAGCATGTCCGCACTCAGAAGATGTCCAAATTTGCGAAGAAATTCCTGGTTTGGCAAGCCATCTGCACGTGCGGGAAGCGGAGTGCACCTTTCGTGACCCAGGACACGATGAACGGACAGGTGTACATAAAAGAGTGCCTCCAGAAGCGGTTGCTTTCTCTCCTGAAGGCCCACAACGTCCCAACAATCTTCTGGCCGGATTTGGCCTCATGCCACTACTCCAAGGATGTGCTGAAGTGGTATGCGGACAATAAGGTCAATTTCGTGCCGAAAATGTTCAACCCTCCCAACACTCCGGAGCTCCGCCCCATCGAGAAGTACTGGGCGATTATGAAGCAGCACCTTCTTAAACGACCTAAGGTAGTGAAGACAGTCGAGGAACTGAAGAAAGTATGGGTTTACATGCAAAAAACGGTTGATTCACAGGTTGTGCAGAATCTTATGGCCGGGGTTAAGGCCAAGGTGCGGGCATTTGCGTATGGAATGTAAATAAAATACGAGTAAAATGGTAAAATGAAGTTTAATAGTTATTTCTCAATCCCTGAAAATTTGATGGCAATCGGATGAAAACTCGAATTTTGCGAATCAATTTTGTGTGTGGCAATTTCATCGTGGACACCCTTTAGGTGATGTAAAGCTTTCAATGTCCCCGGAAGTTAAATATTTAGGGGTAGCTTTAGATAACAAACTTTACTGGAACAAGCACATTGAACAACAAATAGCGAAAGCGACAAGTGCTTTCTGGATCTGTAAAAGAACTTTTGGGAAACAATGGGGTCTGAAGCCGAATATTATTCATTGGATCTATTCGACTATATTTAAACCTAAGGTCACCTACGCGTCTCTTATCTGGTGGCCAAAAACCAAACAGAAAACGGCACAGATCAAATTGAACAAGCAAATTGAACAAATTTCTATAACTGGAGCAATGCGTAGCGCTCCATCTATAGCTCTTCAATCTCTACTTAATCTTCTGTATGCACTGTATGCAGAGAATAAACTACTTTAACCACAATTTCCATGTTCATGGCGTGACTCGTCTGGATTGGCATGCAGGAGCCCGGATCATTAGTCTTTTATACTGATGGCTCTAAACAAGACAGTATGGTAGGTGCTGGAATAACTGGCCCTGGAATTAACTTTTCGGTGTCCATGGGAAAATGGCCCGCGGTACTTCAGGCTGAAATATATGCTATCCTAAAATGTGCAGCATATATGCATCTGTTCAGATAGTCAAGCAGCGCTAAATGCTTTAAAATCGAAAATTTATACGTCAAAACTAGTTTGGGAATGCTCAAAATTATTGCAACAACTGTCCTGTCGCAACACTGTTAACCTATACTGGGTTCCTGGGTATTGTGGAATCGATGGAAATGAAAAAGCTGACGATTTGGCAAAAAAAAAAGTATCAACCACGAAATTCATTTGCCCCGAGCCCTTTTTGGGCTTATCTTCTTGTGCTCTTAAAATGGAGCTTAAGTTTTGCGAGAAAACGAAAGTACAGTGGAACTGGAACAAGACCTTAAATGCCCGGCAATCAAAACGTTTTATAAAGCCAAACGCTTTTCATACATATAGGTTACTAAATCTATCGAAACGTGATCTGAGCCTATACACAGGTTTAATAACAGGACACTGTCCTAGTAAATATCACCTAAAGCTCATTGGTAAACTAAATGAAGATAAATGTCGCTTTTGTAACCTGGAGAGTGAAAGCTCTGAACATTTACTGTGTGACTGCGTTGCACTATTTCATAAAAGATGCAGATTTCTTGACAAAGGTATTATGGAGCCTTGGAAAATCTGGGTTGTTAGCCCCAAAAGGGCAATAAATTTCATAAGGAATATATTACCTAGTTGGGATCATTGCCTATAACAGTAGTGGTAGTTACTCAGAATAGTGACTCACCATTGCAATCTGGCATACATAAACAGAGGACTCACCAAAATAGAACAATTAATCGTGGCGGTGGTATGTCATGTCCCCAACGCAGGAAAAAAAAGATATGTTCCTTTGACTACAAAAAACAAATATGTTTCCTAGTTTGAATTAATTCGGACAAGGGTTCGGTGGTAGATTTGGTACCCCGTAACGCACCACAAAAAGGTGATCTACCAGCGTTACAGGTCAAATTGACATGTAGAAATTTAAAATGTGGCAACCATCCCGAATACTTGAAACACTGGCCGCTATTAGCTTAATCATTTCTCTGTGGATTTCCAAGGTTTTTGCTTAAATCTTTTGGACATTTTCGCAACTGTCAATTATCAAAATTATCATAAATTACTACGTTGTCTTGCTGAAAAATAAACCTCTCTTTTCAGGCAACTTTGCGCGACGACTTAGAGAGTCCTTTTCAGAATGCTGATGAACGAGTCTGCTGTCATTATTCCATCTATTTTTTCAACATTCCCAACACCAGACCACGCAAAGCACCCCCACACCATAATACTGCCACCTCCGTGCTTAATTGTCTTTTGAATATGTCTGTATGAATATGGAAAATTCTCTCCAGGTTTTGTCCAAACTCGTACATGCTGTATATGCCCAAAGAGCTCAAAAATGTCTCTAATCACTCCAGTTGCCTTTTTTCCAGAATTTCAACGGCTTGTCGATATAATTTTGGGCAAATTTGTGACGTTTGATCCAAAAGAAAGCAAAATCAGCAATTAATTAAGGTGAAATACCAAGTAAAAAAACCTCTTAACATTTCGAATAAACGGTCGTCAATGGGCAAACTCATTTTTAAAACCCATTTCCTACAGTCTTCTACGCACAGTACGTTCGGAAATATTTGAGTTAATATTTTCTCGAATTACACGGCTGATAGCGAACGAGTTTTTAGTCGCTTCTCGAGAAATTCGGCGCTCATCACTGGTTGCAGTCTTCCTCTTCCTTCCTCTGTCAGTTCGATCTGTCACACTTCCAAGTTCTTCATACTTCTGGTGTGGGTGTTAAACTTTTGGGTTTTAGTTTTGTGTATTTTTTTAGTTTAAAATTTGTTTATAAAATTGGTGTCATTCTCTAAACTGACATTCGGAGGCGATACTCCAAGAAGTTTTCGGATGACCTAGAAAACTTGAAATTGTAGATAACGCTGGCATTATAAAAGCGACATTTTTCCCGATGGAGGGAAAAATACTATAAAAGATATCAAAACATTTTTTTATTGATTCATGTATTGATTCATTGTTTTATAAAAATGACCGAACGGCAGTTGGCCGAAACTTTTGGCCATAGCCGTCGACAAGAAAGATATTGGCATATTCTTCAACTCTCTGGTCGCCTTATTGATCAGTTCCTTTTCGGTTTACGCCACAAAATTGTTCGAATATATCTTCCGGTTTAGGTTCGCCCAAAAAATTTTCAATTGGGCTCAGCTGGGGGGTTGGCGTTTTTTGGGGACGAGTGGGATCTTCAAAAATCCATCTCCTCCAGCGACCGCTTCGAGTAATGTGCCGAGAGTCGATCCGATCAGAACACGACATATTCTTTCGAGTGGTGTTTCTTAATGAAGACCACAAATTCCGATAGGCACTTCGTACTGTCCCCGTTGACCGTAAGTCTCGAAAGATCCCTTCTCACTGATTGTCAGCCATAAGAGGACCTTCATAGGCATCGTATGGGAGATGTACTTCACGTCGCTCCTCGCTGTGGGACGTGTAATAGCCGGTTTCTTGCCAGTCATTGCTATCGAGCGTCAAGTACGCCTCGTTATACAGCAGATGAGCAGTACAACCCACCCCCGCTAGATCAAGCTGCGTTGCTTGCTTCATGTGATATTAAACGCTTAATCCCAACAACATTAGTGAAGCAATTATCTCCACAGAACGCAATGCATTTACCAAGCAACTTATGTTTCGTCAGAGTGTCTGTCAGCAATTCAGAAATACGTACCGTAGTTTCGTTTTCCAGCGATTCAATTGATAGCACCACATGTCGTATTCTTTTCATTGGTTGGAAGTACTGAATGAACACAGGGAACATTTTGGTTGATCCATGATTGCTCCCATCGGTGCTAACCCCGATGTACGAAATATTCACAGTGCGAACCTTATTGCAGAATGCGGTACCCATACTTCGTTTACGATGGCTTCCGTTTTCATCCTACCACATCCAAACTTAGCAGCAATATTCTAGTCCGGGAATGTCTTCTAGAAAAGCTTATTTCCAAAGTCACAGCTAAGGAAGCTGTAATTGTTTGCTGTGCATGGAAAAATAATGTAGCCTCCTTAGCCAATACCTTCAGTTCCAAAGGGGATTTCGCACTACAAACATTGCCGGCAACTGCTTCGATGAGCCGACTGACCTCAAATTCGAACTATGCTGATGTGTCGCTAGATGCTGTGTTAAAATAGCTCGTCCCTTGTTAGCCATCGAAATTTTCGTCTGGTAAATCTCGCAAAACACTTCGGATTCGTCAAAAGTTTCTTTGAACTACGGTTTTAGTTTAGCTCTATTACCAATTATTGAATAAATACAGATCAAATAAATGATTTGGAGAGTTTAAACAAATTCTCTGTTTTGTGGAATTAAAACACATTAACTTCCCAAGGCTTTTCTTCGTTTAATATAACTGCGTATCGTTGTATAAACAAGTAATAACAAACCCGACAGCAGACCTGTTGGTAAAAAGCTGTCAATCGAGGTATAAAAGAATTGTCAGAATTCCTGCTAAGTGAGGGATTATTTATTTCTAGTTTTATATAGAAATCAATTTTTTTTTCATGATGTGTGATGATGATGATGATGTGTCAAAAAAAAGTACAAAAATATCAATAATTTGTTGAAAAAGAGTCATTTTTTTTGCTGAAAAATAGTACATGTACTCCAAAATATTGACGTTTCTTCTTCAAGCCGCCCAGTAAACTCTGCAATGAGAATGTATTGAAAGAATGTATGCAGTAATGATGTTTAAACATAATCATAATAGTTTGGTAAAAGATTATGCGCCCGATTGTATAGTACCTTCATATGCCCTCCGCTCGTTTTCAACTTGTATCTTTCAATTTTCCTAACCTGCCGTTACTCTAAACGGAACTATCAATGCTTTCTATTCAATTCTCTTAGTTCTAGCAATAAATTACTGTCCACTACTAGAGCCTCTCATGTTGATGGGAAATTATCTGCTTCTGACAAATTACATCATAATCATTTATGCATAATTGAATCCCTTAGAGTATGAAGAGAATCTGTTAGTTCTGCTGTACATCAAAAGGGGCTTAACGCTCGCTTAGTTTCTATCGAAATCGCCTAGTATCGAAAGTAACCGCTCATCCATGTTCCAAGGAAAGTGTTTAATTTTTTACTCACTCAATCAGTAACATCAATACCAATCTGAAGCCGTACTCTCTAAGTACCCACTAATGGTTACATATTCATCCATTTCGAACTGTACTAAGTTTACTCGTTAATCAGTAAAATCCATCAGTAATAAGAGAATGTTGTTCTAACATGAGTTATTTTTACTCGATAATTAGTAAACGTTGCTCAAAAAAGGTAAACGTTCATCATTGATGTGAAATAATTGTACAAATTAATGAGTACACCTGTTTCCGTTCAAAATGGGTAGAATTATACTCATTAATGGATAGTTTCCAGTGTGCAGTGCCAAATTCAGCTCAACATTGAGTCATTCTTCTTCGCTCTAGCACATTGAAATTGCACCTAGCGGCGACTAGGGAAAACGTGTTGGTGTGTTACGCTTATTATAACTTTTGGCTCACACACCAGTGCCGAGTAAACTAATATTTTATGCTCAGTTGGATAAGATTGTTTGAGGCCACTCAATCTCTTATTAACTGCACTTTAATAAAAGTGAAACTGTCGTGAGATAGTGTGATAATTATCGAGTATGATTCGAAGAGCGTGCAAGCGTTGGAAGCGTTACATGCTAGATGATACACTACACTGTCCGTGAGATTACCTCAGATTGGTGGAGTAAACTTTACTTAGCTTATTAAGGAAAACATTTGTTTGAATAAATACAATCTTGGCTGGTATTCCAGTAAGCACGTCTTCATCAATAATTAGCTTTCGGCTACATAAGAGTAAGCATTTAATGAATATCAACGGATGGTGCTTTTATGGTTAAAAGTGAGTAAAATTGCAATGGCTGATAAGTAAGTTTCTGCAATAGTGTGTGTTACACTTGATCAATAATGGTTGATGTCTCAAATAAATGTAATCTAAAGTTATAACAAATGAAAATGTAACCGTGGCACGGCGCAGATTTAGACGGAAAGATACATTTTTAGCCTGAGTTCGAAACATTTGAGGAAAGTTGTCTTCCTCACAGTTGTTCAGTTGTTTTTGGCATCATTGAAAACTAGAAAGGTACACTCGACTTTGAAGAGGTCTGTAAGGCGCAGACGAAATAGGCCTATCTGTCAAAGGAAAAGCTTTTTCTTGTGGAATTTAAAGGAATTGGCTCGCGTTTACTAGTGATAGTTTGAAAAAGTGTTTTTTTTTTAATGATCAAGTGAAGTGTTCACTTGAATTTTCCTAGTTTTCGAATTACAGTCGTTCTGCTAATACGCTCGTTAACGTGTTTTTGAAAGTGAAGTGCTAAATAGTTGTGCTGAAAACCTAGAAACCTTCTCAGAAGTTAGATGATTCGTTGGCCAAGTCCAGGAGACTCTCAAACGAACATTTCAATCGAAGGCAACGAAATGTACGAATTTAAAATTAGGAAAATGTTGAATCCTTGTTGTACACGCAACAGTGTTTTTGCGAAGGGTGGTTCAGCTTCAACCCACTCAATCGATTCCAAAGGTCGTCCTGATCATTCTCCCTAAATTCGAACTAATTTGACTGCGATCTGCTGTTGGCCCTTTGAAGTTTTTATGGGAAACATTAGGGTAAAACCAAATGTTTTGTTCTTATCCTAATAGCTCTCTGACTTACAAGAATGCTGCCTGTGTCTAAAAGAAAATGTCCAGCATCAACTTTGCCGAAGATCACTTTTTGATTGAACATCGGCATAATAAGATATTAATTATTATTGAAGATGATGTTTTTGGAATTAAGTGGTACGAAGTATGGAGCCAAAAACTAAACTAACAGTGTTGCTTTGAAAGCTGTGGATAATTTAGAACATGGCCCACTTAGTGATTGGAAAAACTCTTTTGCTTATTACAGCGCGCCAGGTGAACGTTTTCGGAAGCTTTTGACGTCTATTTATTGACATTAACCAGAACAACAACAGATTTTTTTTCAGTTCATCAAACGCTCTCGTTTTGGAGATAGTAACCATGCGAGAGGAGCGTTGAAAAAAAAATCGTGCACAGTAACCTGGAAAATGCATCGTGGTCCGCGTCCAAGCTGAGTAAAGTGTTGCATTTTCCTAGAAACACCGTATGGCGCGTGCTTAAAACGTACAGGGAAGCCTTGACGACGATTCGGAAGCCTCAAAGTAAACGCCGGATTGGAACTGCTAACCGCCAGCTCCATGGAAATGTGGTTAGGTTCATCAGAAGCAACCCAGGTTTGTTCGATCGCTATTCGAGTAAAAAGTATGATGCCGCAGGTAGTACAGTGCAGCGAATTCGCTATCGCGAAGGCTTACAACCGTACTGCGCCAAACCAATCGATCACTCAGAACGAATACCGTAGGTAGAACCCGTGCTCGAATTCTTGTCATACCTGCTAACCAAGTCTGGTACAGTGACCGGCGAAAAAAAGATCCATCGTGTTAGGCCTCGATATCTTTACAAATCCATATCAATAACAACTTTATTACACGTACTGGACATATTTGGGTGTCATTCATTAGATGTAGTGTAAAAGTTTAAATATACACGTTCATTTTAGCCAACTTCTAGTGAAAAGTAAAATAAGCTTGTGTTTACGGTATGTCAATAAAAGTGATCCATTTGGGGAATTTCTTTTCCGTGTACATTGACTTATCCTGCATTTCAGATGCTACAAGCATTATATTAGCATTATATCAGCATCTTGAATGCTATCTGTTGTTAAACTACATTTCAAATGCTATTTAAATGCTTGTAGCCTGTAATAAGCATTTCGAATGCAAAATAGCATTTATGAAGCATTATCATAGCATTGCAGTAAAGCAGCCGTATAATGGGCCAAAAGTGGCATTTATGTTGCAATTAAGGCGACTTAATTGCTTGATAGGCTGCCGCAAAGACGCTTTGGAACTACTTATTGGTTACCTGGGTACCATTAGTCTTTCTTGAAACCATGAACTCACTGAACTTTAATGGGAGATTTCTCCGTTTTTAAATTATTTGCTAACATTTTTCATAACGTGTCTTTTCGAAGATTGTTTGCTAACATGTCTTTTTGACGTTTGAACTTAGGTTTTCTCGTCATATTTGGGATAAAAACGCAATGAATTGTCATGATAGATTTTTCCTTCTTTCAATCATGGGCAGTTCTTTTCAATTTCAAAATTTTAAATCCACTAACGAGGCAGCGTTGAAGTTGTTTCCATCTTCGAAATTAGATTCCAAACAAACAGAAACAAATAAATGAAGTGTCAGTCGCTCATTCGGCAGTGACGGCAGTTTGGTCCAGAGCTTGTAGAAGGGTGACATAATGCCTGTCCATGTTAAATTTCGGACACTTTTCTTTTAGTGTTTAGTGTTAAATTATTTCACCGATCTCTTAAACGTTTCAATTTTATCACAGCTGAAACTCTCCACCTTATTTCGACAAAGATTTTTCATTAGAGCCTAACTGACAAACGTAAACAATGGCTGCTTCCGTAGATTTCTCGTCACACTAAGGCTGCCCCAGAAGCCTCAAATTCTATCGGATAGCTGATGTCTTCCTCTTTGAAATGACCGTGGTGGATTGATTAGGCGAGTTTTCAATGACGAGAAATTCGCGAAAAAATCCATTGTTTACGTTTGTCAGTTAGGCCCTAATGAAAAATCCTTGTCAATTTCATGATTCGATATGTTTACATTCTTGTTGGATTTGGTAAAATGGCATCGAATCAAGTGGAAGTGCGCAAAGGTATTTTGTACGAACGGCAGCAAAATCCGACGTTGTCGTTACGCGATCTTGCCAAGAAGCTAAAACTACCAAAAAGTGCCATGTTTAGTGTTTGCAAATTGTTTGACCAGTGAATGACTGTGGATCGGAAGGTTGGAAGCAGGACAAACCTAAAAGTAAGCTCCCGCCAAATGGACAAGATGGTGGTAGCCATTATTGAGAAAAATCACAACTTTTCTGTTGGAAATGTGGCTCGCAAAGTTGGAAATCCAAATCAAATATGCAAAAATTTATGGACAACGCAACATATGCGCTCGAAGGCTTTCAATAGCTTCCCGTTCTGACTTTATATACCGCAATGCAAAGAAACGCCGTTGCCGAGTATATCCGGACAAAGAAGGTGTCTAAATTCCCCAAGAATAATTTGGGTGGGAAGGGGTTTGGGGGTGGGAAAAAAAATTACGTGTATCATCAAGGATGTGTACGAGAAAGAATGTCTGCAAAAGCAGCCATGTATTGTTTATAAGAAGCCCCTCCAGCTCTTTTTTTCCAGCTCCTGATTTTGGCATCTTGTCACTATGCGAAATCCGTTCTGGGAGGCACAAGAGGTCAAATACGTGCCATAAATAGCCAATCCGCCTAACTGTACAGAACTTCGCCCGATAGAAAATACTGGGCTCTGGTTAAGCGGAAACTCTTTGAAACTAAGATAAACACTCTAAAAAATAATGAATATTACGAGTGATGTAATCCTTGTTGCACTTAAATTCTTAAAGACTCTATGATAAATATGACTCAATTGTATATTCTATTTGATCTATTTTTAAATTCTAACTTGAATCCCAAAATAATAAATACTTTCACACTCAAAATCATTTTCCGGATGCTGCATTTACAACAGCTTCTAGAATATATTTGATAACCTCAAATCTAAGTCCGTAATGCCTTTAAAAATACCCACTAGAATTAATACTGAGATTTGAAATCCTCAAATTTACATGATCGTTGTATTTGGTTTTTATAACAACATCATACCTGTTTTGAACGCAGTAGCTCTTATTGTGGAGATGAATGCAGGAGGAGACCTCGAATTTGGAGATGAAGGAAGAAAATTAATCCCAAAGGATAAGATTGCGCTAATTTTTACACCGAAAAAAAAATGAATATTAGAAAATGAGAAGAATGATTAGTAATTTCCATTTAATCCCAACTACCTTTATTGCTTATCTTGACAGATACGAGTATTTTTTCTACAATGTGCAGACTTCTTCAGTGTCGTGTACTAATATTCGAGTACACGACACAGAAGACGTGTGCACATTGTAGACGAAATACGGGTATCTGTCAAGATAAGCAATAAAGGTAGTTGGAATTAAAAATGGAAATTACTAATCATTCTTCTCATTTTCTAGTTACAGGTATTCCACTAAACAGCCTACACTCTCCAGGATTCATATGAATATTATTTACGATGTAATCTGAATCTTCACTGAAAATATGTTGATTTAATAAATGGTTGAATGCCATGTTCAATTTGAAATACCGTAAACAAAAAAAGCACTGCCTTCGTGGAAAGTTATATCACATTCGTGACAATCTTAAAACATGAATTCATTTTTGCAATCGATAGCATATGATTATGTGATACGCTCTTATTTTTGCGTATTAAACGCTTGAAATTTACATAATCTCAACACAACTCAGTACCACCGCTCAGTTTATCAAGTCAGAATAAGAAAGTTGTCAGCGCCATATTTCGTAAGTACACGTACGGAAGTTAAGCAGGAACAATAGTGAAGAACATTTTTAAAAAGTGTGTGTGGCTGTGCAAATGGCAGGGAAAGTGTTTTATGGGTTTTATGAATCATATTAACCGAAGTCAGCATAATTACAAGTGCCCAGTCGACAATATCAAACCTGAAAAAGTGGAAGTGAAATTCACTTGAAAATGGTTTAAACAAGCACATAAAGAGAAGATTTTTAAAATTATTTACTTATTCATTTATTTTTGAAGAAATGCAATAAATAAATCTAACCTCGTTCTAACCTTGAAAAATCTGAACCGTAGATTACAGCATATTTTAAATTTACAGCTCAAATGAAGAGTGCACGAGTAAATGAACAGCTTACTTTTTTCAGCGCTGTAAATTTAATACAACCCGCATATTTCTATCTATGTGTATAAAAATGGATTTCTGTCTGTCTGTCTGTCTGTCTGTCTGTCTGTCGGTCTGTCTGTCTGTCTGTCTGTCTGTCTGTCTGTCTGTCTGTCTGTCTGTCTGTCTGTCTGTCTGTCTGTCTGTCTGTCTGTCTGTCTGTCTGTCTGTCTGTCTGTCTGTCTGTCTGTCTGTCTGTCTGTCTGTCTGTCTGTCTGTCTGTCTGTCTGTCTGTCTGTCTGTCTGTCTGTCTGTCTGTCTGTCTGTCTGTCTGTCTGTCTGTCTGTCTGTCTGTCTGTCTGTCTGTCTGTCTGTCTGTCTGTCTGTCTGTCTGTCTGTCTGTCTGTCTGTCTGTCTGTCTGTCTGTCTGTCTGTCTGTCTGTCTGTCTGTCTGTCTGTCTGTCTGTCTGTCTGTCTGTCTGTCTGTCTGTCTGTCTGTCTGTCTGTCTGTCTGTCTGTCTGTCTGTCTGTCTGTCTGTCTGTCTGTCTGTCTGTCTGTCTGTCTGTCTGTCTGTCTGTCTGTCTGTCTGTCTGTCTGTCTGTCTGTCTGTCTGTCTGTCTGTCTGTCTGTCTGTCTGTCTGTCTGTCTGTCTGTCTGTCTGTCTGTCTGTCTGTCTGTCTGTCTGTCTGTCTGTCTGTCTGTCTGTCTGTCTGTCTGTCTGTCTGTCTGTCTGTCTGTCTGAACCTCATAGCCTCGAAAACTACTGAACCGATCAGCGTGAAATTTTGTATGGAGATGTTTTTGGGGCCGGGGAAGGTTCTTAAGGTAGTTACTAGCCTGGGACAAAATTTAAATTCCAGTTCCCTTTTGATTTTTGGGAGCCTTAACAACTGTGCAAAATTTTAGCTCGATCGGTGAAACTATATTTTAGCGCTCGCGGTTTTAATTTTCCATAGGATTTTCTATGGGGAAACTTACTTTTTCAAAGAAAAAACTGGTAAGGTGACCCGTTGTCCTCTAAAAATAATACAATCCAAACAATCTCTGGGAAATCTTTCAAGGAAACTTTTATTTCAAGACATTGTTTTTCTGTTAACTCTGCCATATTCTTCAAGCAACAGTTTACAATTCGAACGGAAACTTTGTGTAATTTTGATCAAACGATGTCAACTGTCAAACTTATCTATGTGCAAGATATCGGCTTTTCTCCATGCTGAGTGAACGCCCCACACCACTTGGTTGCTTTGCGCAGACAGCAGCAGGCTGCAGGTCATGCTGCAGATGGCAGTGTTGTTAGAAAAAACAGTCAGATGAGCCGTTCTTTTGGATAGTAATCAGTATTAGCTAAATAACTTTTTCCACAAAGTGGAATTGTTGGGGGGGGGAAGAAAAGTTTGAGTGGGGGTGGTTGGGTTGTTTTTTGGGGGGGGGGGCGTTTTTTTAAAAAGAAATGGGGGAAAGGGGGGGGAAAAATGGGGGGGTGGTTGGGGGGAAAGGGGGGGGGGGTTTTTTTTTTTTGGGGGGGGGAGGGGGCCTCCCATACAAATGAAACACATATTTCTGCATAACTCGAGAAATAATCAAGCAAAGAGGATACCAAATTTAGCATGTGAGAGTTTTTAGAAGCAGGAAATGTTTTTATGGTAATTTGAGACCCCTCCCCTCTCTGGAAGGGGAGGCTCCCATACAAATGAAACAGAAGTTTCTGCATAACTCAAGAACTAATCAAGTAAATGGAACCAAATGTTACATGTAGAGCTTTCTGGAAGCAAGAAATGTTTCTATGGTGGTTCGAAAACCCTCCCCTCTAGAAGGGGGGGGGGTCTCATACAAATGAAACTGAAATTTCTGCATAACTTGAGAACTAATGAAGCAAAGGGAACCAAATTTAGCATGTGGGGATTTTGAAGGCAATTAATGTTTCTACGATAGTTTGAGACTCCTCCTCTCTCTGATAGGGGGAGGAGGCTCCCATACAAAAGAAACACAAGTTTCTGCATAACTCGAGAGCTTATCAAGTTACTGGAACCAAATTTGGCATGTGGAGGTTTTTGAAGGCATGAAATGTTTCTATTGTGGTTTGAGACCCTTCCGCCCTCTGAAAGAATGGTCTCCCATACAAATGAAACACGAATCTCTGCATAACTCGAGTACAAATCAAGCAAATGGAACCAATTTTGGTATGTTGAGGTGTTTGAAGGCAATACATGTTTCTAAGGTGACTTGAAACCCCTCCTCTTTCTGGAAAGGGGGCTCCCATACAAATGAAACACAAACTTCTGCATAACTCGAGAACTAATCAAGCATATGAAACCAAGTTCAGCAGGTGGAGGTTTTTGAAGAAGAAAAATATTTCTATGGTGGTTTGAGACCCCTCCGCCTTCTGGAAGGGGAGACTCCCATACAAATGAAACACAATTTTTAGCATAACTCGAGAGCCAATGAAGCAAATGAAACCACATTTGGCATGTTGAGGTTTTGGGAGGCAAGAAATGTTTCTATGGCAGTTCAAGACCCCTCCCGTTTGAGGGTGGGGGGCTCCCATATCAATTAAACACAAATTTCTGCATAACTCCAGAGCTAATCAAGTTAACGAAACCACATTTGGCATCTGGAATCTGGGTTTTTGAAGGCAGGATTTCTATATATATATATATATATAAAAAAAAAAAAAAAAAAAAAAAAAAAAAAAAAAAAAAAAAAAAAAAAAAAAATGAATTTCTGTCTGTCTGTCTGACTGTCTGACCCTTATAGATTCGGAAAGTTCTGAACCGACCAGCGTGAAAATATGTATGCAGGGGTATTTGGGGCTGGGGAAGGTTCTTATGATTGTTTGAGACCTCTTCTCTATCATGAAAGGGGGCTTTCATACAAATGAAACACAAATTTCTTCATAACTCGAGAACTACTCAAGCAAATGGAACCAAATTTGGCATGTGGGGGGTTTTGAAAGCAATGATTGTATGGTGGTTTGAGAAACCACCCCCTCTGGAAAGGAGGGCTCCCATGCAAATGAAACAAAAAAATTTCTACCAAACATGAGAATTATCCAGGTTTCTAAAACTCAAAACGTGTATCTCTCGGGTAAGTAGCATGTTATGATAGAAGTTTGAACCCCTGCTTAGTCAAGAAAAAAAACTCATTCCGAAAAACAACCATAAACGTGCCAGTTCTATTAAATTTTCCTTCATTTAGTTGCAAGCGTAGCAGCGCTCGCACCGGGTTCAGCTAGTTGAATATAATAGAGGTAAAATTGTTACATCCAAGTCGTCTTAATTTTACAGGTTTAGTTCGAACTGTGTACCACTACAATGGATGACCATGAGGAACTTTTTGTTTTATTCAATTTGATTACCGAATTCTGAATTGTTCAGACGGCAGCTAGAACTAGGTCCTTGAGATCGAAACGGGCATCATAAGCATTTGTTTTTGCATTATTTGAAGCGGCACTTGTAAAATATCATTTTGTGTTCCTCAACTTATTTCTACGTCATGTCATGTAAGCTATTATTTTGAGTTTTAGTGTCTTGTAAATTTAAGAACAGATGCAAATTTCTGTGTTACGGGCCGCTCCCTTTATGTGCATCCAAGAATATTTAAATTTACATGATATTTTGTAAAAGTGAAAGCAAATGGGATCGACTATTTCAAGAGAAGATGGAGAACCGTTACCGCTAGCGTATCTGAGGATACTGTACGGAATCTGTTGGCGGGTGTATCGAAGATTTTTTAAGAAAGAAGGATTAACACATTAATCAACTGTTTTTACTGTGCATATATACACACATAAAATTATTTTATAATTTTCAATCTATTTTCATGCACATAAAAGAGCATGCAAATCACTTCAAAATCACATGAAGCTTTAAATTTACACCACTTGAAAACCACATGTTGTAATATTTGCTCGGTTGGGTTTTACATGACCTACTGCTCGCATCGTTGATTATTACATCCGAACGTATTTTTTCACGTGAGAACGGAAGAGATAATGATCGAAAGAAAGAGATTATTGGCTTATTGATTACCCCAACCAAAAACTTGATTATCGTAATGAGTAGATTCGGGTTGCTGCGATGGGCGGATCCGGATAAGTATCAGTGAACAGCGCAAAACACGATGGATATTGCAATAAAATCTCCTTCACACGATTCGGAAATTGTTACTTAATATATTTCATATTTACTATTCAACAAGTAACCGAGAGTAAACTGCTTTAGATGTTTTCATAGTGTGCACTTTTGTCCTCCGCTCTTGAACGCTGAATGATAGCTAAACGAGAAAAGCAGCACGGAAGCTTATTCGAAAAAAAAATCAGTGTAAGGAGGTTTATATTTACACGATCATTTAAATTCATATTAATATACATTGGAAAACGTGTTCAGGGAGATCTATTATCCTTGCAACGTGCATCCTTGCATACATTATGATCCGATGAAAATAAGGTCTGTATCCGCAATAATCCGGACACCTCAAAACATGATTGAAACATACATTTCACATTATATTTCCGTCGTAGTTGTTTATTTCAGAGTCATGGGATGTGTTTTAACAATTCGTGAAGACAGAACATAGTTATTCGGAATTTGCATAAAATTTTCGAACTTTGCGCTTAACTCCGTCCATTAGGGTTTGTACAGACTCTTCAGAAATCGTAGAAGCCGTCTTTGTCCAAACTTGCTGGAAGCGTTTGATGTCTTTGATTCCTTGCTTCTTTCCAGAAAGCTTCCGCTTCGTCAGAGCCCAATATCTCTCGATTGGTCGTAGCTCTGGGCAATTTGGCGGGTTTGAGGTTTTTGGTACAATGTTCACTTGATTTGCTTGGTACCACTCCATCAAGTTTTAGGATGGGGGGGATGAAAACGGGCCGGAAAAAAGGTTTTTTTGGGGGTTTTGGGGGGGGGGGAGTGTTTTGGGGTTTTTTTGTGGGGTTCTTGTGGGTGGGGGGGGGGGGGGGGGAGTTTTTTGTGCGGGGGAGCCGGGGGGGGGGGGGTGGGGGAGAAAAAAAAAGGGGTGGACATACACTGATAGGCAAAATAAAGTGCCCACCTCATCGTTTTTTTTTCAATTTCTCTCATTTACTTGGTTCAAATTAAAGTAAACACACTGTATTTTTTTTATTATCTTATTTTTTATATTCTTTTTAAGTTTCACTTATGGAATACTGAAAAAAGGAGTTTTACTTAAAGAAAAAAAAATCAATTTGTGTTGAAAAAAAAAACAGTGACAAAATTAAGTAGCCCACTAGGCTACAGAAAACATAAATTAAAGTAAAATAAAATCATTTCAATCATTGATGTGTCCTCCTTTGGCCTTCAGGACCTCCTGCAGGCGCTTCGACATGCTCTCGACCAGGTTCTTTAGGTGCTGTGGATCTAGCTCTTCCCAGGCGCGCTCCAGGGCTTCAAAATAGTTATTTTTATTGGTAACACCAGTTTTGTCAACCCTGGCATCGAGAATCACCCACAAACTCTCGATGGGATTGAGGTCCGGGCTTTGTGGAGGCCATTCCAGCGGTTTGATCCGACAAGACCGGAAGAAAGACTTGGTCTTCTTGGCAGTATGCTTCGGGTCGTTGTCCTGCTGGAATACGAACTTTTCTTCAAGGCCCGTCTGGATCAGCGAAACATCCAGATTTTCTCGCAGGATGTTGATGTAAGAATCTGCCGTCATTATCCCGTCGATTTTCACAATGCTTCCCACTCCACCCCACGAAAAACACCCCCAGACCATCACATTTCCTCCTCCATGCTTCATCGTGCCTTGGATGTGGCGCTCCTGAAGCTCCTCTCCCGATCTGCACCAAACACGAACCCGCTGCTTTCGGTTAAACAGCACGAATTTTGATTCGTCCGTCCCGAGAACCGTTTTCCAGAACTCTAGGGGCTTATCAGCATGCTCCTTAGCAAACTTAAGCCGTTTGGCTTTGTTTGCCTTGCTGATAAATGGGCGCTTCCGGGCAAGTTTGCTATTCAACCCCTGTGCTACGAGACGGCGACGAACAGTTCGACCGGAATCTGATAACTGAAGGGTTTCCTGGATCTCGCGGACAGTTACCTTCGGGTTCTTCTTGACTTCGCGCATGATCTTGGTATCCGTTCTCGCATCCGTTTTCCGCTTCCTGCCTCAGCCAGGGCGATCTACCACTGATCCAAACGCTTTAAGCTTCAGAAGAATTTTGCCAACCGCTGCCTTACTTATACTGTACTTCTTAGCGACAGCCCGGTGCGATTCACCGTTTTGCACATCACGAACGACCAATTTTCGGATACACAAGGGAATTGCTTTCGAAAGCACTGCGTTCTCCATTTTTTTCAATTGAATCAAATGCGATCACGTATACAAATGCACCAGGTTGAGCCGTTTGCTTCAAAACATGTCAAAATATCAAAACATAAACAATCGAGGGGTCTTCCAATGGAAACTTATCGAAAAAATATCGATTTCTGAAGTGGGCACTTTATTTTGTCACTGTTTTTTTTTTTCAACACAAATTGATTTTTTTTTTCTTTTTTTTCAGTATTCCATAAGTGAAACTTAAAAAGAATATAAAAAATAAGATAATAAAAAAAAAATACAGTGTTTACTTTAATTTGAACCAAGTAAATGAGAGAAATTGAAAAAACGAAGAGGTGGGCACTTTATTTTGCCTATCAGTGTAAGTTTCATCGTCCATAACAACGCATGAAAACTTCGTCAAATATTCGCAGTACAAACGTCGAGCCCGTGATTTTGCTGCCAAGTTCTGTTTGTCGTTGCGATTTGGAACTGTTTTTACTTTATACGACTTAAGCCCAAATGTTGTTTTGATTTTTGGACAAAACCAGGCGACATCCCTATTTTACGAGCCACCGTTCGAATGGAGAGATTTGGGTTTTTCGTAAATATCCTTTTCACCTTTCGGTCCATGACAGGATCAGCGCGTCCAATGTTTTTGTCACTTCTCGGTTTCCTCTCCTCCGTCAAACGTATCGAAAATGATTTGAGCACATCGTGAACAGTGGATTTAGGCAAATCCAATGTTTTTGCAAGGTAATATTTAAAATTCAACAAAGCAATGGATTACATTGATATATTTTCACCATTTGAACGTTTTACATCACATGTAATTTTCATTATGTTTGCTGTGTAACTCTATTATACTGAAATAAACAATCGGTTTTGTTGAATTACGCCTAGATTTTTTTTGCTAAGTTTTTTTTTATCATAGTGTACGAAATTTAACGTGGACAAGCCTTAATCTCTACAGTTTATGAATTTCTGATTCAAGTTGAGAACAAAAAGTTTGGTTTGGTCCCATAATGATTCCCATATAAACTACAATTGGTCAGTGAAGTAGGAGTCCTCAACCAAAAAAGTGCACATTTTGGGAGGATGATCAGGACGGGATTTGGAATAGGTTGAGTGGTGTGCAGCTTAATCTATACTTTAAACTGCCTTTAACGCCAATGTCAGATGTTCAAATCTCATCTTGTGCAAGCGCATTCACCAACCATATTTTGCGTCTTTAAAATACATTCCTTCAACAAATGACAACCACGACTCTTCAACTCAGTAAATGTGATTCTTAATCACACCTAAGTTGCTACAACCTACTGCTACTTAAAACAAAAAGGAAATTCATCACGTATCGAATCTCGAATGATTAGCAATTTCTTTCGGCAAGAACAGGCAAACACGTCATTCGCTTGTTCGCCGTCTTGCCAAGTTCTTCGAACGGAGCCTGATATGTACACCAGATAGAACCGAAGTTAGAGAACGCTCACTACGTGCGTCACGCAAATACTACCCAGTTCATGTATTCGTCACAGATTCCAACACCCGCCGCCCGCCTTTAAGCGTAACATACTTAATGGATGTTCCCTTATCGGATGTTTCAATTTGAATGGTGGGCGGCAATTCAACGATTCAATCTGTACGTGTGTGGTTCAGGCGAACTACAGCTTTTGTTATCACATTTGTTATGGCAACGAGCCCCATAAATATGGTGTTACTATTTAACTCAGGTGTGTGCTGCGATAGAAAGCGAAAACAACATCGGGACAACACTCACTATCGTATTTATAAACGACAAAAAAAAAAATTAGGGCTGAAGCATGCCTTTCACATGATGTAGATACCTTTAGTGGATGCATGTCGTTTGTTTTCAATATACGTACTACAGAAAATGAGTTAGTAAGTGCGGTGAAAAGAGATGAGCTACCAAAACAACAGCAAGAAAAACATTGGTTGTAGGCAAGGAGAGAACAGAGGAAAATAGCAGGAGGAAAAAAACACAACAACACACAGAACATATAAACAAATAACATGCGTGAAAGCCCAACAACTCTCGCCGGCTCGAAGGAGCACTTCAACAGTGAACCTCCTCTCCAATCTACAACTAGTAACAGGTGAGTGTGCACGTGTGTGTGTGTGTTTGTGTGAGAATGTGTGCTCGTAAAGCGTGAAGGAAAAGAAGAAGAGGAACACTGCGAGGAATGTGTGTTATTTGGTGAGCTTTTTAGCTACGAATCCCAAACAAGACTTACTTTGGCTTCGATAATGGTTCGGCTGATGGAAGGTTTGTAGCTGTCTATGGGATGATGTTGACCACGTCACCGATTCCGTGGGACTGATACAAATGGCTGCAGGTATGTTTTGTTTTATTTGTTGTTGTTGTTGGTTTGGGTTTGATTTGTACAGTTAGCGTTAATAATTTCGTATTCGGCCGAAATGTGCATGGACGGGGAGAAAAACGGGATATGAGATAAAAAATTTGAAATGGGTTTTAGTATTAAATCGCTGTTGATATGCTGGCTGGTTTTCGTGGGATGAGGGAAGAGAAGCATCTTTATTGTGGATCTAAATTTATTATTAGCCGTTGGTAAGTGCGGTGGATAGAGATCTTACTAACCCGAAATTAAGCAGCCCGAGTTCTGATAGAATAGCTGATCTATTATGATTAAAGAGAACAGAGTGGGGAAAACGGATACTCACCAGCTATGGACAACGCCGACGTGGGACTCTCGGGCAGCAGAATGCCTTTTTGTACAAGTTCTTCGCGATTGGCACGTACTGATATTTTACGTTCTAAAGCTGCAATGGCGAGAAAGTGAAAGATGAATGTTCGACAATGGATGGATCTATAGTAAAATGTAGGTAAAGAGTAACAGTGATCCTTTGTAAATTTTACAACTTGAAACCTGAGGAATTGGATTTAAATTAATTGTGTTTAGGCGAACAAAGTTTCAAGGTATGCTTCGTAGTTTATCGTAAATCGATGTTTGTATGAATGATTCTCATGAAAACTTTTTGGTCGATTCATTCATGCTTTATTTGCTATTTATCGTCCAAAAAAAAATCCATCGTTAACAACGAAAACAGATATAACCATGAAGCATCCTTGAAACTACCATCGCTCAACCCTCGTGGGAAACAGCAGAAAACAAAAATAAACAATCATAAAACGAAC
This sequence comes from Aedes koreicus, assembly GCA_024533555.2. NCBI lineage: Eukaryota > Metazoa > Arthropoda > Insecta > Diptera > Culicidae > Aedes > Aedes koreicus. Next base: position 331,283 of record JAHHFK020000581.1, read on the forward strand.
AAGAACGTCAATTTGCAATCCAAACATGTTATAGGTTGTAGATAGTTGATGTGCACGCAGCGGTCGTCTAAAAGCTGACAGCAGGCAGTACTTACATTTGGAGGTGGACTCGAACTTTTCGCTTTTCTTTTTTCTCCGCCATTTCCACGGTTTGAAGAAACGCCCGAAGGCGCTGAACTTGCTCTTCCGCTCGAGCGGTGGCGTCCGGGAGCCGGAATTGAGACTATTGGAACGCAGGGTGGCACCGTTCTGTTTTTTGGAAGCTGCAAATTGAAAGTAATGGGAAAAAGTGGATTAGTGAATGGGTTCGCGTAAGTTGACAGGTAAGGTTCTAGCTAAGGTGGAACGCGGTTCGGCGACACACGGCAGCGATTTTTGTTTGGTTACGTCAGGGTTCAGGAATTTCTGTGAGTGTCCCCATCATCTGACATGGAATGTGACGGCTGCGCGAGTTACCAGATTAATTTTCCAGCATCAACAAGAACAGATAGCCAGTTATGGTAGCTCTAGCTAAAAGAGATACGGACGGATTACGGGCCAAGACGAGAGTTGGAAATTTTCAGAACTGGAAAAATGGTTTTCGTTCGTTATTTCTACATGTGAAAATTGCAGAATCAGTCAAGTTGAACGATGAAATTTGCAAGTGCCTAGTCGACTCCTTTTTTTAGAACAGAAGGAGAAAAGCTGATATCCAAAAAAAAATAAGCTCATAGAAAGCAAAAATGCTGAGCTGGGTTCCTGAATTTTGCACGCATTCGGTGTGCTTCCTACTCACAATATATTTATATGGAGAAGATAACAGTGGTAGCCTGGTGGAATCTGAACGGCGGGGTGGTAGGGTGAATGAGTTAAAATAAATAAAAGAACTGATAGTGACGTGCTATTTATCATTGTTTATACAAGTCACTGCCGCGTGAGCACATAGCATCTACACGTTGAACAGAGTCTAGTATCTGACTCCGACGTAAGGGATGAAAGTGGAGAATAAACATTGGCAGTTATTTACGATGCGCATTACAGGTGAGATTTTTTGTAGTGTGGAATTACGAATGATTTGTTGAACGTGAACCATTGAATGCTCGTAGATAACTCGATAACCGATAACCAAATTTCGTCGGTTTTCTCATATAATATTTTAGAAGAACAACTTTGACGTATATTCTTTCTTCTGTATTAATATACTGGCAATTTAAATTTTTGTTTTAGATTGGGGCGAAAATAACGTTATTGTGCCGTGAATCAGGTAAAATACTCGTAAGTAAAGGGTGTACCGTTTAAAATCCGCACACACAAAATTAAATCTCAAAATTCGAGTTTTTATTCGATTATCATAAAATTTTCAGGAAGTAAAAGGAAACAATTAGTTAGTTTTGGCATCATTCATTTAATTTATTTCGCCGGGCTTCAAAATGGTGAGTACACAACTGGGATGGAGCGTGTGTCCCCGCAACATAGCTATGGTCCTCACAAGTTCCTACCTCATGCTTCCACGGGTCAAGAGATGACAAAGACCGCCAGCTAAGAGTTGCGTACTTAGCTGGTAGTGCAGCCTGGGCACTGTTGTCCGCTAGATTGAGGAGGTGCGTGCCGAGCGTCTGTCCACCAAGGAGGTGCGGCTCAAACAGCGTCTGTCCTGGCATCCAGCGGTTGAGTAAGAAACGCTGTAACGCGTCAACTAAACATTAGGTTGCAGCCGCACCAAGGCGATGTAGGCAGCGTGACCCCGGTAAGGTAGCATGCAGAAATCTTTCCCTACTACGAAAAATTGAAGTATTCTTTATACGGTATATAATTTCAGATCATCCATGGAATTTCCAAGTATTGTAAAATACTTTTGAATTGTTTTCTTCCCCCGTGGCTCTGATAATTCAAGTCCGTCTACAATTGCAGCAAGATTAGCAGACATGCAGACATTACGAATATAATTGTTATTATCTTTTTATATTATAACATCCCTTCACAATGTTTTTTAATCCTATTTTCAGCTTCGCATTTGCACCATTGTAAGTTTTTTCGCAGCGGAAGAGGCAAATAGCGGCATTTAATTATTATATGTACATTATGTAGTATTTCTTCACAACATCGAATTATTTCCATCATATTGTGACCTTCACATTTTCATACAACAAACCTGATTTGGGCGGTATCTGGCTTAAACACGAAATATACCTTCAATTTATGACATCTAGCATTCCATGTATGTCCAGTATATTACGCAGAAAATTACAGCTGTGGTAGGCTTTTGAAAATAACGGAATCAGTGGTAGGCTTTTGCACTTATTGCTTAATGTATTTTTCATTTCCGGTTTGCAAATGGACTTTTTACCAATTCTTAGCTGATCTGATTCATGCAGCGCTGTGTGCCATTGGGCTAGTGTTTGATTTTACATTTCAGTCTTTGTCATTACTTCATCATAACTTACAATATCATTATATTTGGTAATATTGTTTTATTGATTTTACATCACAGATGATTTAAACATTACTTATTTTTTTTTTTTTTTATCATTTATCTTAAACTCCTTTCCAGTTCAATCTTCCCATTCGTAACTCGGTAGCAATAATTAGGTCAGCAAAAATGAAAGCGGATTGCTGTTAAAGGTTGTACGGAATCGAATTGCACCACTTTTAAATGGCTGTAACCCGTTGCGTATTTTCTATTGAAATTTTGGGTGGAATTAGTTCAATGTGTATTTGTTTACGCTGTGTAAGTTTCACTAGCAGATGTGCAATTGTTGCGAAAATTGAGTTGGAAGAACAGCAGCGGCGCAACGAAATTTTGCGCACGCACCTCCAAAATCCGGATCTTTCTCATCGTGCCATCAGCAGGAAGCTGGGAATGGTACATTCTACGGTGTCTCGTGTTTCGGTATCGGTACCACGAACGTTTCACCATCGATCGGAAAGAATAAAGTGGCAAAAATGGATCTCCGTATAGTGTTAAGGATCACAAGTGGGTAGTTCAAGTTTTCAAGAGGAATCCCAACAGTTCAGTTCGAGATGTGGCGAAGAAACTGAATCTAACCAAAACTTTCGTGCAAGATGCGAAAAAACGTGAAGGACTACACACGTACAAAGTCCAAAAGGCGCCTACTCACGATGAACGGCAGAATACGGTAGGTAAAACACGTGCACGGAAGCTCTACACCCAGATGTTGACGAAACCACATTGCCTTGTTATGGATGATGAGACGTATGTAAAAGCAGACTTCCGGCAGCTTCCGGGGCTCCAGTTTTTCACTGCTCATCATAAATTCGATGTCCCTGAGGACGTTAGAAAGCAGAAGATGTCAAAGTTTGCCAAAAAATATATTATTTGGCAAGCAATTTGCTCGTGTGGAAAGCGGAGCACCCCATTCGTGACAACTGGAACGGTCAATGGGCAGGTGTACCAAAAGGAATGCCTCCAAAAGCGTCTACTTCCTCTTCTGAGGTCACACGATGGTCCTACGATTTTCTGGCCGGATTTAGCCTCGTGCCATCCAAAGAGGTTTTGGAGTGGTACAAGGCTAAGGAGGTCAATTTCGTGCCGAAGCCCCCGAACGCACCGGAACTCCGGCCAATTGGAAAGTACTAGGCCATCATGAAGCAGGCACTTCGGAAGCATCCTAAGGAAGTGAAATCGGAGGAAGATATGAAGAAAAAATGGATTGCCACGCAAAAAAATTTGGTCCAAATGTTGTACAGGACCTTATGAGTAGTGTAATGAAGAAGATTCGTGCATTTGGATATGGAATTGAAATTGAATAAAACAAACATGGGATAATATTCATAACATGTTTTATTTTACTCCCTGAAAGTTTGAAGATGATTGGTTGAACAGGCGAATTTTGCCGAATGTTTGTGTGTGTCGCAATTTGATTCCGTACACCCTTAAAAAAAAAAAAAGGAATGGAAAAAATTAAAATGTATAAATGTAGTTTGAAAATTAATAATTTAAAATTGGGAAGGAAAAGAAACTAATTTAAATTGTAAAAATAGAATTTTAATGATATAGATTGAAGGTTGGGGGTAGAGGAGGGGTTAGTTTTAGTCTGGTAAAAGATTATGCGCCCGATTGTATACTACCTTCATATGCCCTCCGCTCGTTTTCAACTTGCATCTTTCAATTTTCATAACCTGCCGTTACTCTATACGGAACTATCAATGCTTTCTCTTCAATTCTCTTAGTTCTAGCAATAAATTACTGTCCACTCCTAGAGCCCCTCATGTTGATGGAAATTATCTGCTTCTGACAAATTTCATCATTAGATATCGTTACTCCGCGCATATGGAGAATACAACAGTAACAACAATCAAAGTGTACATAAGAGCTGTCAAATTCAAGACACCAATCCTCCAAATTTAAATCTTCATCTTCCACCCAGATCAGTGATCAAGCAAGTGGTTAACCACTGTGCTAATATAATTATTTTTTCCCGAAAACCCAAAACAAAATTCCGGAAAACCAAAACCAAACTCAAAAACAATTTATATTAATAACATCTATCATAGTCAAGAATGCCCAAAATAATCTCGTGGTGCCAAATTATATTCACGCCTTCCTCTGTCATCTATTTCATCTTCCGAATGGGACAGGAAGATTTCGGTGTTGGGTTATTGTAGAGCTTGTTTGTCGTCATCCTCCCCCACTCAAATTAAAAAACTACTTCATCAAAAAAAAAATAAATAAAATCTCAATCGTCCGACTCAGTTGAGACGAGTTCCAGGAATGGTAGAAAACGCAACCATTCACTCATGACAGTGCAACAATGGTTTTGTGCAGTTTGGCGCGACTAACGGAAGGATGGGATCAAGATCTTCCAGTGATAGTGTCATTAAGCTGAATTGATGGCTGTTTGCGAACCAAGTTTATTGCACAGATCGGAAATTAGCTTTAAGTACAGAAACTTCCCATCACTTATACAGAGATGATTATTATTGCGATGGCCATTGAATGCCATTATTATTTCAAACCAACTAGATGCCATCCTGGATGTGACTGGTTAGTATCTCATGTAGTGAAAAGGGTTGGTTTGTTGCGGTTATACCGCAATTGTTTTGGTGGTTTCCACCCGAACCAAAACCACAACCAGTAACAGCGCTACTGAACTGAACTGAACTGCACGATATGGTATAGTGCCGTGGGTGACGGCATCATGAAACGTTTACAAAAAACAACGCAATACATTGATGCATCGTGTTATGGGATGGTTCGGTGGTCATCAGTAATTCCAATTATCGCCTAGCTAGGATGACGTGAATGACGATGACATGATCATCATGATGAAAAGATATGTCATCCATGCAGTAATGGGTGTAAACAATGACGCAAATAAAAACAGTTGCGATTAGGTTTGTGAATTATTGATGAGCTCGATCATTGCGAAATGAGCGCTGCTTCCAAAAAAAATGTCAGTATATGTATGATTGGTGTGCTGTGACCAGGAAAATAAAACCGCGCCAGGTATAAATGTTTATATATGAGGCCCTTCATTGACATTACAAGCTTACTGCTTATCACAATCAGCTCATTTCATGCTTTCAACCGATTATTCTAAATTCCTTTCCACAGTTTGATTAATAGAAATCATTCGAGGTCGGTACCATTTCTGCTTTTATAACAATTGTATCTCAAAAACAATCATGTCTTAAAATTCGAGAAACTTTCCTTTACGAAAAAATTCTACACCAGACCGGGAATCGAACCCAGCCTTATAGCTTCTCCTTTACAGACCAACCATAAAATAAACAATTCTATTGTGATGTACAAAATGGCCGAACCGTAAATTGGTGGGGAACTGTCCCACATTTTGAAGAAATCGGAAATTAATGTCCAAGCAGCCTTGCTACCACTCACTTGGGCTCAGTTGCACTCGTTTGTCAATAGGTTCTACACACAACTTTGTCAAACAAGGTATTGCTCACAAACTTGTATATCCATGGCGAGAGAGATTTCCAATCATCTTCCATTCAACGTAAGACTCGTTGCGAGTTTTACGGCAAATGCAAGATAAATGGAACGCTCTTTCACAATAGATATCAAAGCAATAGAAATGCACGGTTTGACGAAGTTGTAGGTGGGATGCTAGTGCTACAAGTTCATCTTACATCTTTTTTGATATTTAGCTTCTGAAATGAGCTATTGGTAAACGTGTCTAACTGAGTTTAAGTAAGTGGCAGCAACCCTGACTTCATTTTTTAGTTTTTTTTTAGGTTTTTTCGAACTAATCCCAGGTAAGAATCGTTTTTTAAGAGAGCAAGATTAATTGTTTTAGAATGCTTTAAAAACTCGACAAAACTTGCTAAATTACTGAAAAAGCCTACTTTTCGAGCCTCTTGCTAAACACCACCTAAGGTCTGTATCCACATTAATCCGGACACCTTCAAATCATTGTAACTTTTGAAATATTGCACGTAGGAATGAAAAATTTCACTGTGGTATATCTGAGAGTCTATGATGAAAAAGACTATGATTGATGTTTACATTTCATGTTTAGTATTCAAGATGGCGACGAAAGAAAAACAAGTGCGCGAGCGAATTTTGTACGGGCATACGGAAAATCCTGACTTGCCAATACGGGACCTTGGAAAAACATTGGATTTGCCTAAATCCACTGTTCACGATGTGCTCAAATCATTTTCGGAACGTTTGACGGTGGAGAGGAAACCGAGAAGTGACAAAAACATTGGACGCGCTGATCCTGTCATGGGCCGAAAGGTGAAAAGGATATTAACGAAAAACCCAAATCTCTCCATTCGAACGGTGGCTCGTAAAATAGGGATGTCGCCTGGTTTTGTCCAAAAATCAAAACAACGTTTGGGACTTAAGTCGTATGAAGTAAAAACAGTTCCAAATCGCAACGACAAACAGAACTTGGCAGCAAAATCACGGGCTCGACGTTTGTACTGCGAATATTTGACGAAGTTTTCATGCGTTGTTATGGGCGATGAAACTTATGTCCTGGAGGATTTCAAACAGCTTCCAGGGCTGGCTTTTTATTCTGCTATGGCCATACATGCTACAGCTGAGCATTTCAGAACGAAGAAGGCATCGAAATTTCCCAAAAAAAAACCTTGTGTGGCAAGCAATTCGCACGTGTGGTAAAAAGGGTAAATCTTTCGTCACTACAGGCACAATCAACAAGGAGATCTATCAGAAAGAGTGTCTGCAGAAGCGATTGCTACCCTTCATCAAAAGTCACAAAGAAAAACCTTTGTTCTGGCCCGATTTGGCAGCATGCCACTATGCTAAAACTGTGATGAAAGGTACCATGCAAATCAAGTGAACATTGTACCAAAAACCTCAAACCCGCCAAATTGCCCAGAGTTACGACCAATCGAGAGATATTGGGCTCTGATGAAGCGGAAGCTTTCTGGAAAGAAGCAAGGAATCAAAGACATCAAACACTTCCCGCAAATTTGGACAAAGACGGCTTCTACGATTTCTGAAGAGTCTGTACAAACCCTAATGGACGGAGTTAAGCGCAAATTTTATGCAAATACCGAATAACTATCTTTGTCTTCACGAATTGTTAAAACACATCCCATGAATCTGAAATAAACAACTACGACGGAAATATAATGCGAAATTTATGTTCTATTCATGTTTTGAGGTGTCCGGATTATTGCGGATACAGACCTTAGTGGAAACGAGCGTTGCTATTCGTCGATGTTGACGAATTAACTTTGGACACTAATTCGAGCTAAGAATCATGTTCATAACAAACCAGGATAGGGTGCAAACAGTCGGCATTGGTTAGCAAGAACTCAGTAGCCTAAGAACTCTGTGACTGATCTGTCAGGGAATTCTATGGGCCAGCTTTTTCTATTTACTAAGTTTGTGGTTAAATCAAATGAATTAAGCAGAATACTTTCACAGAGTCGATTAGATGACCAAACATTCACGTCCTTAGCTGCCGGTCCGGGCAAGCAGAATTGGATCTGGCTGATCTGCTGTTCTTCCGACTCCATCAGAAGGTGCCAATGGATTTGTGGATGGAAATCGACGGAACGACTGGTTCGACGAGCTGTATCAGACAGTTTTAGACGATGAAGCGCGGGCGATGATGCTGCAGCGTCAAATTGCGGAGCGGTACAGATAGAAGCGAAGACAGCAAATTCATCTTTTCCGGGATAAGAAGCGCCGCGTGGAGGAGTTCGAGTGCGAATGAATGAAGCAGCTTTATCGTTCTGACAACAGACCAAATCTTTACGTTGCGGCAGATCCTCCAAAAGTGTCGCGAATATCAAGTTCCTACGCACCACCTATTCATCGATTTCAAGGCCGCATACGATACTATTGATCGTGAAGAGCTATGGAAGATTATGGACGAGAACGGTTTTCCGGGAAACTGACTAGACTGATCAAGGCAACGATGGATGGTGTACAGTGCTGTGTGAAGATATCGGGTGCGTTATCGGACTCGTTTGAAACACGCAAAGGACTTCGGCAAGGCGATGGTCTTTCCTGCCTCCTGTTCAACATTGCGCTAGAAGGTGTTATGAAACGTGCGGGCTTTAACATGCGGGGCACGATTTTCAATAAATCCAGTCAATTCATTTGCTTCGCTGACGACGACGTGGACATTGTCGGAAGAACGTTCCAGGCGGTTACTGAGCAGTACACCAGGCTGAAACGTGAAGCAGAAAAGGTTGGATTAAGGGTGAATACGTCGAAGACTAAGTATCTGCTGGCAGGAGGAACCGAGCGCGATAGAGCTCGCACAGGCAGAAGTGTGATTATCGACGGAGATGAGTTCGAGGTGGTAGATGAGTTTGTGTACCTCGGATCATTGGTGACGTCGGATAACAACTGCAGCAGAGAAATTCGGAGACGCATAATAGCCGGAAGTCGTGCTTACTATGGACTCCACAAGACCCTAAGGTCTGGTAAACTTCACCCCCGTACTAAGTGTACCATGTACAAGACGCTGATAAGACCGGTAGTTCTCTACGGGCACGAAACGTGGACAATGCTCGAGGAGGACCTGCAAGCACTTGGAGTTTTCGAACGACGTGTGCTTAGGACCATCTTTGGCGGTGTATGTGAAAACGGCGTATGGAGGAGAAGAATGAACCACGAGCTGGCGCAACTCTATGGCGAACCCAGTATCCAGAAAGTCGCTAAAGCTGGAAGGGTACAATGGGCGGGACACGTTGTAAGGATGCCAGACAACAATCCCGCAAAAATGGTGTTTGCCTCGAATCCGGCCGGTACAAGACGCAGGGGAGCGCAGCGAGCTAGGTGGTTAGACCAAGTGGAGCAAGACCTAGGAAGTGTAGGACGCTCGAGAAACTGGAGACAAGCAAAAGGGGAAGAAAAAAAAGAAGAGGAATCACAAAGTTTGAAGGTGGTTTTTCATTGAGAAAACAAGGAAAATTTTAAGTGGGGCCACATCGGCTCTCAAACCAACAGTAAGAATGCTCACAAAGTGTGCCAGCTGTTTTTTTTTTTTTTTGTTTCATTTGGAAAACACATTCAATTTGTACCAGCATTCTACAAACAATTTTACCATTGAAACTAATATCTGCTTCAAACCAGTTGAAAGTTTTAAAGAGTAATCTATTTTTAGCACCTAAAATTACGATTTAAATATTTGGTGAAATTAGAGTCTTTAGAAGCATTTCGAACCTTCTGGCAACTTTAGGGTTCTTTTGATTTCCAAGCTCATCTATTTTGTACAGAGCAGACTTGTTGCTATTCCCAATGTATTTATCACCTTCAATTCACTCAACCAATCGCAATGTTTTGTGATATACTAAGCGGACTTTCCATGCAGATATTTTCCAAATTTGGGACATGGACAGGTATTCGATGATACCAGGTACCTCATAGCAAGATAGTGGATTGGAAGATCTACCTCACACTCTACAGTCGTAATTAGGCTTTTTTTTTACTAAACTCGGTTACGGTACATAATCATCGATGTTCGCAGTCTTCTTGTCTTGGTACATTATCAAAAGACAAGCCAATATCCGATCCTGCCAGCTACAGAGTCAATGCGGTTTCAACACGGTATAAAAGAGGCCCTTGCCTCACGAAAGCGGCCTTTGCCTCACCAAAACACCAATAAAACCGCCAGCTTAGCTTTGGGCTGACCAAGTATATCCCCAACCAGGGAAATCGAGAAAATTTCCAAACCGATAGAATCCTGGACCGGCCCTAGTCAAGCTTTTACTTTCAACCACGACAGAATTGACAAGGAATCCCCGACAATCAGCCAGACAACACAGTACTATTTTATGGTATCTTCTCAAGCATCAAAGGCCAATTTTTTTAAAATTCAAAAATAAGTCCTTTATATCTGTATTCCTTTAAAGTGTAATGAGTTTTGTGAAGCACATGTCAATAAATTCGGTGTTATGTCACTTCCTCTTTCAATTCGATCACACAAATATCGAGGCAGCAAACCACTAATTACTTTAAAAATGAACACCATAGTCAAATATACAATTCTATGCTTCACCGGTAACCATTTGCAAAGCGTCTAGCGTAAAAGTCGAGGAAGTAAATCGGCATAGAATACCATACTTGGCACTTTTCTTGACGACATTGTCAATGTGAGCGTCGAACTTTAGCTTGTCATCAATAATCACGCCAAGCTATTTAATCTCCCGAACGCGATCAATTGCATCATCATCAATCGTAACTGAGACTCGATTCTGCGAAATTACCATAAATTTAGTTTTACTTATACTCAATTTCAATTGCTTGCATTTCAACTATCTACTTAGAAATCGCAATCTTCGTTCAAATGGGAAACGGCTTCATTTAAAACCATAGCTGAAATGAATAACACTGTGCCATCAGCAAACAGATTAATGTCACAAAATCGTAGAATACGATTTGTTTCAAAAGTTGTTTCAAAAGCGTGTTTCAGATCCAAAAACAAAACAGCAACAATTGTATCCTTGCTCTGTAATACTAAATCCAAGGCGGTTTCACAAGAATGGCCTTCCCGGTATCCAAATTGTGCCGGTATCAAAAAGTATTACTACATAAATATTTTAGCAACTGGCCTTTCACAACAAGTTCTACAATTGATTTTATTTGTTTTGTCAATCATAGTAGACTACATCTACATTTATATTTGAAGAAAAATAAATGGCCTAATATCTACGGGGTAGAACTCTTGCAGTCAATATTTTTCATAATGTCGCTTTAGGCATAGTTTCATCAATAATCTTACAATATTCATTATAGATGTTCATCATTCTATTGATTGGTGTATTCGTTGCATAATTTGTTCTATGAGGCCTAGCATGAATTAAATTCCTAATTTTTTAAATGCGTGGTGGTGCATAAAAGTTCAAACTTTCTAAAAGGTTTGCCGGATGTATACGTTGGTAGATAACATTATTAACAAAAGATATCATGGCAATTTCTCCTCTTTTCTTCAGTGTTTCAATGTCAATAAACATGCAACGAGACTGAAATGAAAGAAGAGGAAATGAATTCCAGCCTAGTTTCGTAAGAACAAATAGCAAAAATTGTTTTTGTACAGATTCTATACGACTAATGTAAGTTTCTTGGTATGGAGCCCAAACAACAGAGCAATATTCGAGAATGGATCTTACGTACGCTACTTAAAATGTTTTGATGGTATATGGATCCTTAAAATGATAACTGAATCTTTTGATGAATCCTAACACATTATTTTCATTGAGAATTGTTGTATTAAAATGATCTACGAAGGTCAATTAAGAATCAAGTTGCATCTTTCAATTAACTGATTTCCTAGAGTACACGTGAAATCATGATGAGTCAGTTTTCTCGATTATGATATGATACATTTTTAATATTAATATCAAGCAGACTTTTAACACACCATTCGTAGAATACATCTCCCTTGCGCTGAACTGGCCGGCTTGTCGTGCCGCAAGGGCTCAGTAGGGATTCTTGGTCAAGATCCGAAGCTAAGAGTCAGTTCAATTGTGGAAAAATCACATCAAGTAATTTTTCCACCTGCTACAGAGGATCGTGTGCCTGGAGGTCACATTGAGATTTTTACTATTCACATTAGTTTCGTAGTTGCAGCGCGCTTTAGGATCATCCTTGCCTTAGATTCGCCCCATTAACATCATGGAAGGACATTACGGGAAATAGAGGCAAAATACATTTTTTATCTTTTTTTGTTGTTATTATATGATAGTATATTATTGCATATATTATCTTCTATGACATTCATTTAACTAATTATGTTGTTGTGTTGTTGCATAAAGCGTAATCAATTATAATGTTTTGGAAAATTGGAAATATCCTTCTTATCAACATGTTACCCTAGGAGTGGACAGCAATTTCTGCTAGAACCAAAGACAAAGATATAAAGAGAAAGTATTGATAGGTCCGTAAGAGCACGCAGGTTGTGAAATTGAACAGAAGTAGTTGAAATTGAGCGGAGGGCATGTTTGAAAGGCGGCATCCGATCAAGCAGACAATCTTTTGCCTAACTATCACATTCTTTTGCCTAAACATACCACCTGTGTTCTATCTGTCAAATAAAATTCGATCCATTTTAATATTGTGCTTGTTAAACCCACACGCTTCAGTTTGAAAAGTAGCAATGGAATGTCTACTCTATCAAACGCTTTGCTGAAGTCAGTTTATAAAGCTTCCACAAAATTTCCTCTATCCATTGCACCTAAAGAAAATTCTACAAATTCCAATAGAATAGTAGATGTTGATCTCCCTTTGAAAAAACCATGTTGATTATTTTATTATTTGAATTTTCTCTAACTTGTGCAGCATGTTGATAGGCCGAAACTCTTCGGCTTTAATCGTTCCAGCAACCTTTTGAATCGGAACAACCAACAATTCTTTCCACACTTCAGGCACGTGCCCAGTTTGAAATGATTCATTAATAAAATCCAGTAAAATGTGGCCAATGACATGAAAGTAATCTTGAATAACTCTAGCATTAACATTCTTTACTCCAGCCGTTTTTCCTAATGAAAAGCAAATATTTCTAAGTTCATCTATTGTGATCGGGTGAAACCCGTATCAAATCTGCAAAATTACTATTAACTGGCTTCCTTAAAAAATTTCATCAGGAAGCCAATTTCATCGACCAATTCAATGGATTGATAGATCAATGAAACACTGTTTGACGAGATAAATCATTAACCTTAGATGCAATTGCTCTTTCCAGACTGTTCTATTGAGAGAAAAAATGATAATCCGTTTCCGACGAAAAGTTATGGATCGCGCTTTGCAATCGCGTAGGTTCATTTAAATAAAGATTTCGAAAAATTTTCAAATTTCTGCTATTGTTTTGATGCTGATCAATTTTCCTCTGTATACATTCACAAAGAGGCCTTTTAATGGATTGTGAATATTTATTCCGCGCGATTGTATTCTTATTCCAATGATTATCACTATTAGATCTACAATTTTTTTTTGTACAATTGGTCCCTCTTGCGTTTAAGGCGCAAAAGATCGAAAATGAGCCAACTGTTCGAGTTTCTCAAAGAAAAGAATTATTGTTCAACTAGTTGCTTTGTAAACGTTTTAAAAGTCTTTGTAAGAACAACAATTGGAACCTACCGGTCGCGATTGGAAAATCCACGCTTGTCTGAAACAAGGTTAGAAACAGCTTGTTTTGAATATTTCCTCCAGCACTTCACTTTTCAAAAGCATCGCTATTATTTAAGTAATCCTCAAACACGTCAGAATCGACAACTGAACAAACAGAACATTCTGCAAAACTTGCCTAATCACGAAAATCTGCTGCATAGTAGCGCCGTCAACCATGAATGTTGCTCTTCGATCTCCTTCCGATTTCCATAATGAGTTCATAGAGCAGATCTGTCGGGCATTATGCAACGATAATCGGAAAATCGGCATTTACTTTTTTTTTCATCAAAATTTTTCACAATCCACAAATTTTGTGTGTACGGCACTTCCTTTTTTTGACAGTTGAGCGTATGGCATTGAGTACGAAGCTAGCATTATACATATCAATTTCGTTGCAGAAAGCATCGAAGTCAAACGTTCAAAGGATAAAATAAATTTTATCTCCAGTGCATAATTGTATGCCAGGGAGTCGAGAAAGTTACCTTCACGAAAAAATCCCACACCAGACTGGGAATTTAACCAAGCCACTTCCAGCATAGTGCTGCTTTGTAGTTGCACCTTTACGGACTGAGCAAACGATAAACCCATATTCTCCTAACTCAGTAGGCTAATATCTTAAACATTGTATCAACAGTTTCCAAAAACAATCAAACTTAGCATCTTCTTATAACTGACTTTGCCATTCTTTTCAACGGACTTGAACCTGCTCTCAACTTAGTATTCTAGAAGCATTTCTTTGGTTATTAAATGAGAGCTTTCTATGCCAACACTATAGCACGATGAAGAAGACAATTAGAATGAAGAATACATGTGTTTTGTAAATGATAATATAAACTCCAACCCCTTCTTTCCATCCATAAAATTGTTATTCCAGCTAACCTCAAGTCGGCCGCGAGTAATCTGTTCTTCCATTTTATCTTTGTTTTTAAGATAATGTATTTTGAAAAAGAAATTTTGGCTCTGTAAAGTTGATTCGATTGGGCCTGAACAATTAAAGTAAATTGTTAAAAAGAAAAACACTATTGCACGAAAATCTGTATGGCAATGATAATCTATTCCCAAGGGAGTCGAAAAAAATTCAACCTGAATGATTCCGTCGACCCCGTTCGCATTATTTACAGCATCAATATAAAAAAAATGCAATTAATCTAAATAAAAATCACATTGACTGACTTTCAAACAATTGTAAATCCAATCCTGCTACTAACATTTGATTGTATTCCTCTGTGGTCACAGAGTATCTTCATCCAGAATAACTTTCATTTTTCACGGTTTCATAAAAACGCAATAAATCGTTCCCTCCGAGTAGCATCTCATCATAGAACACAATTCACCGCAATGAAAGTAGGCAATAAGCACTCGACAACCAGCGAAACGTGTCCAATTTCCGAGAAGCGAACGCCAAGCATTACGTCTATATCTTATTCCGTACTATACACTTTCCCGCCCGGTAGCATCCACCTTATTTATCCCCATCCATCGTGCAGATAGATAGAACACCCATCATCAGCATTCAACACCAATGGGCTCAATTTGCGGTTCAGCGAGAAACTTAATTGAAGTTCATTTAGCACTTCGCAAAAATAGCGTGCACTTCGCAAAAATAGCGTGCCTTCCAACGTCACCTTCCTACGACTTTCGTTCAATTATCTCCCCGACGGCGTTTCGGCTCTCCCATAAAAACAAAGCGACAACTTATCTTAATAGCACAATTAATGCGAATTCTTCTGCACTCCCACCCAGCCATGACCTCGAAGCGGAACGATTCGCAGTGTGTTTAGCTCTCGGGGAATGAATTGGTTCCAATCATTCATCTTCGCATGGCATCATCGCAAGATTTGCACCGTCCAACCTCCGAGGAAAACGTTTTTGTGTGTAAGATAAGTTAGTCATCGTGCAGTCATCATCAATTGCCAAATTCATTAGCCAGTTTCACGAACTTGCTCGGCACTGGTAGTGGGTCAAACGGCTGAAAACACATGTTTTTACCGACACAATCAGCAAGATTACATCACCTTTCGTCGAAAACCAATATTGAACCGTTGCAAATGTTTGTAATGATTCATTGCGGTGGTCATAACCTCCGAACGGATGGATCAGTTGCAGAAAATATCTGTGTCAGATGCTGCAGCATTTATCGCAATCTGTCGAATGATGGAAGATGTTGGGTGGCAAATAAATACCTACTGAACAAGCGGTTTACTGGCGTTTTTTTTTTATGTAGACTACGTCTTACGGCAAGGGTAGGGTGTCAATTGAAAATCTAAAAATAAGCGTCCGTCACGAAATATCGTTACAAATTAAACGCTGATAACTTGATAAATGCTCGATAGATTTTCAAGATGTTTACATCAGTCGATTGGAAATTTTCCCGCGTATCAATTTAATTATCAAACATTATCCTTTAACAATTATAAGCTATTGAAAATAGAGAAAATAAAAGGTGATGTCTTATAATTTTATTTTGCAGGCTAAATTTACTAAATGCACAGTACTTTCCTGTCACAGATTTCAAATGTAAGCAAGGGAGGCCTCATAGCAGCACTGAACGATATAAAAGGGGTACACCTTCGCAATTTAACTCATTAGTGTCGCAGTACTTGAGCTGGGCCGATCATCGAGCCATCAAGGATCATCAGCTGGCGATGGCATGAACTCTGGAGGCAATCCCGATGGCATGAAACCTGTAGTGCGGAGCGGTAAGACGCCAATGTGGATTTCGCAGTTGGTGGTGGCACGTACCATAGAAGGTGCACTGGCGATCAACCAGTGGTCAGGTAGCTGATTGCTCTGCAGGCTGTTGCTAGCAAGCCCTTGGCTAGGCAACCGTTGCTAGGCAGCCATTAAATATGCAATGGTGTGCTAGGTAGTCGGTTGCCTAAGCCGGTGATGATTTGTTGCCAGCCGGTGGGCACCACCACGAAGAGCAAAATAAGGTGCTTGAGTGTGTGTTTGTGTGTGTGCTATTCTTGGTAGCCATCTTAATCTAAGGCGCAACATGCATGGCAGAAATAACCTGCTTCGTGAAAAGACCAAGAAGATTCTCGAGCAGGATAAAATAACACATGAATACCTAATTTTGATCTTGATAGCTGGCCTTGGTATTTAAGAGCACAGATTAAAAGGTAAAATACCTAAGCTAAACACCTATGAACTGCATGCAAAATATCTCTCGAATAAAAAAACTTGTTATTTTGGATACCTGGGAATACCTGAGAGGTACTATTTTGATATTGTCTTACCTCAACTTGGGATTCGCGTAACATTGTGGGAACATTTTTATGGTATTATCCTTAGGTACTTTACCTCTTAATCTGAGCTCTTAATTAACAAGGCCAGATATCAAGTTATTCGTTCCTGCTCGGGTTTCAATTCTAATGCTGACTATTTAAAATCCGTCCTTTTCAGGACGACCAATCCAATTTTGAGAGAGTTTGTTTAATTTGAATTTATCTAACATCTTACCAATTGGCAGACAGCGGTGTCTAAAACAATTTTAGTTTTCTAATCGTTTCATACCTTGAGCATTTTTCACAATTTATAAATGGCTGCCGTCACTAAAAATGGAAACTCCTGACGCTAATATGTCGATCGTTTCTTGATTGATTTATTTTTGAGATTTTGGCTCTAATATTTAAAAAAATATATAAGAAAATTTTAAAGAATGTTGCGTTCCGGCAAGTATCAAGAAATTTCCTATCACGGACAACGTTTTGATTTTCGAACATGATATTCCTAATTAAAATTCTCGAAACATTCCAATTTTACTTCTAGGGAGGAATAAATTTTGAGAAACTGTGAAAGTGAGAATAAGTGTAATGCCTAATTGTTTTGATGCCAACAGTATGCGCAAATTTCGAAAGCATATTAAGATCTAACATACGGAAAATCCTCCTAAACGACCATCTACCGATGCCGAGTGAGCTCGTGGGAATCGGGCGATACTGAAAGCAGGCAGATGCAATGCGTTGCCATCTACTGATTGACACGCTGGAGAAGAGCCTTCAACGCGGGGCCACCAAACAGCCCCTTTTTAGGTCCACCAATTGCTTTCTAAAGAGTGTACAAAACAATTTTCTGACATACTTACTATCTAGTGCTGGTCTATTAGGACCACATCTACGCTATTTTGTTCAAACTACGCCTTACGGGTTGGTATCAAATGAAAATTTGAAAATAACTGAAACAATTTGAACGCTAATAGCTTTATCATTTCTCGATAGATTTTCGAGATTATTGCTTCAATCAGTTGGAGATATTTGCGACTGTCAACTATAAAAAATATCGTTGAATAATGACTTTGAGTTCCCAAACAGACTCTGAACAATCTAGGAAGTGATAAGGTTTACCTACAGTACCTGCGTTGCAATGTTCCGCTACGAAACTAACGAAAGTAATCAAACGATTTAACGTGGTCTTCGTCAACCGGTCGTGTGTTAAACACAACCCCACTGATTTTTTTTCATTTCGATTTATTTGTATGGTGTTTGTACAGTTGAAAGAGTTTCAGCATTGGTGTTTTCGGATAATTTTAGATTTTTTTAAATCTAGGGAAGCGGTACCTATCTTGAGCTCAATAAGCAGACCTCCAGTGGAAATCGGTGAATATGCACTGAATACCGAACACTAAGTACACAAGTTATTCACAATTTATTCGTCCACTTACCGTAAATCGTTTAGCAACGCACAAAACATTCGATTCTGATAATTTTCTTCCAATTTAATACGGAAAAGTTGCCACTGCTATGTACCTATTTTAATAATATCACGAAAAAAAATATATCCCATCTGTGTACACCTACTTTCTTTTTTTATTTAAGAGGCTTTCATCCTTAGGCTGGTTCACTATCTGCAGAGAGAGACTTCTCCATCCTAGATATCGCACTCATCAATACTTACTTACCAATCAGACGAACGCCAGTGTGGCCTCTGCTATAAACAGAAGTTATTTCCATTCTATTCGGTCGATGACTGCACCTCGCCAGCCTCGCTGCCTGTGAAGGGTCCGCAGGTCGCTTTCTACTAGATTGATCTACCTTGCTCGTTGCGCGCATCTTCGAAATCATTTTAACTAGGCTGTCGTCCGACATTTCTACGACATGCCCAGCCCATAGTAGTCGACCTATTTTAGCGGTGAGTACGATGGGAGGTTCTCCCAGCAACTGATGCAATTCATGTTTCATTCGCCTCCTCTACCATCCGTCTTCCATCTGCACTCCACCTTAGATCGTACGCAACACCTTCCACGCGTTGGCCCTCCGCTAACAATGTCCATGTTTCGTGGCTGTAGAGGACTACTGGTCTAATTAATGTCTTGTAGATGGTCAACTTTGTGATTCGGCGCACTTTATTCGATCTTAGCATCCTTCGGACTCCAAAGCGATTGCAAGCCATAATGCGCCTCTGTACTTCTCTGCTGGTGTCGTTATCGACGGTCCCGAATGAGCCCAGATACACGAATTCCGGTACCGCCTCGATTTCATCACCGTCGATCTGAACTCGTGGTGGGAGGCTAACAACAAGCTGTCGATGACGGTGATTGGAAAATCATGCAAATCACGCAATCATGCAACGGGCGTTAAAAGCGGTTAAAGTACCGGTCACATATTACTCCTTAAAAAATTCCTGGATGAAGCGCGACATTTTCAATCTTAGTTCCATGCTGACTTTATTACATCAAAAGGCATTTCACCGAAGGCTATTCTGCTGTTGGAAAATTGCTCTGAACACCATCTAAATGATGAACTGAAAAGTGATGACGGTTTGATCGCTGTCTACTTTTGCCAGCAAATGTCACAGCCATGATCCAGCCTATGGCTTAAAATGTCATCCAAAACTGCAAGCTTCGATACCGTGAAAAGCTTTTGCTTCACGTCAAGGCTCGTGGTGACGAAAACAACATCGATTAATGTTTGAAACAAATCTCGTTGAAAGATGTATGTTTCTGGATTCTCGATGCTTAAGTTAAAGTACAAAGCACAGTGATTCAGTAGTCTTGGAACAAATCGGCGTTCTTCGTGGATATAAGCTTGTCCATAAAGACGACGCACCCTTATCCTTTTTGCTCAATGTCGATAAATGTCTGGATTCGATTAGAAAATACTGCTAGATAATCATTGGGCCCTCCCTTAGCTCAGTCGGTAAAGGCGCAGCTACAAAGCAACACCATGCTGGAGGTGGCTGGGTTCGATTCCCGGTCTGGTCTAGGAATTTTTCGTCAAGGAAAATTTTTTGACTCCCTGGGCAACGAAAGTTCTCAAATAATAACTGTGGAAGTGCATTTAGAACACTAAGTTGAGAGCAAGCAATAAGCTAATTGTGAAAGCAATGAGCTTGAAATGATAAATAAGAATAAGAAGCTAGATAATCATAGAGCGGCAGAAGAAGATCAGGACGAATCGGACTTCAATATGTCGTAAAACATCTGATCTCAACATAATCGGATTGTCATGAACCATGTATCAACCACAATGAACCACATTATCAACCACATTATCAACCACATTGAAACAGTACGAATGTTCGACAAGATAGTCGATTGGGCTGATTCTTTGGATCTATCCATAGATGATGTGATTTTCTTACGAAGAATCAGGGAGATCGCTCTGAAGAAATCGGTGGAAGTTTGAGGCTTTAACAGAACGGTTCCAAAGAGAGGATTAGCTTATTTCCTATAATTTATTGTTTTAAGTACATAACAATAAATTGTTGTTTTTTTGCATTCATAAGACCAAATCAAAAAATGTTTTTTAAGTACGAACATTTCCTTAGAATAAAAGCTTTGGATAATAAAACCAAAAGTTGTAAAACTCAATACCTTTTTTGTATGATTTTCCTACAGGTGAGAAAACGTCTTCTTATACAAAATTGATATGTTAATTATTAGGGAACACCCATAAATTGTACGGAAACTCTGAAATTTTTGTACACATCGGCACACAATCGAAAAAACCCCTTTTCCCCCCTAAAAGTGTGATTTTATTTATGAACACTTCGTTATACTGATCTGGGTCAGTGTCACCCACACGTAAATTACTTTTCAACATTTTTAAAAGACGATTTTAAAAATTTTACGAATTATCAAGTGGGTCCCAAAAGCGTTCTCTT
Organism: Aedes koreicus; assembly: GCA_024533555.2. Classification (NCBI taxonomy): domain Eukaryota; kingdom Metazoa; phylum Arthropoda; class Insecta; order Diptera; family Culicidae; genus Aedes; species Aedes koreicus. The sequence continues at coordinate 351,945 of JAHHFK020000581.1, forward strand.
ATTGTTTTCGTTTTCCATGTTTCCACAATCCTGTCATATGATGCCTATTTTCTAACTGAATTTCAGTATAAGATTCAGCATGAGCAATAAATGTTGATTGGGATTATAGATGATGATTGCATGTGGTGATTTATCGTTAATTGTTTTAAGAATTATGTTGCTTGTCTGTGCTACGATTTCAAGTTTCGTTTAGTTGTTGCCTTTTTATTTGATATAAAATTTAATGGGAAACTAAAGTACGTGCTGTGTACAATAAAATGGAGTATAGAGCGGATGCATTCATCACAAGTTTTCACAGAATCCGATATTATTAAGCAAATGACATACGGCAGACTACAGTGGTCTGGCCATTTGATGTGAATGTCAGATTGGCATAGATCAAGGCAGTTAGCCACCAAGATGATGGTAAGGTTAACGGAAGACTTGCGTGATAGAAAAGTTCATTTACATTACATTTTCTGCAATCTCTCATGCTCACAAATCGGGTCAAAAACGTGATAAATTCGGGGATCGATACAAAAATATATATTCAAATATTAGAACCGATTTAAACCAACGATCAAGATGCCATTGGGGTCACTCACAATGTTTGGTTTTTACTTGAGAAGACAAGGTATTTTGAATGACGCTTGAGAGTCGATTTAGACCTCTATTTATGTCAACAGTAAGAGTGCTGCTGAATACTCTCACAAAATATTATGGAGGATATTCATTAGCAAGGTTATTGAAAACGTTCAAGGGCCAATTTGAATCGATTTGAACCAACAAAATTAAAGCTATTGAGGCAACTCACAAAGTGTGATGGAATGATAATTTTTTTTAATAATGCTTCAGAGCCGATTTGGACCGATTTATATCAACAGTAAGTATGCTGCTGCGGTTTCTCACAAATATGAGGGTGAATATTTATTGGTGAGATAAGGAAGTTTAAATAACGCGCAAGAGACGATTTGGACCTATTTAAGCCAACAGTACGGATGATTGGGCCACTCACAAAGTGTGATGGTGGTTTACTTCATTGGGAAAGCAAGAATTGTGACAACGCTTTGAACTGATTTCGACCAATATTTAGAATGCTACTGGGGTCTCTCATAAAGTATGATGGGGGATATTCATTGGAAAAGATAAGATACTTTAGTAATGCATAAGAACCAATTCGGACCGATGTACACAAACAGCCAGGATGGCGCAGGGGTTACTCAGATAGTTTCATGATGGCTTGTCATTTGGAAAGACCATGAACAACGCTAAGGAGCCGATTTGGACAGATCCTAAAGAGCATTCTATTCTGATCCACCATATATTATCATTCAAGGATTCGGTGAAATGAGAGTCTCTAGAAGCATTTCGTGCCTCATGACAACTTTATGCTTGGATTGATTGCAATGCGAATTCAATAGAACGGTGAAACATTTTGAAAATAGAAAATTAATATTTGATAACTACAGATTTTAACCAAAACTATTTTGTTTGTATAGGGTTTCTGACCCGCATTTTGGCCTACTAGTATAAGTAGCATTTTGGCCCGTTTTCTCAAACGGATCTAAACGAAAAACAAAATTTCACTAATACAGATGTTTTTCAAACTTGTTTACCTTTCAGCTATTTTAAAAACTGTTTTTAAAAACTACGGCATGAAACGATTCCGTATCGACTTAACATTCATTGTTAAATTTCAAGGCAGCCCGAAGCGATCGCATAACGGTTATCGAGTTGAATAATAAAGCCACTGTGTCAAGTCGATAATAATCGGTGTCTCAAATTAACTCTCGATCGCCCATTACATCCCCGAATCCTCTAAATAACACAATTATTTCAGCAATTATTTGTGTTTCTTTCTCTTATTCCTAAAGTCAATAGAAACCGATTGACATCGAATATACGTTTCCTTGCTACTGCCGCAGAGGCACCGGCAGCATAAGATGTACGTAACAACAACGTTCAAAATGTGCTAATTGACTTAAATTATATCATCACCTCTCCGTACGTTCGCGTCCGACTGCAGGCCATGATAGACGACGGAAAAGTTAGTACAGACAATGCGGCACCAGCAGTAGTGATGGTTCTGCTGCAACTCGTGTAGCTCGTTTAGAGACACTTTACTAACTGCGCTTATGAATCGTTTTTCCAGTGTTTGTGGGAGGATGCTGACATTTGAACAAGATGCAAATTTTACGTGCTCTAAACCACTTATTGAAGTCTAAGATTTTGAACTTGATTACGGAGCCAACAAGAATCTACCTAAGGGGCTACAGTAAACGGAGTAATTCTGCAAAAGACTCATTCAATTCCGACACAAAGGAAACCCTCTAATTCAATTCACATCTCTAGGAATAGAATACTTTTATTTTCTGGACGAGTTATTCCTGGGAGCAACTGGTCAATTCAAATTCCTGAATCACAATTCTCTCCATTTCGTTTGCCCCGGTTCAGACGTTCATTTCGATTCTCACACATATTTGCCATATTTTCAAGCTGATCGATAACCATTTGGGAAATGGAATAAAGCAGCAGAACCAATGTTGGCAATGGTGGCACACAATTTTCATCAATCCACTCAACTACCCTGGAGAAAGTGCTCTGCTCCCATAAAGGGAAGTGATCTGTTTATTACAAGTATTCTATGTGGGGGCACTCTTTCTTCGGTTTAGTGCACATCTCAGTCAGTGGCATAAGGGTTCATCGAGCGTACGATGCATCCCACAGATTAATAATAACTTCTGGTTGATATCACCACTCGTATGGATGTGCTGGCAATCTTCTTTCCCTTCTCAGAACCACATAGCGTCCGTCATCGGTAGGACGGATTGACGAAGCGGTAGAATGAAATCTCTTCGGATTCGACAAGCTCGATTTGAAATCGATGGGACGGACAAGACACAATCACCATCGATATAAGAGGAGAGGGCTCTGTTGCCGTCTGCAGCACTATCGAGTCGGTTTGCTGAGCACCCAAAATTCAGATCGACTCAATGTGTCATAGTGGAATAATTCTAAGAGAATGAGAGCTGCGTCAGGACAAAATTTTTCGATATTGATCAAGTCTATCGATTCAACAAGGATTTGGGTAATATCCTGCGACACAATCTTGATTATTTTCACCAATCAAATAAAACGAAAAAGCTCTTTCGTTGCATAATTTTACAAGTATATACGTAACAAGACAATCATTACTGCTCATCTGCCGATACGTAACAACCCTTCCCTCAAATCCATGGGGTTGCCACCAGTTTAGTTTTTTTTATTCACTGGAATCAACCTCTAGTTGACGCATGAAAATATTTTCATTCACCAGAGCTTTGTTATTTGTTATTCAACAGTCTGGAGTTTGTTTAACTTTCCTGGTTGAGCTTGTGTGGGGTATTCGAGTTGCAAACGGTGAAGAATCCATTGTCAGGGTGAGACAGTGCACTGTCTGTAGTCTGTCTGAGTTGGTAGGAATTGCCTCTCAAATAACACCAAAGCACACGGGATTTACCTCTGTGGGATGGGTTTGTCGGGAATTTTATACAGATTTTGCTGCTGGTATTACTTCATGTGCTGGGATCAGTGATGGTTAAAAGCGATGCGGTGTGAATGAATGGTGGTATTTGATAGTAGCATGGATCTGGAGATTTATTATTGTAATTGTAATTGTACAAAGGAGAGTGAGCATTTCGTCTGAGAATTTGATTTCCGACACTCAGGGAGTCAAATGAAACGAAGATTTTAAAGTTCTTAAAGCTATGTCTATTTAGAATCCGGAATAATAAAATCATCTGTATCTCGGTAACGGATTGACGTACACATAATCTTAATACATCAAAACAAAGGTAATTCACTGTACTTTAAAAATACAAATCATTTCTCTTCATTTCTAATGAAAAATCGCACTTCCTCCCATCAAACGCTGCACACCTCTGGAGTAAACTTTCTTGGCACATTTGTTCCACATTTTGGTCATCTGAGTCGCGTCCCGAGCCGTTTTTCCACTTTTCTTAAGCTTCCGCTTCATTATTGCCCAAAATCTCTCGATGGGCCGGAACTGTGGGCAGTTGGGTGGATTTATGATTTTATCGATGAAATCTACGTTATTATCGCGGTACCACTGGATGACTTCCCGGCTGTAGTGGCAACTCGCCAAATCTGGCCAAAACTTCATGGGACCTTTATGGGCTTTAATGAAAGGTAGTACCTGGTTTTTGAGACATTCTTCCTTGTACAGCTTCGAGTCCATCGTCTTATTCGTCACGAACACTTTGGTCTTTGCTCCGCAGTTGCATATCCCTTGCCAAATCATCAGTTTTTTGGCAAATGTGTCCATAAAAGCAAACTTAAAGTTCGCAGGAACATCTCCTCGTGCCGTCGCCATGTAGAATTTTTGGCCTGGAAGCTGTCCATTTTGAAATCCATTTTGACGTAGGTTTCATCGTCGATGAGCAGGCATCCTTGGTACTTCGTCGAGTACTCTGAGCGCGAGTTTTGGTGACGAAACTTTGCTTCAACCTTCTGTTTCGTTGCTTGCTGGCTCGATAAGAACGATATCCTGCTCGCAAACGAATTCTTCGAACGGTACTGCGAGCAGCAGCGTATATTTGTGCGATTTCATTATCTGATAGTCCAGGGTTTTCTCTGACGGTTCTCAACACCTTCTGGTTCAGCTTACGACGCTTACGTTGAGGTACTCGATCCACGCTCTTTCGCTCCCTGAAACGTTTGAGCACATCATACACTGTTAATTTGGCGATTTTCAACGTTTTTGCGTTTTTTATTGCGGACCACGTTGGATTATCAACGTGGGTGTGCAGAATTTTTTCTCTCCTCTCGGCTTCCATCTGGAATAACTTTTGACTCACTGCACAAAACACCGTGAAATTTATATCACAGAAAGTGGGCGCCTAGGTCAACAAACCGCTGTAAAAGAATTCGGTCACTTTCCGTGCCGCAGCAACACAATAAGTGATTCCGGATTCTAATTGGACAGAACTTTACAGATTCATTTGAAATGTTGCCAGCATACAACTTTAACATTATGAAACCATTTCCATATTATGTGTGATGAAAATCCGTGTAAATATTTATGCGGTAGTTTTACCACAACATTCCTTCTATATATCGATTAGTGATAGGCAATTAGTACACAAGCAAATTTAAAGAAAAAATGCACAGACTATTCTGGATATCCACCTATGATTATTGGCTGAACCACAGGTAACGTTTTGTTATTTTTTTTTCGAGAACATTCTGTTTTCGAATATTGAGTTTATAGAAAAATATATTTGAAACAAAGTTGATAGCAATCAACCCAAAACCCTAATATTGGAGAGATCTATTCCAATAACTCCTATCCCTACCTCCCCCGACTGCTGACTGGGGTTTGAGTAACCATAGGAGAGAGCGGGTAACCAACCCCGGTGGGACTTTGGCCATACACTGACAAGGAAGGACGGCCGCTTTCTTCAAAGAGTGCAGCCTATCTGAGCGTCTGTTCTCCATCCCAGGGGTGGCTCAAAACAGCGTCTGTTCTTCATGTTAGGAGCGGCTGATCATCGTCCTCGTGCCAGCGTAGGACTCTAAACGGTGCTGTGCACGGTGGTCTTTCTTCGAGACAGGTCGGGAAAGGCCCAACAAGCCGCCTTTAAAAATAAAAAGTTACAAATAATACAGAAGTTAATACGGATCGGAACAATCGGCAAAGACCTAGGCGACGGAATAAAGACTACGTTTGGAAACTCGGAACTAGAACTGCAAATCGCTCTGCTTCCCACGAACTTTGCTGGACACGACAAAAGGTATGGAAAAACGGGTATTGAGCGGCTGCCTTTTTAAAAGAGCTGTGGCACCACATTCGAGCTGGACACCGGCTTTGTAGAGCTGGGCCAAAAGCGTCAACGCCTGATTGGATGGTTTCCGGTCAATGCGAGAATGTGTCAGCTGAGGATCAAGGTTTGTTTCTTCAACTTCAGTATCATCAACATAGACTGCCCACACATACAGCAAGTGTATGCTGGCTGCTCGTAGCGGGATATAAATTTCATCATTGGCGACATGAACGCTCAGATAGGACGGGTCACAATGTACAGACCGGTAACTAGGCCTAACAGCCTGCATATCACATCGAACGATAACTGCCAACAATGCGTGGACTTTGCGACCTCCCGTTGATTAGTACTGCAACATCGTACGAGAGCGAATGTGGAACAGTACAGACAGACACGGAACAGGCCAAATTCTTTTCTTCGATGGAAAAAGCGCCAAAGGGAAGAACGAGATCGCGAAGCATTGGAAGCACTGTACCGTGCTAACGAAACACGCAAATTCTACAAGAAGTTGAAAAGCCCGCGCAAATACTACAAACCGATATGTGCAGAGACCTGAAAAAAAACTTCTCACAGATTAGTGTGATGTGATTGAAAACAAAATAGATGAAGGAAAGATGCTCACGAAAAGACAATGTCAGCGTCCCACCACGAGTTCAAATCGACGGTGATGAAATCGAGGCGGTAGACGAATTCGTGTATCTGGGCTCATTAGTGACCGACGGTAACGACACCAGCAGAGCAATACAAAGGCGCATTATGGCTGGCAATCGTGCCTACTTTGGACTCCGAAGGACGCTAAGATCGAACAAAGTGGGCCGAACTACAAAGTTGGCCATCTACAAGACATTAATTAGACCGGTAGTCCTCGACCACGGACTACTAAACATGGACATTGCTAGTGGAGGGCCAACGCGTTCTTGGTGTCTTTGAAAGGAAAGGTGTTGCGTACGATCTACGATGGAATGCAGATGGAAGATGGAACGTGGAAGAGGCGAATGAACCACGATTTGCATCAGTTGCTGAGAGAACCTCCCATCGTACATATCGCTGAAATCGGACGACTACGGTAGGCTGGACATGTCGTGAGAATGTCGGACGACAGCCCAGTTAAAATGATTCTCGAAAACGAACCGACGGGCACACTAAGAAGAAGCGCGCAACGAGCAAGGTGGATCGATCGAGTAGAAGGCGGACCCTTCGCAGACTGCGAGGCTGGCGAGGTGCAGCCATGGACCGAATAAAATGGAAATAACTTCTGTGTACAGCAGAGACCACCCCTGCCTTGGTTTGATTGGTAAGGTAAACAAAGACACCAACATTAGTTGGTAAGTTCTACTAATAATTGCACTAAGGAACCTGTTCCATTGGTAGAAGTCCTTCACACGGGTGACCCCTGATTCACGGTGTCAAACGACCGCTGGTTCAATGTTCCAATAAACGAATGGTTAGGGAGGTTTTACAAAATTCAAGTCCCATACGAAGCCAGCGGAATACTAGTATGAGAGGTACCTCACAGTATGTAACCCTTACTACTCTAACCGGGCCAACGATGCAGCGAACTCTCCGAGGTTGTCAATTTCCCTTTTAGGGTCTCAAGATGGAGGCTAAATTAAGCTAAATTATAGAGACTAAATATAGCTAAATAGGTTAAACTATGAAAAGCCCTACTTAGAGTAGGTTTAAAGTGGTTCAAAGCGGCTATTGAGCATAGTTTGAAATGTTTGTTTTTTAGCAATGCAAACCATTATGGCACTTCGTACGCAGCATCAACAGCATCCTAACTGTTGATTTTGTTTTTATTCGTTATATTTTCCGTCGGCCTACTTCCTCACAACGTGGTTACAACCACCGACGCCAGGAAGACAACTCCACCATCTGGACCCTATATATCGCACTCATTAACACATGAGCCGGGACCAACGGCTTTACTTCCCTTCCGAATTTTATATTGAGTAAGCTTCTTTACAACAAAATCTAGTCATATAAAAGTATTTTCAACCGTTATAAAACTTGTGTGTTGCTTGGGACGTGATCAGATTGGTGGTAGCCTATATCATCATATCATACATTCTTCTTCTTCAGCATTTCCAGCTTGTTGCTTTCACAATTAGCTTATTGCTTGCTCTCAACTTAGTGTTCTAGATGCACTTCCACAGTTATTAATGAAGAGCTTTCGATTCATATCATCCGCGAAACAGAAAAATTGACAGGAGCGTGAGAAAATCGTACTTAGGCAGTTGAGCTCGGCTCTTCGCATGACACCTTCCAGCGCAATGTTGAACAACAGGCATGGAAGTCCATCACCTTGTCGTAGTCCCTGACGTGATTCAAACGAACTAGAATGTTCTCCCGAAATCTTCACGAAGTTTTGCACACCATCCATTGCAGCTTTTATAAGTCCTGTACGGCCGATACTGTCGTAAGCCGCCCTAAAATCGATAAATAGGTGATGCGTCGAAACCCGGTACTCACGCCATTTTTTGGAGGATTTGCCGTATAATGAAGATCTAGTTCGTTGTCTAGCGCCCGTCTGTGAAGCCGGCTTGATAACTTCCGACGAACTGATTTACCGTTGGTGATATACGATAAATGAAGGAAGATGATCTGGGATAGCACTTTTTAGGCGGCATTTAAAATTGTGACCGTTCGATAGTTCTTACACTCCAACTTGTCGCCCTTTTTATAGATGAGGCATATACAGTACTGGCAGAAATAAAGTGCTCACCAGCTAAAACATGATTGCCATTATTATACCAATTTTGTATTGATGCAAAAATATAAAGTCTATTCGACCAAAAAGCAGCTTTTGTATAGCATTATCATTCTGTTTATTCAAAATCATGATTAAGTTTGTATAGCTTAGTTTCTGATGTATCATATGCATGTGAATGTTTTTCCGCCTGGCAGAAAAAAAGTGCTCAAAACCGACATATAATTTTCTTGAGTGCATCTTGCATGGCATTGCCTACCAAACTGTCACAGCACATTCAGCCTATCAGAAGGTGTCGAGCACTGTTTGTTTTGGTTCTGTTCGCGCTGGTTCGGATTTCGTTTGAATGTTGAAAATGGATTCGAAACAAATTAACCTATCCGTACGAAAATTAATTGTGAGGGACTGTCAACAGCAAATATCTATGCGTAAAATTGCCGTCAGATATGGAGTGAGTTATTCTGGTGTTCGCAAAGTTTGGAAAAAGTTTCAGGAAACCGGATCAGTAGCTGATAGACATGGACGCGGGCGGAAGCGACTCACGACTCCGCGTGAAGACACCAGAATTATTCGTGAAACCAGGAAAAATCCAACAGTTACGAGCCGAGTGATAAAGGAAAATCTGCAGCTGAGTATTTCAGAACGCACTGTGCGCTCCACGCTTCAGGATGCAGGTTTAAGGAGCAAATTGGCAGTACGTCGCCCATTGATTCAAAAGAGAAATAGAGTTAAACGGCTAGAGTTCGCTAAAAAATACGCCGAGAAACCAGTTGCGTTCTGGAAACAAGTTTTATGGTCTGATGAGAGCAAGTTTGATCTATTTGGAATGAAAGGGCGTTCTAAGGTGTGGGTTAAACCTGGCGAACGACTTTTGGACCGGAATGTGCAAAAAACCGTAAAACATGGAGGAGGAAGCATAATGGTGTGGGGGTGTTTTGCTTGGTCTGGAACTGGTAATTTGACTCAAATCGATGGTACAATGACGGCTGATAGGTACATAGACATTATTAATGATAACTTGGAGGAGTCTTTGTTGAAAGTTGGACTGGAAGACAAGTTTATCTTTCAACATGATAATGATCTGAAGCACACAGCCCGTAAAACCATGACGTTTTTCCGTGGATGTCGCATAAAACTTCTTGAATGGCCACCGCAATCACCAGACTTGAACCCAATTGAAAATCTATGGTCAATTCTCGATCAGCAAGTTGACAAAGGAGAGGTAACAAGCAAAAAAAAGCTCTTCGAAGCCCTCGAGTGCGCCTGGCAAAGAATCGACGAGAACCATCTGAAAAACCTAGTTGAAAGCATGCCTCGACGTCTTCAAGCAGTCATCAAAGCTAAAGGAAGTCACACGAAATATTAAATTCAATGTTCTTGGTTTTGAAGTAAACATATCACGGATGAGCACTTTATTTTTGCCACTGAATTAAACAGTTGTTTTGTTTATTGTTTTGTTAATAAAGTTACATGAATAATTTTTCGTTTGTTGTTCTTCATTTCGAAAGAAGAATTGAAGTCATTAATTTTGACCCAATATGTTACCACTGAATCGCTGCAAATCAAAAAGTTGTATTGAGAAAATAAACATAAACCAACGTGAGCACTTTATTTCTGCCAGTACTGTAACTCTTTGCTTTAACTCCTCCGGATTTTCCCAGATTCGGACTTTCAGTCGATGCAGAAAGATGGACAGCTTCTCCGGGCCCATCTTGATGAGTTCAGCTTCGATACCATCCTTGCCAGTCGCCTTGTTATTTTTGAGCTGTTTGATAGCATTATGTCCCCCAGCGTGGGAGCTGGTTCGTTCCTATCGTCTACCGTGCTGACGTAGTCTTTTTTTCCGCAGTCTTGGTCTTCTGCGTTTGTGTTCTTTGCACCATTCAGGTGATTGTCGTAGTGCTGCCTCCACCTATCAATCACTTGACGTCAATCCGTCAAAATGCCCCCATCCTTATCCCTACATATTTCAGCTCGTGGCACTAAGCTTTTGCGAGATTTGTTAAGCTTCTGATAGAACTTCCACGTGTTTTTAAGTGTGGTGCAGCTGCTCCATTTCCTCACACTCTGATTCTTTCAGGCGGCGTTTTTTCTCCAGTAATAGGCGGATCTGCTGTCCACGCGGCACATTCTGCTGGGAACTCCGTAGCATACCTTATCATCATCAGTACATCCGAAGTGCAGGAAATGCACGTTGATAATGCTACAGTTGAAGAACCGACCCTTGATCCTCAAGCTGCACATCCTTTTGTTGATCGGTCACTATCCGACCACGCACTTCTGTATTTCGCCTATCACTATGAAAGTTGTTCCCTGCTCATCTTTAAACGTACGCACCATAGACCCTTTTCAACAGACTTCCTTCATCGTCACGATGCCATACTTGCGATCCTCCAGTACATTGCACAGTAGGCGGGTGCTTCCGACGAAATTGAGGGATCTGCAGTTCCACGTACCGAGTTTCCAATCGCTAGTCTATTGCTGTTTTGTCGCTGTGGTCTTCACCGGTTGTTCTGGTCCGTATTTTCACGTTCCTGTGCTTGCTTGTTTTCCGGCTGGCTTTCAAGGCCTGACGCCAACCCCGCCGCACAGTTGAATCTAGAGGCTCACGGTGGCACATGAACGTTAGCCGCCCCTAATATGAAGAACAGTCACTGTTTTGAGCCGCTCATGACATAGAGAACGAACACTCAGAATCTGTAATAGTATTCCTTCGAAATACATTGCTGAATAGTTTGGTTTGAGCGCCACTGCTCGCTATAATATTTGATTGTTATGTTACAATAAAACTTAAACAGATTCAAGATCTCGATAAAATCTGCTCTGCACAACAGTGAGAAGTAGTAGTTTAGCATATCAGCTTGCGTTTAATAAGTGGAAAAAGTGTCCAGTTTTGGATCATATCCACTGATGGAATATCCTTAAATGCGAATCAAAAAACTGAAAAAAAAAACAACACAATTCTGAGAACCGATCACACACAATCTGACTGACGTATGATTCTGTTCACACTACTTAATGTTTTGAAGATGAAATCTTTGTACACACTTAGAAATTATGAGTTTTACACGAGACGTAATTCATGTTTGTAAAAAGTCGGGGAACGTAGACAATGATTTCGTTTAAAATCATGTCCTCTAAAGCTGACACATACGCAAGTCGTCAAAAGATGTGTTTGATTGAATTTATTTTCTCATCTCTTTCAACTCATTTCTATGTGCTAAAGGACGCTTGCATGTGTCGGTCTCAAGGAACAGAAATTTACATGACATTTTGGTAGTGTGTAGTTTCTTAAACATGTGTCAAAGCGGCGATTCAAATCGCCCATAGGTTTCGAATCAATTGGGAAACTGGATCCTAAATTGTTAGACAAATATTTGGCGTGTAAACAAGCTTAAACGAGTACGATGGTGGGCAAAATATACACATACTTATTAATTAACTGAAATGGAATATATAATAATAAAATCTGCAACATTCAATTAAGAGGAAGTTCATGAGGAAATCGGGGAATTACTTTAGGTCATTCTTCCGATTGGCAATCTGAAAAAGTTTTGATATAATATTATCAATTACAAACCACTTGTTTGCGTGTCCCTATAATACGTTTTCCAGCAAATAAAGTCTAACCGTTTCGTCTCTTCAACTTTTTGAAAACAGTACTTAACATATATGTTTGGCTTTTAACAAATTATGGCTGAAAAAATAGAAGTAAAATAAGTTGTAAATCAACGTCATATAAACAGGAAATTTAAATTCAAATATAAATACTGAAAAAATAACAAATTGCGAACAATTCAAAACCCATCTCATCGAATTGCGCGAATTATCTCTTAACCTAACACTCCGTAGCCCTTGCCGTACCAAGATCTAGCCGTCAGCCGTGCCGGACGTTTCGTACATCCCCCACAAGCAATCATTAAGTCAACCCACTCACAGAAACCCCTCCCCCTTCGCTTTCCACGCAGTTGGGGGAAACTCACCGATGACGGTACTGGCGGCCACCTCTTTGGCCACGTGTGCCGCCGCCGGACTGACGTGCAGAATGTCCGACAGCGACAACGACGATGCAATCAGCTGCCGCTTTTCCTCAAAGTTGAGTAAATCCATCGAATTGCTCCGCTGCGGCGTCACCGTGATTGTCACCGATTTCTGCATCGTGAGTACACTCTGATGATTGTACTCTGGCGGTGGCTGTTTCATCAGATCTCTCCCATTGAGGGACATCTTATTTTCTTCTTCTGCTTATTTTTGTTTTCCTATGTCTAAACTTCCTACCGTTTGTTTTCGGAGGGATGGCTCACTTGAATATACTACTATTATACATGTGGGTAGGTATAGCTATTATTGGAAAATGGTTAAAGCTACTGCTGCAATAATGACGACGGCGGAAGAGCACAACGGCGACAACGCAATTAGGTGACTGGTAGGCTGAGGGCGCGGAAGCTTTTCCGGCTGATGCCGCTGTTGCTTGTCTACTCTATTCAGCTAGACATTTATCAACCGGCCAACGGATAAGCACACATCACTGCACCTTAATTGCATTTATGTAAATTTATTTCACTTTTTTTCTGCCTCCTCGCAAGCACTCACTTCCACTTTTATTTGCTATTTTTGTACGCCTCTCAGCTGCTGTCGTCTACCGTTGTGGGTTTTCTTCTTATTTTTTTTCTCTCTCGCTTAACACCATAAACACTCACGTGGCGCAATAAACTGCTAATGCATATCGATGGAAAATTCAATAGCACACTTCGAAGCTTTTTGCCTCTCTACAGCTTTGGTGTAAATCTGGTAAAAGAAAAAAAAATCGTCGTAGAAAAAGCATTCACATATATTTTCTCTACGTCGCTAAATTGCACTCTCCGGAAGCACACACACGTATACAAGTAGCTTTGGCACTAGAACACCTTTGAATCACACAGAAGAAGAAAAAAAACGGCTTTACTTGCAGGACTAAATCGATTTGAACTTCACTTTTCCCCGTTTTCTCATCCTTTTGACTCCTGCGAGGGAGAACTAAGGGAATTTCCCTCCCCTCCGAAACTAATTAGCGTCGATCGGATCATTCAATATGAGCTTATCTCATCAACACCATCTCCTCGAGCACACACTCGCTCAGTCGTACGAGTAGGCAGAGCTTGGCGGGCAAGCACCGACACCTTTTCCGACGTTTCCTTTTATCGGGTACGGATTTCAACACCACGGATTGGATTTCGGTGCGTTTGTGTTGTTGTTGTTGTTGTTGTTGTTGTTGTTGTTGTTGTTGTTGCTGTCGTTAAGAACGGTTCACTTCAAATTCGGCGTCGATTAGCTGCCACCGATGTTGATTTGCGGTTGTTTTTCTTTTCTGTAAAAGAGGAAGAAAGAAAACACGTAAGTTTGGTAATAAATATGCGAGAGATGGGTTGTTTGATGTATTGTAAGACGAATGAGTTATGCGAGACTTGTTTCGGGATGGCGTTCAAATAAATTACCTACATCCATTTTGTAAACTAGAGGGTTTTGGCAGACAAGTAAATATTGATGTTTGTGTTGCAATTATTTGTATCATTCGAGCATTTGATTGTAATGTTTAGTACCCGACAAATTCCAAAGACTTTCGTAATATTGGATGCACTGAAAATTAAATTTGCATTTAAAATTACAAAATCGGAGGTAGGACTCACGAATCTATTCGTTGTTTCGCTGTGGATTGGCTTGTGGACAAGCAAGAACCCGGTTCAGAAGGTTGTGTTTCTTCAAATGTTAGCTTCGCGGTAGCCAAAGCGAAGGGAGTGTTCTTCTGCAGCTGCTACGCGCCGCCAAGATGGCCGGTTAAACCATCTAACATGGTTGATCGTATGAGAACTGTGCTAACTGGCCTAAGCCCGTTGGTAATATCGAGGACCCTTGTGCGCTCGAGTGGTGAAGCCGCCTTACCAACCCTAGCGGCCAGATTCTTCTGGAGATCTTGGCTAGGCTCAATGTGGACCTAGCCTACGTAGGTACCAAGAGTACCTACCATAGAAGTGGAGCGGAATCGATAATCAATGTAACATTCTGCAATCCTGGGCTGCTAAGTAATTGGAGGGTTGATGATGGCTATACCCATAACGACCACTTGGCGATTGCATCCACTCCATTCGTCCGCAAATTGAGGACATCCTACTTTGATTTAGAGATTTTTATAGAGGCACTTGAGAGGGAACAAATCTTACGCGGAACCCAGGAACCTTGAGGTGAACGACTCGTTAAGTCACATACATGAGCGTACGATGCGACCATACCTAGGAAGGTCAAACTTGATAATGGGAGGTCACCGGTGTATTGGTGGACGGAGTCAATCGCCGACCTCCGAAGAATATACCTCCGCGTAAGACGAAGGATGCAGAGAGCGCGGTCCGACGCTGAAAGAATGGAGCGTAGAGGGACGCTAGTCGCCGCAAAGGCCGCGCTAAAGAGGGAGATAAAGGCTAGCTGCTTTGAGGGCCAGTGTCAGAAGGCCAATAAGGAACCATAGGGTGACGCCTATCGGGTAGTAATGGCAAAACACAGAGGAACGGCGATCATATGCTGCATATGATCGTTGGGGGACTCTTTCAGAGTCATGACCCAACCCCCCCCCCCCGGTGACATTGATTTGTCATATGACCTGCGTTACTGTATTCCAGACCACAACGCTGTCATAGCGATGTTGGAATGGTCGGCTCAGCCGAACATCCGTAACCGCGTGGATAACATTCGCTCAAAGTGAATTAAGCGTCACGACCGGACGGGACAGGGAAGCCACCAGGTGATCCATCAGCATATAGACCTATATGTCTGCAGGACACGGCGGGTAAGGTGCTCGAGAGGGTAATCCTCAACAGACTGACATAGTCACGGAGGGTACAGGCGGTCTGTCGAAAAACCAGTTTGGCTTCCGTAAAGGCAAGTCGACCATGGATGCCATTTCGTTCGTCACCAAGACGGCCGAAGTGGCAATCCAGCGCAAGAGGCGAGGAGTCCGCTACTGTGCAGTGGTCACCCTTGACGTAAGAAACGCGTTCAATAGCGTCTATTGGGAGGGCATCGCCAAATCGCTCCAACGCTTCCAGGTTTCTGGGTAGTCCCAAGTCCCAAGTAGTTAGACACAGTGGGTGCTTACCAGCACAACAGCCCCCTCCCCGAAGAAATACCGAAAGGTGGTTGCGGAATGAGGGCACCACGTCCGCAGATTGAGTACATTTTAGTTGGATGTGCAGATTGGCACCCTCATCCCCACACCCTGAGATTCTTCATGTGCCTTAGTCGCACGATTTTCCATCCCGTCTAAAACATGATGGTTGCATGAATGAAAGACCGATCTGCTTTATTGACTAGAAAAGTATTTTGGAAAAAAGTGCAACCGACTCGTCGATTTTAATTCCTCCGACGTAAGACGAAGGATCCTGTACTTGTGGTCCGACGCTGTTAGTACATGGGCGTTGTTGGTCCATCGCCGAAGGCCATGGTGTCTAAGGTGAGAAAAGACCAGTATGCGACTTTTTGTGAGCCTATGCAATAGCCAAAAAGTTGAACATGGTGGCAAAAGATGCACCACGCAGAATGTCGCAATCATTTCTTGAGAAAGTCGACATGATCCGGAAAATGCAATTTGTGAAAGCTTTTTATGAAGTAAACCAAGCCATGCAACTGTGTGCGAGCGACTGGCTGCACAGAGATTCCTCGAAAACAAATTAATTTGCTTGAACGCTGTACCACTATGCCTTCACATTCGAAGCAACCGTAGAGTCTTTATTCAATAATCATCAGCTTTACAACATGGTTGAGTGGTCACACCAGAGAGCTGTAATGCTATTGGCCACGGTTAGAATTCCGCCGTCAAAGCTGTTTCGAGATCTTCAAAATAGTTATTTTTGGTTGTTTACCGATGTCTTGTCCACTGTATCGTCCAGAGAATCCTAGTCAAGTCGGTATGACTTGAAGAACGCAGTAGCTTTCTTCACGGTGTGCTGTGGATCGTTGTCCTGTTGAAAATTGTAGTTGGTTTCAAGGTCAGTTTTCAAAAGAGACACCTTCAAATTTTCGCAGAGCAATTCAATGTATATATCCGCAGTCATGATCCCTTTGATACTTCCTACTCCTGACCATGCAATCGTTCCACAGACCATGATATTCCCACCTCAATGGCGCATTGTTCTAGATGTATCGATCCTTGTGTGCTTCACCAGAAGCTCTCCAAACTCTCGAGCGCCGCTTTTGTCCGAATAGCTCAAACTACCCGTCCATTAAACCCGTTTTCAGAAGTCTACAGACATACCAGGGATTTTTTGGCAAACTCCAGCCACTTCTTCGGGTTCCGCTTGCTAATAAAAGGTCACTGGACGCCAGCTCTTTAAGCCACTTTCGTTGAGCCGTCGACGAACAGTACGTCGATCAACACTTTGATTTAGTGATTCAGCAATCTCTCTCGATGAAAACTTCGGATTTTTCTTTGCCAATCGAACAATACTGACATCCTCACGGTGTGTTGTCGAACGATGACGTCCTTGCCCGGATAAGTTTTTCACTATTCCTTGGCTTTCATACTTCCTCCATGTGTGTTGCTCAGCCCTAAGTGAAACTTAATTTTTTTTAGCAATATTCCGGAGAAAAAGGCTGTTTTCTCGATCGTGAATCACCAATTTTCTGACATCACGTGAAATCTGTTTCCCTGTCGTTTTAAACTTTTTGAATACACACGGCTGAAAAACACCACATTTACGCTTTGATACCTACTGTCAAAGAATGCAGTGCTGCAAAAAATAAAAATAAAACTGTCTTCAATAATATCAACGAGAAATCCGATTGAAGTGTATGATTTATTTTGTCTAAGAAAAAATGTCAATTTTTAGATAAAAACTAATCTGGCAAAAAATAATGATAACTTTAACCACGCTTAGTAGTAAAACTTCCCCATATATGCCACAGATGTATCTTTCAAAATGAGAATAATAAAACATAATGCGTTTTAAGGCCAAGTGTATGATTTATTTTGTCCAGTACTTTTTTTATTATTTGTCGGACAAGGATCGGAAAAAATTAAACAGTAAAGATTGCGTCCTACTATCCGCATTGTTATCACGAACGTTTTGAAACATTTAGCAATAAAGTTTTTCAAGAGATATTTTCTATTAAGATTGAAGATCTTAAAAGAGTGTAACAATTTGTTAAGATATCGTTTCAATTCAAACATCACTTCTTGATTCTAATTCCATCGGCAAGACATAAATGAAATGTGCTCATATGCTATCCCATTCCATTCAAATTAACAAAAAGCAAAGTCACAATGAAAAAAATACAAATCATCAAGTTCTATTAAGTAGCAATTTGTCAGCTAATTGACCGCCATAGCAATAATGATAAGAATAAAAATATTGGCAAAAACTTTTCCGCTCGCCAAAACATAGCAGCAAAATTGACCACCACCAAACAGCAATAAAGTTATCCTCAGACGGGGAAAAAACCAACCAAGTCGGCGAAGCGCCCGATAAATTTGTAAACAACATCTCTTGGTCGATTAAAGCCCTGGAGCATTTATGACGACGACGAAGAAAGTAGCCGGCGTTGTTTCAGTCCTACTTGTTTTGTTCCTAAATGAACAAATACAAGCAGAAAAGTTTTTTTGCTAACCTTTTTTTTCACGTTGTTTGCTAAAACAAGTTGAATGCATTGAAAAGTAATAGAAAGTTTAAGTGAAAATTTTCCCTTTCTATATATAGCCTCTTTTCCTCTACTTCTATTAAAAGTTAAATCATATTTTTATAATGCTGCAACTTGCCACATTCTCTCATTTATTTCAATCAGAAAAAAACTCAAATGGCTTGAAGGGAACGTCTCTTTTTCCGAGATTCCCTCTCAACAAACTATTAAATAATTGCAGAAAAGGCGTATTCCAGCGATGGAGAAAAAAAATGTGCCCTCATTAAGCCAAACGAAAGTGATGCGGGCTTCATCTTGACTGCTCACAGCAACCATTCGAGAAGACGACGACCAACGGCACAAGACCCAGCGCCCTGCTATGCCAAATTACCTCGATTCCATTCCGCTGGTTGGTTGGGTTATGCAGACCCTGCGCTACCGGGGTAAAAGGAATGTGTGATGGAGTTAATTTTAATTTGATTAACTTGTAATTCACCCCATTGTGCCTATGCATGCTGGTGCATAAAGGTGCGGCGGTACTTGCCTGGACCCAGCAACTATGTCTAATGATGATTTTGGTCCATCACGCGAGGGAGAGAAGGCACGAAATTGATGGATAAATTATCTAATCGGAAATTGCACACCTGATGTGCACGGGAAAAGATAGGGGAACACGCGCTCTTCGACTTTTGTTTTGAAAGGGTATCGGTATACTGTATACTGTGTACGTTTCAAACTCATTTCCGTTTAAAAAGCGGCATGATTGATTAGCTTTAGATTGACAAAATTGAGTAAAAATAAACCGCACTTTTTATTATTACCTGAAGGCTACTCTAGCGCTGGGGAGATTAAAATCACTCATTCAGCCGTAATATTATTATTTTCGTGCTTATTAAACAATGGCGTTAATTTGAAGACTTATTACACAATTCTTTCCCAAAAATAATAAACCCTTCGAGGCCGTTGCCGAGGAACACCGTCATCACATCACCCTTTGCAACAAAACCATGTGCACTCTCCCTTTAAAGATACCTATCTCCCATGATGGTAGCTGATTGCTATCATAAAACCAGCAATTAGCCGAAGTTGTCTTATGTACGAAGGAAAAAAAAACAATCCAACACTGCGCTAATCGCACATCCGTTGTAAACGGATGCAATTTTTCATCACATAGCTGTGCACTGCCGCAAATTACGATCTCAATTCGCATCTTGTCTGCATAGTGGAAAACTTTCTCCATCAGATGCTAGCATGACAGTAACCACAATAAAGTCAATACAGCTGGGATCGTTCGACTTAGATAGACCCTTTTTCCAGCTCTGTTCGGAAGTCTCATTTGCGGTGGATTCGTTTCACTGGGGCAAGTTATTTTCAATATTAACATTCCCGTCAAAGAATAATTTAATTCACTCTAATAATTTACATGGAACACATACAGGAGCGTGGTTGCGTACGAAACTCCGCGGAGTCTTGTAATTCGTCGTCGTAGTTCCGGATGACCGCCCCAAATAAAGTGTATTCATGCTGTCATGATGGGCACCAGCAGCAGTAGCAGACACGGTAGCAAACAGAGATTTTAATTTCATTACTTGCTTCTTTGTGGATCCCGTTTTATGTTTAATCTCGCATGCACCAGCGCTTGTCCGTCCATCCGTCGTCGTATCTGCCAGTCTCAGCGGCATTCGGATTCCCCGACTCCCTTGGGTATCTTTTACTCAATTACCGACTGCATGTGCTGGTGCAGTAGTGCATGTATGCAGTTACGAATAATGGATGTAAACAGATTACCAGTAGCTTTCGTTCGGTGCCTCCGGTAGCTATTCGGTCGAGAGAGTTGTGATGATAAAAACGCAGTTATGAATATGCAAGTTAACGCTGTTGACAACTATTGGTCAACAAAACAAGTGAATGCATTTCAATAGGACAAGCAGCTGAATTTCCATTTTGAAAATTCTATTTCCGATCTCTTAGAACAATCAAGTTTTTCCCGAAATTTTCTACTGGAAAACCTGAACGTACCCACCTTTGGTTTTATGTGACGCTTTATTACACCAAATGAGATAACCATGTTTCACTCTAATTAGCAACTGTTGATCTTATTTTTGACGTAGGACTAGGGCTTTGTTTTCTATATTGAAAACAAATGTTTTCTATATTGAACAATTAAAAAAAAATCGAACTTTGACCGTCACGAAACGTGTTCAGGTTTTAAGCGTTAATATCTCAGTCGTTTCTCCAAAGATTTTCAAACATATTGAGCCAATCGATCGGAAACACTTCAACGCATCGATTCCAATAGAAGAAATTTTTGAGTTTGGGCCACGTTCTATTGTAAAATACATAAATGTTAAGCCTTGTCTTAGAAAGCCATCAAAAACCAATTTTTCCTGTACCCTTCTAACACAGACGTCAAAAATGACCAACAGGCGTGTTGGTAGAATACCCATCAGATGAAGCGTTCGCTTTCGTTATTTCGTGCTCAGGCGGTAGAGCGCATCGAATCTTCAAGTACCTCTAAATGTTTAACCATTTAAAAGCATTGTTCTGGCAATGCTTACCACAGTGGAAACTTTTTTGAAGCAATTGACGATAAAGGGCCCCTCTTTGCAGCTATCATTTCCTTCGATGGATAATTTTCCAAAAAAATCGGGGATTTGATCACTGCTCTGCAGGGGAATTGTCGAAGTCTTATTCATAAATTTGGATCTTTCAGATTTTTAGCTCACAATGCCGGTTGTGATGCATTTGCTCTTCGTGAAACATGGCTCCCTTCATAAATCGATCTTCCATTTCATGATTTCAATATCATTCGTCTTGATCGGGAGGATTCACGTGGAGGAAGAGTACTTTTGAGGATCAAAAGTTGCTACTCCTTCTATAGAGTGCATTTTTTTTAAATTCCAGAAAATTGAAGTTGTCGCATGTCAGGCTGTTACGAAAAATAAAAGCCTTTGCATTGCTTCTGTGTATATTCCTCCTAGAGCGTCAATTGTGATGTGATGTCATGTGATAAGAACCCACCATCAGTGCAAGGATTACCTATGCCTGCAGGACTATCTTCAGCCGGTTGCCCCGAGAAAATAGCCTACATGATGGCTTGTTGTAGCAGAGCCAGTTGATCTTAATGAGGACCTTCGGGAGACTACGACCTAGAACCGCGTGTCTTCACATGACAAGGGACTGGCGACTCCACGAACCCTTGCCCAGTTAATAAATCCTTCGAAGTCTTAAGCTATTATTTACAGGTATGGGTAAACACAAGGTTTACAGGTACCCGATCTTAAGCCGCACCCTCTCACTTCGCTATTGTCAAAATGACAACATTTCTCAGGCTACGCCAACCAGCGTCTCCATGTTTCAGCTGGCAGTCTTTTGTGATCATATGACTCGTGGAGGCGTGAGGTAGGATCTTGTGAGGACCAGAGGTCGATCGCGCCCTCCTTCGAAGTTGTCTACTCACCATTTGAAGCCCTATTCCTCCAAAAACACCAAAAACAACTTACAGATATTTGTTCGGTTCTTCCTGCTTTACGGTTGATCATGGGAGATTTTAACTCTCACGGTACAGGCAGGGGCTAACTGTACGATGACAACCGGTCTTCCTTGATAAATGACCTCTGTGACAACTTCAATATGATAGTTCTTAACAATAGAGAAGTTACACTTTTGGCTGATCCATCCTCACTTGGCAGTAGATTAGACCTCACACTTCAATCATTATCATTGGATTGCACATGGAATCTGATTCAATATCCCCACGGTAGTGATCACCTGCCTATAAAAATTTCGGTTGCCAACGAGTTCAATCCGTCGCAATCCATCAACGTTGCGTATGATCTAACATTACATCGATTGGACAAAGTTTCGGACAGCAATAGATGAAGCCGTAACGACGGTAGAAGGGCTTCCACCGCTGGAAGAATATAACTACCTTTGCAACCTAATCTAAGACAGCGCGCTTCAAGCTCAAACTCGACCAGTTCCGGGAACGTCATTTTGCAGGAAATCTTCTTCTGGCGGGATCAGCAATGCACCGAGGTTTACCGTAATAAGTCCGACGCGTTTAAAGTTTTCCGTAGACGTGGAACACCTGAGCACTTCGAAGTATACACAGCTCTCGAACGCGAACTTAAGGGCCTCATCAAGGCCAAGAAACGCGGATACTGGCGAAAATTCGTGGACGGGCTATCGCGCGAAACATCGATGAGTGCACTTTGGAACACGGCGCGAAGATTGCGTAACCGAACAATGAGAGCGAAGAATACTCGGACCAATGGATCTTCAAGTTTGCGCGAAAAGTTTGTCCAGATTCTGTGCCGGCACAGATGATTCCTCGCGAAACCGAGAATTCGATAGATGAGATCAGCCAACCCTTTTCAATGGTAAAGTTCTCTCTCGCACTCCTTTCGTGTGGCAATACGGCTCCAGGGGCTGATAGGATCAAGTTCAACTTGCTTAAGAACCTCCCAGACGTCGAAAAAAGAGACGCATGTTGAACTTGTTTAATCAGTTTCTGGAACTCAACATTGTACCGGATGATTGGAGAAGGGTGAGAGTTATAGCCATTCGAAAACCTGGTAAGCCCGCGTCCAACCACAACTCCTATCGACCCATCGCGATGTTATCTTGTATTCGAAAGTTGTTGGAGAAAATGATCCTCTTCCGTTCCGGACAAATGGGTTGAGACGAATAACCTGCTTTCAGATACTCAATATGGTTTCCGTAGGGGTAAGGGAACGAACGACTGTCTCGCGTTGCTTTCCACAGATATTCAGCTAGCTTTTGCTAAAAACGAGCAAATGGCTTCTGTTGTCTTAGATATCAAGGGGGCTTTTGATTCAGTATCTGTTTAAGTTTTTTCAGATAAACTCCACGCTTTTCACCATTAATCAATAATTTTTTTGTACAATTTGCTGTCAGAGAAACTATTGAGCTTTTCTCATGGAACTTCTACAGCTTCCCGATTTAGCTACATGGGATCCTGTTTAAGCACTTTTTGTATAATGTTTATGTCAAAGACATTGACAGTTGTCTAAATGACAACTGTACGTTGAGACAACTTGCAGATGACGGCGTAGTGTCTGTTACGGGACCCAATGGGGTCGATCTGCAAGGACTCTTACAGGATACCCTAGACAATTTGTCTACTTGGGCTCTCGAGCTAAGTATCGAATTCTCTACGGAGAAAACTGGGTTGGTAGTTTTTTCTAGGAAGCATAACGCAGCACAACCGAAGCTTCAAATTATCCTGTGGTCTGGTCTGGTTCTAAGTGCACCTGGAGATACCATAGAGAGTATCTGATTAGTGCCAACAAAGGATCAACTTTCTTCGAACAGTTACCGGAACCTGGTGGGGAACACATCCGCAAGATCTTCAAACGTTGTACCGGACAACGATTTTGTCGGTTATAGAATACGGTAGTTTTTGTTTTCAGACAGCGGTTCGGTCGCACATCATCATACTGGAACGTATTCAATATCGGTGTCTTCGTATCGCGTTAGATTGCATGCACTCGATTCATACCATGAGCCTTGAATTGTTGGCTGTTTGCCACTCTCGGATCGATTATCAGAATTATCTTTTCGGCTCCTCACTAGGTGTGAAGTTATGAACTCCCAGGTAATTGAAGCATTTGAACATAACACAACATTTTGGGGGTGTGTGTGTGTGTGTGGGGGGGGGGGGGGGGGGGGGGGTGTGTGGGTGTTTTTTTTTTTTTTTTTTTTTTTTTTTTTGTTTGTGTTTGTGTGTGTGTGTGTGGGTTTTGTGTTTTTTTTTTTTTTTGTTTTTTAGTTATAGTTTGGTTTGTGGTTGGGTGGTGGGTTCTTTTTGTTTTTTCTCTTTTTTTTTTTTTTTTTGTTTTTTTTCCCCCTGTGTTTTTTTTTTTTTTTTTTTTTTTTTTTCTTTTTTTCTGTTGTTGAGGTCTTTTTTTCTTGTTGTGTTTTTTTTTTTTTTTTTTTTTTTTTTTTTTTTTTTTTTTTTTTTTTAAAATGCTCGAGTGACGATTTAGACCGATTCATACCCACTGTAATGATGCCACTCACGAAGTGTGATAGTGTTGAGTCCAAAAGAAAACAAGTATTATTTTAAAACAAGGCTGTACTCGAAAAAAAAGAGACACACAAAAATGGTCGATAAGTATTCATTTTTAGTCGGGTTTTCTTCAAACTTTCAGGGAATAAACTACACAGAGAAAGTTTGATAGTCAATTCCACCAATATTGGGTGTTAGGATGACTATGGCAGTATATTGATCTTGAACCATTGTAACATTGTCAAAAATACCATGAACGTGGTGAATTCTGCCATTTTCATGGTTATAGCTTTCGTTTGTCTGTGGTTGCACATTTGATCTAACTATTAAGCCAAAAATGAAAAGCTTAAGGTAGGCGTGTGATACGTCAAAGCTTGTCTTGTGATGCGGCATCTGTTTGTACCTCTCCCAATTAATTTATTTCGCTAGTACTGGTACATTGACATTGCATGATGACCAGGAAGGACAAGGTTCAATGAGAATGACAAACTATTGGAAACAATTATCGATTTGGAACTGCTGCTGATTCGAGACAGAGATACTTAGATCCTATCGAACACTGAATGAGTTGCATGAAGCTGTTCAAGAGAAGGTTAACATTTCACGAAGTGGACTGTATATTAGATTACTGCCGAAGAATTCAAGAACCTTGGAAGGAGAGCGGCATATGTAATCTATCCCGGTTATGAGTTCATATTTTTGATGAGGTTATGTATAGGTTTAATATTAGGATTTCCAGTGTAAGGTGAAATTAAGCAAGGCTCAAGCTGAAAAGCATAAACAGCATCCAGATAGTCAATTCTGCGTTTCAACTATTCGAAATATTGACTCTGTCATTTCATTACTGGGTTGTATTTTCATAATTTTCAAAAGTAGATTTTTTCAACGCATCATCATTTCAGATCGCTAAAAGCTTGCGTCATCATTTTCCTTTGTCAATCTACTATACACACAATAACGCGAACTTTTTGCAGTATGAAATAATTAGTTTCCAAAGTTTTCAAGATTAAAAAATTGAGATTTGAGATTTGAAAAATAATTAAATCATGTAAAAATAGTTCTCAATTAAAAATACTCCTTAATAAACAAAAAATTGTCAAGATTGTCTTCAAAAGCGACTCTTGCCATTTCTGAGCACGCACAAGTTTCAGCTGTTTTCTACAAGTTTCCAGAGAATGCGATAAAATCGTAAATTTTCGTAAACAATTTTGTTTGTGCCATTTTCCGTGAATTCACCCTTTAAATCGAAAAAATATCGAATCCAAAAATTCCTTTCACGCGAAACAGCTAGCAAAAGGTTTCCGGGGATGCGGTCGGCCGCCGGTTGGATCGATAAATTCGGATATGATTCCCATGAGTATGCAATTGATGAAGTGGTGCCATTTATGAAACATACTGTCGGAAAAGCTGCGTCAGATGGTGAAAACAAGCAAATTGGTTTGTTGTTATTGAATCAGGTAGCTTTTTTGGAGATGAAAGCGTAGGGCCCGTGGTAATGAAAACAGAAAGTATTGCATACAGTTGAGGGAAAACATGGAGAATGGAAACATTCAAATCCGGATGGAAGGACGGTTTTCGCACTAGCAATCATGGATGATTGAAACAATCGAATTATTGTTGGCTCAGCGTCATTTGAAATCAACATCCATTATTTCAATTATTTTTTACGTTTTTTACGTTGAACGGTATAAACATTAGTTGAAAAAAAAAACATTTGAAGGGCCGACCAGTTAGGCTGTAATTCATTAATCATTCGACTTCAGTCGTAGAGTTCGAAAGATGTCTCCACAATTACTGGACCATGTTGTAAACATAAGTACTAGGTGTCACTTAGGTTTGTCTTTGAATTAATTTACTGGTGGAGAATAATAGTTATAAGTTTATGAAATTATACAGTTTCGAAAATTATAAAGTCATCAAATTAAAACTTTTTTCTTGACAATCACTGAATCCAATTGAACATGCCAAATATCAAATATGCCATTCACCGTATCTGCGAACATAGGATGAATTTGTTACGACCAGTTTGGGTTGAGATACGTTGAGGTTACTAATGCGAATCAAATCCTTCATAAAACAAGTGGACTTTAAAAATTCGAAAGCATATATCATGCTGAACACGATGACTACTCAGGACTATGATAATGACATTTGAACATGTTCCGGTTACCCGAGAAGTTTGAAAACTCGATTGTGTTATCGACGGATATGCCATTTTCTTTCAGTTGATTCGTTCTGCATTGAATAGAATCACATCAAACAGCAACATCTGAGTAAAAGAACGTACTTTTAACGGAACAAAGCAGGCGTGCATTCATGATTTGAAACTCCGCAGGAATTAAAACATCAATTCAGCATACAAATGTTCCCACGTGGGAACGGGTGATGGTTCTTGAAGGCTCAATGGCGATGGTAAGAACCGCACACACGATCGTATCAAGCAGCTATCTTTAGCACACATATGCTCTTCCATTGCTGCCTATTCCAGCAAATAACTGCAGACAGCAGCGGTGATGAAGAAGATGAAGAAGACGATGCGACCTGGTTGCTCATTATGCAGCAATTTGCATTGAGAGAATTTGAAATTCTATTCACGCCCCTGCCATGTGCAGGAACACTCGTTTTCAGCGCACTCTACTAGCAGCTCTGAATAAATTCTACATAGCGCTGCAACCATCATCATCCTCCTACTCCAGCAGCTCAATGAAAATAAAATGGAATCGTACCGACTCGCTATAACCGTAGAATTTTCAACACTTTCGTTCGAATGAAATTCAATCCACCTTCGTGGAAGGCGGCAACAATGAAACAATTAGTGAATTCGGCAAAATATGCCCAGCTACGTTGAATGCTACAACTGGTACCGTACGTTCAGAACAGAAAATATCGTAGCAGTTGACCTTCCAACCAGCAGCATACGCCATTCAGCTCTGTTGAAAATCGAAGAACTCCACTACCGAAAATCGATTCTCGCAGTATTTTCACGTACGGAAGCAAAGCGCATAAATGGTGCATCACCGAACAAAATAAAACATTTTCCTTAGTGCGGTTTTGCCAGTTTTCAATTGAAACGACAGTATAAGTTCAATTGAGGTCATGCACTTCGAAAACCTCCGGCTAAATTGAACTCCGCGCCAGCACAACGCCGTGAAAAATACGCCTCGTCTCGCTCGTGTTGCAGTTGCCTGAAAATAATCGATTTTGGCGCTTATTGAAATTCGATTCAACTCTGCTGCTGCCGGGATGGGAGGGGAGGGGAAAATAGCAAAACATCACTCTTGTGCTGTTGCTCAAGGGCAGCTAGTTGTATAGTGTGTAGTAGTAGTCGTAGTAGTTCACAATCACTAGCCGTTGCACCAACTGTCAGGGCAAATTTAGGCAATGCCATACCGGTTGGCCCCAATTGACGGTGTCATGAATGGAGAATATGGAATGAATGAAAAATTGCGCTGTGGAGCGTTTATTCACAACAATCAAAAGTCGTTTGTCGTTGGCCAAATATAATCATTCCCATGATTAGTAGATTATGATGTTTTACAACTGCTTGGAAACTGCGACTATACATGAGTCGGAAATTTGTACCAAAAACAAAATTTTTTTTTTTGGGGGGGAAAAAAAAAACTTTTTTTTTTTTTTTGTTTTTTTTTTGGGGGGCGTCTTTTTTTTTTTTTTTTTTTTGGGGGATAAAAAAAAAAAAAAACCTATTGCGACCGTCACGAAAAGCGGTCAGGTTTTGAGCGTTAATATCTCAGTCGTTTCTCCAAACATTTTCAAAATGTTTGCCCCAATCGATCGGAAATATTTCTACGCGTCGATTCCAATATTGAAAACTATTGATTTTCAACATTAAACTATTGAAAATAACGCAAATATAAGGTGATGTCTTATAATTTCGTTTTGCAGAGTAAATTTACTAAATGCCAAGTATTTTCCTATCACAGACTTCAAATGTAAGTAAGGGAGATCTCATATGCAGCAGTGAACGATATAAAAGGGGTACACCTTCGCAAAATGCTTCATTCGCTCGGCAGCCTTGGAGCTGTTCAGAGCGGCAATGAGCCAGTATTGAATTGGCAGCTGGCGGTGACAAGTACCCTGGAGGGTGCTCTGGCGAGCAACCATTGGCCAGGTAGCTGATGGCTCTATCGCCTTTGGCTAGGCAACCGTTGCTAGGCAGCCATTGGTTATGCAGTCGGTTAACCAAGCCAGTGGTGAATTTGTAGCCAGCCGGTTGGCGCAACCACGAGCGAAATAAGTGTGATCTAGTTGGCAGCCATCTTTCGGTAAGGCGGTTGAGTGGTATGAACGGTATAAGCCAGCCACCATCATCATCGCTAATGTGTGTAGAAAATGCATTAACTAGCAACATTAGCATGACCAGTTACTAGTAATTAGCAGATAATTGATTTCAATTATCTGCTAACAACTGTTGCAAATATGACGCTAGTATTGCTGGCTAATGAATTGTCGCACAATATTAGTAAAGATGTGAATGGGCCATACGACAGGTCCAAAGAAGATCGATCAAACATGGACCATTTAAAATCCGTCCTTTTTAGGACGACCAATTTGATTTTCCCAGCTAAAGAGTTTGTTTGGATTGGAATATATCTAACATACCGTTCCAAATTCTTGTCAATTGGAAGCCAGCGGTGGCTAAAAAAGTTTCAGCTTTCCCTTCGCCGCATACCTTAAATCTTTTGTACAATTTCAAACACGGCTCGGAAATTTAAACGGTCTCTATATTATTCCGAAGCGCAAATATAAAGCAAGCTTATGCCAAGAGCAGCATGCCAAATAGAAATTTTACAAATGGCGACCGTCACGAAATATTGAAACAAATGATTATAACATTCATTACACATTGCTACGTACTATTACCTGCACAGGCAGAAAAACCGATCACCATTATTAACGAGTTTACGGTGATTAGGTCATGCCGGACTATTCGAGGTGCGGTGAAACTGGCGTTCGATGTTCTGTTGCCTGAAGGAGCGGTCGCTTGTTTTTTGCGGATGGTTACATACTTTTAGGCGTATCGTTAACCAAAACGAACCCTGCTGCTGACCTTTTCCCAACTATCCAACATCCCAGTGATTTCTCGTGGAAGTGTAGAGGATTTCTCGGCTCCCTTCAAAGCGAGTATCACGTCAACACGTTCCTTCCCATTCCCTACTTGACCAGCATTCGGGCACGGCTAGCGCCGGTATTACTTCATAATGGGTCACCAGTTTTTACACATTGAGGATGTATGTTAGTCCCAAACATCATCTATTGGTTCTTTGAGTTAATACAGCTGATCTGGCAATAGTGGAGTAGCATCCGTGGGCGGTCGATCATGCTCATCCTCATGCTCATCACACTTTGCGAGAGACCCTTAATGTTGACATAAATCTGCTCTAATCGACTCCAAGAATAATTGAAAATTACCTTGTCTTCCCAATGGAAAACTACCGTCATACTTTGTGAGTGGCCCGAACAGCTTTCTTATTGTTGTTCTCAATCGGTTTAGTAAGGTTTTAAGCGTATTTGAAAATGAAGCGTAGTACCAATGAAGGAAATCATCATCACACTTTGTGAGTAACCACAATGGCTTCCTTACCGTTGGTTTGAATCGGTACCAGTATTAATATATGTATAGGTGAATCTTCGTGAAACCAAATAAACGGAGAATAATCTGGAAACAAAGATAAATAAGAATTCAGAGTATTGTTTACCAAAACAAATCCTACTGCCAACCTAACCCTTTTATCCAATATCCTCAAGGAAGTGCAAAGATGTTCTCGGCTTTCAATAAAGCGAGTATCACGTCAACATAATCGAAATTTTTCTCAAATGACCTGCATTCGGTCGGGCCGGCGCCGGTATTGCCTAAATTTAGGATCACAAGTTTTTACACATTGAGGATCATCATTGAACATCATCTGCTGATTATTTGTGTAATAACAGCTGATCCGGCAAGTACTCATGCTCATGCAACAGCCTAACTTTTCTTGAACTCTGGCATGGTCATAGACACCTTACCAACCCTTTTGAAGAAACGCTCAACGATAGCCTAATATCGCTCACTAGGACAAATCTGCTGGCAGTTAGGCGGATTGGCATCTTTCTCCACAAAACCTACTTCATTTTATTGAAACCACTTAATTGTTGATTTGGCGTAGTGTGCTGATGCCAAATTTGGTCAAAACAGAAGGGCGACATTGTGCTTCTAATAGAGTGGAAGCAGTCTTTTCTGTAAACAAACCTCATGGTAAACATCTACATTACTTGTTCATTCATACAAATAGGCAAATAAGCACCTTTTGACCTTTTTTGTTTTTTGCTTCTAAAGGTCACGGTCCTGGAAGAGTCTAGGAATCCTCTTTTATAAACGGTTCATCATCCATCGGAATACCCGTATACGGTTGTTCTTAACTTTCGTGCCGTGCATTTCGCTCTGAATTTTTGTTCGGAACTTTGTTTAGAAATTGTCTGTTTCCTATATGTATTCAGATTGTTACGTTTCTTGATCCGTTACACAATTCCAACAGTAGCCCCAGCCTTTTTCGTCAAATCACGAATCGACATTGATTTGTTTCGGTTGACTAACTTCCGGTCCGAATTTGGGTCACTTGTTCTGGTTTTTCTTCCACTTCACGGTTGGTCAGCGAACGTGTAAAATTGGTTAAATTGTTCATTGAGAAGTCGCATTTTGATATCCTTTTCGAGTCGCGACATACCGGTAATAATTAAACTTCAACAAACAAATGAACCCTGATTTGAATTTTTACAGATCCACACGTGGACTACAGGTAAATACAAACCGTTATGTGTGTGTGTGTAAGTAGGGGCAATGGTTACAACTTGTTTTCAATACAACTAAGTTTAAAGTATGACTCTACAGGCTTTACCTCTAATCATTTTCCAAATTTGTGGAAGTTTCTTGGCGTAAGGTCACATACTCATATACATTTTTTGCAGTTTTTTCTGTTTTTTCGTTTTTGTTTTATGGTTGGTCACTGGCGGGACTCTGAATAGAGTAGAAACCTCTACGCCAGGCCTTTGATGATATCGTTGTGCAAATCCTATCGAATTATTTTGCTAGCCGGAACCATGACCTACCAAGAGATTGCTGTTGCAAATTGACTCGGAAGGAGCCACGTTTGAGAGTTTTGAGTCCTTTCGTCTGTTTCTTGACCTACCAAGAAGATGCTGTTGCAAGTTGACTTTGAAGGAGCCACGTTTGAGAGTTTTGAGTTCTTTCGTCTGTTTCTCCAATTGTGTCTTTTTTATTCAGTTTGTCAGTGTCACGTTTACAAGTTTAATAAGGCATTTTTCTTATCTTTGCATTTTCTTCAACATTTCTTCAGTCTTTTGAAGTTTAGTTCGTTGGTGTGTCATTTATGTGCTCTGAGAGTCTTTTGAAGCAGTTTTCTCGAATCAAAAATAAGTTGTCATTATGTCGTCGAGCTATTTGAATTCTATCAGTTGTAGTAATGTCTGGCAAGTTACAAGTCTTAGTAGTCCCAACAATATAATTTTTATGGTTTACTGATGCGGCTCATTAGAGAGATGTTTCCTTTAATAGAGTTCGGGAGGTCGCAGCGTCTGTTTATGTTATTTAATTAGTCAGTCAGTGTTACGTTTATAAGTTTAAGAAGGCATTTCATAACTTCTTCAATCGTTGATAATTTAGTTAATTGACATCTAGTTCTTGTGTGTGTGTGTGTGTGTGTGTGTGTGTGTGTGTGTGTGTGTGTGTGTGTGTGTGTGTGTCATCCTCTATCCCTCACCCAACCGGGGGCGTTGGGCGAGTAGAACTGCGAATAATTTGATCAATCATATGCTCTGCAATGGTGCCCATTTTGTTATGGAGGCCAATACAATAAAAAGGAGAACTTTTGAGGAAAGACAAGTTATCCTCAAAGCTTTTGGGGAAATGGGTATTGGGAATCCACAACAGGTACAGCAAAACATTACATAGGCGCCCTTATTCATACTTACAACTCAGGAAAAGAAAGTCAAGAAGAGCTACCGTCACCAACTAAAGCTTGAACCGGGTACCTGGGAAACCCACAATACCCGCGGCAATAGCCAGCGGACGATGCCCTGGTCGTATTTAGTAAAAAATGGCATTTTGCTTATGGAATGATCCCACCTTCTTACGACAACATAATATGCGTATGTACAAAATATATCTGACATCCAATGGATTGTTACTGAAAAATAAATAAAAATTAGATGTGTATTAATATCCTCCTAGTCCTGGAAAAGCTGGAATAGTATAGATCATTCCAAATATCCAAAAAATTATGAATTTTATAATTTTATGAAAAAGAAATTGAGCCTTTGATGCCTGTCATGTTGCTCCAGAGTCTTATATGGTTTTGGAATGCAAAGATGATTCCAAAGCATGCTGAAATTATTAATAAAATGAGAATGGAAAATATACAATATGATTTAAAGGTACACGATCTTCAGTCGCACCCCCTCACTTCGCTATTGTCAGATTGACAACATTGCCCAGGCTACGCCAACCAGCGTCTCCATGTTTCAGCTGGCAGTCTTTTGTGATCATATGACTCGTGGAGGCGTGAGGTAGGAACTTGTGAGGACCAGAGGTCGGTCGCACCCTCCTTCGAAGTTGTCAACTCACCATTTGAAGCCCAATTGACATCTAGTTCTTATATGCTCTGAAAATCATCGATGCATACCTCGTCCTTTTTTTTTTTTTTTTTGGGCGTCCACTGAGGGGAACTTTTGTGGTATACCCCTGTTTACTATTCTAATTCGCAAAAGCTAGATCACGATTTGTCCAGTGACCAGCCTGAGACGCGTCTCCCAGTCAGGCAAAATTGAGTTTATAAAACCCACCACGTTTCCAGGATTTGCAGTCCAAATTTCTTTAGGTTGCATATAGCCACTGTACAGAAATTTAAGCAGATGTTCCGAGGTTTCACGTTCCATGTTACAGAAACGACAGATATCATTCTGAACCTGGCCAATGTTTTTTCAAATGATATCTACTCGGACAATGTCCGGTTACTAGGCCAGTATAGGTACAAAGAACTCTCTTATTGAGCTCCAGAAGCTTTTTACTAATTGTAACATTTGGAATTATAAACCTTTTCGATTGAACACAGTTTGTGGTGACCAACCAATTTCACCCTTTGCTCTTCCCAAGATTTTAATTCCATTTTATGGCACAGTATGATATACCGCAGAATGGTTCTGGGCCAATAAACTTTGCATTTGAACCTTGTTTAGCAACCCCATACCTCGTCTTACCTCGTTTAATGTAACTTTGTCCATTTTAGTCAGTTCTTGTCTTCTGCGTTATTGAGTCAAATTCTGTAGTCACTGTAGAATAGTTTACGTTTACTTGCTGGTTTATTGCCTCCTTTTTATTTATCTAACTACCCTTATACTAACCTCTAAGTCGTTTAATTGCTTCAATGTCCTACATGCATGTGCAGCCTAACAATAAGTACTTGAGTCGTGGTCAGCTATAAGATTCACTTTTTGGTGACAAAGTAAAGCTTCATCACGCCTATTCCCTATCTATCTATTATTATAAAATTATCGAGATTATTATGGGTTTCCAAACTTAATTTTCGGTTCGCGGCTTCCATCCAGTATAACTATTCGGAAAATGTACAGTCACATACTGATGATTCTCTATTGCAAACTCAGCCATCCAACTTTAAATTATGTAATGAATATAATAGGGCCCATAAAATTGGGCCTATGGTTTTCCTGCAAAATCATTGTTTATTTTTGCGTTAGAAAACTATATTTGGATTTTGTAACTCTATTCTGCAGGTCTAGAGTGTATCACAATGGATGCCGATCAAATTTAGTTAGGTTTAGGACTTTTGAAGATCATGAAGAAAATCTGTTAGCTTAATAAGCGAACCCATGGCGCCTTTAAAGTGAGGTAAAAAAAAAAATTTCACTTAATTACATCACAATAAAGTGATGCTACATTTCTCAATTGTTTAGGAACAAGTTGAATACCATAATTTAATCGTGAATTTGTCGAAAATCGCTGAACTAACGAAACATGGGGTACATAGGTCGAATGAAGGGGCTTATTCCTCTAATCCTGCTACATTTAACAAGTTTTAAAATTGCCAAAAAAAACATCAATCCATTCACCTATTGCACGTGGAACTGCTCCGAATCCAACGGGCGGAATTGTTTATGTGAGGTTGAAGCACCTCACTCATCAAGCAATGACATTGGCCATGGTAAATGGACCAGCTCGCTGCTGTCCTTGTGTGTTTGTGCTACACTGCCTTCCGCAGTCATCATCGTCGTCGAACGGTCGATTAAGTGGAGCGCGTGCGGCGAAAATTTTCACTTTCAATGCACTCTCTGTCTGATGCTGCGTCAGCAATAGAAGCAAAACATTTTCGAATCAAATCAAATGGGTGACGATGGAAAACATTGAAATTAATGGGATGATCCGGTTGAGTGTGCGCCGCTCTTGAATGCCAAACAAATTGACTCGAATGGACGAACTGTGATACTCGAGATCTGCTAATGATCTCTTTGCAGCTGTCGAAAGTGTCGCGACGACGAAGACGACGACTACAGAAGACAACCAGACACTGTTGAGTTCTTTATTAAATGCGATTAACTTTTGCTTGTCTAAAATTAGCCAGGTGAACGGTACATTCGTTGACATTCATTCGTAAACCTACAGTGCTAGTGATATTGAAAAAAAAACAGAAATTGGGGAAAAGACACAGGATAGAAATGTAATTTCAGAGCAAAAATCTATTTCTTTCTTTTACTATCATAACAAATATAGGGAAATGAACGGTTATCGAAAGATATTGCACATCTGGTCGGCTACGAGGAGAGAGATTCTTCATTTAGGTGGCATTTCTTCCGAAGTTTTTTTAATCTCATTCTCAGTCAGAACGATTCGCCAAAAAAAGGGGAAACGAAAATAAAAAATAATCAAGTCAATAACCTCATTCCTGATGCATAATTTGCAAATAACTCAAGCAGAAATAATGGGCAAGAATGAAAACATCTGCCAAAAAGCATCCTGGGTAGCAATGCCTATACTTCAGATGAAGAATTTAAAATTTGTTGCTTTCAACCTCATCCTTTTCTCAACCGCCGCATGGAATCATTGAAAAATATGTTTCATCGCTTATTCGCGCCTTTATCGACGTTCTCCGGCTGAAAATAATGCTTTCTCCCATTGGAGGAGCAATAATTTTGGAAACGCATATCGAAGATGATACGTTAGCATCTCGTCCCGACCCCACCCAAAAACATTTTTTTCCGCAGGTTGCATCGGATATTTTAAACTTTACAGTATGCAAACCTTTAGTTGTTTGTTATTATAAAAATTTAATGATTGAAAAAGGTGCAATCTCTGTCCAAAACAAACCTCCAGCATTAGTCACAAAGAAAACAATTTTCCTTCGAGCATGTGTGTGTGTGTTTGTTGATGTGCTTCGGATTTTGACCATCAACATGCTAAAGTTTTCAAATAACCAAACATAAATTCCATTCAATCCAGAAATTGTACACAACGAAGGCAAGAAGGCAGGCAGACAGGAAGAACATATTGCCCGATAACCGCATCGATTCATCCCACACAACGTGCCAAGGTGCACCTTCGGCAGCAAAGGAAAAAAAATGAGAACCTGTCTTATTTTAGGGGTGCGGCTCTTTCGATTCATTCTGCCCAAAGATACGCAGGTGTACATTTTTTTCCCGGAATACCTTATTACGTGTGCTGCTCTTTTACCAGTCGATTTTTTTTGGTCTGATAAATGACCTTTAGGTATGGATTACATTAGCTGTAGGTTGAAGTATTTTTAACCCATTATATATTGTTTCATATGAAGGTCATGTGACATTGAGTGTGATGTCATATATATGCACACAAACTAGATGATTAAAAGAAATGCAAAAAATCACAACCCTAATTTGTGAAAATTGTCATCACTGTTTTCACTACTTCAACAAGTGTGTGGGATCATGAAGCTTCCCGCTATCGCTTTTCCAAGAAATCCACCCCGTTGCCTCAATACCACTGTAGTAAGGTCTGCATCCGCAATAATCCGGACACCTCAAAACATGAATAAAACATAAATTTCGCATTATATTTCCGTCGTAGTTGTTTATTTCAGATTCATGGGATGTGTTTTAACAATTCGTGAAGACAAAACATAGTTATTCAGTATTTGCATAAACTTTTCGAACTTTGCTCTTAACTCTGTCCATTAGGGTTTGTACAGACTCTTCAGAAATTGTGTCCAAATTTGCTGGAAGTGTTTGATGTCTTTGATTCCTTGCTTCTTTCCAGAAAGCTTCCGCTTCATCAGAGCTCAATATCCCTCGATTGGTCGTAGCTCTGGGCAATTTGGCGGGTTTGAGGTTTTTGGTACAATGTTCACTTGATTTGCTTGGTACCACTCCATCACAGTTTTAGCATAGTGGCATGATGCCAAATTGGGCCAGAACAAAGGTTTTTCTTTGTGACTTTTGATGAAGGGTAGCAATCGCTTCTCAAGACACTCTTTCTGATAGATCTCCTTGTTGATTGTGCTGTAGTGACGAAAGATTTACTCTTTTTGCCACACGTGCAAATTGCTTGCCACACAAGGTATTTTTTGGGGAAATTTCGATGCCTTCTTCGTTCTGAAATGCTCAGCTGTAGCATTTCTGGCCATAGCAGAATAAAAAGCCAGCCCTGGAAGCTGCTTGAAATCCTCCAGGACATAAGTTTCATCGT
This sequence comes from Aedes koreicus, assembly GCA_024533555.2. Classification (NCBI taxonomy): domain Eukaryota; kingdom Metazoa; phylum Arthropoda; class Insecta; order Diptera; family Culicidae; genus Aedes; species Aedes koreicus. Next base: position 388,877 of record JAHHFK020000581.1, read on the forward strand.
CCATAACAACGCATGAGATCTTCGTCAAATATTCGCAGTACAAACGTCGAGCCCGTGATTTTGCTGCCAAGTTCTGTTTGTCGTTGCGATTTGGAACTGTTTTTACTTCATACGACTTAAGTCCCAAACGTTGTTTTGATTATTGGACAAAACCAGGCGACATCCCTATTTTGCGAGCCACCGTTCGAATGGAGAGATTTGGGTTTTTCGTTAATATCCTTTTCACCTTTCGGTCCATGACAGGATCAGCGCGTCCAATGTTTTTGTCACTTCTCGGTTTCCTCTCCTCCGTCAAACGTTTCGAAAATGATTTGAGCACATCGTGAACAGTGGATTTAGGCAAATCCAATGTTTTTGCAAGGTCCCGTATTGACAAGTCAGGATTTGCCGTACGCCCGTACAAAATTCGCTCGCGCACTTGTTTTTCTTTCGTCGCCATCTTGAATGCTAAACATGAAATGTAAACATCAATCATAGTCTTTTTCATCATAGACTCTCAGCTATACCACAGTGAAATTTTTCATTCCTACGTGCAATATTTCAAAAGTTACAATGATTTGAAGGTGTCCGGATTAATGTGGATACAGACCTTACTAGGATTTTCAATAAAAAAAAAATAATCGAATTTACAAATTTGCATAATAAATTATGGTTATAAATGTTCCAAAAACCATCCCTGAAAAGTTTCAGATTTTTTAAAAACGTTTAGCTTGGCGGCTATCGACTTGAAGTTTCGTATGGGATTTTTAGTTTTTATGGGGAAAGTGGTATTTTCAGTTTTCATTCAAAAAAGCTATCTAAAAATCGTGTGTCGATGAGAAGATATTTTCGTTCAAAACATTATAATTAATTACGAACTTTACGCTTGGAGTAATAACAACATAATTAGTAGAAAGCAACTTTAAAGTTGAGCCAAAGAATCTAAACCTAAAAACACGTGGCACTCTTTCATGAAGCATTTGAAACAAACCGAGCTTAATTTGAGTTTAAAATAAGAAAGTAAAATTCTTGTGATTATCACCTTATATATGCATGGAGCCTTGCGGAAGTTAATTGGAAAGGGCAAGGACTACCTCGCAGTTTTCTAATTAATTCGGGATTAGCTCAGTAGGTGGCGCTTGTTGGCATGCAAAATGTTTGAATTAATTGGTTCCAACATGGAATATTTAGAGATCCTGGCCATATGGAAAGTGACTTCCTTTTAGCGTTTCAAGCTCATTCCTTTCACTTATAGCTTATTGCTTACGCTCAACATAGTGTTCTAAATGAGCTTCAACAGTTATTAATTAGGAGCTTTGGATGCTAGGTACCATTTTTGCATTAGTATGGTTGTGTGGCAAGTACAATCATACCCTATGCCAAGGGAGTCGAGTAATTTTCCTAAACGAATAATTAGACCGGACCGGGAATCGAACCCAACCACCTCCAGCATGATGTTGCTTTGTAGCTACACCTTAACCGACTGAGCTAAGGGAGGCCCCACATGAAAAGTCACTGTCTACAGTAAAGTTGTTCAGTAGGTAAAGCTCTTTCGGTTGGTGGATATTAGTCCAGAATTGGCTCATTACGCGGTGCTATTTTAAATCTGAATATCTTGTACAAACGGTATCTCGAGATTCTGGCCATCTAGAAAGACAAAGTTTTATAGGTACAGAGGCCGTAAGTCAACTACTGACGCCAATTTGGGATCCAAGATGGTGGATTCAGAAAAAACTGTCAAATTACTGTCAAAAACCCCTCAAAATGGATAGTTTTGGATCGGGAACGGCGTATAAAGGTAGAAAATCTAAGTCTGACGCCATTTTTGTATTCAAAATGGCGGCTTATGTCGCGTAAAAAGTGGGAAATACCATCTAATATCCTACAATATCGATATTGGAGTATCGGAAACGGCGTTTAAAGGCTGAAAATTGATGTCCGGCGTCTTGATGCAAGAATACGATGACCGACTCCATTTGGGAATCCGAAATGGCGACCTCAGCTCCAAAAAGAGTGGGGAATACTGTCAAAAAACCTTAAATATGGATACTTTTGGATCCACTACGGCATATAAGAACTGTAAATCGAAATTTGACACAATTTTGTAATCTAAAAGAACTTAAAAGTTGCGGAAAAACCGGGAGATACAGTCGAAACCCCGAATAGGGATACTTTTGGATCGGGAACGGCGCATTAAGGCTGAAAATCGATTGAAGACGTCATTTTGGATCCAAGATGGTGGCTTCTGTTTCATGAAGGAGAGAAATACTGCCGAATACCCTGCAATATGGATATGATGGGATCGGTAAAGTCGTATATAGGGTGAAAATAAATGTCCAATGCAATTTTGGAATCCAAGATACTGCCGGAAAAAGTGGGAAATACTGCAAAAAAAACCTTGCAAAATGGTTTGTTTTTGGATCACGAACCACGTATAAAGACTGGCCCTCGATGTCTGACGCAATTTTGGAATCAAAGATGGCGGCTTCTGTTTCGTAAAAAGTTTTACAAGTTGGCAGTAGGGTATATACAAACTGTACGTACGTTTATCAAGACACTCAAAATCCTGAGGTACATAATGTTGGAATGTCGAGAATTTGAACAACGCAAATTTACGTGGACAGCTTATTTTCGATACATTCGTTAATGACTGTAAAAGTGTATTTAGTGCCTAGAAGACGATGAAAAAGCGCACAAAGGAACACAGGGGAACAAAATCGAATTGAGAACGGAACGAAACCGAAAGTATGAATACTGTTAGAACCCTGTAAAAAAGTGTTTGGTTTATTTCAGTAGAATTCAAAAACACTAACGAATCAAACTTAAGGATCGGTTTGAACTGATAGTAAGGGTTCCGTTGTGGCTGATTATATGTCGTTGGACTGAACCACATAAACAGTATCCAAGTAACATTTTAAGTTTTATGAATTCCTACAAGGGTGTTATAAAACGACATCCATAAAACCCTGGTCAAGGCATATTTTTCTTGATTTCTTCCCCCAAACGTCATAAAGAAAAATTTGGCTAGTTGGCAGCGGCATTAACATTGATTTTCCATGAGCCATTATTGAAAATAATGTTTTGTTTTCATGAAAGCATCTATAAATAAATCATGTTTTGATATGGCATTATGACAATAATTTTGAGGCTTAACTGTTTCTTTGCAGAGCTATTTTGCTACATGCAAGACCGTTTAGCTGTCAAACAGCTTAAAGGGTGATACGGTCAAAATTTGGTCAAGGGAAAACGCGTGTAAATCGGTGAAATCGTTTATTTAAAAAATCAAATTAAATTTCTTTTTCAAGTTCAATTAGTATAAAATTCAGGAAAAATATTCAGTTAGGCTTCCGCTTTTCCAAATCCGAATTGCCGGGCCTTACGCTTGACCCCTGCCATCAGATTTTGTACAGCCACCTTGTCCACCTTCTTCGCCGCAGAAAGCCAGTTTGCCTTGAACTGCTGCTCGTCCTTAGCAGTTTTTTTGGTCTTCTTTAGGTTCCGCTTGACAATAGCCCAGTATTTCTCAATTGGGTGGAGCTCTGGCGTGTTGGGAGGGTTCTTGTCCTTGGGAACCACCTGCACGTTGTTGGCGGCGTACCACTCCATGGCCTTTTTACCGTAATGGCAAGATGCCAAATCCGGCCAAAACAGTACGGAACAACCGTGTTTCTTCAGGAAAGGCAGCAGACGTTTATTCAAACACTCTTTCACGTCGTGTACAGCCTCCGGGATCGCGCTTTGGCCGTCGTATTTTGTTTATCATCGCGATTTGGAGTCACTACCTTCTTGTAAGTCGATAGTCCGGCTCGTTTTTTGGCTCGATGCACGGTTGTAGACGATACACCCAGCTTATTTGCGGCATCTCGGAGAGATAGGTTAGGGTTTCGCTTGAAACTACCGGCAACTCTCTTTGTCGTCTCAGCGGCTTCCGGTTTTCGATTTCCCCCCGATCCAGACTTCCTGGCTGTCGACAAACGTTCCCCAAACACTTTAATTACATTTGTAACGGTTGATTTGGCAACTTTTAGCGATTTTGCCAACTTTGCGTGCGAGTAGCTCGGATTTTCGCGATGCGCGAGCAAAATTTTGATACGCTGCTCTTCTTGCTTGAACGGCATTTTAACAACTGAAGAGTGAATTCCAAAATCAAAATAGGAGCAACATTCTACACACACACACCTTCAAAATGAGGGGTGTTCAGGTTTTTTAAATGCAAAATTGAAAGAAATACGTCAAGTTGATATTGACCAAATTTTGACCGTATCGCCCTTTATATGGTAACCAAGCTGCTGCCAGAAAAGAGTTTTGACAGTTCAAGCTACATCAAAACTTAGTCCGCAGGTAGAAACTTTATTCGAAAGAGAACGGAAAGCATTGCTTTACAAAATAGTGCAGATAATTGAACGAGGCGAAACATACTTCACGATTATTTCATCTGAACAAACTTTCTCAATACTGGATTTGAGACCATGATGCCAGAATTGTCCTTCAGCAATGCTTTGGATTGATAAATTCTGTGAAGTTTTCACGAGAGTACGAGGATCTTGTAGCAGAAAATTTGAAAGACGAGTGTTAAGAATGCTCAATAATTCTTTCAGTGTGTTGTGTTTTATATTAAAAATAACAGCCCAAGTTCGAAGAGCGGAATGCAAACCGATGTTTTTCAACATTTCATATTCTTCATTAGAAAAATCATGTTCTTTGTCTTGAAAGCCACTTGGACACTCTCCATCATTTTGAAAATTATGTTCTTGATCATTCTGGTAACCGGACTTGTAACGAAATTGATGAATGTTAAAATCATCGTGTTCCGTAACCGATTTATCCGAAAGAACAGCTTATCTGATAACTTTGAATTCAAATGATCCAATGGCTCCGAGCGGCTCTGCTGGCGGTGAAACGGTGCGGTCATTGTCAACTGACTGATGTTGTGGTTTTTTCTTCGAACTTAGTTGATGGGTAGTTGGCATATCACTATTCAGAATGCTCAAGAAGTTTTGCTTAATTTTTCGCTTAAACGTACCACTTGTTTTCACTGTTATAACTTTGTTACTATGCGAATCCATCTTTGTTTTATTTTATTATGACAACAATGGTAGAGTAAAACGCTACAATATATGCTGTTTGCTCTCGTCAGAAGCCAAATGGCTTAATGATGGTTTTTATAATGATAAAGCGTGCTTATGAAATATTATATCATGACTCTGTTAAAGAATTATAAAGGAGCTTTATTATTGACTTACTGTACGGTTTTATGAGGGAATAAATTTCCTCATCAATTATTTTTAAAAGCTAGACTTTTTTTGACTTCACCTTTCTGCTAGAAAAGGTTATAAAAACAGCTAAAAGTAAAATAATTAACTCTTTGACATCATTGAAAGCCGCTTTTAAACATATTAGCATGTGTATTGCAGTAATAAAGCCTTTATAAATTAAAATAAAAGGTAAAATGCCGTAGGATTGTTACTTGGGTAATGAAGCATAAAGGGTGTCCACAGTTAAATTGCATCACTTTCAATAAGCTGTAACATTTCGCCCTTTGGGTTCAACGAATTTTGGGTGAAATGACCTCAGCGTGTATTGTTTACACTGCGTGAGTTTCATTGTGAAATGTGTCGTAGTTTCGAAAATGGAGTCGAAGGAACAGCAAGTGCGCGAGAACATTTTGAACACGCGTCTCGACAACCCACTCCTTTCGCAGCGCGCCATCGGAAAGATGTTGAAAATTCACCAGTCTACAGTGTCTCGTGTCATAAAACGTTCCGGGGAACGTTTAACTGTCGATCGGAAAAAGGTGAGTGGTAGAAAAAGTGTTCCGTACTGTGTGAAGGATCACAAGCGAGGAGTTGCTGCCTTTAAACGCAAACCTAACTGTTCCATTCGGGATGTCGCGAAAAAGCTGCACTTGACCAAAAGTTTCGTGCAGAAAGCCAAGAAACGAGCCGGACTCCGTTCATTCAAAGTTCAGAAAGCTCCAAACCGCAATGAAAAACAGAATAGGACAGCTAAAACACGTGCGCGTAAGCTGTACACACAAATGTTGACGAAACCACACTGCTGCATCATGGACGATGAAACACACGTAAAAGCGGACTTTAAACAAATTCCCGGCAACCAGTATGTGACTGCGAAAGACAAGTTCGATGTTCCAGAGTCTCTCAGGAAACAGCAAGTGTCAAAGTTCCCCAAGAAATTCATGATTTGGCAGGGGATTTGTTCGTGTGGTAAACGGAGCAAGCCTTTCGTGACAACTTCAACTGTAAATGGTCAAGTATACATGAATGAATGCCTGAAAAAACGACTGCTTCCGTTTCTCAAAACACACAACGTTCCTACATTTTTTTGGCCGGACCTAGCCTCTTGTCACTACTCCAAGGATGTTCTGGAGTGGTACAAGACGAATGGTGTCAATTTCGTGCCGAAGGATCTTAATCCACCAAACTCTCCAGAGTTACGGTCAATTGAAAAATATTGGGCTATAATGAAGCACGAACTTCGTAAGCATCCTAAAGTTGTCACTACAGAACAGGAAATGTTGAAGTCATGGTTGAAATCGGAAAAAAATGTTGGTTCAAGCGTTGTACAAAATCCTCTGCGTGGTATTATTATTTTGGATTTGGTAAAGAAATACAGTGAAATAAAAACACCTAAACCAATATTATACATTGTATTTTATTCCCTGAATATTTCATGACAAACGGGTGAGAGACTTGTTTTTGAGGACGAGTTTAAAGTGAGGCAATTTAACTGCGGACACCCTTTACTTATATATTTGGTCATGTATAAAAACCTGGGTCCGTGCTTTTTTTCTGTTTCCTATTTCAATTTCCTTGAAGCTCTTAAGCCCAGAACTAATAATCGTCAACAAAAAGAACATAGCACTTACATTAATAGTGGTAGATCTTACTTTATTTTAGAATGAATATGGTAATAACCTGAGATAACACTATTTCGAGAAAGTCTTCTTTTATACAAAATATAGAAACATAAATCTTCTTAAGCTTACCAATTAGTTACTGCGTTCAGGTATCCTGTAATGGCAGCCGTGATGAATCCCGTAGAGCTTACTCTTATCATTAATTAAAATGAACCGCCAAATTTCCTAAGACTCTTACTTGCTCCAGAATTCCTGTCATGCACAAGCAGGCAATCCTCCCAGGTAGCTTCATTGAAATTTAATCCCACTCAGTACCAGCACATCCATTTCTATCCTTCGTGGATATGAAATCCCCGTCTTGGGCACAAGGTCCAGAGAGACAGAAAGCTTAGAAACTCGTTATACTTTAGTGTACTGACTCTTTGCATAGGATGGCACTGTCCTCAGGCAGCGGTGGTGGCTCCAAGTCTAAAACTTTAACCCCCATCTTTCCATCCCGTCTCGTCTCACGACCAGAGAAGTAGAGCAACAGAGGAGATTGTGGTGAAGAATTCTCAGCCTGGTGTTTCACCTCCGCAACCATAGCCACACAAAGTGCTCGGGTTAATTACTTCTTAGGGGTACTTTTACCAACCACATTGACACACATGACCGACTCAGATTTGGCATAAACTTGTAGACCTTATTTTGCTATCTCTGCTCGTCCTTTGGATGAGGTGTGAGTTGCCGTCATCGACGCACAACCCGTGACACCCACATCCCGACTCGAGGTTGTCACGTCAGGTCGTTAATTGCGAACATGACTTCTATTCAGGTAGACTTGAATAAAATGGAAGACGGTCATGGTCCTTCCCGTGAACGGTCCTTGATTGCCGGTACTAGTTTTTGGAACCACTCTGAGCGTCTTTCCTCGGGAATCTTCTTGATGAAATAAACACCGTGCGTGAATATTTTATCAACTGAAGTGTGTGGGTGCTTGAAGAATGGCTTTGATTTCGGGATTTGCGAGATTGAACCGGGAGGGGCTGGGCGGTGGCATTTCTAATGATGTAGCTTTCGCTTTCGCACGGCAAATGCCAACGAAGTTAACCAAACGAGAACGGGCGACCACACCGGTAGGGTTGAAGAGATTGCGACATACACACACAGATACACACACATTCGCTCGAAAGAACGTCATGATGGAAAATATTTGATATGCTCAATAACAAGCTGTGTGGGTTTTGGGTTGTGGAGGCTTTTGCGTCGTATCAGACCATTTTCGTGCTGACTTTGCACGTAAGTTGGGGTGTAAGCCTCTTTGATAATGTTTTCTCAACATGTTCTCTCTCATGATGGGTAATTATTTTGTATTATTTTGAAAAGAGTAATTTATGCTACCGTAATGTCATTCTTTGGAAGCTTTCCGATGACTGGGAAAGGGATTCTGTGAATGGATTTTTTTTTTCGTATCGAAACGTGTTAGGTTGGAACAGGTCAAGCAAAATTGTTGGGAGAATGATGAATTTGATCGGAAACCCCTTCTGTATAATATATGATATTATATACAAAACTGTTTTTTTTTATCTAGCTTTTCATACACTCTGTCCAGTTAGCTTAGGACCACCTATGTTTTTGGTGAAATTCAAACACCATTGAAGTATTTTTGAAATAACTGTTGATGTTTTATTGAGTTCATCATGTTTATATTATATTGTAGTCATTTAGTTGCAACTTAGCTTATATACGTGTTTTTTAGAGCTTATTTGTTAATTTCTGCTGTCAATTTAGCTTAGAACCACTTCAGATTTCGATCAGTTTTCTCGTTTTGAATGCAGATAAAGCTCATAAACAGTGTATATAACATGTCAATAATCAGTTGCCCTACCGTTCCTGTTAATAACTTGGAACATTCGGTTCGGAATGCTGTTCATACAGTTTTGGAGGATAGTCTTCTCAATATTTTCCCATGCCTCAGAAATAGCCGATTTCAGCCCATTTACAGTGGCGGACCATGATCCCTCAGAGGTTTTCAATAGGCTTTGGATCTGGGGACCAGGCTGGCCAGTCAAGCAGATCTATGTTATGGTCCTTCATCTACTGTTTTGTTTCCTTGTTCGTGTGAATAGCAGCGTTGTCCTGCAGAAAAGTAATCTTTTTGCGCAGAAATCTACGCATGAAAGGTAGCAGACGTGTTTCCAGCACCGTGATGTAGTCCCTGCTATTCATCTTGGACGTGAAGGCAATTTAGAGTTTACCGGATGCAGAAAACCCGATCCATGTAAAAATATCTCTCGTTCTTCTATTTAAAGCATGCAATATACACTATTTGAATTGCACAGCATCAGGGATCTGGCTTATAACTTACCGTATCTCACTGTCGATTCATATTGTTCCGCGCAAAGTTCAAGCGTTTTGCGATGTGAGGAGGGGATAGATTTGGATCTTTTGCCATTTTTGCCTGTTTAATGAACGGACTTTTGATCAAAACCTGACGAACTGTCTCCTCGGAAACATTCAAATTGAGTTCCTGCTTGATCTGCCTCAACGATTTTGAAGAATTCGAAGCGATTCTAACAATCCTACGTTTGTCTTGTCCGGGAAGCTTCCATCGGCGAGGCTCCATCACAGTTTGACCATATCCTTTTGAATTTTTCAAATAGTTGCGATCAACCGAGTCGGCGAGCTATTTCTCTAAAGCCGACTTTTTCTCGACGGAATGCATAAATTTTACCTTTTTCCCTATCGGTGTGTGCCTTTCTCCTCGACATTATGATTTTTAGCGCCACAAGAAACTCAAAACACACGAAGAAAGTAGGTCGTCCTAACTTAACTGGACACCGAAAAACATGTTTGTGACTGAATAAATACAGATCCTAAGTGTACATTTGTCACCACCACTTCATTATACTGCGTTCGCAAATACTAACATAATATAATAGAGTATGCTCAAAACATAAATTTATTCTTCATCATATGGAGAAAATATCGGGTGGTCCTAAGCTAACTGGACAGAGTGTATATGGATTATCTTCTCAAACATATCTCAATCTATGGGAAGTCCGTTTGACTGTGAAAGCATATTGATATAGAGGAATCATTCCCAAATATGAATTTCAGATAAAAATTTGTTAGAATCAAAAGTGGGAGGAAAATTAATTACAAATCTAGTATCTAAAGAACCCAAACCAGGACCTTAAAAGAATCCAAAAAATTGCAAAAGAGGATTTGAAAGAATTCAAAATGATGATTCCAAGGAACCCGACATGAACTTTTTTCGGATACCGATTAAGGTTTTGAAAGAATTCATTATGTCGCTTCAAAAAGGGATGGGAAGGGAACTGCAGGAGTCGCAGGAATGGGATTCGACAGAATCCCCATGGTGGATTCGAAAGAATTCCAAAGGGATTTTCAACGAAATTTCAAATGGAATTTTGAAAGAACTCTGGATGCATATTCAATAGGATCTTAATATTAAAATCCGAAAAAAATCATAATGGGACTTCTTACGAGTTCACAACAAAGGGGAGATTTCAATACAATCGCAAATGGGGATTAGAAAGAATTCCAAACGGAGCTTTAAAAGAATGGATTTTTGATAGGATCCTAAAACAAGAATCCAATCGATACCATTCACAAATAAGAAAACATTTCTCATGAGTTCCAAATCAGCAATACACTGAAACTTTATTTTCGTAAATACGCTTCCACTCGTTTCTAAACATGGATTTTCTACATAAAAAAAATGGCTCGTGTATTGTATGAAACATTCATATTGCTTTTTATCTGGTGAAATACTATCATTGCACCTTTTTGTAGAATGCACGAAATGGATTTCGTGAAGACCAGCCAATCGGTGCTCCCGGTTGATGTTGCTGCTGGGATGAGCGGGAATAATCTATTTATCTCAGCAAAAAAATTAAAGCACTGCCGAGAGTTATAACTTTATACTCAGAAATCAGATATCTCCTCACTAGTCACTATGGCCTAGTGAGATCAACCACGGATTCTAAAACAGCTTTTTCAAAAAATACAGGATCAAACCCCACGCCAGAAACATTACAAATAAAACGCTGAACAACTTCACGTGGTTGCGTTTTTTTTTTTTTCAATTACATTTCGAGTCGATAAAGAAGATCTGTTTGTCATTCATGCACCCACCACAGAGTCGTTTCTTTTTAATTTGTAGCCAAATATTCGTAGTTTTTTGTATTGTTTTCGTTCCATGACGAATTTCGTTCTGTGTCAACAAATGCTTCGTGCTTTTGACAGATGCGCGTGTGGCATTTATTACGAATGTAGCTTCGTAAAACGTACAAATCAGTTTCGTGGCAGAAAACAACGAATGGATTCGTTACTGCTGCCTTAAATTTCGTAATATAAACAACAAATAATTTTCAGTGTAACAATTCCAGGTGAGGATTCAATAGAATTGCAAATGAGGTTTAAAGAAAAAATCCATATTGCGCATCAAATAGGATCCCAAAACAATGATCCGATGGATTTTAAAATAACATTTCTCACGAGTTCCAAGTAAGCATTTGAAAAAAAAAACATGAATAGACGTTAAAAAAAACTAGATTCGGAACGGATTGACAAAATCCCAAGTAAAAAAGCACAAAAATGTTGATGGTTATTTGAAGGTTTCAAAAACATACTAAAGGGATATCCAAAAGAATCCCAATACAGCAATTCGAAAGACTCCAAAAGGGATTCTTACGGATTTCTAATAAGAATTTAAAAGCGTCATAATGGTATTTTAAAAAATATACGAAATATGGATTCAAAAGAATCCCAAATGTGACTCAAGGAAATGAAAGAAGTCTGAACAAGGAGTTTAAAGAGAATAAAATGAAGTTGCTTCCAAATTCCAATTAGAGTTTCATGAGAATTTCTAATGGATATTATAATGGATTCTACTAGAAAAAGCATTAAATGGCGATTTAAACGAATCAGAAATAGAGAACAAAAAAAAAATCTAGATCCCGAAACGAACCCGGAAGAATTAAAATTAGACTTTTTATAAGTTTCAACTGAGGATCTGAAAGCATCCGTAATGGCGATTCCAGATGGGCACTCGAAAGAATATCACACGATGGTTAGCAAGAATATGGAGATTCTTTCGAACAACAATTAGGTAGTCGAAAAAGATCATTATGGGGACTTGAAAGAATCCCAAATGATAAGTAGAATCACACATGAAGTTTTTTCGAGTAAAAATTCAAGGTTTTGAAGGAATTCATAATGTGGATTCAAAAAGGGAAGGGGAAATAATTGCAAGAGTCAAAGGAATTTCAAATGGAATCCCAAATGTGGATTCTAACGAAGTCCAAAAGGATTTTCAACGAAACTTCGAATGGAATTTCGAAAGAACTCCGGATGCAGTTACGATAGGATCTTAAAACGAGAATCCGAAAGAATCTTAATGGGATTTTTTATGAGTTCACAATTTCAGCTGAGGTTTTCATAGAATCACAAATGGGGACTAAAATGAATTCCTAATTGAGTTTCAAAGGAATGGAATTTGCTAGGATCCCAAGAGTCCAATGTACACCATTAACAAATAAAAAGAAAACATTTCTATAAAAAATCGACATTTAATAAAAAAAAAAAAGCTTCAATATAGATTCGGAACGGATTGAAAAAATTCCAAATAATAATTTTAAAAAAATCTAGTAGTTGATCGCCAGAAATTCAAAACAGGATTCCGAAAAACTTTAAATAGGGTGTCTTTAGAAATGCTGATAAGAATACAAAAACTTTACAAATGGAAGTTTAAATGATATTTTGAAATGATCCTACGTGGTTGAGATTCAATAGGATCCCTAAACGAGATTCAGACAGAATTGTCAGAAGAAGACAAATCGCCTAAAACTCAATAAAATCTTATATAAGAATTTGGGAAAAAGAAGGAATCTCAGATAGATATTAACGAAGATTTCAAATGGTGATTCGATAGAATATCAAATAAGGATAGAAACGAATTCTAAAAAGAGTTTCGAAAAAACCCCGAAACAGGAGTCCGAAAAAATTCAAATAGAACTTAATACAAATTCCAAATGAGAATAGAGAATAATGCTCAAGAAGATTGCCTGAAAAAACCCAAATTGAGATTCACAAAACTTTGAGATGATGGTTCAATAGAATCTCAAACAGGAAATCGAAAGAATTCTAATTGAAGTTCTGTAAAACTCCCAAGAGCCAAGCTCCCAAGAGTTTCAACCATTTTTATTTTCTTTTTTTTAATGACACTTCATAGCTGGGTGCATTTGTGAGAAGGAACCATGAATGGAGATTGACAAAAATCCCAAAGATGGATTCAAAAGAATTCTGAATATTAGTTAAAAAGTGTCCCAAATGATGATACGGAAGAATTCTAAATAGGGATTTAGCTAAACTCTAAAATAATGGAAGCCACACTTCAAACCAATTATCCGAATTAGGGTTTCTTACGAACGCCACATAGTGATCCGAAAGGATATCAAATGGGGATTTGGAAGATTCCTCAAATGACGGTTCTAATATATCTCAAATAAAATCCATAGGAATCCAAAGAATTTCAAAATGAAATTCCAACAAATATACAGGGGGATCAGAAAGCAAGAAATAAGCATTCGAAAAAAAATTAAATAAGGACTTGGAAGAATCAAAACTTGAAAATCATTGGTAGAGATTTCGAGGTATACCAAATAGTAATTCAAAAAAATTCCAATTAGGGATTTACAAAAAATTTGGTCAAACAATAATGTGTGTGAGTCGATCAAAGATTTTATTAATAAGTCAAATTCTTTTTCTTTTTCAAGTTCAGTTAATACAGAATACAGGAGAAATATTCACCTAAGCTTCCTTTTTACCAAATGCGAGTTGCCGGGTCTTTCGTTTAACACCTGCCATAAGATTTTGTACAGTCTCCTTGTCCACTTTATTCGCCGCAGAACGCCAGTTTGCCTTTAACTGTTTCTCGCTCAAAACAGCTTTTTTAGTTTTCTTAAGGTTTCGCTTGACGATGGCCCAATATTGTTGGGCGGAGCTCTGGCGTGTTGGGAGCGTTCTTGTCCTTGGGCACCACTTGAACGTTGTTGGCAGCATACCACTCCATGGCCTTTTTTCCGTAATGGCAAGATGCCAAATCCGGCCAAAATAAAACGGAACAATTGTGTCGCTTCAGGAAAGGCAGTAGACGTTTTTGTAGGCACTTGCTCAGATAAATTTCCTGGTTGACGGTTCCGATCGCAATGTAAACGTTGCTCTTCAAGGTTTACAGGTACAGATGGCCTGCCACACCAGATATTTCTTCGCGAGCTTTGACAGTTTAATGTGCTTTGTTTTGTTTATCGTCGCCATTTGGAGTCACCACTTTCTTGTAAGTCGACAGTCCAGCTCGTTTTTTAGCTCCATCCACGGTTGAAGGCACCACTCTTTGCGCCAGCTTCTTTGCGACATCTCGAACGGATAGGTTGGGGTTCCGCTCGAAACAGCGGGCAACTCTTTTTGTCGTCGCTGTGGCCTCCGGCTATCGATTTCCCCCCGATCCAGCTTTCCTGGCTGTCGACAAACGTTCACCGAACACTTTTAATACGTTGGTAACAGTTGATTTAGCCACATTCAACAATTTCGCCAACTTGGCGTGAGAGTAGTTTGGAGTTTCGCCATGCACGTGCAAAATTTTGATGTGTTGCTTCTCTTCCTTCAACGACATTTTGATAACTGAAGTGCTAATCTCAAAATTAAAATAGAGGCATGATGATACACGCACACATCTTCAAAATGAGGGGTGTGCAAAATTTTAATGCACGATGAAAGGAAATGCGTCAAGTTTAAGTCGACCAAATTTTGATCGAAACACGCTTGATATCACCAACAGTGATTGGAATTTAATTTTGAGATTCTTTCAAATCAATTTTTTTGTTCAAAATTAAATACAATTTTTTATAAAAAGGGATTCTATAGTATTCCAAAAAACGATCTGAGGGTATTCAAAATAAGGATTTGAAGGAATCACATGTGATGTATATTTGATAGATTTACCCTAATCGATTAATAGATCTTAAATAGGCAAATCAAGTCGAGGTAGTAAACCATAAATAATAACAAATTTGGATTGAGAAAAATCTCATGTGGGTCTTTTAAGGAGAATCAGAACTAGGTATCTTAAGCAAACATTAGCAAGAATTTCAAATGTGGAATTAAAAGAATAAGAAATGGAGATTCTCAAATGAATGATAAGATTTCATCTCAAAAGAAGATTAGAACAATCCCAATTGGATATTCAAAAATGGGAAGTGATAGCATTCTAAATGAGAATTTAGAAGAATTCTAAATGGGGATTCGAATAAATCCCAAATGAAGAATTTGAAGGATGAAGAAAAAATAATGACAGCATTTGACAAATGGGAATACAAAGCAACCTTAAAAGTAGATTCGCATCAATCAATTCCAAATGATCACTTTGATTTAATACCAAAATCGCAAAAAGCAATTCGAAAGCATCAATAGAAATTATAAAAAAAAAACATACTTTAATCTCTGAAAAAGGTTTTTATGTTTTCAAGACTCATTTTTCTGTAAGATTTTGATACCTCAAAATCAAATCAACTAACATGATTCCTGTTTGATTTTTTTTAAATTTTTTTTTTTTTTTTTTTTGAGGCGCTGGTCGCGTTTTTCTGCGCTATTCCGATACTATCCAAAAACTTCGTACTATCCTAGATCCACTGACCTGGCCATCGTTTAGATAAATTAAAAGGTCTTATTAATTCTGAATGTTACAAAGTGGTGATCGAAAAAAATGTGAATAAAATTAATGTATTGAAAACTATGGAAAATCATAGGTATTGCCCCATTGCAAAACGTAAGCTCAATTGGAACACTGAAAAATGAACTTATGACTTGGGGACTTGGACAATCCTACACATGACCACTTTGTATGAAAATCAGACATAGGCTATCGACAAAATACACAATTTAGAGTCAGGCAACACATTCCATGGGCAACGACAAATGGTGCGGATCTTGTATTCTGTTTATACGGTTAGAACGTGATGTGAAATGAAGTGATGTAGTGCATTTATTCCGTATCTTGTTCAACGATTTTCAGAACACAAAAAAAATCCCTCTTGATTTGACGGTAGAAATTACCTGCTCGAGAAACTGGGTCGGTTTATTTTCCCGGAGCAGAAACTGTTGCAGTATTTTCTACTCAAATGGAATGAGGTTTCTATGGGTGAGCATTTTTGCAACAAAAAAGAAAATAATTTAGTTACAGTTCAAATCCCACATCCACCTTGTGTGATTCGTGCAATACATTTCAATCAATATGCGCAATACATTTATTCTGAAAATACGCAATATGTATTACAACATCAATATTCCAAGTAAATTGGTTTTCACCTGAGAAGTGCTAAAATGTCCCTAAATAAATCAATGCTTGTTTTAAATTTCCTGCCACTGTAAAAAAATGTCTTCATTTTGCGGTTTCCATCGAATCACCTAAGCGCTACCTTCTCTATTTCGGTTGATTTGTCCATGCTCCAAAACATCCATTCGCTAGCAAGCAAACCTGCGACTACAAGGTACATTTTTACCGTAATCGAATGCGGTGCCAAAGCTTGATCTTTTTATAACCTTTGACAAACACATCCCTTCAGAGCTATGAAGGAAAACCACATTTCACACCCAAAAGACCCTCCCGGAACCGTCAACCTCTTGGGGACACACCATCCACATATCCTATTGATAGAAAATCTCCAAACTCTCCACCCGCCTACCGCATTGACAGGAGGAAACAAATGGAAAAGGACACTCAATCCTCCCACGAAAGGAGGTTCCGCTTACCGGCAATGGTACGGAAAAGATTCCTACTAAATGCCGCTTTCAGCACTGCGCTTCGCTACGATTTCGTTTGTCCCTGCCAAGATTTATCGGCACACCCAGGAGCAGAACAACCAATGGACACCAATTTTCTTTGGTGAACGACGATCAAAGAATGCGGATCCCGAAAAGAAAATGAATCCATCACTTTTCCTATCAAGTGAATGTCTCCTACGTGGGAGTGGGAGCAAAATGTATTTTTAGGATCTGTCATCTATTTTATTATCGTTTCGGTTTCTTCTTTCTGTTTTCTTCATTTTGATCGATATACACACTTGAGTTGGCTTTTCAGCACCCGAGCACGTCCGTTCAATTACTTCGGGAATATGGTACTAAATTTTTCCTCGAATAAACAACCCAACGATTCAGGCGGAAGAGGAACCCTTCTCTGGGAGCAGCCTATTGGGGGTAAATCATGAAAGATATATTAGGCAATTGAAAGGATTAGACTGATCACAAAAGTTGGTTGCTAAGGATCCAGGACAATTTCAAAACATATCTACTGCTAACGATTTTACTGAGCTACTTCCCCCCTTGCAGGAATAGCACACATCCGATGGGGTTAGAGTCGATTACGTCAGGAAGAATGTCATCCAACCGCGGTGCGTGCTTCCTTTATACCCTCCGCGGAATACATATCGGCAAGTGTGAGGAGCGCAGTAATAAAATAAATTTAAAATTGTTTCTGAACAACACTAGCAAATGGAAAACGAAACCATAAAACGGGAGTAATAAATTTTCCGAGTAAACATTCAAAACAATGGAATATGGCATTCTGCACACAGTGCACACACCGTTATTTGGATTTCAGGTAGTGCAGTTGTTTGCCCCGACAATACTACGAAAGCAACAGATTTGCAGCCTCGCTGCATCCACCGAGCTTGAGGATGTGCAAATATTTGAGTAAGCGATTCGAACCGGATGCCGTTTTTAGATAACCCATTTGTAGTGGATATTACTTATATTTGAATCTGAATGTGGTGTATGAAGTAGTTAATAATAGATGCAAGCACAATGTGACTAGTTACTCGTGAAAAAAAAATCAATAAATCAATATTTTCGAGTACATAGGCCAAACACGAATTATTCGTAAATAAAAAAGCAAAAAAAAAGTTCAGATTGTACGAAAATTTCGTTATGAATACAGTTTAAATAGCTGTCTATTTCATACGATTCAATATTTAATTATTGTTTTCACGGATGAATAAGGCTACGACAGCCCTACAAACGAATCTGCCAATATATGGTCCTGGTTAATGAGAAGCCTTAATCACCCAACAGTTTTATAGTCTCCGGCATTTACATCAGTGTCACAAGCAAAAACAAGTAATATGAGTAGACACCTAGAATGACAACACAATCCTTTTCAACGCACAAAATTTAACAAATCATCGCCGGCAGCAAAAATATGCCTTAGAAGTCAAAAAGCACAAGAGGTTTTACAAGTTTTATCAACTGATCTGGGCGTAATGGGCGTAAATATTTCGTGAAATTTTATGAAAATTTAATTTTATCTTTCAAGAACAAAACGATTTTTTCAGTGCACTTATTCTGCAGTTGGGAATGTTGGCATATATTATTAAGAAAATTCACTATGTGTGTTGATGAGGAAGGATCATTTGTAGCCTAACAAGCATTTGATTAAGTTTCTTCAAGCTTTTTTGTAAATTCTCAGATATTGCAAAGTATACGAAAACACAGCACTTGATAAATAATAAAAAACATATAGCTCAAAAACTACATCAGATGTGTCACTGATTTTTACATAATGTGTAAAATAGTCTAGATCTTTAAAAACCATGAGAACCAAAACAAAAACAAAACAAATATGATCAACGTTTTTCAATGGAAAATCTCGAGTACTTTTTCAAGAGTCTTTTTCAAATGTTTTTTTCCTTGAATAAAATTGCAAAATGTGAAAGTATTCTAAATTTATAACATAGGTGATAATCGATTATTTCAAGTTAAGAAATTAGTTCCTAACATGACCAAACATCTTGACATAAGCAAAATGTCAGCCAAAACCATCAAGTAATGCTCAGACGTAAGTAACGCACCAGCTATCAAGTGAAAATGGCGAATTCTCGAACGATGAAGCAAAATGACGTAAATTCTGATTTTCACAAAAATCCGATTATTATCAAAATTCTTATCTCAATGAACCGAAACCTTCGTTCATAACGAAACCTTCGTTTATAAGTATTCACTAGTCATAACATTGTTTGGTTTTAGAATAGGGATTAAAATCAAAGCAAAAAAGTTTTGAGTCGGTTTGCGCAAGAAGAATTTGGAGAGAAACAACTTTTCTGAAAAAAAAAATATAAAAACGAGACTAATTTTTTAAGGATTTTTTTTTCTATGGAATGTCTGACATAAATGTAAACAATTAGTTACAATAGATTTCCGAGTAGCTCGGCAAAACTGGTAAACTAGGCTGCATAAATTCATAGATGGGCTTGTCATTAATGTGCTAGAGACAAAATACATGAAAGGAAGAGGCAAAACTGGTAAACTAGGCTGCATAAATTCATAGATGGGCTTGTCATTAATGTGCTAGAGACAAAATACATGAAAGGAAGAAGCTCGCGAAAAGGCATGGTTAGCCTCCTACCACGAGTTCAGATCGGCAGTGATGAAATTGAGGCGGTAGACGAATTCATGTATCTGGGCTCATTGGTGACCGTCAATAACGACACCACCAGAGAGATTAAAAGCCGCATTATGGCTAGGAATCGTGGCTACTTTGGACTCCGAAGGACGGTATGATCGATCAAACAGCTCCGAAGTACAAAGTTGACCATCTACAAGAGATTCATTAGACCGGTAGTCCATTATGGCCACGAAACATGGACATTGCTTGTGGAGGACCAACACGCCCTTGGTGTCTTTGAACGGAAGGTATTGTGTACGATTTACCGGAGGGTGCAGTTGGAAGACAAAACGTGGAGGAATGAACCACTAATCGCATTACTTGCTGAGAGAACCTCCCATCGTTCACCGCTTAAATCGATCGACTACAGTGGGCTGGGCATGTCGTAAGAATAGTGGACGGCAGCCCAGTTAAAATAATTTTTGACAACGATCCGACCGGCACAAGAAGCAAGGTAGATGGATCATGTAGAAGGCAAGCTGAGGACCATTCACTGATTGCAAGGCTGGCGAAGTGCAACCATGGACCGGATGGGATGGAGACAACTTCTGCATACAGCAGAGGCCACCCGGCCTTGGCTTGATTAGTAAATTAAATATTGATTCAA
Source organism: Aedes koreicus (assembly GCA_024533555.2). Classification (NCBI taxonomy): domain Eukaryota; kingdom Metazoa; phylum Arthropoda; class Insecta; order Diptera; family Culicidae; genus Aedes; species Aedes koreicus. The sequence continues at coordinate 408,839 of JAHHFK020000581.1, forward strand.
AAACGCTGGTAGAATTTAAGATTGTAATGTCCGCTTATGTGTTCTTTTCTAGACAACTACTGATCTCCTGAGTCGCTTAATTTATGCCAACTTCTTACTTAGTAGTCAAGATCTTACCATAAAGAAAATTAGTATTTCCACTGTACCCCTTCCACGTATACAGTGAATAAAGTTTGGAGTGTGCAGTGAGATCTATAATTCAAAAACAGTCGAAGAGAAGAAATGTCTGCACATCTCAACCCTCTACTTCCCAACCCCACCTTTAGACGGCCTTCAATAAAATGTCTCTAAAATTATCAAATGTTTTTTATATGATACTTCTCACACAAGCATCTCTTAGAAATGTGCTTATCTATCATACACACACATTGTTTATGTGTAAACAATGCTCTGTCAGATTAATTTCACGTGAAAACTTCAAAAGTCGAGGAAAACGCAGAAAAAACCATTTTGTGTTCGGTACTGTAACATAATCGGAAAATTATCACAGTTTCCTTAGTTTTCACAGGAAATGAAATTCGTAGGTTAGTAGTTAAAATGTACTACTTTGCGTTAGAAATAAAGTTTTGTTGTGAAATTGACTGTAATATCATGTATATTAGTGGAAGGTGTAAGCCGCCTTTAGGCTGGGTTGGGCATTTCGACGAACAAAAAATCTTTTTTGCAGTAAATGAAAAAAAAATCAAAAGTTTGTCATTTGGGCCTTTTTTTATAATGTTCTATAGGTTTTTTTTTTTCGCGTCTCACAATGAAAACACCATCGAGAGGAAATTTGTCCCTGTTGAGCGACCGGCAGGCCAAGGAGGCACTTGAATCGCAGGAAGACGAGTTCGAAACTGATGAGGAACCTGATGCGGGAGACGACTTTGGTGATAGTGATGGCGATTGTTTTCACGACTCTGAAGTGGAGGAATAGTTTATATCACCACCCCCATCCAAAAGAAAAACGAGGAGGGACATTGATAAGGATTTCAGGATCAGCAAAGGGAAGTCGAACCCAATCGTGGGACCTGGAACATTCACTGGAGCTGTAGACGAAATCGATGCTAAGTCTTCGGTATTTAAGAACACCAGGTGGCGTAAATGAAATCTGGTCGTTCCGGAATCAGACCTCCTTTTTGATGAACCTGACCTGGAACACTTTAAAGAAATGAACACACTGTTCAAATGCATCTCATACTTTCTCGATGGCATCCTGGAGCACAAAGGAGCTCAGGCAAACTTTTTTGCGAAGCAAAAAAAACACCACGACCAATTTTTCTACAACAGCTAACTCGCCTCTAGAAGTCCACATGTGATTTATTGTTCGTAAATTGTCCATTAATTGTTTTAATAAAGTAATATTTCCGTTGGCTTGACGGTGAAGATGCCGAAGTCTAAGTATTTGTTTGCAAGAGAAACCAAGCATCAAGACACCGTGCACTGTGTTCCAGGCGGTGGATGAATTTGTGTACCTCGATCGTGCTTACTTTGGACTCCCCAATATCTTGAGTACTGACCGTACTAAGTGTACCATGTACAAGAAACTGATATGACCGGCAGTATTGTATAGGCATGATACGTGGGCAATGCTCGAGGACGACTTGCAATTACTTGGCGTGTTTAAACGACGTGTGCCTAGGAGAATCTTTGGCAGTGTATGTGAAAACGGCGTATAGAGGATAAGAATGGAACTCGAGCTGGCTTAATTCTATGGCGTATTCAACTATAGTCAAGCCCAGAATCACGTATGCCTCGCTTATCTGGTGGCCGAAGACTAAACAGATAAAGGCACAAGAGAAACTGAACAAGCTGCAAAGGCTTGCTACTATCTCTATAACTGGGGCAATGCATAGTACTCCTTCAAAAGCACTAGATGCTCTACTCAACATTCTTCCTTTACATCAATTTATACTACAGGATGCAGAAAAACAGTTTCTGAGGCTCAAACGGTCCATGAATTTCTTCGATGGAGATCTTATTGGACACTTGAGTATCCTAAAAGAGTTTTCGATAAATCCTTTAATATTGATAAGTGAAGATTGTATGCTTAGAAGAAACTACTTGAATCATAAATTCACAGTCCATGCAGCTACTCGTTCTGATTGGGATAAAAGAGAACCGGGTTTTCGTCCGGGCTCAACAGTCTTCTATACAGATGGTTCAAAGCAAAATAATTTGGTAGAGGCTGGTATAACTGGTCCTGGGATAAACTTGTATGTGGCAATGGGTAAATATCCCACAGTGTTTCAAGCTGAAATATATGCCATACTGGAATGTGCATCAATCTGTATGAAAAGAAATTATAAAAATGCAAACATATGCATTTGCTCAGATAGTCAAGCAGCTCTGAATTCTTTAAAGTCAAAAACATTCACAGCTAAACTGGAGGGGGAATGCGCACAATTTTTACAGCAATTGTCCTCATTGGGCTCATTGAACCCTGTGAGGTCTGGAACGCTGCTCCTAATCAAGTAGAACACTTCATAAGAAATGTAGTACCTGCTTGGGAAAATTGCCCACTGCCGTAGTGGTAGTTACTCCAAATAGTAGCTTACCATTGCGATAATATGGCAAAAATAAAAAGGAGGACACGCCACAATAAATCAAATCAATGGTTGCAGTGGCAATACGTCCCCAACAAGGAAAAAAAAACTCTATGGCGAACACAGTATCCTGAAAGTCACTAAAGCTGAACGGGTATAATGGACGTTACCTACTGTGAGAATGCCGGACCACAATCCCTAATTCGACCTGGATAATACCTGAATAATGTCGAGTTGTTAGTACACGATACTGAAGAATTCTGCACATTGTAGACGAAATACGCGTATCTGTCAGGATAAGCAATAAAGGTAGTTGGAATTGAATGGAAATTAATAATTTTTCTTCTCATTTTCTCGTAACAGGTATTCTACTGAAAAGTTCACAATTGCCAGAACAAATTATTAAAATTATGAAAGACGATATAAAACAATCAAAAATTATGCTTCTAGCAACTTAAAAAAAATGGTACGAAAAATCTAGTATTGTGTGTCAAGCGTTAAATCATTTTTTGCGAAGTTACAACGGGAGACAAACTCCTGCAATTCGTCTACTTAAAAACATTATCAGCTTATATCTTACCTATGATTCACTATCCATTGCAATCTACACCCAAACGTTGAAAAGGTGGCAAAAAATGCAATTGCAGTTTTTGCAATCATATCTTGAGAAATCCGCATGATTCAGAAAAGGCAATGCCCATCTTGATCCACAAAGCGTTTTATGGTACAAACGCCATGCAAGTGTGTGCAAGCGGCTGGCAGCACACAGATAGCTCGAAACAAATTTATCGCTGCACCGTTTAGTGCCTCGACAGTCGAAGCAACTGTAGGGCCTTTGTTTAATCATCACCAACATTTCAATATGGGTGAGTCGATACCACAGAATGCCGCAACGCTATAGGCCACTGTTGGAATTCCGCCGTCAAGTGTGCTATTTTTATTTTCACTGATCGTCGACAAAGCGTATTATGAAATAAACGAAGCCTTGCAAGTGTGTGTGAGCGACAGGTTGCACACAGCTTGGTGGAAAATATATCCATTTGCTTAATCGTTGTACCGCTGAGTGCCTCGCCAAGCGAACCAACTGTAGGGTTTCTATTCCATTTCTTTCAACTTTTTGTGGCTGAAAGGTTACCATCAAGGACCGTCACGCTGACGGCAACGTTTCGAATCTCGATTCCGAGTCTTACACTTTTTATTTTTGTAATCCATCTGACTTTCAGACTCCAATCTCACACTCATCAACTTATACCAATGCACAACCTCACGCACACATTTAATTTTTCAAAGCGAATTGATGTGTTGCATTTTTTTCAATGTAATGAAACAAAAACATGCGAAATTGCATTACAATCTTGCTTTTTTTTATTTATGGGTGTACAAACACCTTCAACAACCTCTTCGTTACACGTACAAGAAACAAATCTTGGCAGCAGCCGAAACCTAACTTTCTAGCCATAAATAATACTCTTTTCTTCTGACATACGAAAACAAAAACACAAACTCCACGACTGTAGAATAACCAATAGAACCAGAACCCCTCTGCGATACAAAGCGTAGAACAAACTCTTTTCACATTCATTCCTTTCTTTTTTTTATTTTGCAGCCGGGGGTCGACTCCAATTGTTAGGACATCTTCATTTGTCATCCAATAAATAATCGGCGAAAAGAATTTTTCGCGGGGACGGAAAACCGTAAGCCATCATAACAACGTGCTAATGTGATGAAACGTAGGTAGTTCTGGAATTTTATTTCAATATATATATATATACCAGCGTTCAGAATAATAAGGGCCTATATGGGTGCCAATTATCGATTTTCTTTGACAATTCTTTTTTCGCATTATTACAGCAAACTGAATAGTGATTCCGAAACATTTCTAAAATTATATGGTAAAAGGTGGCATTGGTTAGCAAAAGCAATGTCAAATACAGCAATAAACGCTTACTCAACCAAGATATTGTCATAAGAGAAAATCGATGAAGTGAATCGATCATTGTAGATAGGCCCTCAAGATTTAGAACGCTAGTTATATGTATAGAAACATTACAAGACTATTGGGGACCAACGAATAATAACTGCTTTTCAGAGCTGGGATTTGCTATGAAGACTTTAAAAACAGATCATTTTATTATCACGGTGTATTTTCACGTACCGATTTTCGTCAAGAAAAGAAAACTCGGACCCTTGTCTACGTCGGAATCCACTGACCCGGGCCTATCATTCGCATCGCTTCTGTGCAAACATGCAACGCCATCACCATCCACCATCTCGGATGCTGTCGTTGTCGGATTGGCATGTGGCTATAGCTGGAAGGCAGGAATGTTCTGAAATATGTCCTACGCCGGAAGTATGAAGGTTACAAAAGTCGCAAAAGTTTCCCTCTCTGGGTAACGATAGGGCAGCAGGCAGCAATTTACTGTCAAAGTTAGTCCGCTGAAGCAAGAGCTACGCTGATGGTGGATGTTAATTAGAGTAATTCCGCTTCATGCCTGTCCCGGAATGTTGTCGTGCTGAATATCCATGAATCATACCCGAAGGCAGCAGGGAAAAAGACTTAATTTAGCTTATGTTTATGATAATACTAATGACCGAAAGCCGTGGGCGGTATGGTGTTAATGCGAAACGGGCGACATCATCGGCATCAGAAAAGACAGTCAAAATATGTCAGCCTGGAAGCATGACAGTCTAGGATATTTCACCTAAATTCTTTTCAATGTTCTTGAAATATTTTAGGATGCAATCATCGTACGAACACACGGAGAACACCGATGGCGATAAATGTACATTTTTCACCGCCGTGGAGGCAATAAATTATCCGAAACATTTAAATTGCACGTTTTAATCGTTCCCTCGTACGAAAACAACCGCAGGTATGACACACAAACTCTCGCCAATATAGCGTGTAGCACGATTGTACATCTTGCAATAACAATAACACAGCAACAGTAGCTACAGTAATTAAATGCCACATTCTTCATCGTTGACCACTTGAGCAGCACTCATCTACTAGCAGAAAATCTTATCGTCATAATTGTTGCAATTCTTCTGCATCCATCTCCTCAGCTCAGCCTCAACACACCATGGGATAAACATGGTAAGAACATTTCATGAATAACCAACCGATTGTTCTACTCAATCCGACCCTTGTCTCGTCGAATTGCAACCGCAAAGCAAGAAGTAAAATTCTAAGCTCAATTAAGACAAGTGCATCAAAAGCTACACGACGACCATCATCGTGTCGTTATTTCATCATCATCATCATCGTGGGCATTGAAGCTGGAACGAATGACAATTTTTGCACTCTATGGCGAATGTGTAGCAATACACTTGTGGTGGCACCAATTGACTACGGCTGGTGCAGTTTTTAAGCCATCAATGCGCTGAGTGCAATTTGTTGCAATAAACTACAATTAGTCGAACGTTTTGCAATGTGTCAACTGGCAGCCGGTCGATTGGTGAACTCTGTTTAGTTGACACATTTAACTTCGCTATTGATACGTATACAAGCTATATGGGCTGCAACACGGTGTTCGTCTTACGACATATGAAACTATGCAAGAAATGAAGAAACTTGCAAAGAGAGTGCTTATTGTTGATTAGTTTTTTGTGGGTTGATTATTGGATGAAGGCCGCTAAAACTGACTGCACATATTTGTACATATCAAGCAAAAACGAGCATAAATAGTTGTCAATAGTTGCTGCACATCTAAGCATAGCGATACGGATAAATCATTGGGTAAGGTATATATACTGTTAAGTTTAGACAAATCAGAAATTAGCAACACATATCAAAATGACCAAACCTTCTGAGCAACATCTATGAGGCTAGCTAATTAGAATGCAAACAACTATGCCAACGCGATGGTTCTTCTTTTTCGTCTTTTCATTCCAGACTTATGCCCAATGAAATCGAATATACAATCTTACTCGAAAGTTCTCCTCGACTGAATCGGGAATCGAACCCAACTTCTCCCACGAGGTAATAACGTGCCTTTATTTAAGAAGAATTCGACGAAATCTATAGAAAAAGTTGGATTCGGAAACGATTTTGTCGTTCAATAAGACAATGGCCCAAAGAACACCGCTAAGAAGAGCAAGCACCATTTCCGTTGACGTCGTATAAAACCACTCGAATGGCCTCCTAAGAGTCTAGATTTAAGTTCCCTTGAAAATTTGTGGGGCGATTTTAAATTCCAATGTGGTTAAATATGGCGTCACACACAAGAATATGTTGTTGCTCTTCAGAAAGCGTTGAATCTAATCAAGCCAGAACTTGCACAGAATTTTCTGACATTATGCCCTTTTCATGCATTTAACTAAGAAGAAGTTATTTGTGCTTTATTATGAACTGAAATGAACTCAATGCAATACGCTAAAAACGATATTATGTTCAACATTTCATACATAAAACTCTTATCGTAGCTTCAATAATTTCAAACTACAATTTGAAATCCGTGAAACATTATAATAAGCATTTATTTATGCCAGCCACTAAATATAAACAAAACTCTCAACAGGACAAAGAAATCATGACAAAGACATAAGCCTTACTTGTTTTAAAACTAGAAAAAAAGCTAGTCTTTATAAATAAAATGTTCGAGCAATACTGAATTACAAGTAATCAAAGTTACCCTACTTTACGGTACTATGATAGTTTCTTTACCATCACTTAGATTGCCTGTGGCTTACAAAACTTCGCATAGCGTAGATATCCACAGGACTGTCGTTTGGTTCCACAATATCTATGAACATAAAATCATCCATCGTTAAGGATTTTACAAAGCCCTTTTGACTTTTTCTAAATATGTAACATTTGCTGAATATTTTTTTTAATTTCTCCGACCTGAGATTCTTGTCTTTTCGTTTTCTTTCATAGTAATCTTCCCCAAAATTTTCTGGATTTATTCGAATTTTACAGAGCATTAGAGAGCCAACAACATTCCAAGTATTGTAGAGAATTTAAAGTATTCGTCAGGTGTAAATTAAGATCTACAACCCTTTCATAGAAAACTTAAATTGTTACTTGGCATGTTTAGTTTGAAGAAGTTTTGAAAGGTACGTGCGTATGTACGCACAGATTTGATGACCATGCATGCCGTACTTGCTCCTTCGTTACTGATTAGAACTAGTTTAATTGCACAGAGAACCACATAGATGGAGCTTAGGAGTGATTTCCATCCTCAATGTTCAAGTTCACAAATTCAATCTATTTATTGATCAGTACAGAGGGGGAGAAGCTCACGAGAAGACAATGTTAGCCTCCCACCACCAATTTAGATCGACGGGATGAGGTGATAAAAGAATGTATCTGGGCTCATTGGTGACCACCGATAACGACACCAGCAGAGAGATACGAAAGCGCATTACGGCTGGCAATCCTGCCTACTTTGGACTCCGAAGGATGCTAACATCGAACAAAAATTACCGAACTACAAAGTTGACCATCTACAAGACAGTGATTAGACCGGTAGTCTTCTATGACTACAAACATGGACATTGCTCGTGGAGGACCAACGCGCCCTTGGTGTCTATGAACGAAAGGTGTTGCAGACGATCTACGGTGTAGTGCATATGGAAACGGAACGTGGAGGAGGCGAATGAACCACGAATTGCATCAGTTGCTGGGAGAACCACCCATCGTTCATGCCGCTAAAATCGGTCGACAACGGTGGGCTGGGCATGTCCTAAGAATGTCGGACTACAGGCCAGTTAAAATTCTTTTCGAAAACGAACCAACAGGCACAAGAAGAAGAGGCACGCAACGAGCAAGTTGGATCGATCATGTAGAAGACAACCCTTCGTGGACTGCGCGGCTGGCGAAATGCAGCCTTTGACTGAATATCAAGGAGACAACTTTTGTGTACAGCAGAGGCCACCCCGACATTGGTCTGATTTGTAAGAAAAGTTTTCCAATACATTTAAACTAATCATGCTGTTTGTTGTTGCACGAAGCACGTAATTAATTATCATGTTTGAAAATTGGAAATATCATTCTTATCAATATGCACCTCTAGGAGTGGACAGCAATTTTCTGCTAGAACCAAAGATGTGAAGAGAAAGCATTGATAGGTCCGTAAGAGCACGGCAGGTTGTGAAATTGAATAGAAGTAGTTGAAATTGAGCGTAGGGCATGTTTGGAAGGCGGTATCTGATCGAGCAGATAAACTCTTACCTAGCTACCACAATGCATGGTAGGCAGAGGGAAGGGGCCCCTCTTGACTGGCAAATGCTCATATGTCGCCAAATGGCACGATCAGTTCTAGCGATGTGAAACTTCTGTTTGCACTTCCCAAAGGCTACATGTAACAGAAATCAATTTCCAACTAGAGGTATTTTTATGACACAACTACTAGTGTTTTCGGTTGCGTTTCTCTCGTCGTCATTTACTTTAACAACCTCAGAGAGAAACCCGATAACGTGTTGTATATGCTGATCCTCTTACAACAGCATGTATTGATGATGTACTCCCATGTCAAGGAATTTCAAATACATTTAAACTAATCATGTATGTAACCTACCATGCATTGTGGTAGCTAGGTAAAAGTTTATCTGCTCGATCAGATACCGCCTTCCAAACATGCCCTACGCTCAATTTCAACTACTTCTATTCAATTTCACAACCTGCCGTGCTCTTACGGACCTATCAATGCTTTCTCTTCACATCTTTGGTTCTAGCAGAAAATTGCTGTCCACTCCTAGAGGTGCATATTGATAAGAATGATATTTCCAATTTTCAAAGAAAAGTTTTATTATTTTATTTGTAGGAGAATTTGGTTTTTGTTTTTAGATTTAGGAAAGAAATTGACACTCGTGTTTCGGCCGGATCTGGCATCGTGCCATTACGCGAAACCGGTGATGGAGTGGTACGAATCCAACGATGTTGTTTTTGTGCCGAAGGAGGCAAATCCGCCGAACTCGCCAGAACTTCGCCCAATAGAAAAACTCTGGGCGATTGTTAAGGGCAAGCTCCGGAAAACAGTGAAGGTCTTCAAAACCGACAAGGATTTGAAGAAAGAGTGGATGAAAGTGTGTAAGAAAGATGGCGTAAGTGTTGCCAGAGGATTTTATTGTTAGCGTTAAGTCCAAGATGCGGGCATTTAGCCTAGGAGAGGAGATTGAATAAACCAACTTTGCGAAAACACAGCTTATATGTGTTTATTTATTTCCTGAGAGTTTCAAAAATATCAGACTTAAAATGAAATTTTGGTGATCATTTTTGTCTGTTGCATTTTTTTCGAGTACAATCTTTATGTATATAAATTCATTTAGTCCGAAAAAAAACTGTAGTATGTTCACAGATTGATGATGAACAGTGGAGCCTTGTCCACTTGTTCAAGGAGTTCAAAAGAAAGCTAGTCAGTTGTTTCTAGGGACTTTTAGATTCCCTTAGAAATAAGAAAATTTCATCTTCACCTTGCCACAACCACAACGTGTTCATCTTCGCAAATGAACCATCAAACTAAAACCTTAAGTTGCCATTTACTTTAATTTCCAATATTGGTATTCAGCTCTTAAATACTTAGAAGTATGTAAATGCTACCAACTAATTTGGATCGAAAAAAAAACAGATCGACAATTTTATACAATCTTACAATTTTATACTATTTTAATTTTATTTCTTCAGGAAATATCAAAAGATACGCAATTTGGGCTGTAGATGCGCCAGTTGAAAGAAATTCGCCAATTTTGTATCTCTTGAAAGTGAAAATATTTTTTTACAATTGGAATGATCTCACAAATATATGTTTCACTATTTCATTTTATATTATTTTATTTCTTCAAGAAATATCAAGAGATACGCAATTTGGGCTGTAGATGCGCCAGTTGAAAGACACTACACTCGGTTACACTTGCTCTTTGAAATTGTCGATGTGTTTACTAGGAAAATGTTCGGAGTAGGAAAAAGTTGGAGTTGAATTTGACGAGAAAAATAAAACATGTTCCTTCTTCTATCATTCTTTAGTAAACCAAGAGTAATCGATTTATTTCAAAACGACGTAGCAATAAGTTTTGTTGGTTACACCACGAACAATGAATTATCCGTGAAGCAAACAATATTGAACGAAAAAATAGGTTTTGTAAAGTATGCCTTTTTGAGTATTCAATGGTTTTATGGGGTCATTCTTCTTTTTTTTGTAATCGTATTTTTCATTTTGAACCTTGGAATTGTTGAACAGGATGAACTTTTGATCACAGAATGCCTCTGATAATGTCCACAGCAAATCTATACGAAGATCCGGAGGAGTTGAATTGAGAGATATGCAAATAAATCTTGAGAAAACCAACAATACAATCAAAACGATGTTTTGAGAACATCATGAGGCAATACAAAAGAAAATCAAGACGATGTATTCCATTTATCGCGGTCACTGAGACCGCAGCTATAAAGCAAGACCATGCTGGCGGTGTTTGGGATCGATACCCGGTCTGTTCTAGGGATTTTTCGTAAACAAATATTCATCGATTTCCTGAGCATGATTATACTTGCCACACAATCATAATAATGCAAAAAATAGCACTGACATCCGATCCCGCTGGAAAACATTTGTCAAGAGATCAAAATTGGAAGAATTTAATAGAAACAAAAAAGGTTCTTAGGAAGATTAACATTAGGAATTATAGAATAAATACAAGCAGATCTTCAACTCGCAAAAATCGGTAGGACTGGTAGGTGATGATGAAGATCTCTCCAACAATTCCCAACGAAATGCAATGGTTTATGTGAGAAAGTCTTAGGAAAATATTTAAAAAAAAACACTTGAGCTGAGGGAAAAGAATTAGAAACTCGAGATGAAGCTTCTCGAAGTTCTGCTGAAATATGAAAATACAAATCATACGAAGATCTGGAGGAAATTCGTAAGAATATGTTAAGAACGTTTTGAAGAAGTTTCATAATTCTCAGGCGGGTTGAATAACTCATACTTTTAGCAGAATTTCCTTTAGAACTTCAGTAATATTTTTAATAGAAGATAGATAGACTTCTAGCGGAAAGATCAGTTCTCCCTCTTAAGTATCAAAACTGATTATAAATTTTTCCGTTTCCTTACTGAAAAATTTATTTGTTCATATTTACGATTTTTTTAAATTCTGGACCTTATCCACATCCCGCCACTACGAGTTCAGATCGATGGTGATTAAATCGAGGTGTTAAATAAATTCGTATATCTAGGCTCATTGGTGACCGCTGATAATGACACCAGCCGAGAGATACAAATATAATGCGCATGGCTGACAATCGAGCCTATTTGGGACTCCGTAAGATAGGTTCGTCGAACTATAAAGTTGACAATCTACAAGACATTAATTAGACCGGTAGTCTTCTACGGCCATACTCGTGGAGGACCACCGATCAGTTCTCCCTCTCGAATATTAAGAGTGGTTATAAATTGTTCAGTTTCCGTACTGAAATATTTATTTTCTCATATTTATGAGTTTTTCAAATCTTTTGACCTGATCCACACCCCGCCCCCTCCGCAATTAAAATTTTTATTGGATTACAACGAACAAATGTTTATTTACAATAGAACCTTAGAATACTGCTGGCATCAAGCGTCAATTTTGATAAGATTTCAGCAAACAAACAGCCGAGATTGCCATAATTCGAAGATTAAATTTTAACGATTCTATGCGAATGAAGCTATGAACTCCATATATAGAACTTATGAATTCCAGGTATTGGGCATGAGTTCTGAAAACATTATAAGTGGAATCAACAATTATTTCCAACGATTCAACTATTATTTTCATATATTTTTATTTGTAGGGCGAATTCTTCGATATAAAACTGTACATTTTCAAGCGAAATAAAAACATAATTCCTAAGACTGGCTTAAAAGAGCACCCCAAAGTGGATAACCAACACTCAATAGACTAGACGGAAAATTTTCAAGGTGTAAAACTGACTGGAGTGAGAATGGAAACCAACGAATTAAAACTATGATTAAACAAAACCAACTAAATTTCAATTGATATATCACAATGTAACTTTTACTTCCAACAAATTGAAAAGTTTTTAGCAAGATATTCACCCAATCTCCTACGAAAAATTGGGCAATCATACCCCATCCACATCAATTCCCATAAGTTCGCAATTCCATTATCTCCAGCTGTGCCCTCGGAACTACTTGTATTGCTCTTTACTTTAGCACACCACAGGATGAGCAACTTCACTTTCCACTGTCGAGAGAGTGATATTCTTCCAATCTGATGAACCATTCCACCCACTTTATTTTCTTTTTCTTCTTTGTTGTTAATTTCTGCATAAAAAAAGAGCAGTGGGGCATTCAATGTGACAAACTTTGCAGACGATATTGATGATGCTGAAGCTGACGGCTACAATGGCTTTGTCTTGATGATTCCCTTTCCTCCTGGAACAATGATTATTCATGCTGACTGACGTCTCCATCAATCTCCACCATCCTCCTCCTCAAGCGCATCGAATGGACTGAAAAATAATCTACATCTGTTTCTATTCCATATAAGATGGTTCTTGCTTAACCTCACATGTCGATGCATTGCAAACTACCCCAATGAAGTCACTATCTTCACATCAATGGTTCACAATTGCACATAGCTAAAATGCTGCACTTTTCAACGAGTGCTGTGCATCACGATGCGGTAACCAAGCGACATCCCTTTGATCACCCGAAATAAAATCCAGCCGGAATTGCTCTAGAAAGGGGTTTTAGCATTCTGTTTCCCATTTCGGTTTCCCAGCAAGTTGGCTGTTTTCCCAAACGTAACCCACATGTGTTTGTGTATGTATATAGTTTGGTTGGATTGGTTGGGAAGGAAAATGCTAACAGCTGTGTTTGTGTGTGTGCACATTCAGCTGGTTTCATCGTAGGCGGAACTAGCGACGACAGTTGGGAACAACTTCTGAGGATGATGTTTGGCTTCTGATGTCTAGGATCCATGGATGTCCCTATTCTCCTGGGCGAATGCCTTTTTGAAGTCATACAACACATTGGACAGAATGGCAATGGCACACGCTGTCTGTCCACTGTGACTACACTACAGGCGGTGAATAGAAAGATGATGTTCATGCCAGGAACATTAGAACGTGTAATCCCTATTTTTCAAACACTACATAGTTTACCAGTTTGGGCACGACGTTTTGCAGATGAAGGTGGCGGTTAAAGGATTACGATGATCGCAGCAGGATTCAGATAAGGAGAACGACGAGACACACTGCAGCAGTTGAACTTTGAAACATGACGGGCATTCAGGTCTGGCATGAGAATTGTTATAAGAGATTCGGCTTTGTGCTCGCCGGTGGAAAACTGTAATGGTTTTATTATTGAGATAGTGGAGGATAATGATATTCGATCGATGTTTTCGGTTGTTCGAAAATGTCCAAGGTTAAACGAATGGTGATTCTAAATTGATTCAACACTTCACTTGTTCACTTTTTCATCAACATTAGCATGAATGACCGCCAGAGGTTACTACTTCGTTATTGCAAGATCAGCTGTAATTACACAGAGAACTAGCATATGATGCTTGGGACTAGCATACACCCTAAATGTGTAAAAACTGGTGATCCCAAAATAAGGCAATACCGGCGCCGACCTCACCCGAATACTGGTCAAATAAGGAAAAGGTAAGCATGTGTGGACGTGAGACTCGCTTTATTGGAAGTCAGAACATCCACGAGAAATCGAGGATAAAAAAGGTTGGCAGGAGAGTTCGTTTTGGTAAACGATACGCTGGATTCTGGATTATTTTTGTTTTCATATTATTCTCCATTAAGTTGGTTATAAGAAAATGCTCAAAAATATTTAAGCATTAGTGCCGATTTCAACTAACAGTAAGGCTGCTGTTGAGGCCACTCATTAAGTGTGATGGTAGTTTACTTCATTGGAAAACAAACAACTTTTGAACTACACCTTACAGTCGATTTCAGCCGTTTTAAGGCAACAGTAAATGTGCTTTTGGAACCACTCGCAAATTGTGATGGAGGTGTACTTCGTTGACGAAAAAGTTTCGTCGCTTCGAACCGATTTAAACCAACAGTGTGAATGCTATTGAGGCCACTCACAAAGTGTGATGGTGGTTTAGTGCTTTGGGAAAAAACATGTTTATTAAACTCTGCTTATTGGCCACTTTGAACCGAATTAAACCAACAGTAAGGATATTTTTTAGGCCACTCACAAAGTGTGATAGTGGTTTATCTCAGTGGGAACACAAATAGTTTTTGAACTACTCCTAATAGTCGACTTGAACTGATTTAAACCAACAGTTAAGATGCGATTATGGAATATAGATGGCTTTTCAGTCGAGAAAGATGCTGCAAAATGTTATAAGTTACAACGGAGTTATATAGGCGAGTAAGTAACTTCAGTAAATAACTTCAGCTGGATATACTTTTCTGTTTGTGATGCTGCAATTTCTAATATTAGAAAGAATCTTTTTCCACAACAAAAATTTAATGGATCTCATTTGTCTACTTTTTATCAGAAGCATTACAAACAATATGAATTTTTCACTGAACTTAGTCGCCATGTAAGGGGCTTGAGTTTAAATCCATGATTTTCTACTCAGTAAGCATAAACGGTTATCACACAATAAAACTGACAACCATTTACTTCGGTTTATAGCTACATAAATCGTTCACATTCTTTAGAAAGACCTATTTATGCCATAAACGGCGGAATATGATTTGATTTTTTTTTTGTATAAGACCTTCACAAAAAATCCCGAGTAACACATCTTCATGATTTTATGTTGAGTAAGCTTCTATCTAACCAAATCTAGTCAAATAAAAGTATTTTCAACCGTTATAAAACTTGTGTGTTGTTTGGGATTGTAATTTATTTTAACACAGTTACGTAAGAGGCTTGGATTGAAACCTATGATTTTCTGCTCAGTAGAAGCGGTTACCATTTGACCACTGAACCTACTTCTATCACAACAGAAGAATACGACCGACAACAATTCACCTTGAAAAAATTATAGCTCATAGATGGTTCACATTCTTCTACGGGATCCCTTTACGACTTTAAATGGGATTTGATTATTTTGCTTTTAACCATTCAGCACTCACGCCAACTGTTGTAACACGAGCACTCGCACGTTGTTCCCGGAATATTTCGTGATACGGATCACAAAGAATGTTACTGTCCTCAGCAAAGTTATTCAGTAGGTCTAGGCCTTTTCATTGCCGAACAGTTTACAATTCTCTCACTACGTGGGGTTGGTGTGCAAATTATTTTCAGAAATATGCTACATCTTGGTATCCTGACCAGATAGAATGTTTAGAATGGTGACTTGCAGTTCAAAATTTTCATGCCACGTGTCGCTAGTGTGCCAATGTATTTCTTGTAGGTGCCATACCTGGGGATCCTGACCATTTGGAAAGATGTAGTCTTCGGATGAATTTTTCAGTGGAACAAGACCGTTTCATTGATGACAGCAGATCAAATTTTCATAGAGGGGTGTAGAATTGGTTTCCAATGGTTTTAAGTCGAAATTTGATTTTCAGTCTCTCCGCCATGTAGCACTAATGTGCTTGTAATTTTTTGGAATTAGCTGGATCCGTCTCAAATACAAGGTCCTTATCTTCAGCAAAGGTGGCAATCTGTACATTTGGAATGATTTTGTCATCGAATATGTTCATTAAATCAAAACCTTTCGATTGATGATCAGCAGGTAAAAATTTCTCGCCACGTGGCGCTAGTGTGCTTGTTCTTTTTTTCGAAATATTCTGTACGTTAGTATTCTGATCAAATACTAATATTTTTCGATTCAGTATAGAATTTTATAATTGGGTGGAGAAAGTATTTAGGTGATTTTCTGGACTATGTTATATCTTAGGATCTTGTTCATTTAGAAGTTTCATGTCTTCGACAAAAATATTCAGCGACCCTTTGAGATCCTGACTATATGCACAGAAAATGTATTCAATTCTGTAGTAAGGAGTGTATCGAAAAGTAGTTATAAACATTCGATGCGTTATTCGCTAAACTACTGTTTTTTTTAGCGTGTAAGCGCCATTTGCTTTGTTTACATGTCAAAAATGATTATTTGGTTCATTCATTTCCGTTGATAAAGTTGTATTCAAAATGTCGCGAATTGAATTTGAGACTAAAAAGAAAATTCTGCACACTTGGTGCACCGAAGGAGGAAAAAGAGGGGGGGGGGGGGGGGGGGGGGGGGGGTAGGGGGGGGGGGGGAGGGGGTAGCATACTTCTCAGTCTTCCTTTTTTCATTATGCTGTAAATTTTACTCAATTTTCAAATCTCTGTTCCAACCCATATGCATACAATGCATACTCGCTTTTTACACTAGAGATTGTACTCGAAAAAAATACAATACTTTCTTTTGTGTATAACTTTTTATTGCATGGTTAAAAATTTATTAAATTTGGGTAAAACTAGTGGGTAAAACAAGTTTAGAGTGCAGTGCTTACTTTTGCAAAATTTCGTCACAATCTGTTAAGTTATTATCCAGATGGCTTTCAAGCAAGAAGTGCTTCGGCAAAAAATTATGGGCGCGGTCGTTGAAAATCCAGGCCAGTCCCACATGTGGATCGCGAAACAGTCGAGAATCGACAATTCGACCGTGTCCCGTGTGGTAAAATCTTTCAAGGACACCCAGACGACCCAGCGGCGAGCTGACGCGGAAGAAAAGCGATGACGACCGACCCCGTGAATGCAAGGAAGGCGAGGGATTACATCAAGCGGAATTCGAACCATTCGATTCGGGACGTGGCCAAGAAGGTCGATCCCTCCGTCTGGTTCGTCCAGCAGACAACGAAGCGGGCCGGACTTCATGTCTTCAAGGTAAGGAAGGCACCTAACCGAACTGATAAACAGAATGCGGAGGCCAAATCCCGCGCCATCTTGGCTGTACCTCGAGTGGTTGGTGCAGCCGAAATGCATCGTAATGGACGAAGAGGCGTACATTAAAGCGGACGCCGGCCGGGAGTTTTTTGTCGGCAAGCCCCGTCTGGATGTTCCGGAGAAGTTCCGGAAGAACAAGGTCGACAAATTTGCCAAGAAGTACTTGGTGTGGCAGGCGATCTGTGGGTGCGACAAATTCAGCAAGCCGTACATAACCCCGGCATCATCAACGGCCAAATATATAAAGAAGAATGCCTACAAAGGCGCCTGCTGCCATTCCTCCGGTCCCACGAAAGTGACACTCTGTTTTGGCCGGATCCGGCATCATGCCATTACGCGAACCTGGTGATGGAGTGGTACGAAGCCAACGATGTTGTTTTTGTTCCGAAGGAGGCAAATCCGCCAAACTCGCCAGAACTTCGCCCGATTCTGGGAAATTATGAAGGGCAAGCTCCGGAGAACATGGAAGTTCTTCAAAAACGACAAGGATTTGAAGAAAGAGTGGATGAAAGTGTGTAAGAAAGATGACGCAAGTGTTGCACTTGTTTTGATGGGTAGCGTTAAGTCCAAGGTGCGGACATTTAGCCTAGCAGAGGAGTTTGAATAAACTAACGTTGCAAAAACATAGCTTATATGTGTTTATTTATTCCCTGAGAATTTCAAAAATATCCGAATTAAATTGAATTTTTGGTGATCATTTTTTTCGAGTACAATCTTTTGGAAAAGTAAAAACATCACAGAAACAGAAAAGTGACGGTGGTAAAAAGTATACTAACGCTGCATACTTGGATTTTTCAGTGCAGAAGGTTTCTAACTTCGGCAAAATTGTACAGTAGGTCAAGGCGCCACGTAGTGAGAAAATTTCGAACTTTTTTCCATCATACTAATGGCGCTGAACTACTGAACAACTTTGTAGATGACAGGAACCTTAAATATTGACGGGATAAAAAAAAGTACATTATGCTCAGGAAAAAAACACTTGTGCACTAGCGCCGGGTAGCGAGAAAAGTCTGAACTATTAATCACCTATGAAAAGACCATTGCCCACTGAACAACTATATCGAAGACAGGAACGTTCTATAAAATGTCGAATGAAGTTCTGCGCTTATTTTGAGTGTACTTGCAGCCACTCTCAGGATCTATGATGCATTAACCCTTTTTCACCGGTAAGTGCAACAAACTTTGCAGCCACTTCTGACTACGGAGAACTTCCTCAGAGAGCACTTCTATCGCTTGACGTTTCGGGAAGATCACAAAACAAAATAGCCTACCTTCAATTTTAGATTTATTACGTATCCTATGAATTATCTAAAAGTTGTTTAGACAGTGAAAATGAATGGGTTCGTCTTCGAGCAGTTTCCTACCACAATGACAGCCTATGACATTGATTTTCGAAGGCTGTTGGAAATGAAATCCTGAAGCAGGTAATCAATTAGTTTTCTTTCAGCAAAATGAATTCGACTGGAAAAGTTGAAAATGACTTAGCAAATACACAGAGGAGTGAGTGAAGAGTTCATTTCATTTTAATTAAATCGAATATGTATGTGTGGCCCTGCGCGACACTGAAAAAGTCTATAAGTTGCAGACCTGATAGTCCTGATACTTGCAGACCTGATAGTTTTTATTTTTTATTTTAAAAACTAAACAAATGAAGTAATGTTGTGTAATGCTTTAGCTTTAATTTTACAGTAACTTTACAGGTCGGAGCTGAGTTTTATACCGTCGTGTATTGTTATGTATACTCTTGCGGAACAGTTGAACATGTGAAGTTCATTCAAACCAACGCATAAATAGAAATAAAAGAAGGTTCTGGATCAGCACAGGAAAAAGTAGTAAAAGCATTTGCCAACAAAGCTTTTCATCTTTTAGCTAATGGTGATGTCGATTTTTATGGGTAACTTGATTGAACTTTCGAAGACCGTATGTTTGCAAATCCTCTCACCGCTTTTACTAGTACTGATAAAGAAACTCCTTTATTTTCATTGATTATCATCTTAAAGAAGGATTTTTCGAGCCTGCTAGTCGTGTACTGCTATACAAATGTCTAGTTGTTTGGAAGCGTGGATATTTTTCAAATCCAACGACCGCGAACACTCAAGCAACGATCTAAGATGGCGCCCGATTTGTTTCAAATGAAACTCGCCGTTTCTACACGTCAAAGTAGTTTTACATAGGATCGTGTAAAAATAATTTGACTTCGCAGAACTGCAGTGACAAATGATGTACAGTTCCGAAAAACTATTTATAGTTCAACGTTGTTTAGTGTTCCATTGCTGTGCATGGCCATTCGTTCAAATTTGGGCGAGATTTATGATTACACGATAAAGTTTTGTACGATATTTTGGAATACGTTATTTCTAATGTTCATATTTTTTTTTCTGTGTAATAACATAAATAGCATAATTTCAACCAAAAGTATTAATAGCAAAAAGCAATCATACAAAGAGCCAAATGTTGTTTGCTATTTGTATGATTGTTAGAATGGGTAATTCAGTAGTCAAAAAATATATGGTAACACTTATCCTCAAAAGCCCCTAAAAAGCTCCCTTGGCTTATTGTAACGACCATCACGAAGTGTTTAAACAAATGCTCGCTTACCGCTTTTAATTGAATAATTACTGGAAATGTATGATGGTTGATAATTCTGAAAATACGAAAGAAGAGGATAAAATATTCTATTATTAATGACATATAAGATAAGGCTTAGAAATTCGCAACGGAAAATGTGTATCGGTCAATAAGTCGTGGTGTCTCAAAAATCATAACATCAGCCAAACGAAACCAACGACAGTAAGCACATCAACATCACTAAACAGCTAAACTTCAAATGGTACCAAAGAGTTCCTTTAAAACTCCTTATCCATCAGATGAGCATAACTTTCACTATGCGATTATGTGCGGCAATCACACTCCGTTAAATAAGTAAACTTTTCCAGAATTTCAAACAAATCATCAGCTCAGCTCTGTTAATTCGAGCAAATGATCTGCACTTTCCACCATTCCAGTTCGCTGTTACCACAGCCGGGAGCGCACGGTAAATCAACGACGAGATATAAATTCCCAACCCACCGACGGAGGACTGCAATCGGCAGAGGAGAATCCTCTTTCGTTGTCGTCGTTGTCGCAAAACCGCGCCATGTGGCGAGGAAAGTGAAAATCCGCGCGCCTTAAGGAAAAGTGAAATGATATTTTCCTCTAATCCATGGGCAAAGCCGGTCCTAGTCAGTAGTTAATGGTTGGGTCTTATCCACCTATGGTGAGATCTGACTCTTCTTCCAAAATTTCACGGATGGTTCCGATAATTTTGTCCATATAAGAGCAGTGTTGTCTTAAGTACTTGATTTGGCCAGCAATGAACACGTTATTGAATTCTCATGTGATTTAAGGTGTCGATTTATAGGTTTTGGTCCTTGTTCGAAACTGATCCTGAGCTACCGGAAATATGTACAGATGTGCCCAATGTGTTTTTTGGCATTTAATATAACCACCACTGTACTTGTCGAATGCTGGGTTTTGCCCCAATTTGAAACTGTCCATTTCCCTTGGGGGAGTGATAGGAAAAAAACTTATCTTGGATTTCAAAACGGTGTCAAATATAAATTGTTTGCTTCTACGCATCGTCCTTGTGCTGATACTAGCCATATTGTGTAACATTTAACCGACTTTATGGAACCATTAGTGGCCTTTGCAGTTGTATACCGTTTTTTTGGCATCTTCACAACAACCCCATTCCGAAAATGTGTATATTTATTCATATATAACATATTTATCTAACACCGATGGCTGCCATCTTGGATTTCAGAATGGTATCAAACATCAATTCTCAGCTGCTAAGCATTGTTGTTGTGCTGAAAATAGACATATTGTGCAATATTTGACCGTCTTTTTGAACCAATGGTTGTCATTTGAAATACAAAAATAGGGTCGGATATCGAGTATTGGCATCTCCAGACTATACCCATTCCGAAAATGCCTAAAATATTGCATATTTAACATATTTATCTAATCCCGATGGTGACCACCATTGATTTCAAAATGGTGTCAACTGCTAGCACCAAGGCTCACCAATTAAAAATCCAAATTGGCGTCTGATGTAGTTTTTTCTCATCTTCACACAATCCTTATTCCGAAAATACCCATATTATTGCACACATGTAGCTAACACCGATGGCGGCCAGAATGGATTTCAAAATGGTGTCAAACTTCCACTGGGATCCCTCTGAAAATGTCCGGATGTGTCTAACTGCCACCCTGGATACTTGATATAATCACCATTGTACTTCTTTTCAAATTCTCATGTCATTTGAGGTGTCGCATGAAAGATTTTGGTCCAAGTTCGAAACTTTTTCTGGGGTACCCGCAACATGTCCAGATGTTTCCAATGAGTCCGTGGGCACTTGATATAACCTTTATGCTTGTTTTCGTATTCTCTAGTTATTTAAAGTCTCACATGCTGGATATTGGTACAAATCTGAAACTGGCCCTTCCTTGAGTAGCTCGTCACATGTCTGGATTTGTCCAATGCGATCCGGTATATTTGATATAACCACTGTTAAGCCGAAAATTGAACTACTTTTCAAAATCTCATGTCATTCGAAGTGTCGTCTGATGGGTTTTAGTTTATGTCAGAAATTAACCACTTATTTTCTTATTAGGCTCTTATATGATTTGAGCTGCCGCATGATGGGTTCAATGTGATTAAAGCTAATGATATATACACGATCCATATTCACAGGAATGGGTTCCTGAGATATTTCCAGAACCGGTGGACCGATTTCATAAACATTCAATAGTGTTCAATGGGAGCACTATATAATCCGTTTGGCATTTGTTTCATGCAAATCGGTCCAGTGGTTGAGGAGGCACACGCCTAAGACATTTTGCGTACTCTTCGAGCTGAGTCGACTGGATTGCGACACTTGGCCCTGCTGGCCTCGGAAAGATTTTCAATCGATCGTAATACTCTTCTTTGTAAGAAGGGTTAAAAACAATAAGCCGTCTCCAGCCCCATGTTGTGTGATTTTCTGTTTTCTTTATTTCTTTCAATTACGCGCACAGTCCTGCGAAACGGTTTGCGATGGTATGCACTGCCTTAGTCGAGAGTCATATTTTCATTCATCTGACGGGGATGGTTTACTACGCACCTAACGAAGTTTACGATCGAAACAACGGTTCGTTTCACGGGAAAACTTGCTTGTCGTAAAAAAAGAAAATGAACAGGGAAATGAAGAATGCAGATGCAGATGTACCTTAGTAAAGCGGAGATAGATACTGAGCGGTTCGCAGAGTTTTATAGATACGCTTCTAAAGTACATAGTAGAGATCATTATATGTGAAACAATGCATAAGCTGGTATACTGCTTGGCCAGCACAATGACTCTATACCCAGATAATGATTTTGTTTCGGGACAGAACCGAAAATCGAGCCCGCATTCGGCTTGGATGGATCGAAAATTTACTGACTGGGCTAGTTAGGGCCTCAGCGGAGTGCATTCATTACAGTCTGTTGAAGATGTATATTGCTTGGCTACTTCTTCGATGCTACCAATTCAAGCGAAGCACATTCTCTCCGCGTGAACTGAACGCACAAACCAACCTACCAAATGAGCAACGGTTAGCTGTTAAGGGCGGATCAACTGGAGTAGAGGGGCTACTCGATGAAAAAGTTTCAGTGGAATGTAAATATTCTGGAGTAAAAACTGCATTGTAGACTACATTGAAGGGTGAGTTGATAATTATTGTGACACTTTTACAGTAGTTTTGCTAGAAAATAATAGCCAACATTGGAGGGGTTGACAATTAGGATTTTTTTTTTCGATTTAGATTTATTCGATTCATTCTATAGATCAAGCTATTGTTAAAGTGTGAAAGTAAGTGATGTTTGAAATTCAATTTGTATATATCGGGAATCACGACTAGTTCATGAAAATTGTGTGTTTCCAAAATATCAACTTTACTGAATTTATTTTCAAAATATCTTCCCAATAAATTGTTATTGAAAATAAAACAAAAAGTCCTATTTTATTTCTAAAATATGTCTATTGAAAGAAAAACCTAAACTTTCTAAAATTAATAAAAAGTTCCTTTTTTATTTAATGTTTCTCCATCCTTGAAAACGTTCTGTTTGCTTTCTTGTTATTTCAAAATCTTACGGCAAAACAATATGAAAAAAATGTTCGTTGGAGAGATTGAGAATTCAGAGAATGAGTTTTATTGTTGATTTTTCGAGCATATTTGATTTTCAGTGTATGTTTTTACTATAAATTTTTATTGATTATCTACAACTTCTTCTCGGACGCAATTTTAAACAAATTAGCGGATATTGAGTTATGATATTTAAAAAAAAAAAAAATATCTGAACAGTTAGATGAGTGAAAATACATCTTATTCCATACCGAATAAATGTACTCAGTTTCATCCAAATCGAAAATGGTCGTGCCTATTTCTGTCAGATGTTTGCTTATTGTGTCAGTTTGTTATTGCCAGACTTCCTTTCCATTTCAATCGAAATAGGCTCACATCGCAAAACCCCTCGCTCCACGCAAACTTTCAAGCAAGGAGGATTCGCTCGACTGACGCTGCTTTGCAGTAATTCTCGATCTGAAGCGAATGAGCGAACACAGAAGGCAAAAGACCCGAGCAGGTTCAATAAACGAGAAATTAACAATAGATTGCAATCTCTCGGTAAGCGCACTTTGTGCAGCCAGCGCGCGGGCAACCCGGTCTGTTCGACGACCATTCATTGGAATCTACTGTCTTACTTTACACTGGCCTGAAGATTGGATAAAAGCAAAATCGTGAATCTCAGTGCTTCTAGTATCAATCGGAGGTATAACTTTCACCGCGACCCCGATTGGCATGCTTCAAGAGAACTGCAACCTGCTGAACGAAGTTCACAAACTTCCCATCACGACTAAACTTTGCTCCCGTATGACGAGCATCTGGCACCATCAAGGCATTGCTGGCACCCGCTCTGCCTAATGAAGTGAAACTAGAACGCAATTCCCTGCTGCGTGTTTGTTTTTATTTGTTCCAAACAGCAATCACGCTGGTAGTCGATTTCGATTGCTCGGTAGTAAATGCCTCGAGTACTTCGTCAACTAACTACATACAATACTTTTTTTCCCCAAAGTCAATAAGCGTTTGCCGCTGCGACATGTCGCGCAATTGAAACAAAAAAAAAGTCAATCCTAGTTCTACATACTGAAACGTTCTTGTTGACGGTGTGATTACGTTACACGGTAGCTTCCACAGGATCATATTTCATTCCATGATTTGCTGTACTGTGTATGTAAATATCTTTCGCTTGGTATGTCTACATAGGTTCAGGAACTAGAATTACGCAACCGATTCTGCACGAAGGGAAAATGCTGCTGCTTCTACATCGTAAAAGTGATGGAGAAGTGCGACATGTTTGGCTTTAAAAGTGCAACACCACACCGCGTG
The DNA here is from genome assembly GCA_024533555.2 of Aedes koreicus. Lineage (NCBI taxonomy): Eukaryota > Metazoa > Arthropoda > Insecta > Diptera > Culicidae > Aedes > Aedes koreicus. The sequence goes on from JAHHFK020000581.1 coordinate 433,656, forward strand.
TCAAAGCCGTCAACAAACAGAACTACACCGGCAAAGGACGACGGCATCGCCGGCCGATGGGGTGTGTGTAGTAGGAGAGAGTGCTGCCGATAAATATAAAGAATAAAATGTTGGAAGAGGTCAGATAAATGTGTCACAGATGTTTTCGTAGTCTCGATAGTTTGTATGTACTGTTGGTGTCACAATTGAGTTTGTTTAAGGGAATTTTGAATAACTTAAGGTAGAAGTATGTCTTGGTTTGACATGAGGAGTCAAATGCTACAGGAAATATATACAGGCACAAACATTTACTAGGTCCAGTTAGCACTGCCTTAGGGGTTTCTAAAACTTCGCACTAAGCCGCACTAAGCCGTTGGAGACTCATTGTCATTTAGTTTCAGTTCCATGTATTTCCACAGGCAATGAATTCAAGTGATGTTGAGTGAACTATCAATCTCAGAATATGAAATTATTTATCCATGTTTTTAGTTTATTCTCTATTTGTTCGTCTGTAAAGAAGGTGTACAACAGGAGAATTTAAGTATTAGTACCGATTTAAACCAATAATCAGGATATGTAATCAACGAGAGAATTACAAACCGAAAACTTGCGACCTAAACTAGGGCTACGTGTAAATTTTAAAATGATGAACTATTTTAAAGAATTATGAAAAAAATAGTTTTTGAAGAATTCTGAAATGAAACCAGTGACGTCTAGTGAATTTCAGAAGTAAATGTACACTTCTCTTTCATTCTTCCTTAGGATGTAGACTCAGTGATGAAACATAAATTCCCCGACGTTGATTGATTTTCTTTCAGAGTTGGAGTGAGACGTTAACTGATATCAGGCGCAAATCGATTGGAGCAGTTCATTTTGTGTTATGACTATGGGTTATAACTTATGAGTTATGTAAAACATATTTGGCATTTAAAATCTTAATCTTTTTGAAAGCTACTTAGAAACTCAAGAGTCAAAAAAATTGAGTAAAATCACAATATTGGAAATCTGTAAGAAATTCTAGGGGTAGTTCACAGTTTATAGTGGATCATCCAATTCTATGCGAAGTTCCTGAGAACGGACTAGACCTAGTTTACAGGAAACACACAAGAAAATCTTGAAACAGGTTGAAGAAGATTTGGAGAAAACCCTATAAGAAGGCTTAGTGAAAGCTTCAAGAACAAGTTCTTAAGTAAGATCAAGAAAGTTCTTAAGTAAGATCAAGAAAGATTAAGTAAGGTCACAAGAAAATCTGTTAGAATTACATTAGAAAATCTGCCAGGAGAATTGTTGGAAATTCATTCATGAAAATATTTGGTGAAGATCTCGAAAACTTGTGGAGGAATTTCATAGCAAGCACCAGAGTATGAGTTTGACTTGATTGCCAGTAATACATTTTAGAAGCTTTGTTTGCGATAACGTAATATTTCCGGCTGTCCACTCCTAGGGTTGCATGTTGATAAGAAGGATATTTCCATTTCAAACATTATAAATCACATTCGCCAAATGAGAGATGATCATACGTACAATCAAAAATATGCATAAACAAAACTGTACAAGAGATACATCCATAAAACAAAAAACACTGACAGGCAACCTTTGTTACTCTGTATAGAAAATTCGAACGTAGTCTACGTCAAAAATCGTATAATATGCAAAAATGTGGATGTTTGGAAGAGTTAAGATTACGAAAACAACAGAATTCAATAAAGAAGTTCAAGTATCAAAGTGTTGAAACTTTTCCCATCGCATCAAATTCAGTAAATTGACGATTTCACATAGGAATATTTGTCACCACAGGAATCGTCTCAAATCATTTTATATATACACATATATATTCGAGCCAAACTATTTTGATATTTTGTAGCCATCCAAAGATTTGAAAGCTTTTTTCAATCAATTGTAATTGTGTAGTAAGTTCGTCAATTTTACTGCACTGTTCAATTTGACCCGAATTAACGGTATGCTCTTTTTTTACTTAAGATCAGCGAGCTCGCGAGTTGAATTTATATGCCACTTTTTGGCAAACAGACAATTTACCATTCTCGGCTGAATGCCTCAACAATTCCGAAGATCTGTGTTTGAGGATATGGAATGGAATGTCAGGTTCGGTCATGAAAATGTCAGTCAAAGACACTATTCAGTTGTTAAATTGAAAAATTCGTTCTAAAAAGGACAGTGGGCAAGGTAAGCGTTGGAAATTAATATATCTTTCCGGTTTCATTGAACAGCAGGAAATTATCACCTGCTATGTTCACTCCCGATAGTAGTTTATTCAACTCTTCATCACTGCGAATGGCCGACTGCAAGATAATACCAGAATCATCGGTATTCTAGTTGTCACGGACAGCGTTTGAGGATTTGAGGATTTCAGGTGCCAGAAATTTCATCACAGTAGCTAGATTGGTTCTAGGAAGCAATGGTTCTCCAGCCTTGCTTTGTCTTCCGTGCCAAAACCGGTCGGGCGACTAAGGGAAGGCAAAATCGGTCAAAACATCAGCTGATAGCTGAAGTGAAACACTGAAATCATCTCGCATTGCGTCTCTTGTGGTATGTGTTATAAGGGGTACACGAAGTAGAAAGCAAAATTCTTAAAAGAGACGGGCTCAGTTATAAAATCAAACACTATCGCAGTAATTTATTTTAATTTTTTTGAGTTTTAAATTAATGGTATGAAACTCAAAAAAATTAAAATAAATTTTGACGATTTGCTACCTGTTTTTGAAGACCCTGATAGGGAAAACCAAATTTTCAATCTGTTCATATTGAGATTCGTATGGGAGCATTTGTAAGTCATTTTTAGGCACACAATTAAACTATTTATATAAAAATCACGGAATCCAAATATTAATGAAAAAATTGATGATTTTCCGATCCCATGGTGTATAAATGAAGTAACTCTGCTCAGTCGAACGAGAGTTATTAGCGTCAAAAAACCTTTCACCTTAGCGTAATGCTATCATTTTACAAAATTTTGAAGTGACACTGGGTATAGAAAAAAGAAACTTGGTTGTACGTTAAAACAAGCGCTTTGAGTGCATCATACATCCTATTTTGAAATTTAGCTTGTGAAATGAGTTATTGATAAACGAGTCATTCAGGATCCGGTCGATTTTGTTCGTTGATTAGATCATGTATTCCTACCCTAACTTGATCATGTATTCCTACGCTAACGTTTGTTTCATATTGATTCAATGAAGAAGCTTTGCGGTATTGAAAGAATCAGGTTTTCAATTTTAAAGATTCATGTAAAGGTGAAGAAGTTCAATACATCGTGCTACCAAAATCGAACGGCCCTGAACTCATACTAAATGAGTCAACACAACCTTGTCTACAGCAAGTTTGAACAGGAAGTAAAAGGAAGATATGCAAATTTTAGAAGAAGATCTAAAACAATAATTTCCAATTTTATCTCAACAACATTCTTTAAAAGCTCGACAAGACTCATAATCCAAAATATTTAGTAATTTCCCAAGATGTTCAAAAAAGTTTTTTGGAAGATCTAGCGAAAGTTTACAGGATGGTATGAAGAAACGTTCCTTGTTTCGTGGATTTACATCTAGGTTCGCCTCATTCATATAAGACCTGGTGCACTGCACGGACAGAATTTCTCGGCTACCGTCACCGTGCGAATGTGTGCACGCGGGAATGATTGGGTTTATCAATCGTCAACCTTAAGTCATCTGGAACAAGTTTGATTGCACGACGTGGGACTTTCACACTCTTCTTTTTTAGCCTTAATAAATATGCCAATCGTCTGATCATTTTGGGAATCAAAATAATCAAACACGAGAAAATTACGTTAACTCAACTTCTGTAAACTCATTATCCCATCATTTGACTGATTAAAGGAGTCAGATGATTAATCCACTTCAGCTTTCTTCCCACCCAGCAAACCGAAAAAAAAAGTAGACGGGCATCGCAAGGAAACTTCTTAACTGTTTTCCGTATTCAGACTGCCTACCAACTCCCGCCACTCATCGCCATTCTAACGATGCTATTCAGTAAACATCAAACAAAGTTTCGGCAAAGCCGTTTCGACAGTCGGTGAGATGGGAGATTACTGTACTGCCTGTATTACTTTTGATGATGGTACCAGTGAAGCGAGCTTGAGCTTGAGCTCTTGCTCTAACTTTTTAACCGTTGGGTAGAATTTAATGAAAATTTGGGTGGATTTAGTTCATAGTGCATTATTTACATCCTGCAAGTTTTAAAGTCCTGTGATCAAAACTCGCGGAAATGGAGTCGAAAGAACAGCTCGTGCGTGATAAAATCTTGCGCATTCATCACGAGAACAAGGATCTCTCGCATCGTTCCATCGCTAAAACGTTGGGAATCGCGAATTCCACGGTGTCGCGAGTGATTAAGCGGTTCGAGGAACGGTTGACCACCGATCGGAAGCCCAGAAGTGAAGGAAAAAGTATTCCGTACAACACCAAAAATCACAACCGCGTAGTTGGGGCCTTCAACGGAAATCCGAACGCCTCCGTTCGGGATGTGGCTAAGAAGCTGCACCTAAGCCGAAGTTTTGTCCAGAAGGCCAAAACTAAGGCTGGGCTTCGAACGTTCAAGGTACAAAAGGCCCCTAATCGCGACGAGAAGCAGAACAAGTCCGCCAAAACCCGTGCCAGGAAGTTGTACCTCAACATGCTGACGAAAGTTGAATGCTGCATCATGGACGACGAAACATATGTGAAGGCCGACTTCGAACAGATCCCCGGCAACCTGTTTTTCACGGCCAAGGATAAGTTCAGCGTTCCGGAGCATATCCGAACTCAGAAGATGTCCAAATTTGCGAAGAAATTCCTGGTTTGGCAAGCCATCTGCACGTGCGGGAAGCGGAGTGCACCTTTCGTGACCCAGGACACGATGAACGGACAGGTGTACATAAAAGAGTGCCTCCAGAAGCGGCTGCTTCCTCTTCTGAAGGCCCACAACGTCCCAACAATCTTCTGGCCGGATTTGGCCTCATGCCACTACTCCAAGGACGTGCTGAAGTGGTATGCGGACAATAAGGTCAATTTCGTGCCGAAAATGTTCAACCCTCCCAACACTCCGGAGCTCCGCCCCATCGAGAAGTACTGGGCGATTATGAAGCAGCACCTTCTTAAACGACCTAAGGTAGTGAAGACAGTCGAGGAACTGAAGAAAGTATGGGTTTACATGCAAAAAACGGTTGATTCACAGGTTGTGCAGAATCTTATGGCCGGGGTTAAGGCCAAGGTGCGGGCATTTGCGTATGGACTGTAAATAAAATACGAGTAAAATGGTAAAATGAAGTTTAATAGTTATTTCTCAATCCCTGAAAATTTGATGGCAATCGGATGAAAACTCGAATTTTGCGAATCAATTTTGTGTGTGGCAATTTCATCGTGGACACCCTTTAGTTGTACTACGAGAAGACATACATATATTTACGTTCTTGCAGAATAAGCGGTTTCATATGCGGAAATCTTTTTTTGTTCCTTTCTGATGACTAAACTAAAGCATTAACTATTTTTTTCGTACCCTACCGTTTGTATGATTCGAAAAACGAACAATTTTTATGAATGCGAGAGAAGGGATTTCCGGGTAACAGATATCAACCAATCCGAACTGGGCTATCACATCGACCACAGTATCACTCGCGATCGGCATCGTTGATTCTTCGAGTTCCAGAAAATTGGCCAGGTTCAGCAAACGAAGACGCAGCTCACGAGCTATCACCTGCTGAGCACGTACTTTTAATCGAAGGTGATGCTCTCGTCCATTCGGATTCCAATGAGCTGCCTCGCCATCGTCTTATTTTCCCAGGCGACGGGCGACACAACCTCGCACTTTTTCACTACGAAACGGTATGCCTACGATTTTTCACACTTCCATCCGGTAGAGTTCTATGCGTTCAATAGCAACAGTAACTTTCCGGAACAAAAGTTCACTCACTACTGGAAGACGGATCCAAAGAATTGAGTCAATTTAGCATTCACACATCACGGTGAGAACACATTTTTAACTGTTAAAACTCAAAACTCAAAAATCACACTTATAGGCACCCCTTATAAAAGCAAAAATACAATAGGAGATAAATGACAAGTGAAAATTTTTTGCGTCTTTCTTCGAGCACCGCACACTTCGATCTTCAATGCGACCTAAACTAGGACTACGTGTAAATTTTAAAATGATGAATTATTTTTAAGAATTATGAAAAAAAAAACAGATTTTTTGAAGAATTTATCTGAAATGAAAAACAGTGACGTCTAGTCAATTCCAGAAGTAAGTGTACACTGCTCTTCCATTCTTCCTTAGGATATAGACTCAGAGATGAAACATAAATTCTTCGACGTTGATTGAGCTCCTAAGAAACTCCGGAAAAGAGTTAAGAGTAAAGAGTCAAAAGAGTTGAGTAATATCACAATATTTGAAATCTGTACGAAAATCTAGAGGTAGTTCACAGTTTATAGCGGATTGTCCAATTCTAAACGAAGATCCTGAGAGCTGACTAGACCTAGTTTACAGGAAACACACAAGAAAATCTTGAAATAGTTTGAAGGAGATTTGGAGAAAACCCTATAAGAAGGCTTAGTGAAAGCTATAAGAACAAGTTCTTAAGTAAGATCAAGAAAGTTGTTAAGTAAGATCAAGAAAGTTCTTAAGTAAGGTCACGAGAAAATCTGTCAGAATTACATTAGAAAAACTGCCAGGAGAATTGTTGGAAGTTCATTCATGAAAATATTTGGTGAAGATCTCAAAAACATGTAAAGGAATTTCATAGCAAGCACCAGAGTATGAGTTTGACTTGATTGCCAGTAATACATTTTAGAAGCTTTGTTTGCGATAACGTAATATTTCCGGCTGTCCACTCCTACGGTTGCATGTTGATAAGAAGGATATTTCCATTTCAAACATTATAAATCACATTCGCCAAATGAGAGATGATCATACGTACAATCAAAAATATGCTTAAACAAAACTGTACAAGAGATACATTGAGACAAAAAACACTGACTCTGTATAGAAAATTCGAACGTAGTCTACGTCAAAAATCGTATAATCTGCAAAAATGTGGATGTTTGGAAGTTAAGATTACGAAAACAACAGAATTCAATAAGTTCAAGTATCAAAGTGTTGAAACTTTTCCCATCGCATCAAATTTAGTAAATTGACGATTTCACATAGGAATATTTGTCACCACAGGAATCGTCTCAAATCATTTTATATATACACATATATATTCGAGCCAAACTATTTTGATATTTTGTAGCCATCCAAAGATTTGAAAGCTTTTTTCAATCAATTGTAATTGTGTAGTAAGTTCGTCAATTTTACTGCACTGTTCAATTTGACCCGAACTAACGGTATGCTCTTTTTTTACTTAAGATCAGCGAGCTCACGAGTTGAATTTATATGCCACGGGGGGAATGTGTATAGTACACCCAAAAGTTGAAAAGGTGGCAAAAAACGCAATTGCAGTTTTTGCAATCATATCTTGAGAAATCTGCATGATTCAGAAAAGGCACTTTTGCCCATCATGATCCACAAAGCGTTTTATGGTATAAACGAAGCCATGCAAGTGTGTGCAAGCTGTTGGCAACACACAGATTGCTCGAAACAAATTTAGTGCTGTGTGCTTAGTGCCTCGACAGTCTTAAGCAACCGTTGGTTCAATATGGGGGAGACAATACCACAAAATGCCGCAACGCTATTGGCCACTGTTGTAATTCCGCAGACAAGTGTTCTATTTTTATTTTCACTCGTCATCGCACTCCCATCTCCCTCTCATCAAGTGTGCCCTTCTTGATCACCACGCGAAGCCATGCAAGTGTGTGCGAGCGACATTTGCTTTGCTGCTGTACCACTGAGTGCCTCGGCAATCGGAGCAACTGTAGAGTTTTTATTCCGATCACTTCAACTTGCTAAAGTGGCTGAATGGTTACTATCTGGAGCCGCGACGCTGGCGGCCACGGTTCGAATCTTGGGCGCGGCTTTTTGTTTTTTGTCAGCCCGGACTCCAATTTTATAATCAACAACTAATACACTGCACAACCCACGCACACATCGAATTTTTCAAATCAAATTGACGTGATGCTATTTTGCCCACGACCAATGTTGCATTTTTTCTCCAAGTTACGATCCATTACGAGAAATGAAACAAAATCATTCGAAATTGCATTACAATCTTGCTTTTTTATTTTGGGTGTAGTTTATTCAACTTTTCATCACTGCGAATGGCCGACTGCAATATAATACCAGAATCATCGGTATTCTAGTTGTCAGGGACAGCGTTTGGGGGTGGAGGGAAGAAAGAATTAGGGGGTGGGTTGGGGGGGGAGGATGTGCCGCTGGTGTGCGTGCGGGGGGCGGGGGGGAGGAAGGGAAAAAGAAAACAGTAATTGGAGGTGAACTAAACTGATCATTTGGTTTGTGTGGTGTGGGGTAGGGGGAAGAAGGAAAAAGTAAAATAAAAAAAGGGGACTCAAATAAAAAAAAAAAATTAATTTTTATTTTTTTTTTTTTTGTTTTTTTTAAATGTAAAAATAAAAAAAAAAAAATAAAATAATTGTGTTGTGTCTGTGGAACCAATCTGTTCATATTGAGATTCGTATGGGAGCATTTGTAAGTCATTTTAGGCACACAATTAAACTATTTTTTCAAAAATCACGGAATCCAAATTTTAATGAAAAAATTGGTGATTTTTCGATCCCATGGTGTATAAATGAAGTAACTCTGCTCAGTCGAACGAGAGTTATTAGCGTCAAAAAAACCTTTCACCTTAGCGTAATGCTATCATTTTTCAAAATTTTGAAGTGACACCGGGTATAAGAAAGAGAAACTTGGTTCTACGTTAAAACAAGCGCTTTGACTTCATCATACATCCTATTTTGAAATTTAGCTTGTGAAATGAGTTATCGATAAACTAGTCATTCAGGATCCGGTCGATTTTGGTCATTCATTAGATCATGTATTCTTACGTTAACTTGATCATGTATTCCTACGCTAACGTTTGTTTCATATTGTTTCGCAAGGCCAGTCTCAATGAAGAAGCTTTGCGGTATTGAAAGAATCAGGTTTTCAGTTTTGAAGATTCATGTAAAGGTGAAGAAGTTCAATACATCGTGTTACCAAACTGAACGGTCCTGAACTCATACTAAATGAGTCAACACAACCTTGTCTACAGCAAGTTTGAACAGGAAGTAAAAGGAAGATATGCAATTTTTAGAAGAAGATCCAAAACAATAATTTCCAATTTTATCTCAACAACATTCTTTAGAAGCTCGACAAGACTCATAATCCAAAATATTTAGTAATTTCCCAAGATGTATGTATGTATGTATGGTAGCCACCATCCCTTCATGCCCTTGGCTTGGATGCAGCTCCACTTAATAGCAAGATCAAATTGAGCCACCGATCTGAATTCACAATATCGCTGTATGAAGGGCCAAAAACGGAGGGGTGGACCCGTAAGCAGAGACACTCACGCGAAATCCACGGGAAATTAAGAATCTTTCTCTAAGAGAAAAAGAAAAATGAAATTTGAATTCTCCGATACTCTCGCTTTCTACTGGGCCCAAAAATAATTCTTTATTATATCTGTGAGAGATGAGAGATCATAAACAATTTAGTATTTAGTAGAATTTGTCGTATGATCATTTCTAAAAAAACATTAAAAACCATCCTATCTTTTCAACTACATATCGTGGGTTAGGTGGGCTAAAACATACTACGATGCATAGATGCGAACCTGAAAATAGCTTTGAAAATATTGTGAAGGGATGTTGTAATATAAAATGATAGTAACAATTATATTTGTACTGTCTGCATGTCTGTAGACTGATGTCCAGCTGCAATTGTAGACGCTCTTGCATTATCATTGCCACGAAGGAAACAAAAAATTTAAAATTATTAAACAACATAATTCCATAGATGATCTGAAATTATTCACCGTATAAAGAATACTTCCATTTTATGTGGTAGGGTAAGATTTCAGCATGCTACCTTCCTACATCGCGTTGGTGGGACGGCTTCATAAGGTATAGATGACGCGATACAGCGTTTCTTACTCAGCCGTTGGATGCCAGGACAGACGCTGTATGAGCTGCACCTCCTTGGTGGACAGCCGCTCGGAACGCACCTCCTCAATCTAGCTGAAGTCAGAAGGACAACAGTGCCCAGGCTGCACTACCAGCTAAGTACGCAACCCTTAGCTGGCGGTCTTTGTCATCTCTTGACCCGTGGAAGCATGAGGTAGGAACTTGTGAGGACCAGTGCTATGTTGCGGGGACGCACGCTCCATCCCAGTTGTCTACTCACCATTTTGCAGCCCATTTAGTAATTTCCCAAGATGTTCAAAAAAGTTTTTTGGAAGATCTAGCGAAAGTTTACAGGATGGTCTGAAGAAACGTTCCTTGTTTCGTGGATATACATCCTGGTTCGCCTCATTCATATAAGACCAGGTGCACTGCACGGGCAGAATTTCTCGGCTACCGTCACCGTGCGAATGTGTGCACGCGGGAATGATTGGGTTTATCAATCGTCAACCTTAAGTCATCTGGAACAAGTTTGATTGCACGACGTGGGACTTTCACACTCTTCTTTTTTAGCTTCAATAAATATGCCAATCGTCTGATCATTTTGGGAATCAAAATAATCAAACACGAGAAAATTACGTTAACTCAACTTCTGTAAACTCATTATCCCATCATTTGACTGATTAAAGGAGTCAGATGATTAATCCACTTCAGCTTTCTTCCCACCCAGCAAACCGAAAAAAAGTAGACGGGCATCGCAAGGAAACTTCTTAACTGTTTTCCGTATCCAGACTGCCTACCAACTCCCGCCACTCATCGCCATTCTAACGATGCTATTCAGTAAACATCAAACAAAGTTTCGGCAAAGCCGTTTCGACAGTCGGTGAGATGGGAGATTACTGTACTGCCTGTATTACTTTTGATGATGGTACCAGTGAAGCGAGCTTGAGCTTGAGCTCTGTTTGCCGAAGTGACATGAAGCGGAAGGAAAGACTTGTCTGTCGGCCCTGTCGTGTGCTGCTGGCGGGTTGCTACACAGTTTGCCAACTCATCTCTCCTTACATTGGCAGTCGCTAGCAACCATTCCCTCGGGATTTTTTATTGTCAGGCTGGATAAAAATGGCCTGTAGCAGACTACCTAAGGGAGAATAAGTTATTTTCTGTACAACGACGAGGAAAGCTTCTACAGGCATATGTTATCGTTGCTGTTCTGTTGTCAGGGTCGGTATAGTTCAGGATGAGGACAAATGGGAGATTAACACGACTGAGACTACTTACTCCGCCTCACGCGCACTAGTTGCTTCTTTTGATTGCTCCGGAAGCCGTGAAGCGACACCTGAGTCGGTTTTGGCTGTCCATCTTCTTTCGGATCAATTCCGATGCTTGTGTGAATTGAGATAGGGAAGTTCAAATGGAAAAAAGGTGACAAAAATTGTTTATCAATTGACTTCTAACGATTTGTAACGAAAAGCGTACCATCGTCATTGAGTTGAGTATTGACACCGAGTATCGGATTGCGGTTTTAAGCTAGTTACGTTTTTGAAGTATAGACTGTTCCAGAAAGTATAAGCACACTTTCAAAATAACAAAAAAGTCATGTTTTTTTAGTTTTAATAATTTTATTTGGCAAATCATATTTATATTTGTGTTTTATATGAAATTTTACTCTCGTTTAATCAAAACATTTAATCATAGCCAAGACTCCTAACTTTTCCTCGAACATGACCCATTAGCTTCTGCACAATGGTACTTCCCACCATTTTGACCACTTTTGGCCAATCTTTTTTAAATTTTTGGATGTCGTCCGCTGGTTTTATGAATTTTCAAAGCTTTGCTTTGGTTAAAGCCCAAAAAGTCTCGATTGGCCGTGCCTCCGGGCAGTTCGGCGGATTCATGTCTTTCGGCACGAAACATACATTTTGACTTTTGTACCATTCTAAAGTGTCCGTTGCGTAATGACATGACGCCAAATCAGGCCAAAACACTACTTCACCTTCGTGCTGCCTGATCATCGGCAATAATCGCTTCTGGAGACATTCCTTAACGTATTTCTGAGTGTTCATCGTCTCCGGACTAGATGTTTTACCACACTCGCATATTGCCTGCCAAACCATAACCTTCTTACCGAATTTTTCGGTAAAAATTGCCTTCTCCGTTTCGGGGATGTCTTTGTCTTCGCTTACAGTATAGAATTGTGGTTTGGGAAGCGTTTTGCAATCTAGTTTTACATACGTTTCATCGTCCATTATTATACACCCAGAATTTCTACACAATAACGAATCGTAGAGTTTGCGGACCCGTGGTTTCACGGACGCGGCCTGTTTTGGGTTCCTTTTGGGTTTTTTATGCTTCCGGTATGTTTTTAGCCCAAGTCTTTCTTTGGCACGCTGGTTTTCACTTGTAGGCATCCCTGATCTTCTTATCGATATCCGGACTAACAGGACCGGATTTCCGACCACTCTTCGGCGCATCTTCAAACGTACACTGTTCTCTATATTTTCCAATCGCAGATCGTACCGCTCCGACGCTTACTTGGCCTTTCTCAAGGAGAGTCCGCTCACAGTGCACCATTTGTGCACGATACTTTTTCGTTGTTCCGGAGTAATACCGTGCATTTTGATAGGTAACACAAAACTGAGCATTTTTTTGATGCTATGTCATTCAGAAATGTGCAAACAAAAGGACGCAGCCAAAACATGTTGAAATATTTCATTATATTCAAAGTGACCGTTAAAATAAGGCGTGCTTATACTTTCTGGAACAGTCGTTACTTTAGTGGAAATCTTACTCTATTTTTGATTAAAATAAAATAATTTCAAAACCAGCATTATTGTTTGACATATAAAATGCATTATAGCAATCATAATGATCACATATAGCTCAGTAACATTTCGACTTTTTTAGTTGTTTATTTTTCTCGAAACCCAAAACGTTCGTTACTATGTTGCAAGATATGAAAAGCATTCATGTGAATCTGAAGAGGTTACTTTCCATGATGGGAGAATATGGCTATGTGTGTTTTTCATTGAAATTCACTGAATGAATCATATTGTGTACAGGTGCAGCTTGAAAATAATTACAAAACAGGTCAATATCTGCTGTAAACTCAAATTTGATGGATACTCATATGAGACTGTATACATCAGTTGTTCGTTTCTTAAGTCATTTTGATTTTTCAATGTTTATTTGTAAACTGTTATTAGCACATTTTAATTATTGTTTTCTAGCTCAATATCAAGCTGTTTGTGCTTTTCATTTTCATATTTCAATATTGTACCACTTTTTATTATTATTACTTTATTTTTTTATAGCGTGATGTTCAAATGTTGGAACTGAATTTACATATTGAAATTGTGTTTGCTCAATTTTATGTTTTCAATACTCGCTTTTGAAAATGTTCAGTGCTCATTTATATATTATTTCAAGTTTCAAATAAAACGCAATTATGATTTTCAAGCGCTGTTTTCACTTTACTTTGTAGTGCTGATTTTCGTTTTTATTTCAAGTTATACCTTAAATTTCATTTTTTTATTACTTTTTTACAGTTTTTCTTAGGTCGTTTTTAATTGTTCGAGCATTCAACACTGAGGAATTCTGTAAGTCGCAGACGAAATAGGCCCATCTGTCAAAAGATAATCTTTTTATAGCAGAATTTAAAGGAGTTCGCACACGTTTACTAACGATGGTTTGACTGTTTGTTGTGACAAATTTGGAAAGAAAGTTGCCAATGTGGTATGAAATTTTCGCCTTTTTTCACTCTTGCGAACATGAATGCCGAAATTTACCGGAAGGAATTTCTTCAAAAACGAGTACTACCTCTCATCCGAAAGCACAAAGGTCAGACACTGTTTTGGCCTGATTTGGTGTCATGCTATTATGCGCGTTCCATAATGGACTGGTATCGCGAAAACGGAGTCGAGTTTTTAGAGAAGGCGATGAATCCTTTAAATTGTCCGCAAATTAGACCCATTGAAAAGTTTTTATTTGATGGATGCAAAACTTTGGAAGAAAGGTACAGTAGCCGCTGATGTCGACAAATTCAAAAAGGGATCATGTGCAGAAGCATCGATGGAACAGTTGGGCCAAAACCTAATGAGGAACATTAAGAAGGAAACGCGGGCCTGGCGAAGTAAACGAACAGCTAAATAAATATTACTTTTATTTCATTTTTGTAATTTACTATAACTAACAGACATGATTTTTGTAATTTACACTCCGAAAAATAAATACAAGCTAAAAAACAGTTTTTCTCTGTACCTAATCTAATTCTAATTTCAATACTTTCAATCTGCTATCATGTCATTTTTTTTATTCGATTATTTTCCGTCAGCCCTACATATGGCACTCATCAACACATGAGCCGGCCAACGGCTTACTCCCTTCCGAAGGACGACGTGACCAGAGATTTTTTCGCCTAAGAAAAATCCCACCGATCTCGACTAGGATTGAACTCAGACCCACTGGGGTGCCAACTAGCAGTCACGCTTACCGCTACACCACCGGCGCCGGCACTATCATGTCATGTGGAAAATTGGATTTATTATTTCTTTAAATCTTCTGGACATGAAACCAATGAATTGTCATTCCTTCTTTTAATTATGCTGCATCTAGAAGATATTTTTTATTTCAAAACTTTGAAATGTCTTTCAGCATGAAACCAATGAACTTTTAAGGGTGATTTCTTCTTCTTCAAATTATAAGCTGTTCTTTCTTGTTTAAAATTTCCTCATCTGCTAACACCGGAAGTTAAAACTTAGTTAAAGTAATGAACTATTATGGGAGATTTTTCCTTCTTTGAATCATGGGCAGTTCTTTCGAATTTCAAAATTCTCAATTTACTAGAATGTATTTTGAAGATTTAACTTAGGTTTTTTTCATAATCTATGCGACGAAAAATCAATGAGATTTTTCCTTCTTTTAATCATAACAAGTATTTCTACACATTTAAACTAATCATGTTATTTGTTGTTGCACGAAGCACGTAATTAATTATAATGTTTGAAAATTGGAAATATCATTCTTATCAACATGTAATCCTAGGAGTGGACAGCAATTTCTGCTAGAACCAAAGATGTGAAGATAAAGTAAGTTAGTAAGAGCACGGAGGTTGAGAAATTGAAAAGAAGCAGTGGAAATTAAGCGTAGGGCATGTTTAGGGGCAGTATCTGATTTCTAGTATTTCTAATTATTTTTTTAATCCGCCAACATGCCTAAAGCTAAAGTTTTCCTTGAAATTTGAAACAGAAAGCGATTCCAAGCAAACAGAAACCAATAAATGAAAGATCAATCACTCAGTAGACTCAAAACAAAGTTTAAAAAACAAACAAAAAATACTCGACTACAAAGTTTTCAAAAATCACACAGCTTTGTTCAATATAACAGAAGCTGAGGCCGATTTCCATACAAAATGATCATCTTTGACATGTTGCAACTTTGTTCCCTTATGAATAATTGAAACCACAAACATATTAATTTTTTTGACGGAAAAGTGCCATATTTCTAGACTTCTTTTTTCAGTACGGCAAATGCAACAATGAGGCATTCTTTCTTCTCTCGTTCACTTTCATCAATTACAACGCCATCAGAAAACTTTTGAAGGGTCCTTTAGCAAAGATCAAAAGATAACAGTGCTGGCTAACATTGTAAATAGTATGACGAAAAACGTAGATGTGATTTCAGAATCAATTAAAAAGTGAAGAAGTGAAGAAGTGAACAAATAGAGTATCTCAATTTAACATTCATTGCAAAAAGGCGGTAAATTTTTTGAAAGTCAAAAATCGCCCTGAACTGTTTAGGATCAAACATTATTTTATGAAACTATTTCAGCATGCATTTTCTAAGGATGTCTCATCTGCTGTATATAGATCTTTTAATTTGGTCGCAGTGACGAAAATACCCGACACGGAATAGAAGGATGTCTCATCAGCTGTATATGTTTCTTTTTATTTTTTTACCATTACGCATGATATTTATATTGTATTACCATTATTCCGCACCTAAGAGAGGAAAAAAAGGAAAGAAAAATTTAGTTTTGGATTTTGTTGGTTGGGAACAGACCACAGTACAATAGTGAAGTGGCGTCTTGTTTGCACGTTCAACCTGTTAATAAGTTTTTCTAATCTAAATCAAGTCGATTGTACAAAAATTAGCTTAGAAATTCTTATAGCAATGAGAGAAAATCAAAACTTGTTCACTCTCGCGAAATATAATCGAAGTTCAACCCTAACTTACTAAACGATGTACACCGCTGGGCTCACCGTGAGATCTTTGTCAGAGAGTGCGCCGTGGGTTCGAATGAGAATGACAGCGATACTGTCAACTGAGATCAATAAATCAAAATATTTACATAGGCAAAGTAATCATTCTAAAACGTGCAAATGTTCTTTGGGTGGAATATTAAAAAAAAAATTAATTCAAATTTATTATAAAATCTACATTTTGATGAACATTAAACATATAATTTGCTATACAAGTAAGTGTAAATGCATTTGTTGTATGATTCCTACTTAAACTAACTAAAATCTAAAATAAATGGTCAGGTCCTTTCAATCAGGTTAGACGGTAAATATATAGATGAACGAAGTGGATATACAGAATTGAATTACAGTAAGTCCTATATTTTTCTTATTTAGCTTGCTTAATTTTTAAAATTATATACAATTTATCGAAACAGTTAAGTACAAGTTGAATCTAATTTACAAAAAATACTTCACTATCTCTATCTCCAGTGCTGTGACCCGTTTCCGAGGCTAATAGAATAAACGGCACTGGAGTCTGCAAAATAGTGCATCGAGCGCAAAGTGAGCGTTGAAGAAAAGCTTTGACACAATTGGAATGGTCACACCAAGTTCTGCTATACGATGAAAGTAAACTGCTGTTTTAAGAAATACGTCCCTATGCTCATTTTATGCTAAACAAATACCCAAGTCTTTTAATCTGAGAACGCGTCAGTTTCAACGTTTATTCAGATACAGGGAGCATTTCGAGCGGCAGTAAATTAAACCTGAATGAGCAGCAGAAGAAAATTAAGCTAACACGCGAATAAGGAGCTATGTTATCTGTAATTATTTTTGTTTGGTTGGTTTTCTTACTGTTTCAAAGTATCATCCAAACCATAAAGGGAATTTGGATTATCGTTCGGTTATGGGATTTTTTGACAGATTTTTAATTAAACCGAACTTGGGAAAAATCTACGTAAAAGCTACATTTTTTTAACTGGAGTTAACTTTGAATATGTGGCCATTCTCGACTTTTGATATGAGATTTTAAAAAGAAAATGTTCTTTCGACTAAAGGCAGTCATTTTGAAAATTTAACTCATTTGAAAGTTTGAACTTATTGGCAACGAGACAAAATAAAAATAAAAACAGAAAATACAATACTGTAAAGACGTGACACTTAAAATTATCTTCTACAGCTCTTTGTTCTTTCTTTCATTTATCTAATCAAACCATTAGCAGATAATTTTCCAAAAGGGAAGCTTAAAATACATGTTCAACTTCTACTTCCTTCCATCTTTCATTTGCGATATTCTGCTCAATTTAATGTTTCCTTCACAATGACTTCTCCGTACGAATAACCTGGTTTTACGCTTTGTTGTCCTTTATTAGGAAACGGATCACCCCCTACCAGACTCCCGCTCCATCACATGAATGCCCTTCAGGTGAATGCTTCAACACAAAATAGCTTCCGAGTAAATCGGGCAGCAGAACAAGGATCCGGTCAGATAAACGTCCTTCCAGGAAGCTCATCCCCTCATTTGCTTCAATAGACCCTATAATAATCCTCGGATAAAAAATAATAGGACCGGAACAGTACACCGACGAATTCCTCGCACAGCCTCATTACACATTTTCCGCCGAAAAAAAAACACTGTCCAGCTACAAGGATTAACGATCATTTACACGGTCATTTTAATTGGGCATCAAATGTTTGAATAATTTTTCAGCCGACGATGTTTGCTCGCTTGTTTCCCGTGTTTGCTTCGGCACGAGCCTCAAATTGCTCTGTGCTGACGATGACGACGACTACGACGGCGATGATGGTCAACCGTATTCCAATGATGGTAATGAGATGCAACCGGGCGGCGCGAGTTAAAACTATTCCACCGTCAACATCGCAGGGACCGTGCCACGCGATTGACAGCAACAAGAGTAAATTTGAAATGATGTGTAATTTATGCTTTCCAACACCATGCAGTAGATGTATACGTAGTTCCTGAGTAGAATAACGTTGCAGTAGCTCTTAAACGTCAAAGACAACCACATTCATTTGAAAGTCACAATTCAATGCTCAAATTTCACCGGCAAGGCATTCGCCTTTTTATCATTACTTTCATTCACCAAACCACTCAAAGGCGGCACCAAGCAACAGTTAACTGTGAAAATGAGCATATTCAAAGGGTGATGAAAAAAGGATAATGGGCATCGTTTTCCCGTAACCGTTGTTGAGCGCACGCAAGGCACGGTTCCTTTTCTTCACACCGGAAGAATTGGACGCCCTTATCAACAATAAAACCCTGAACTGAGCTGTTGAAAGCCTCTTTTAGCTCATAATGTCGGAAATGAAACTTGTTGATATTGAAGGAGTTTAATCGGTATATAATAGTGGCGTTTAATTTGGAACAGCTGGTAATAGTTGGTTCCTGTTTCTTTAAATGTTCAATCGCAAACACACAAACTTCCAGAATTGCAGACCAAAAACAACCAACACAAAAGATGAAAAGTCACGTTCTCTTCATGTTTACCGGACGTATTTTCCGCCAGACTAATTTAACGCTTTCCCTTCGAAATTTCTCATTAAAAGTAAGACCCCCCAATACGTATCGTTGCACTGCGGTGCTGCCATTGGCATGTCAGGAAACTCCAGCTGTTTTCCCATTATTTTCAAGCCAGACAAAAAAAAACACGCGAAATGTTGATGATGTACGGGTGAGCACGTTTCCATCATCCAGAAGCGGACTAGTCACCGGTTCTTATTTCATTTTTGCATACCTTCAGGCGACAAAAAGGTGTTGAAAC
This sequence comes from Aedes koreicus, assembly GCA_024533555.2. Lineage (NCBI taxonomy): Eukaryota > Metazoa > Arthropoda > Insecta > Diptera > Culicidae > Aedes > Aedes koreicus. The sequence goes on from JAHHFK020000581.1 coordinate 452,655, forward strand.
TTTGGTAGATCTTAATGCGTTCTGTAGGGATTTGCAATCCAGAGGTATACGAGACATCCGACATTTTACTATATGGATAGGTCAGCGACAAAATATGTAAAAAAAAAGTACCGGTTTATAAATTATAAAACCTGAATTTATGGTGAGATCTGACGCTTTTTACGAAATTTAATTTATGATATGATATACGGTGACTGTCCGCGTGACGGAGAGTTCATATAGCTTGTCCAAATATGAGGAATTTGGTCCTGGGCATTTGATTCTCTGCCGCCGTCTGTCACCAATTGCAAAGGAGTTCGTGGGGCAGTACCAAGCGCCCTACTACGGACCAGATTTTCGCGATGTCAAGTGCTGCAGAAATGTAGTTTTTGCATTTCATGCAGAAATTATCTTTTCATCGATTTCAAATTACGACACAGTCGATCGAGACCAGCTATGGCAGATCATGCACGAATATGGATTCCCAGAAAAACTGACGCAGTTGGCCAAACCAACGATGGATCGAGTGGTGTGCGTCGTTCGAGTCTTAGGGATACTCTCGTGTCCCTTCGAATCTTGGAGAGGGTTAGGGCAAGGTGATGGATTGTAGTGTTTGCTATTTTACATTTCATTGGGGGGTGTGATTCGAAGAGCGAAGATTGACGAGTGGTACGATCTTCCGGAAGTCCGCCCAAATGTTTGTATTCGCCGACATTAACGTCGTAGCACGCAACATTGAGACGATGGCGGAATTCGGCTTGTCATTGATGCGTTAAAGTCAAAATACGTGAGACGAAGAGGCTCGCGAGAAGAGAACGGTAGCCTCCTACCACGAGTTTAGATCGACGTTGATGCAATCGAGGCAGCAGACGAATTCATGTACCTGTGCTCATTGGTGACCGCTGATAACGACACCAGCAGAGCGATACAAAGGCGTATTATGGCTGGCAATCATCCCTATCTTGTACTCCGAAGGACGCTTAAATCGAAGAAAGTTCGCCGAACTATAAAGATGACCATCTAAATGACATTAATTACACCGGTAATTCTCTACGGTTACGAAACTTGGACATAGCTCATCTTGGAGTGCAGATGGAAAACGGGTGAAGGAGGCGAATGAATCACGAATTGCATCGGTTCCTGGGAGAACCTCCCATACTTCATACCACCAACTGCGGAACATGTCTTAAGAATGTCGGACGACAGCCCAGTTAAAATGATTCTCGATAACGATCCGACGGAAAATGTTGCGGAGCTAACTTCTGTATACAGGCCACAGGGTCTTGGCCTGATTGATAAGATAAGGTATTTTATTTGACCAGCAATGAAGTTATTGAATTCTTATGTGATTTAAGACGTCGACTGTTGGTCCAAGTCTGAAACTGGCCAATTCCCCTGTGGTACCAATAACATGTCCAGATGTACCCAATGTGGTCTCGAACACTTGATGTAAGCACGATTATACTTCTCTTCGATTTCTATTGTGATTTGAAGTATCGCATGATGGGTTTTGGGTCAAGTCAGTAACTGGCCACTTCTTGTGGGGGACCCAGAATACTCCTGGGTGTGGCCAATTCGGTTCAGGCCATTCAATATATATACTATTGTTTTTGACATTGAGTTCTCATAAGATTTAAGATGTCGCATGAAAGGTTTAACGAAATTAAGATCAATTATATACTAATGACCAATATTCACCGGAACGCGTACCTTATATATTTCCGGAATCATTGGACCGATCGCAATACCCTTCTTTGTAAGAAGGAAGAAAATATAGTGAAATACAAAGAATTGAAGGATTTGAGATTGAGTTTATTTGAGAATAGGCGATAGACATAACTTGTTTAGGGATGCAATTCTCCTCGGTGCAAGCAGGGTGCTTAGTGAAAATTTACTCCGCACATTGGCAAACGCAAACTCACCCGAGAGATTTTTGTTTTGTTTCCACTCTCTGCTAGATATCACAAGTTGAGTGACACCAAAGTGTCTGTCGTTTGCACCCTCACCACACAACAGGCCGGAGCGTGTGAGTGATCTCTGAGGAGCACCGAAGAGAGCAGAATTATTTCACCGGGGAGAGTCACCCTGGTGAAAACCTTCATTGTTAGTTTTATACCGCAACACTTGAATTTGAACATTTTTACTATGTTACTGATTTCGTAATGTTCTTCTTCTTCTTTTCGGCGTATCCAAGCTTATTGCTTATCGCAATAAGCTTATTGCCAGGCTCTCAACTTAGTGTTCTAGATGCACTTCCACAGTTATTAAATTGAGAGCTTTCGAAGCCAATCACCAATGCATGAATTTGTATATTGTGTGGCAAGCACAATGATACTCTTATGCCCAGGGAAGTCGAGATTTTTTTAAGTCGACTGGACTGGGAATCGAACCCGCCGCCTCCGGATTGGTAGTTCCGTGCCTTTACCGACTAGGCTATCTGAGGCCCCTATTTCGTAATGTTCATCCCGTTTTCCAGCCATTTTTTCTTAATGTTTAGATCAAGGTTTCACTCACGTCAGTGCGGTGGAGTCCTTTTTTGCTCTTTCACTCTTCGTCGTTCACACTGCAGTGAGTGTATGAACGCTCAGGCAGCGAACTGTCAATTCTCTCGCTCTCCCGTGCTGTGTCGAACAATCTCTACATTAATTTTTTAACACAATACAATTACTTATGCTTCAAGTTGACGATAGGAGAAATCGTTTGTGGACTACAAAAAGGAGCTCCCCCAAAAAGATGCATGACGGATCTTTGGTATACAATTCTGGACTTAAAATTTAAATCAAGTTATCAATTTTGCAGCAAACCACCCTCTCTCTAGCTATACTCATCAGGTTTATTAAAAATTCATTTATAAAAATATTAAATATGTATAAAAATTGGTGTTGTGACTGCAACTTACATCATGACACGTAAAATTAAGTGTTCGGTTTTTGTAAATTCTAAAGAGGAGGAAAACTTTAGTCTTAATAGCCGCTTTGTTTGATCTTATTTTATGTGAAATTTGTAAGGTAAAAGCTTTTTATTCAATTAATTTTAAAACTTAAAAGAGATTTATTTAACAAACTGCCTCCCCTCAATCTGGTTATCGATTGTGAATACTGAAAATTCAATTATGAATCTGGTTGCTGATGCTGAGAAATTCATCCTTTTTTTACATTTTTTTTTTTTCAAGAACATTTCAAGGTAGAGCTGGAACGAGTACAAAACAGACTTCGTCAATGCCTTTTCCTCGACTTTTCTTTTTTGAGAGGTCAAAAGGCAGATTTGGATGTGAATGCTATCTCAGGATGCTAGGGAGCGATAGAAACTTGATACTGAGGTGAAAACATATACTTAAACATGTCATCATTCTTTGAAAGAAGAATGTTGATCAAGTAAAAACATTGAAATCTGATTCGCCCTTATTCCGACTCTAGTTTGATTTTAATTTTAACTGATATGTTATTTCATGCTCAATTGCATATTTCGTTGAATATTCTAGAAAAATGGGCAGTCAATTGACTTTGTCGTTGGATCTGAGATTTTCACAGTTTTCCGGATCAAATAAAAAAATAAAACTCAATCATATTGCGGCCACGTTGGATCTAATTCCGTTTGGTTCAATGAAGTTTGGGCTATAAATATCAAAGCAAGTATTATTTTTTTTCAAGTATTCATTGTTTTCATGCTCTGTGTGAATAAAATCGTAGAATAAATTACAAAAAGTGTTCTGAGGTAGATCTTATAATCGAGAAAGGCGGAATGGACAGCTATAAATGATAATCATAATAATGTTAAGCAAAATCAAGATCATTTGAAGACTCCGGATACAGGAATTTACGACTTATGATTTACTTAGGTTAATTTTTAAGTGCTGCTTGGTATCATTTTGTGCTTCGAAAATATTTCTCAGAGTCTTATACATCTAAGAGTGAAATTTTTTTTATAGAAATTCAATTATTTTAAGGAAAATCAAGTTGATTTTTCAAGGGATTTACTAAGATTTTCCTAAAGATTGCACAGTGGGGTGATGGCGCGCCGGGCACGGAATGACTGCACAGTAAACAAATGAAACAAATGAATTTTCTTTGTGATATAAATATTAATGCATCTAAAATTATATAATAACGACTGTTCCAGAAAGTATAAGCACACCTTATTTTAACGGTCACTTTGAATATAATGAAATATTTCAACATGTTTTGGCTGCGTCTTTTTGTTTGCACTTTTCTGAATGAAATAGCATCAAACAAGTGCAACGTTTTGTGTTACCTATCAAAATGCGCGGTCTTACGCGGTCTTAGCGTCGAGTGACGTCATGCGTGCCAAAGAAAGACTTGGGCAAAAAACATACCGGAAGCAGAAAAAACCCAAAAGGAACCCAAAACAGGCCGCGTCCGTGAAACCACGGGCCCGCAAACTCAACGATTCGTTATTGTGTAGAAATTCTGGGTGTATAATAATGGACGGTGAAACGTATGTAAAACTAGATTACAAAACGCTTCCCGAACCACAATTCTATACTGTAAGCGAAGACAAAGACATCCCCGAAACGGAGAAGGCAATTTTTACCGAAAAAATCAGTAAGAAGGTTATGGTTTGGCAGGCAATATGCGAGTGTGGTAAAACATCTAGTCCGGAGACGATGAACACTCAGAAATACGTTAAGGAATGTCTCCAGAAGCGATTATTGCCGATGATCAGGCAGCACGAAGGTCAAGTAGTGTTTTGGCCTGATTTGGCGTCATGTCATTACGCAACGGACACTTTAGAATGGTACAAAAGTCAAAATGTATGTTTCGTGCCGAAAGACATGAATCCGCCGAACTGCCCGGAGGCACGGCCAATCGAGACTTTTTGGGCTTTAACCAAAGCAAAGCTTCGAAAATTCATAAAACCAGCGGACGACATCCAAAAATTTAAAAAAGATTGGCCAAAAGTGGTCAAAATCGTGGGAAGTACCACTGTGCAGAAGCTAATGGGTCATGTTCGAGGAAAAGTTAGGAGTCTTGGCTATGATTAAATATTTTGATTTCACGTGAGTAAAATATCATATAAAACATAAATACAAATATGATTTGCCAAATAAAATTATTAAAACTAAAAAAAAGACTTTTTTCTTATTTTGAAAGTGTACTTATACTTTCTGGAACAGTATATATAATACCAAGCAGCAACTTGCAAGAAATATTTCTTACAAAGGCAAGCTTTTCCATACAATATTGTCTACGATACATGAAATATCTCAGAACCTTAAACGATTTATAATTCTAAGTTTTATAATTTCTGAAACTCCATTTATGTAAATGATATTGCACAGGAAATTACACTACTTTTCGAGCGGTATGGTTAATGTGCGAATCTACCAAATAATTTAATGAATCCATCCTTCTAGATGATGTTGTAATCCATGTAAACTATTTCTACTTTTTTGTTCACTTCCTCAATATCATCGCATTGAATTGGAAAAGTAATTCTATATTTTAGATCTTCCAAAATGCTTCCGCTTGTACTAACTTTTCGCAGGATCTGTCACCTGAAATTTTCTACTATAAATTTTCCCGGGCGATTGAATGAAAATCAGTGCACTTTTGGAACTGACGAGACGCCACTGCACTCAAACTAAACCTCTTCTGTTAAAACCACATTACGCTATACGCAATAAGCAGGGAGTTCAACAAGTTAGTCATACTCACAGTAGGAGCCCAATAAAAAAGCTCATCAAAATCTCATCTCATGCTAAGCGCCACACGGCGCCACAACAGATAAGGAGACAGCACCCCCTCCGTCCGTAATCATAGAAATCCAACTCGTCTAGCGCCGAGATCCATTATTTGTCATTTATTATTGGCAGAGTTTCACAACAAACCCCCCGCCCCCTCTGCCTTCGCCCGTCGTAATTTTTTGCTGACAAATTCATTCGCGTTTGATTTTACGGAGCGAAATTGGACAACGATGATCCAAACTGCTTTGACTGCTTGCTGTGACAAATCACAGCTCCGTTGGAGTCAGCCAATTTTCCCGACACCCCAGCCACTGCCGGCTTATGACAACAATGACACTTGCCTATTTTTTGTTTGTTTCCGAATTCATTGCTTTTTTTTTTTTGCGGTTAAATATTAATCCGTCGAAAGATTGCGATTATCAACGTTGGGCTGGTATGTTTACAAGAAAACGGCGTCGGTGGCCGGTATCGGTATTTGTTTTCTTCGTTTTACAGAGCATATCCGTATTACCGTAATGATGGTCGAAGAGTTCACAGAGTTTCTTGGCACAGTCACACTTCACGATTGCCTTTTATGATGGGCAGCAGTCTAACGTCAAGTTCGAAGCGACATTCTTCGATCGTCGGTCTTGCCGGTCAATTACATTGTTTGCCGGGAGCGCAATAAAAAGTTGTGTTATTCAATTTGGAGTGCGTCACTACAAAAAAAAAAAAAAAAAGGAACACAGGACAAAGGACAGGTTTAAGTAAAACTGGTCTTTCATATTTTTGTGACTTATACTGATTGAGGGATACAATTTTTTTCTATAGTTTTGTAACACAGATTATAAGACATTTTCCTGATCACGTTCGAACCGATTTTTTATATTGACGGGTTCTGTATTGCTCGAAAAGCTTTTCCGAGTTGGAAAAACTCATATGTATGCGCCCGAAACACTAAAACGCTACCGAAGGAATATGTGTCAAAAGACGAAAAACCTTGAAGGCTAAACGATGTATGCTCGTTGACAGATCAAGTGATCAATACGGGCATAAAGTTAAACGATTTGACATGTTCGCTTTCAACACTGCGCCAGCCAATTCCACACTTTCTTCGGGCATCCGGTCGATTGAACGCAAAAAGATGCTGTGAACTCGTACGACTGAATAGCTTTCTGTACTGTGATAAATCAGTAGGAAAATGCACCCCATCGGAATGTGTTTACATATTCGCACAGCAGTGCACTTTTCCTTTCCATCATCATCGTCACTTTTTATGGACTTGCCGCAAACAAGTTCAAGACATTATGACGAGATGGAAGAAAGAAGAACCGCCACCCTTCCTCGAACGATTTTACAATCTAACTCAACGCATTATCCATCGTCGGCATCAACAGCACATGGCTATAAAGTGCCGCCACCTCAATGAAATTAATACATATTTCCCTCGCAGTAGCAGCTTCAGCAGATAGCCCTTAAAGGAGTAGCGTCGTCATGTACTTGTTGAATAGCTGTTGAGAAAAAAATGGAACCTATCATAGAGGCTTGGCCACGGCAAAAATCGGAAAGCTTTTAAAATAACTCCTCCATTCCATTTACGGACGAGCATAGGAATTCCGTTCCTTGAACAACCCTTCCAATCAAGCCCTGAGTAGATTCGATTGTGTCAAGTCATACCAACACCTTCTTCTTCTCCCATGGATGGTGGTTCGTCTGCTCTCCCGGATGAGATTACATGCTATTGAAGCGGTGGCGGCAGCTAACTGTCTTTCCTGACCTGCCTGTCTCGTCGTTGAGTGTTCGTTTGGTCTGTCTGTCGGTGATTGTTGCTTCAAATTGGAAAATCGTGCAACATGCATACCGTTGAAGTATCCTGATGGTGTATCCCAGTAGCGTTGGGTGGGTGCCACTGAATTTGCAAGAGGGTGCCATGAAACGGGGGGTAGTACATGGTTGTATCATGCAGGATGGATGGGTGACAGAAAAAGGGTGTATCGATTTTAGATCGAGTGTCATCAATCAATTTGAGGATTTGGACGGTTCTATCAGCTCTTATGTGAATTTCCGCCTGCTCTTGATCAATATTTCTGTAAAAAGAGTTAAGTTTTCTAAGGATCTGAAGCTCATATAACTTTACTCTGCCTTGGTATTTTAAGCTTAAAAAACTAGCTTATTGTCTGCTCGAAGCTTAGTGTTCTTTATATACTTCCGCAGTTATTAAGATTTCGATGCCAGGCACCATTCGAAAGTAACAATTTGGGTTTTATCATGGTTCTGAAGACCACTATTTAGACTTCAAGAATGCTTGAAAACCATGCAATTTTACTTGGATTACTATGCATTACTATGATTGTGTGGTACGTACAATCTTAGATCTTATGCCCAGGGAATCTAGCCATTTGTTTTTACGAAAAAATCCTATACCAAAACGGGATTCAAACTCAGCCTCTTCAAGTATTGTATTGATTTGAAGCTGCCTCCGACCGACTGATCTAGTTAATACATACACTGAAATTATAATGCTTTCTCGCTTTTTTAAGAACAATAAAGAAACCAACGTAATATTGATAACTAGCCTCAAAATAAAAATCAAGTTTTTTCTCGCAATACAAAGTTATACGAAAAAAGAAGAAGTGTTGCATTTTTTGGAGTAAATTCTTTATCGAGAAGAACAGAGAACATATTGAAATGAGAAATCTTGAGAAATCCTAATTGGACAAACAAAAGTAAGTAAACTATTCAGGAATACCTTGAAAGCAGAACGTACTTGATGGATCTAACAAAGTATTTTGCAAAACTTCCTCGGAATGAGCTTTTCTAAAAAGACAAAGAACATAAAATTAACCCATAAAAGACGAAACTTTTCATCTTTTAACATTATCAAAGAATCACAAATCGCCCTTCAATGTTCTCCGTTGGATTCGTCCCTGGCCGGAGACTAAGGCTGATGGCCAACTTTACTGTTAAAAGTCTATTATAGTGGAAACACGATAGTAGTAAAGAGTTCCCCGTCGACAGTGTTTCCTTCCGTTACTATGTTCCGCCTGAAAAATGGGTCGGTTGGAAACTATAAGAAGGGGTTGCGGAAGTGAGAATTCCATCAAAAGTACAAGTCACTGCACTTTTCTTCTTCTTCCTTCGACAATGCCGTTCTTGTTTTCATCCTCGTTGGTATGGTGTTGCAGACAATAGCAGCTCAATAACCCATATTGAACTCATGTCATTTTGGCGAGTATATCTTGCCGTCTCTTCGTTTGAAAGAAGCCAACCAACGTCTGCGATGGGTGAAAGTTATGAGAAATGTCAATCACGTAAAGCTAGGTATCTTCTGAAACCAAGATGAGGCATATGACACACGTGTGTGATATTGCCACGGCTGTGTCCGCCCGTAGCCAGATTCATCGGCTTTATTTTTTTTATCATCGTTTATGCCGATGAAGGTGTCGATAAACTGCTTTCAGCACTTGGCGACTCGGCCCGAAAACAACACGCTGATTGCAAATTAGATCAGCAAGCAGGTCGCAGTTCGTTGGCCCCAACCACAAGAGCATCCACTAACTACCATCTGGTACCAATCGACAGCGCGATGATTCTCCGGCAGCTACTATGAATTGGTAGGCAGATTAGTAGCACGGATGAAAGCGCACATTTGCTTCGTAAACACAACGTAAATAGCTCTCATCAATTATCCACAGCTGTGAACGCTTCTTCGCTTTGAGTAGGTAACTGAGAAGCCAGCCACGCGTCCAAATAAACTTTTCCCAAATAACAACAACATCAACAACAATAACACCGCACCAACTGCATGCTATCCGATCCAGCGAGCCCCGATAAATACCCCTGGAGCCAATCGACTGTTACAGCAACAAATTCTCTGTAGAAGATAAACAAACAATCCCGCAACAGCACGGACTAATGGACGTTGGCAACCGGAGTTCCGTTCCGTCGTCGTTCGCCTTTGTAACATCAAAAAGCTCAACCAAGCACCTCTAAATAACATGCGATTTGTTCCACTGCCGTCACCACACCGGATCTTGCTCGGTTTATACAGGTAAGACTATACTTATAGCGGCCGCGGCGGTGGCGGTTACCGTTGAGGCAAAGCATAGCGATGATGGTTTTGATATCAAGAGAGCGCCAATTTTCCCGGTAAACTGAGCTTTACCGTCGTTGTTTTGTTGCGTTGCGTTTTGTGGAAAAGTCAAGTTGCGTTGGCTGCGATGTACAGAGTTCGGAGTAATTTCTATTGTTTAACTAAAATGGGCTGGTCCTTGCTGCCGTGGAAGATCTTCGTGAAATTTAGCGAATGAAGAATGCGTGAAATTAATACCACCATGTTGATGTTGTTAATTTTAGCAGACTCATCAGGCTCAGAAGAACGATCACAAGTGGGGGTAATCAATCAGGAGATTGCTCGAACGAAGGCGAGACAAGTGATAAGTGATAACATTCTGGCGAAATTCGTTGTAGGATTTGTTTCACGGGTTTCGGCTTTCTGGTTATTTTTGTGGCTTTCGTTTCTTAAAAGGAACTTTTCCTTCGGCATATTATTGTTATTGTCTGCTTTTGTTACAATCAAAATAGGATTTTTGTTTCCATGTTCGCTACTTTGGGATAAGACCAGTTAAACATACGGTTAAAATTGGAACGATTTTCCGCTACTGCATGGATACGGATTTCGAACCTATCATAAGCAAATTGGATTCATTATAATTGATACTGGAAACTTGGGTTGGCAGTAAAAGACTGGAAACTTTGTTGACAATAAAGTTTTCAAAGCTGGTTTTGTACCAAATTTATCGTATACGAATACAAGGATGCCACAATATAAGATATTAAGGCTAACTTATTTCTCAGTCTTCTAAGACTAGGAGAAGAATCACATAGTGAATAATAGTTCACGGTCCATTTTGTGGTAGGAAATATACACCTTTTAAACTGTGTGGTTTCTGAATTCGGGAATGAGTTCCATTTCACGTGTACACTAGGGTGCCAATCGAATGCATGGGAAAAATCGGCCATCGAGCTTCAAAAAAGGATAGTGCTCAAAAGTTTTATCTCTTCGAAAAAAGTCCCCATGCAAAATTTGGGCCAAAAAAGTCCGCTTTGGAGGTCCACTTAGCGAAGTCCGATTGAGCTCAAATTTTGCATGGGGACTTTTTTGAGGATACAAAAGTTTTAAGCACAACCCTGTTTTGGAATTCGAAAAGTCGATTTTCATTGGCACCCAAGTGTACTATGTGTCTCACAACAGGTGTCACCTTTTTTCAGTCTTGGTTTATTTGAGCAGGGTAATTTTAACAGCGGGTCCTCCCTTAGCTCAGTAGGAAAAGGCGCGGCTACAAAGCAACACCACGCTGGAGGTGGCTGGGTTCGATTCCCGGTCTGGTCTAGGAATTTGTCGTTAAGGAAAATTTCTCGACTCCCTGGGCATAGGGTATGATTGTACTTGCCACACAATCATACTAGTGCAAAAATGGTACCTGGCATCGAAAACTCTTAATTAATAACTGTGGAAGTGCATTTAAAACACCAAGTTGAGAGCAAGCAATAAGCTAATTGCGAAAGCTAAGAAAGAAAGTAGTAATTTTAACAGCGGAATTGATTATACCCGTTTTGAGTGTATTCTTTTGACAGCTTATCGCTGAAGATAATTAAGCGATTCCGTTTGTTTATATTTATCAGCTATAATGGAAGCCATACGGGAGCAAGTTTTAAAATTACATTTGCAAAAGCTTAGACCGTGTCAGATATTCAATAGCCTTAAGCAGTTCGGAGTGAGTAAGCGTTTTGTTTTTCGTACCTTGAAACGGTTCAAGGAAACTGGAAATGTCCATATTCAACACAAAGGAGGTGCCAGACGAACTGCCAGAACGAAGAAAAAGATCAAATGTGTGAGGGAGCGAATAAGACGTAATCTGGTCGTATCTGGCCGTAAATTGAGCAAACAATATCAAATGTCCCCTGGTTCAATGAACAGGCTCCTCAGACATGATCTGGAATGCAAGCCGTACAAGAAACAACGGGTTCATGGGTTGACGGAGCGTCAAAAGCAAGGCAGGATCCAAAGAAACACAAATCTTTGGGTTTGGCACGGTGACTGCGAGATTTTATTTTCGGATGAAAAGCTCTTCCTCGTTTGTGCACAAAATTTTCTCAGTGCACAAAATTTTCTCACGGACAATTTCTTGTTTCGACGACATGACTGGAACTACTGAATGTATAACTATGAAACTTGGCAGATGTAAATAATACACTATGGATAAGATCTACTCAAATTTCTAGGTTTTTTACTCATACGATTCAAAAGTTACAGAAGATTTTCTGTGTGCCATTTTTATCGAATACACCCTTTATATCGAGATATCTTTGTAATTATTCAAAAAAAAAATCATTTGAAATTGAAATGTTTTATTAAGGTGATTGCCTTTCTTAACAAACATATCAATTCTCATGTTCATTTTCACAAAGAAAGTTAAACAGATAGATGTTTACTAGTCCAGCTGATATTGCTAATTATTTTTAATTTATTGTTAATTACTTGCAAAATAAGCCTAATATCATCACGATAAATCGTCGACTTACCGCCTTCCTTTTTTTTTTTTTTGGTCTTAGAACCGCTGCGTCCACTGAGTTAAACGTTTGTGGTATACCCTTGTTTACTTTTCACATCTTATGGGTTGATCACTTGGCAAATGAACAGCCTAAGACGCGTCTTCTCCCAGTTAGACAAACTGGTTCTTGGTCTCACATGCAGTTCAGCATTAGATAGCCCTCTCACCATCGGTAAGGTGACAAATTTGAAGAGAAGGGTCATGAAATCATGAAATTGCAATGATTTGTTAAGGTGATTGCTTTAATAGAGAAACATATCAATTGTCATATTCTTTTTCGCAAAGAAAGTTAAACAGATAGATGTTTACTAGTCCAGCTGATTTTGCAAATTATTTTCAATTTGTTGTTAATTACTTGCAAAATGAAGCTAATATTATCATATCGTCGACTTACCGCATTCCTTTTTTTGGATGTCCACTGAGTTGAACTTTTGTGGTATACCCCTGTTTACTTTTCATATCTTATGGGTTGGGGTTATGACGTGTCTTCTCCCAGTTAGGCAAAATTGAGTTTATACTACGGGTCACGCGCAAGGTTTTTTCAGCTCCGGAAACTTGAATATTGTTGCTGTTTATTGTTACTGTTTATTGTTTCTCGGTAAATATTGTTTCTGATATCATCACGGTAAGCCAATAAATTCATATAAAAAAGTGATGATAGTACGTTAAAAATGGTTATTTTATGACAAAAAAAATGAGCGGTGGTCGAATTTCCGTCAATAATCACATTACAAGGTAATGGTGTTTATTTGCGTTACTATCGGAGAACCGATGATTCTCGGAAGTAAATTGTGGTTTCCAGATCAGATTTGAATGAAAGCCTTGAAAAAGTGAAAACCGGAGAGATGTCTTAAGCAGAAGCTACAAGAAAACCGAATTGTAGTCGAAAGACGATCTACAACAAGCTCTTGAGAAAAGCCCGTTGCTTAATATAAAAAAAAGATTCAAAGATCCAGCTGAAAGAAGTATAAGTAAAAGGATCTAAGTTATCCAAGAACTCCTTAAAATGTAGGTATTATGATCTACAAGCGCTACCAGTCGGTGCTATATTTGTAGTTTATTGTTTCGGTACAATTTCTGAAGCTTCGTAGATTTAAGACAAACTAAGTTTCGAATTAAACAGCTGTTATAAGTAACCCTAAAAATCCCTTGGAGTAAAGGCCTTAAACATCAACATGCGTAAATAGTTTTGGGATACGGCAAGTAAATCTCTTGACCAGAACGGACGTAAAGGCTTGTCAAACAGTCGTGGGGGTAAGGTCTTAAGATCTACAAGCGTAATCAGAGATATGTTGATAGTTCATGGATCGTACAGCTTCAGCTATTTTAATCTAGTCTACATGTACACAGTCAATAAGAGTTTCTTGGAAAGCGAAGGAAATGTATCTATCACTTTGTCTTGCCATTTTTGCCGAGCATTGAGGATGTAAAACAAATAATACAACGGCAGGCCTACTATGCATCGTTTACTAAATAATGATGCCAATTTATAAAACATCCGATTTTATAAAAATCTGATATAGTATACATTTTCTTCACTAGAAATAAAAGAGCGGGACATACCGTATCAACTACTCTAAAGTCGTTGGAAGTGACAATTTCGAGCTTATTGCGTTGAGCAGAAGTTATTTCCATTCCAAAAACTCTCAATAGTAAGGTCTTAAGCTATACAGGCCTATCCTTCCGTGTTTGTTTGATAGTGGAAGCTTATCACATATTCCGGGTGGTTCATTGGACCAGCAATTTTGAACTGAACGGATGTTCTAGATAATATTTACCTGCCCTGTAACTTGCATCATACTGAATATTTAACATAAGACTTGGTTCAACGAATCTTTACAAAAAGTTAACGTATCCCCATACGTCACTGGTTACACTTCTAAAACTTAAAACGTATACTTCTAAGATTTCTTGGATGATTTAATACTTGAAATCAAACGAGGGGAAAATTTACGCATGTTTTAAAATTCGTCTATTTGTTGCTGTTAAATTTGTCGCTTATCGTTTCTGGATTCAACCATCATCAATCATTACCGAGCAAGTAGCTGCCGACCAATCAGCGAGTGTCTTATATAACGCAACAATCCCAATGTTTCATTTTAAACTGGATTGCAAGGTTTTTTTTTGTCTCAGCCAAACAGTTAAGCATAAAGAACTCTGTTTTTCTCAGGACATGAGCTTCGTAAAACAGCAAAGCAAGTCCAGCTTGAGGGGACATTCAGATTCGCTGGTAGCCTCGAACGATCACGTCATCGAAACGTGTCATCGCTGCATAGACTTTGTTGATTCCCATGGTTATGGAATCAGAGAGAATCGACAACTCTATCCTTCCAACCACGTGGTTTAGATCAGGACGATGCCCATCAGCTTGGAAACACTTGAATATGAAATAAATCAAGCCTGTAATGTTTGAAGCGAGTTGACTATAAATATAATTAATCCTGGAAAGTTTGGGATCATTTAAATATGAATTGATTGGATTCACACGAATATGAATCGATTAAGCACTGAACATTTGGAAGAACTTGAATACTAAGTAGAACAATCCCGAAAAACTTGTAATCATTCGAATATGAACTGAATTAACCCTGGAATGTTTGAAATTGCCTGATGTGAAATAATTCAGTCCTAAAGATTAATATCATTTGAAATATGAAGATAGTCTGCCCTGGAAAGATTTCAATTTCAATACGAATTCAATCAAAAATGAAAATTTTGTAAGCATTAGAAAATGAAATAAGTCAGATCTTTTAAGAGTGAAACCACTTCAATATGAAGTGATTTATTTCTGAACCACTTAAGTATAGGACGAATCAGCCGACGAATGTTTTTAAATCTCTTGAAAGCGAAGCGAATAGGTCCAGAAAAGTTTGGAATCACTTCGATATGAAGGGAATCAGCAGCAAAATTTTGAATCCCTTGAATATAAATTGCCTGAACATAGAGTGAGTCAGTGCGCAAAAGTGTGAAACCACTTAAATCTCCCGTTAGTTAGCGCCATAAAGTTCGGAGTCACTTGAAAATGAAATGAAACCGACAACAAAAGTTTGTAATCATTAGAATAAAGATTGGACTCGGTAAAAATGCAACACCTTGTTTTGGGTGTAACTTTTAAACGCGTGGGTAAAAATTAATGAATGATTTTGGGTAATACTAGTTTAGAGTGTTATGTTTATGTGTGCAAAATTTTATCGCGATCTGTCAAGTAGTTTTCAAGATGCATTCGAAACAAGAAGAGCTACGCCAGCAAATCTTGGGCGCGGTGATCGATAATCCTGGTCAGTCGCACAGATGGATCGGCAAAAGGCTTGGAATCCACCATCCCACCGTGTCCTGCGTTGTGAAGATGTTCCAGGAGACGAAGACCATCGAGCGGCGCGCTGGAAGCGGCCGAAAACCGAAAACGGAATACCCAGAGAAGGCGCGGAAGATAAGGCAGTACTTTAAGAATAACCCGAACCTTTCCACCCGAGACGTGGCCAAAAAGGTCAATTCGTCGAAGTGGTTCGTCCAGCAGACCACGAAACGGGCTGGGCTACGTGTTTTTAAGGTCAGGAAGGCGCCAAACCGGACTGACAAGCAAAACACGGTGGCCAAATTGCGTGCGCGGAAGCTGTACCGTGAGTGGCTGGTCAAGCCAGGCTGTCTCGTCATGGACGACGAGACATATATCAAGGCGGACACCAAACAAATCCCCGGCCTCGAGTTTTTTGTCGGTACGTCCCGCATGGAGGTTCCGGAAAAGTTCCGGAAGAGAAAGATGGACAAATTCGCGAAGAAGTACCTGTTGTGGCAGGTGATCTGCGAGTGCGGACGGTACAGCAAGCCGTTCGTAACAACCGGCACCATAAACGGGCAGATTTATCGAGAGGAATGCTTGCCGAAGCGCTTGCTGCCCTTCCTCCGCTCTCACCGTGGTCCCACGCTGTTCTGGCCGGATCTCGCTTCGTGCCATTACGCCAAGCCTGTAATGGATTGGTACGAAGCGAAGGGCGTTAATGTGGTCCCGAAGGAGGCGAACCCGCCAAATACACCAAAACTTCGTCCGATCGAAAAGTTTTGGGCGATAATGAAGAAGAAGTTGAAGTAATGCGGATAAACATTCAAAACCGATGAAGCTTTGAAGAAAAACTGGGAGAAATTGTGTAAGGAAGATGGACAAAGCCTCGCCCAAGATCTCATGAGCAGTGTTAAGAGAAATGTACGAGCATTCAGCTTGGGGGAGGAAATTCAATAAATAAATTATGACAAAACATAGCTAATATATAGTTATTTAATCCCTGAAAATTTTAGAAGTATCCGATTTAAAATGAATTTTTGGTGATCATTTTTGTGTGTCTCATTTTTTTCGAGTCCAGTCTTTATGACTTTTAATCAGAACTGTGATATTTAAAATTTCCAATATACCCAAGCATCTGGTAGAAGATATTCCAATCCGATATTTTTGAAGGCCTTTTGAAAATTCAGAGGACTTGAGTTTCAGATTCAATCAATTTGGGCGATCATCAAATCAAACAACGTTTGGGGCACTTTCCGAACCAAGCTTCTTTCAAATGCTATCGACGTTTTGAAGAAGCTTGTTTGAAAAAGCTCTATTTTAAAAGATCAGTAGAGACAAAATTTCTAGTAAACATGTCCACTTTTCGGAAGCCCTTGGTTTTTGACACTGTTGGATACAGTGGTAGTAAATCGTGCATTTTTCGCAAAACAGCCGCCAGCTGCTTTTCTTTCCCTTATTTTCAAACAGTTTAGATTGACATTGTGAGAATATTGCGTGTGACAATATTTGGTAGCTTGATCAAAAACGCACTTAGTTGGTAATCCTTGGTTATCAATTATTAGTTTGCACTCTTATAATATGATTTCATTTAATAAACATCATATATAACCAGTTATAGGCCTGCGATCAACGCGATAAATTTATGTCGCAACTTTCACAAAAATTTCCGCTTGTGACAGCAGAAATGTTTCATGATCTGTACAAAACAGTACAAAAATTTCATGATATTTTCTCTCATGCCAGTAATGTCATGCCGAACAATGGCAAAATACATCACATATACCACCACTGGCTGGAGAAGCAAAAATTTTAAATTATGTAATATGGATCCATTGAATAGATTCAAATATCTGTGTTTGGAAGCTTTTTATTTCAAGAAAACACGAGCAATAATTTTGCTTTGTGATGTTTTGTTTGAATATATTTGTCTTGTTTCTAAACAAGCAGCAAGTGATGAAATTTCTGATTCTGAGTCGTTCGGAGTAATGAAAATGTGACATAAGGTTTGATTTGGATACCGCTGCTCCTATCTGTTTTAGCTAACATTTTTACGTACAAATAATGCCAAATTAGAAATAACTTGTGTGGAAGAGCTTTTTATCCCCGCTGCATAGAGCAAGAACCAAGATAAAAAGCAAGTTCTTCTCCGAAATCAATCTAGATTTTAACATTCGCCAACCTTCATTTCTACATTTCAGGTAGGCATGAAAGACATTTTTAATCAGAATTGTAAATATGCAGAACCACAATCCCAATGCGTAGAAACCGACATTCGCTCTGGAGCAATTTCATGTTGGTTCCGTTTGTGGTGGCATTTCGAAATTTCCTTTTCCAATCGTACAGATTTTAGGAAATGTCAGCTCCTCGAATTTTCGTTCCGACAATGGTTTGGGTATACATATAACATGACTTGTTACTGCCACAATTAAAGAATATTTAATATAACAGGTCGACACGCAAAAAACGCACACACGGCAAAGGTCGAGGTAGATTTTAAAAGGTATGCCTTCGTTTTTTTTCTACCATGGCGACGGCGGTTGGGACGTACATACCTATATGTTGATGAGAATCACGGTAGGGCTTGATATATATTTAACGGGATGCGCAATGGATAGATGGTTGGGTGAATACGTCTTTATTGGGCTGATGGTAGGTATACATATCCGTGTATAACATTCTGTTAACACCACTGCTGATTGCTGCTACCGACAAGGGATGTCGATGCTCCTGCTGATTCTGACGGATCTTGGCACATTAGCATAATTTATAAAACGGCGAAGAAAGCGGCGCGATAATTGGATCATCTTTGTGGAAATTGCTAGGCGTTATACAAGAGGTGATTCACTGGTGGAATATATTGCTCTGACAGTCATAACTGGATCAGACTTGTGGAAAGCTAATTTTAAGAAGACATTATAATGAACTGAGATTTATACACTGCTGTTACTAGGGATCCATTTTACTATATATATACTAATGAAACAGTTTCTTAGCACAGGTATAGCTTTTCAAATTTCAACGTGTCTTAGCCACAATGGCTAACGAGGGCAACATTTAGATTGCAATCGGGATTGTCAAACATAACTCAAATTGAGACTTTCAGAAGGCAAACTCCCAGCGTGACAATATTGTCCGATACTGACCGAAAAGAAACCAACAAAAAGGTACCCGACAGGCAGCATCCGAGAGGCCCAAGGTTATCAATTTGCGAAATAACGAGCCGTTCGAGACCTTTTTTCCCACCACCTTCGTACAACATTCCTTCCCGAGCATACAATCAGTACCTATTCAAGAAATTATTATCACTCAACAAAGAGCACAAAGGCATTAAATTTGCACATCTATCATCCGTTGACATCTTCGAACGATCCATGTTGGATGATAGCGATAGACAAGAACGCCATAAAATTCACACCGCACCGATAATGGCAACTATCGGACAATTCGGATTGTAGCGGTTTGCTAATTCGGTCGGTAAGAGCCGTCCAAACTTTGCAAAATTGCGTAAACGCACAACCTACCGCGGTGGAGTAGGCGGGAAGTCTAGTGCAAACAATTATTTATCACTGTCAGACGATCCGGTACGAACACACCCTCGAGGCCATATTAGGAGACAAGGAGCACACATCAGCGGCGAGAATGTCTTTTCTATCTTGTCATTGGATCTCGTTCCACCAGGCACTTCGGGGGACTGCCATTAATGTATGATTAATCGATCCTACCTAGTTAGCATCCCGGTCGGGGACAGCTGCTGAGCTGCTCCGGAATTTGCGTTTTTGTGGGCCAATATTAGACTAATTGATAGACAGGCATAGAAGATTTTGTTGTATAGGTTAAGAGGGATGCTCTAGTTTTTTTTTGTGGTGAACGTATTAAATCGTTTTTATTTCTGGTAGCGTAGGATGCTTGCCAAGTTGAAATCAGGATTGCCCACATAGAATATAACCAACCCAACAATGGTGCAGTGGTGAATATTCATTCAATGGCTCGCCTAGAGAGTAGCACCAGATTAATAATACATATTTGTAAAAAGCATTAGAAAACCGGCAAATGTGGCAAAGGCGGGGTATTCTGTTTAGAATAATAAATGGATGGCAGACTATGGAATGCTCTTAAGATTTTCTGCTCCAATTCGTTTCCTACAAAAGCAGTTGTGGAGGTGTCTTTCGCTATAAACTTCAATTTGTTTACTCGATTAAGTGATTATTCAAGGTACATTTGTTCTGCCCATGTAGGCAAAAAAACTGATAAATTTCTTCGGGAATGTGACGATATTGACGCTTTGCTGTTTTGAGCATGAGCATGATTGACCGCCCATGGATGCTACTCCGTTTTTGCCAGATCTGCTGTATTTACACAAAGAACAAATAGATGATGTTTGGGACTAACATACATTCTCAATGTGTAAAAACTGGTGAAAATGGGAGAATTTATGTATTCTCGGAAATCTAAGCAGAGTTACTCTATAATTAACACATCTATTGGAATTGGAATTGGATGTTTTTAAAAATTGTTGCCGATAATATTCAACAGTATCGAAGCCGACAATTTCACTATTATCATACAAACTCAACATGAACAAATGACTTCATTTATTTAAAATTAAAGTATTGTAGTCTTTAAGCGTGATTTTGGCGTCTTGTTCATTGTCCTACATGCATTTTAAGTTAATACCTAGAAATCAGTTTAGCGCCTACCAACTCAAGTAGTGCACTGAGCCTCATTTGGTAAAATTCTATGTGGGAAGACATAAATCACGATAAAAACGGAATTGTTCATTTTATTATTATTGGCAAGACGGTCGAACAAATAAAACAGGTTCTTTCAGAAAGTGAACTTTCTAAAATGTACGAAAATGTCAAACATTTACGGACAGAAAAGTACATTTTTCTTGTCAGTTGTTGCACTAAACTGATGCTCTCTTCGGGTTTCTTTCTTTCCTGAAGCTAACAGACAAACGGTATTAAAGATTGTACTTGAAAAAAAAATGCAACACTTTCTTTTTAAAAATGGTTAAATTTTGGGTAAAACTGGGTTAGAGTGTAATGTTTGCAGTTGAAAAATTTCGTCACAATCTGTCAAGTGGTTATCGAGATGGCTTCCAAGTAAGAAGTACTACGACAATAAACTATGGGCGCGGTCGTGGAAAATCCAGGTCAGTCCCACAGGTGGATCGCGAAACAGACGTCGGATCGACAATTCGACCGTGTTCCGTGTGGTACAGACGTTCAAGGGAACACAGACTACCCAGTGGCACGCTGGCAGCGGAAGAAAAGCGAAGACGATTACTTCAATCCGCAATCCGAACCATTCGATTCGGGACCTGGCCAAGAAGATCAATTCTTCCGTCTCTATTGTGGCCTTTTCGGAGTTTTTTGCAGCACGCCGTTTTTATTTATATTGCGAGCTCAAACTGTTTATTGAAGGGAAATTCATTTTAGTTCAATTAAATAAAGAATATAATTTTGGTATAACTTACAATTGGTCTCCTAGTAATATATAAATCCAAGTCACAACGAGTTTAACGGTATTGAAAAAGGGATTCTTAGCTTACTTTGCCTTCTTGCCTAGCGTAGAGAATGGTATGAGGAAAGTAATCAATGAGTTCGTTTACAATGGTTTGACAGCTTCTATGTTTGGAAGTGTTTGTGATCGAACATCGGGTTGCCCGATTTAATTTGGCAGTGACGTAGGTATGCCCCCAACAATCCCCGACCCGTAATACATGTCCGGCGCTTCCGGTGGTACTGCGTTACCTTCAGTATTCTCCGATTCCTTGAGCTCCAGGATGACAACCTTAGTCACAGGTCGCCGCAACACTCCTCCAGATGTTTGGACATCAACCTGTCTGCTTCGCGCATCTCGTCCCTTGATGATGGAAAGAATTCGCCCGCGCAGCCATCCATTCCTGATCGACGGGTCTACGATAAAGGCTAGATCACCAACCTGCGGCTCCTTGGTTTCTTCATACCACTTCGTACGGCCAGCAATAATCGGGAGATATTTGCGCACCCAGCGGCTCTAAAACTGGTTCACCAAATTCGTGGTTAGTCGCCAGTTAGTTCTGAGGCACCCTGGAGTCACTGGGATGGCCATCGAGGGTTTAGCGACGCCCTGTGAGCTCAGCAGTAGAAAGTGGTTTGGATTAAGAGCCTCCTGCGATTCTACCTCTAGTGACACGAAAGTCAAACCTTCCGCTTCGATCATTAACGTGAGAAGAGTCTCGTCATCAGGGTTTCTGGTAGTCGATAGAGTAGAGAAGGCGACCTTGATTGACCTAACGAGTCTCTCCCATGACTCGACCATGTGCAGAGCTGACGGGGGATTGAACACCCATTTGATGCCTTCATTGGTGAAGACGGCATACAGCTTTCCCGGATTTGCCGCTGCATCTCACGGTTAGCGCCGATAAAATTGGTACCGTTATCGCTCCTGATCTCCAAGGGCGATCCTCGTCGTGCTACGAACCGTCGTATCGCCATCTTAAAGGCTTCGGTCGACAGAGAATGAACCACCTCTAAATGATCGGATGGTAAGGCAGGTAAACAGTGCCACCCATCGTTTCGAAAGCGATCGTCCGATTTGTTTGCCCCATCGTACAAATAAGGTTCCCGTTTCACTTGTGCATAAATTGCCTTGATTTTCTTTTCATTTGCGTAAGCTATAATTCATATCATAGTAGGCTGCGAGTAAAATAAGCCGCTTTCCTTACTTTGACAGTTCCACTATGACGAAATGGCAGCGTATTCGTGATTTGTCCAACGCGCACCTGTCGTAAAAAGACATTTCAATCGCCGTGGAAGTGTCCCGGTGGACCGTGAAATGGGTCTTAGACCGAGAAAAGAAAAGGTGGCCACAGGTCGTCCGACCTTGACCAGGATTGGGCCGAAATAATCCAATCAGACGAAGCTGAATGGTCGGGTATATGGACTAAATCGCGCATCAGGAAGTGGAGCCTCACGCGGGCACCATGGGTTCGCTTTAGATACCTTACACTGCATACAGGTTCTCGATAAATTACGTACAAGCGCTCGAAGACAGGGAACATAGAACCGTTGTTCGCGTGCAGGTAGCATCGATGATACCAGTCTACGACCAGATGGGTTAGGCGATGTTTCTTCGGAAGAATTATTGAGAATTTGGATTCATATGGCACGAAAATTGCGACACCCCATTCGTTGAGAAACGGTGACAACTTGTATAGTCGACTTGTTCGGTTCAATATCGAGGCATGTCCTCTCGCCTTCTGAAGCTGGAGCATCTCTTCTGGGAATGTGGTTTTCTGCGCCCATCGCCAGATCGTGTTTTCAGCCTTCCTGAATACTTCACGGGAGATATGCGACGTCTGTAGTGGTTGTTTGGTTGTTTTGCGTCGGCAGTCTACGAAGCGGTGCACATAAGCGACTGTTCGCCGTAGTCTTTTCAGTTTCGAAAAGCGGTTCCGCGGTTCGTCCAGCAGACAATGAAGCGGTTCGGACTTCATGTCTTCAAGATAAGGAAGGCGCTTAACCGAACCAATAAACAGAATACGATGGCTGAATCCCGCACCAGGAAACTGTGCCGCGAGTGGTTGGTGCTGCCATAATGCATCGTATTGGACGACAAGACGTACTTTAAAGCGGACGCCAAGCAGATCTCCGACCTGGAGTTTTTCGGCGGCGAGTCCCGCCTGGATGTTCCGGAAGAAGAAGGTCGACAAATTTGCCAAGAAGTACTTGGTGTGGAAGACGATCTGTGGGTACGGCAAATTCAGCAAGCCGTACATAACGTCCGGCACCATCAACGGCCAAATATATAAAGAAGAATGCCTCTAGAAACCCCTGCTGCCCTTCCTCCGGTCCCACGAAGGTGACACTCTGTTTTTGCCGGATCTGGCATGGTACTATTACGCGAAACCGGTGATGGAGTGGTACGAAGCCAACGATGTTGTATTTGTGCCGAAGGAGGCAAATCCGCCAAACTCCCCAGAACTTCGCCCAGTAGAAAAATTCTGAGCGATGCTAGCTCCGTTAAACAGGGAATGTCTTCAAAAACGACAAGGATTTAAAGAAAGGGTCGATAGAAGTGTGTAAGAAAGATGGCGTAAGTGTTGCACAGTATTGGATGGGTAGCGTTATGTCCAAGGTGCGGGCATTTAGCCTAGGAGAGGAGGTTGAATAAACCAACTTTGCAAAATATACCTAATATGTATTTATTTATTCCCTGAGAGTTTCAAGTATATCCGACTTAAAATGATTTTTTGGTGATCATTTTTGTCTGTGCCATTTTTTCGAGTACAATCTTTGGAAGCTGGTGTTCGTGTGTGTTTTTCTTACCGTTGATTCATCAATGACAGTCTACGAAAAAAAAAATTGAAAATTGACAACCGAAATAAAGTGGATCGAACTGAGCTTGAAGATGTTTTTCAGAATTGGAAAGGTCTCACCAAATTCTGCTATTCGATGAAGTTTGAATTCTTCATTCTTCTTCATTATTCTATTGAAATTCTGAGCCGAAAATTTGTGGAACACCAATAAACTATGCACGCATCAGTTCTTTTTGGGTAATAAATTTTTGAATTCTCAGTTTCTTTATGGATTATTCTTGGCTAATGTTGTACATTTCTGAAATAAAATAATTATGTTTACAGAACTAACAGTAGTTTTTTTTTTTGGTCGAAATCGTTTTTGGTTGCGCTTCTGATCACGAGGCGGCTCTTATACATAGCTTTTTCATGTGGCAACGTTGTGTATAAGCTGAATCATGCGCTTTCTCACTTTTTTTTATGATGAATTACCAAAGATGGGAAAATGCTTGCCAAATGACACGCATTTGCGGTCACTTTTGAGATTTATCGGGAACGCATTTAATGAGCTTAAATTGACGAAAGATTTGTGTAATTCTATTAGGTGGAGAAACAATAATTCAAAGTCAATTTTTAAACTCAATAAGTTCCAACGCAGGCTCCCGCTAGAGGTCCTTCAGAATTTCCATTAGAAATCTTTCCGATTTTTTAAAGACTCTTCTGTCGAAAGCATATTTTTTATCCATCCTAAAGACCTATGAGCTTTCTTCCGGAGACCTGTTAACTTCTTCAACCGGATTTGTGAGCTTCTACCAAATTATTCTGATGACTTTCTCTCGACCTTCCTTCAGACCATTCATATAACTTACCTCCAGATTTTCTAACATTTCTCATAGCATCGTACAGAATATTTATATTGATCTTGATCTATCCAGGTCTTCTAGTTACTCGAATAACTTCTTTCTGATCGTCTTTTTTTTTTCTTATTGGAGATCGACGTGTTTCTAGTGTTTACTGTAAACATCATCCAGATTTTTGTTTGGTTTTCTTTGGGACTTGGGAGATGTTTAGATTCTCTTTTTCGATATCCAATCATTTTCCAGCAGACTTCAGATCAGAATTACTTGTACAATTTTCCTTGAGATTCATCTTTTAAAACATATTAAATATGCTGCCATTTCGTCATAGTGGAACTGTCAAACTAAGGAAATCGGCTTCTTTTACTCGCAGCCTTCTATGATATGAATTAAAGCTTACGTGAATGAAAGAGAACCAAGGCAATTTATGTACAGATGAAACGGGAACCTTATTTGTGCGATGGTGCAAACATTATCACGCATACGGTTGTGTATAAGTGTACTTGGCACACATTCATACTAACGCAGAAATTGTACTGGCATCAATGTGGAAGTGCAATTAGAAAACTAAATTGAGAGCAAGCAATAAACTAATTGTGACAGCAGTAAGCTTGAAATGCTGAGAAAAAAAAGCTGGAATCATTTCATGTAAAAAAAAAAATAAATCAATACATAATTCCAATATTTTTATGGGGGGGGGGGGAAGGGAAGTTTATGGTAGTGTAAAAATAAAAAAAATATAATTATGGCAAATTTGGAAGCATCTCAAAACAATCCAAGAAATCTATATTTTAAAATAGATTCATGGGGAATTTGAAAGCATCTCAAAACAATCCAAGAAATCTAAATTTTAGATTTCTTGGATTGTTTTGAGATGCTTCCAAATTCCCCATGAATCTATTTTATAAGGTTCCCCTTTCATCTGTACATAAATTGACTTGGTTTCCTTTCATTCACGTAAGCTTTAATGCATATCATAGTAGGCTGCGTGTAAAAGAAGCCGATTTCCTTAGTTTGACAGTTCCACTATAACGAAATGGCAGCGTATTTGTCCAACGCGCATTACATTACAATCGCCGTGGAAGTGTCCGGGTGGACCGTGAAAAGGGTCTTAGACCGAGGAAAGAAAAGGTGGCCACAGGTCGTCCGAGGTCTGCTCGGATTCTGTTAGTTACCACTGCCGTCAAAAGGAAGAACCCAATGCGTTCAATGAGGAAAATGGCGAAGGAACACGGGATCAGCGACTTTACGGCACGGAAGATCGTAAAGGAAGATTGCGGGGCGAAGTCGAGGGCACGAAAAAAAAACTCACATGATTACTAACCTTATCCGGGAGCTAAGAGTCGAGCGAAGTAAGAAAATCTTGAACTTCCTCAAGCGAAAAAATCCGGTTATACTGTTCACCGACGAGAGCATGTTTACCGTCGACTCCGTAGTAAATTCCAGAACCGATCGCTATATTAATTCTCTCTCGGTAAAAGATGTGGCCATGAGCTCAGAGCATAAAAATGTGTATTTGATCAAGCGTTATGGTTTTTGGATTGGTGGATTCCAATGGCAAAAAAATGAACCCAGTGTTTATTCCAGAAGGCGACAAAGTAAACACGGAGGTCAACATCAGAATTTTAAGTAGGTATGTGCTTCCGTGGATCAAAGAGCAGTACGGCCCGGAACCAAATGTTGTATTTCCGTTCCACACCTCGAACCGCACTCAGAAGTGGTTGCCGGAACATCGGCCGTTCTGGGCAAAAGATATGTGGCCGCCATCCAATCCCGATCTTAATCCGCTGGATTACTCAGTTTGGCGCGTCATGAAGACCAAGGCCTGTTCTAAACGCCATCCGATTACAGCAAGTCTCAGACAAACATTGACCCGTATGTGGAGCTATAGCTTCCAGAAGCTACCGAAACATTTGGAACTGGTGGGTACCTACCGAAGCGTCCGTTCGTGTCGACCGTCAGAGAAGTAAGAGGACGAGCTGAGTTGGTTGCTAGCCTACTTCGATGCTTTCGGGAGCTTGTGGCAGAGGGATATAGATACCGCACACCGTACATGAAGAGAACCGGATCCAGGCTACATTAATAGGACTTGCCGTGCGTTCCGGAAGCGTGTGGTGGCCGAAATTGCAAGTGGGAACTCGATCGATGATTAACATAGTTTATACTACTAGGAACCGAAATTTTTGAATTTTTTATTTAATTTTAACAATGCTTTTCTAGACAAAACCGCGAATCGAAGCTAGCCATAATGGCCTTATCCAGCATCAAGACTTTACATACGTCTAGTTCTGGATCACTCAGTCTAGCAGTTGTTTAGTCTTTTAACCAGGGTTATTTTGAAAATTGTTATATTTTTATTAAACGCATAAATGTGGGCGCCTTTTATCGGGGTTGAAGAAGAATAAACTCAAAATGTTGATGAGTTTTGGAGATGGAGTGAAAGTACAAACTGCCTGAATAAGTAATCCATTACTAAAATTTTAGCTGATGTAGGTCACAACTAAAATGTAACTCTTAATCTACCTGTTGATAATCAAAAGTTTCAACCCAGTGATTAACTTGGGTTCGGTTGACAGTGCCATCCCTACAACTCTTTCTGGAAAATCGAAGAATATCAGCGACTTCATTTTTCGTTACTGTGTTGGCACTCTGGCTAAGAAAGATTCTCACGCTTATCGAAATAATAATCGTAGCCGAATGTAAATTGAGCAGCCACCAACAGATTTAAAACTTTGTCGATCTGTGTCCTAACCCGACGGATTTACTTAGAATGTTGAACAAACATATGCAGAGAATCCTGAAGGAAAAATCCTCGGCAAAGCATGCCGCGTTTTTTATATGTCTCCACCCGCAACGTCAACGGTGCAAGCGTACAGAAAACATTGTTTGAACCAGTTCGAAAATTCCTCACGGTCATGCAGCAATTTCGTATTTGTCACAGGTATTTGGCCCGTCGTCACTCGCACTGTCGTTTCACACGACATTCGACTTTGATAACGGTTGGTCGATCCTCGATACAGAATTAAAGAACCAGCAAAAAAAGCCTGATACAAATTGGCTGTGCACGAAAGCATAACGAAACGAGCACAAAAAGCGAAAACACCTTCACGGTTTTGGACGTATTTCAAGGATCGCTTGCCTACAAGGACAAATAGGTACAATGCCATGTCAAAATCTACGAAACGTGATCCATTTCGGTAAGTAGGTTGCTGAGAATGCGAAATCTACAACTCGTTTTTTTTTCTGGTTTGACGTAGCGTAACTTTGCCCGATTCAATTTATCTTTCACCTATCACTCCAGATGTCATTTTGGCTGTTATAGTATACCTGCAAGCAACATTTTTTTATCTCAGGGTTGCGAAATCGGATCGAAAAGAAAATCCAACAGATCACGTAGTAGGAAATTCCATACGCACCTCACGACTCTACATCGTTTCACCGTTTGCGATAACTTGAACGAGAACAAATCCAGTCGTCGTCGAGTAGCTTTCTTTTCGTCCGGAAAGAAAACACTCCAGTTTTCAAGCGTGGTCTTTTCACTCTGGTGGCTCTTAACCTATCTCCCTCCAGAGACTGTTCAGCGGACAACTTCAACTGAAGAACACGCATTCTCGCAGCATCTATCGGCACTGATGAGGTCAACAGTCTTTTGCCCAATTTTCGACATCGTATAAATGAATGCCGTGCTTTTGGCCTTGTGGAGCCTCGCCAGAAGAGTCATCCACTCGGTGAGTTGTCGGCCCCAGCAGCACCACAGTGTTCCACCAAGGCTGATGATAATAATGAGCCACTGCTGCCGACTGGTTCCTGCGACTGACGACAAAGAAGAGAAGCAATGTATTTGGCCCAGCTCAGCACTGCCGATGCTGGGAGAATTATTTTTAAACATGTCATTCATTCAATTTGTAGGCACGGGTACGCACACGAGAATGTCAGCTGGAAGTGGATTACGGGGAGCCGCTATAGCTATCGATTTGCGAGTAAATTTATATGGATTAGATATACATTTTCAGGATTAGATATTGTTAACATTGTTAACATTGGATTAGATATTGTTAACGTGGGCATTGGCAAGTTTAAAAGAATATTGCAGCATTATGATTTTAAGATTTCTGGCGTAATTAATTTGATGAATCCAGTCTCAGTCTAATATAACTACAAATTATAGGAAAGAGGATAAGGTTCTCTCGCCTGACACGTACAGGGTGCGCCCAAATAACAGCAGCAGTTTTTTTCAGTGTAGAAGTCTCTCTACGCATATCAATGCTATCTGGTTTCTGAAACATATTTTTGTATACAATGTTTCATCATGCTGTAAAAGTTTGACATCAAAAAGTAGTGCAAGGCGTTTCCATACTACAAGGGCAATCGAATTTTCCAATGCATTTGTAAGGCAAGAGATCTTGTCAGAAATTGACGGTTATAAGGAAAGAACACCTATCTTCATTCGATCGTACATTACGGAGATTGAGAGAGCCATCAACAATCGGAATCAAGAAAAAACTTCACTTTAACTTTATCTACAAAGTCAGCGAATAAAATGGCCAAAGATCTCAACGTATCTCGTAAAACCAGCAGAAATGTACGTAAAGTAGAATTGAGAGTATACAAAAAATGCAAAATACACGGACTTACGGAAGCAAAAAAAAAACTCCATGATTCCTATTTCAGATGACAAAAATTTCGTGTTACAATAATGTCTAAATCCTCAGAATGATAGCTCTATACAGCATCTATTCAGAAGATCCTTCATCAGTCAGAGCAGTTTCACGATTTAAAAATCACACATCCGCGATTGTTTGGCGAGCAATATCCTGTGAAGGTCAACTTCGTCCACTTTTCGTAAAAAAAAGGTGTTGTAATCAATGCCAATTAATACTTCAGCAATACTGACATAGTATTTTTTTTGTATTCTCCCATACGCGGAGTAACGATCTATGATGATGTTGTTTTTGAGAAGGAAATAATTTCTCATCACACGTGAGGCGCTAGGAGTAGACGGCACTTTTTTTGCTAGAACAAAGTTGTTAAGAGAAAGTATTGATAGTTCCGTTAGCGCACGGCAGTATTTCGAAACAAGCACACAATCTTTTGCCAAGCATCCCCGGGGTAGGTCAAGGCAGGAACGAATGCACCACCAGCCAAGGCAAAAGATAATAAAATTTACATGGTAGATGTTAACGAAGAAGAAGTTGGACGATAACGATTAACAAGCCTGATCCTGAATAGAATTTGCTTTTTTTTGGTGTTTTGGACGCGCATTAGTTTAACCGAAGAGGTTTGAAAAAAAAATAGAACACCCAAAAATAAAAAAAAAAAAAAAAAAATTTGTTGTTGTGTTTGTGTGTGTTTTTTTTTTTTGGGGGGAAGGCAAAAGATAATAAATTTATGGGTGACGAGAAGAAGTGGGAAGTAGTGGTTGTTTTGTTTTTTGGTGGGGTTGGGGGTAAAAAAAATATAAAAAAAAAAAAAAAAAAAAAAAAAAAATTTTTTTTTTTTTTTTTTTTCCCTGGGCACTGACAAAACCTTGAGGTAGTTTAACTTCAACTACCAGGTCCCAGGGCAGGTCTGGTTCTTTACCATTTTGGAAAGAAGCACACAAGTGTTGCCAGATCAGTGGAAATGCAGCCCAAAAGTGCTTCTGAAAATCCTCTAGTACTTCTTATCGATGAACATTATAGTTCTGAGATGGTGATCAATGGTCAAGTACAGTATTTGCAAATAGTAGAAATGCTGCATTTGATCATATAGAATCAGTTGAAAAAGCTGAAATAGTTTATTATCAAAAATCAGCACACTTTTGGAAAGCATTACCACATAGGGGAACTGTTCCATTATTCATCTCATGATCCATTATTCATATTAATTGGAAATGTAGGTTTGATGTATCAATCAATTGATTCCTTTTGTGGCTTGCTTTCAACAACAAATAAAAATAAATAAAAATAACAATGAATAAACAGTACGTGATATGAAATGAGATGAAAATGAGAATGGTAACCCTAGATGCTATACTTTTATCGGGGTCTTTTAGCGTGAGGCGATTTTGTTTTTTTATTTCTAGGAACATTCTAGTTTTGAAGAAAATGCAGCTTTTAGAGTGTGCACCGGGGCAATGAGTGATGTATTAACACAACAGAGCAAACAGAAGATGAAAGCCAAACAAACTACTCAAATCACAAGCGGCTCCAGACAAACAAAAGATGAAGAAATTCACAAACTACAAAAGACTACAGAAATCATGAAGAAATAACGAAGATAAGTAAAACACTTTATTAAACTTACAAACTGATGAACTAAAGAAAAAACAGACAAAAAGACGACACAACACCATACAAGACAGTTGACAAGAGCATGGCTGAGAGAAAAGGAAAGCCATCTTGAAAATGTAACACCTTTTGAGGCAGTGTCAACAGCGTCTCTATGGACGACATGATCCTTGCACGGCTGGTGAAATGCTTCAAAAGGAGTTAAGTTATATCATTCTAACGCACAAGGTACAATACAGTGACTTTTTATTTTTGATTCGAGAAAACTGCTTCGGAAGACTTATTAAACTTATATACGTAACACTGACTAACAAGGTAACAAACAGACAATTGAAGAAACAGACGAAAGGACTCAAAATTCTCAAACGTGGCTCCTTCCGAATCATTTGCAACAGCGTCTTCTTGGACGACATGTTCCGTGTACGGCTGGCAAAATGATTCGAAAAGATTTACGCAACGATATCATCAAAGGCCTGGCGTAGAGGTTTCTACTCTATTCAAAGTCCCGCCAGTAAACCTAAAAAAAAAAAATGGCAATGGAATGGCAACAATGCATCACATTCGTTTGCTCTGAAAAAATCAATGTGTGGGGGAGGGGGTGGGGTGGTTGTGGTGGTGGGTGTGAATTTAGGTGTATTGTAAGAAAGATAAAAAAAAAAACAACCTCCGTTCCTTTCCTTCCCCTCCCCCGGGGGGGGGTGGGGGGGGGGGGGGGGGGGGCCGCCTCTTTTTTTTTTTTTTTTTTTATGTGATGGGGGTTGATGTGTTGGTGTTGGTGTGTTGGGGGGGGTGGTGGGACGGACGTCATGCGGGGGGGGTGTGGGGGGGGGGGGTTGGGGGGTGGTGGGGGGTGGTGGTTGTGTGGTTTTTTTGTTGTTTTTTTTCTTCTTTATTGTTTCTCTTGTGTTTTGTGTGCGGTGGGGGGGGGGGCAAAATCAAAAAAAAAAAAATAAAGATAGAAGTAGATAGAGATAGTATAAATAATTTTGATTATTTGGGGAATCGAATGTTGGATTCACTGAGTAGAAGTTTTATTAAAACTAGGAACGTGGCGCCATTCCTATTTTGTTATTTCTCATTTCAAAGAGACATAATAAAAATACCAAACATTATAACAATAATATACAAACAACAATAAGATATAACGGCTTCATTCTCGATAATTTTATTATAGTAAATATAGGCGTGATGCAGCTTTATTTTGCCACCGAAAAGTGAATCCTATAGCTGACCAAGACTCTAATAATTGTTAGGCTGCACATTAGCCTGGGACAAAATTTAAATTCCAGTTCCCTAATGATTTTCGGAAGCCTTTTGGACCCTGTAATAACTGTGCAAAATTTCAGCTCGATTGGTGAAACTATATTTTAGCGCTAGTGGTTTTAATTTTACATAGGATTTTCCATGGGAAAACTTACTTTTACAGATAAAAATCTGGCAAGGTGATCCATTGTCCTTGAAAAATAAATCAATACAACCACTTCCTGGGAAATTTTTCAAGGAAACTTTTCTTTGAAGACCGCAAAGCGATCCGACGCTTGTGGAAAAAGTTATTAAGCTGAAACTGATTGCTATCCAATCGAACGGTTCATTGAAATGTTTTCTCTTGAAGCACTGCTACCTGCAACCTGCTGCTGGCTGCGCGAAGCAAGCACTGTGTTTTGTTTATGTTCACTCAGCAAGGAGAAACTGTGCTGCTAGAAAAAACAGTCCAATGAGCCGTTCGATTGGATAGCAATCAGTTTCAGCTTAATAACTTGTTCCACAAGTGTCGGATCGCTTTGCGGTCTTCTAAGAAAAGTTTTTTTGAAAAATTTCCCAGCAAGTTAAGGGATTGATTTATTTTTAGAGGACAACGGGTCACCTCGCCAGATATTTCTTTGAAAAGGTAAGTTTTCCCATATAAAATACTATGGAAAATTAAAACTGCGAGCGCTAAAATATAGTTTCACCGATTGAGTTGAAATTTTGTACGGTTATTATAGGAACCAAAAGGCTTCCAAAAATCAATAGGGAACGAAAATGATTTTGTTTCATATATCCGTGTCCCAGGCTACTGCACATGCATGTAAGACTTTGAAGCGATTAAACGACTTAGATATTAGGATTAGACACATAAACAGGAATGAATGGACAAGTAAACGTAAACTTTTCTACAATAGAACTAAATAATTTAACTGAATAACGCAGAAGACAAGAACTGAATACGTCGGACAAAGTGATAGGTCAATCAAACGAGGTAAGACGAGGTATGAATCGATGAATTTCGGAGCACATAAGAACTAGACATCTATTAACTAAATTATAAACGACTGCAGAAGTTACGAAATGGCTTCTTGAACATATAAACGTAAAACTGACTGACTAATTCAATAACATAAAGAGACACAACGACCTCCCAAACTCTTTAAAGGAAACTTCTCTCTCATGAGTCCCATCAGGAAACCATACAAATTATACTGTTGGGACTACTGAGACTTGTAACTACAAAGGACTTAAGAAATTACGAAACGCCGTACGAAAGGACTCAAAATTCTCAAACGTGGATCCTTCCGAGTCATATGCAACAGCGTCTTCTTGGATGACATGTTCCGTGTACGGCTGGCAATGATTCGAAAGGATTTACGCAACAATATCATCAAAGGCTGGCATAGATGTTTCTACTCTATTTAAAGTCCCGTTTGTAAACTTTCTTAACAAAAAAAAAAACTTATGGTTTTATTTATTTCATAACACGCTTTGTGGATAAAGATTGGCCTTTTCCGAAGCATGCAGTTATCTCAAGGTCCAATAAAAAAAAAACCTTAGCGTTTCACATTTTTTGAGCCCTTTCGAACTTTTGTGTGTAGATACTGTAAAAAAAATTAAAATGATTAACTGCTGAAGTTTCTTTTCCTATGTTCTGTAGATAGGTTTCATAAACTCTAGTTTCTCGTTCAACCCAAATTTCTTGAACCAGCAGTATCTCAAGCTTGTACGGAATCATAAGCCTCAAATCCGATTCCACGATGCTCAGCTTTATACCAAATTACACGATCTGCGTCCTCCTAACCTTGTCCGAATCCACATAGATTGCTGTCGCTCAGCCCACCACGGTTAACTGTTCATTTAAAGAATAATGAATAGATATGATACGAGATATCACACGAATGAAGTCTTCACCCACATCCATCCCCCTAAATCAAGATTTCTTCGACAGCTTTGGGACGATAGAATTTTGCCATCGTCCCAAATTACCTTTACTCCATTTCTGCTACCAGCTAATGAAAAACTCATAATCAACAAACAAGAAAATAATTTTGCTCAATTATACACCAGCAACATCAAATTTTCATAAGTTCTTACTTAAGATGGGTTTAAACTTTAGATCTTAGCTTAATAACATTTCTGAAATCAACAACATGCACAGTCGAATCCCGTCAAATGGAAAATTTCCATGCGTGATAACAATGAAAAGTCTTAATTGATGTTAACTTTTCGGAATTCAAACAAGAAACGAAAACTTATAAATCAACTTAGCCATATCTTGCGAATCAATGTGTTAAATACTATGTACCCTGAGTTCCGGTAACGTAACACTTGCAATCATCTAAGCCAATCAAAAGCTAATACATTCAAGAATATCCCATTAAAAAGACAAGCCTGCCCAAAGCTTCATCTTTATTCAATTTTATTATTTTCCATTTATTGAACCGCAGCATCCCAGCAGTTAGATCGAAAAAAAGACGATGATGCGCTAATAAAGAAGGAGAAAAAAAACACACAGCATCAAAAGAAATTCCACCCTAAAGAAGCAAAGCAAGGAAGCGCGAAGAATACAAACAAAGTCCAACCCGAAAAGCAACTATTTTCGGAGTAAAAACTTGTTTTTGACATTCTTCTCCACGTTCCGCCTCTTCTCTTGTGCGTTTCGCTTCTTTTGGCTGCATGACTCCACTTACAACTCGTTCGTTTCGTTTCGATTCGTCTGTCCGTCTGTTTTGTGATCGTAGTCGTTCGTACAATTTAGTGTTATATTATAATGGATGACACTTACACATGCGTATATTCGGCTCCATCGGCAAACTGGCTGTCTGCAATGTTGTTTCTGTTCTGCTGTTTCAACTCCACTGCTTCCGTATGGGTGTGTGTGCGTGCGAATATTTATCGATACCCTCACTACCACTTCATTCCACAATTCAACTCAACATGCACCTTCTTCTTGTCGACAACTCCAACAATAATTCAGCTGCTGTCGATCAGTGCTGCTTCCACTGCACTGTGGTTGATGAATGAAGCACCTTCTCCAGCATCAACACTATCTTTCTAATTGATACCTGCAACACACCTGCCCTTAAACTTTGATGGGCGAAACGACATTTGCAAAACTCCGATTTCTTCTGTCGCAATTCAAGCTGATTTGACATGCTTCCACTCACCAATTTTATTTGATCTTTTGCTTCATTCTTCCATGCTTTGACAGCAAATCTTCCATATATTTTCAGATGATTTTTCCTCTTCCTTCACTTCCACCAATTTTTCTTCGTTTCCCAACACTTTACCCGACGTTTTTTTTTTCAGTATTCTCTACTAAGCATTCTCTCTTCTGCCTTCAAAAACTTCACTTTTGCTGCCACCACTCCTTATTGGCCTTCTCACCCAGAACCATCATTTCGATACACATTTTCCAGGCTACAATTTCATCTGATGACTACGATGATGTATACAAACAG
This sequence comes from Aedes koreicus, assembly GCA_024533555.2. Taxonomy (NCBI): domain Eukaryota; kingdom Metazoa; phylum Arthropoda; class Insecta; order Diptera; family Culicidae; genus Aedes; species Aedes koreicus. Next base: position 488,333 of record JAHHFK020000581.1, read on the forward strand.
CTATGCAGGACAATTGACTGCCACCCTTCTTCGCCTTCGGCTCTTCGATATTGTTCTCTAATTCACACTATTCCGTAGAATCTATTTCCACTAAACACTGACTGGAGTGATAATTAAACAAAATATGGAAATTGCAGTTGGGGATAAAGAAAGACTGCGGAGCTTTTTTCTGCGTTGGACACACACTCTTCTCACTCTCGGCCACTCTCTTTCTTATTCGGTTGGGAGCAACCACCCCCTCTTCCACAAGCAGCTTCCTTTAGTGGCTAAATACGAGACGCACAGAATGGAACTAGTATCCTCCAATCCTTTACCCAGTAGTACCAACACCTTAAAATATAGTGGGGAGGGCGGCGAAGGGGTGGGCAACGCCACGATACTTCACACGAAACGACTGAAAACGGTCCAGCAACCACAAAACAGCTTCTCCACTATCCCGTATGTGTACGACGTACGAGCGACGGCTGACGACTGACACCACTACAGAGCTAACGGAGTTTCGTTCCCCATCGTGGTAAATATCGCTGCTGTTTGCGATGCTTTCCGACACAAACCGAAACCCAGTGCAAGTTGTACACGACCGTTCGGAACGACGAACTGTCAGTGCGACTGACTGTCACTGTCAGGTACTCTCTATGTAGTTTCAATCGATAGTCATTGAATGGTACGAAAAGCGTAAGGATTGAATGAAAAAAATTGGATGATAGTAGATAACGATAATTTAGCAAAATAGTAAAACTAATGAGATCTTGTATTTATAGATCACTGTTAATGGGAATTTATAATCTTGCATTGGGGCTTCATGTTTGGTTACTATTTTATCCACAGGCGCTTGATTCTTCGAGATCTTAAAAATACAAAAACATGCATATGGTGATCCGGGACGGCATTCAAAAATGGGCGTCACAATTACTGGTTTGCCCTGTCAATAAATTTGTTTCGAATCGTGGACTAAGTTCAATTTAGCTTCCTGGACTAAGTTCAAAATAATGATTCATAAAACAAACGCTTTTCGTATTTTAAAAAGACTTTGCTAAGCAAAATTTAACGACATAACCCGACTTTCCATTTAATCTATCCTTCATATGACATTTTCTTTATTTTTTTCTGTCTCAAAATTGAACCAAACCTAAAAGGTAACAATAGAAAAATGAAGAAAAAGCGAAAATATGATATCCAAGGGAGAAAACTGTATGGGGTAACTTGGAAAAAAAGAGCTTTGTCACCCCTTTTTTTTTAAATAACACTTTTACGAGCGTATTAATAGAACGATTGTAATTGTAGAACTAGGAAACTTTAAACTAACTCTTCACTTGTTCACAATTTGAAATTAAATAAAAATTTGCACACTTTTTCGATCTATCTCTAGTAAGAGCAAGCAAGTTACGTTATATTCCACTAGAAAAAGCTTATCTTTTGACAGATAAGCCTATTCCGTCTGCAACTTACAGACTTTCCAAGTAACCATAAGCATTGAGCTATAGCCCAATAATAGCACTGTAGCAGCAGTTGCTTAAACGTTCTATATTAGCTTCATATTAGCATCACAAGTACATTCAAGCTCTAACAAAAGTTTGGCATTATTGCCAGCATTATTATATAAGGCTGTTAGAATGCATAAAAGCATTTATCATGTTCACAGCATACATGCTTGATATCTACATTCAGTGCTAATATGAGGCTATCATATAATGCTTAGAATTTGTTTACAAAACTATTTAAAAGGTCAATCGCATATTTCAAAGCTTTCAAACATATCCTATATAGCAGAGGCAGCACAGGCAGCGGTCCAATCATGCATGATGATACAAGATACCTTGGTTCACCACTAATACACCAGTTTAATACTAATAATATGAATTTTCTAGCCGGCGTCGGTGGTGTAGTGGTAAGCGTGACTGCTACTTGGCACCCCAGTAGGGTCTGGGTTCAATCCCAGTCGACGTCGGTGGTTTTTCTGAGGCGAAAAAATCTGGTCACGTCTTCCTTCGGAAGGGAAGTAAAGCCGTTGGTCCCGGTTCATATTCATGAGTCGTTAGGTAGGGTCCAGGTGGTGGAGTCGTCTTCCTGGCGTCGGTGATTGTCACCATGTGAGGAAATAGGCCGACGTAAAATAAAGATTTAAAAAAAAAAATATGAATTTACACTAAGCGGTTTGTTTATAGCCCATGGCAATTTTTTACATACATTTTTTGCTAAGACCATCAATAAGAAGAAGCAAAAGAAGAAATAGTTCTAAAAATAAGTCGGGACAGCAGATAAATGCAGAATAATAGTATTAGCAAAAACGGGCTATCGAAACTGACAGTTATGTTTAGGTGCATTAATATAGCATTACTAATGCTATTTACGGACTGTCACTTCTGCGTTATATTAACACGTTATTTCGCCTTTTTTAGCATTATATTAGCATTATATCTGGATATAGAGCTTCTGGAATTTAAGTGCTACTTTCATGCAGATATAATGCCACGTTTTAGTGCTTAATGGTTACTTGGGTACCTCAGTGTCGAGTCAGTTAAATCGAGCACTCTACATTGAAGAAGTCTGTAAGTCGTTGACAAAATAGGCCTATCAGTCAAAAGATAAGCTGTTTCTAGTGTAAGAAATTTGCTCTCTTTGCTTTTTTATGTGAACAAGCGAAGTTTTGCTAGATTTCCAATAACTTCTATTTATTTTCCAGACTGCCGTATTCTCGTATTCTAACGGAACTATCAATACTTTCTCATCATATCTATCCTTAATGAATCACGTTGACATGAAACTATATCCATTGTAACATCATCATTCACGCAAGGAGTAGCAAAAACATAATTAGAATGGCATTACTGTGATGTGATTTAAATTTTATTTTGCTCTTTTATTACAAATTTTCTGTGATAAAATTGTGCATGGAATTTTTCTGAACTATTTCCTATTCCCGTCTGAATATCTGAATCTAAAAAAAGACAGCTGTTCTTTCTCCACGACCTACGGCCATTATTTACCAGTTTATGAGTCTACCGACAACACGAATTTGAAGTATCAATAGAACTAGGCGTAAAATTTGCCGGAAGCTGTAAAGATGGATTAGATTCGGAAGCGTTAGACTTGAAAGCAACAACCAATATTGTAAACGATCTTCTGTGAAAAGCGGCTCTCTTAGCGCCCTACCGGCTTTGGTTGGTAAATGACTGAACATTGCGTACTCCCATTGTTGTTTTTTTATTTATTTTTTTTATTGCATTACTTCCGGTGGACATAGCCTGCTCCACGTTACTCGTTCCATGGCTGCTGATCTCCAGTTTCCTGGGTCACCCGTGCATGCAAGGTCCTGCTCAATTTGGTCCTGCCACATCAAGCGTTGAGCGCCTCTGCATCTTGTCCCAGCCGGATTTAAGGCGAACACCATTCTTGCCGGGTTGTTTTCCGACATCCTGACGACATGCTCATTGTATACTGCCAGCCTTTACCACTCTCTTGATGCTGGGTTCACAGTATCGTTGCGCTAGTTCCGCTCAAACGCGCCTAGCGCAAGCTCACATCATTGTCCGCTGTCACAAGGGAGCCGAGGTATATGAATTTCTGGACAAAATGGCTCCGGTCGCGCTAGGAGCCACCTGTCAGCATGTGCTTCGTTTTGGTCCTGTAGCCCAATTCGTGCTGTTTCATGTTTCAGTTGAGTATGTTGATCAACTACTGTCGCAAATGTTCTGCCGACAATATCCATATCATTCGCGAAGCATTCGAGCTGACCGGATTCATTGAAAATCGTTCTCGCATGTTTAGATCCGCTCTCCGTGCAACACCTTCCAACGCAATGTTGAACAGCAAACAGGAAACACCATCGCCTTGTCTTAATCCCCTCCTGCATTCCAATGATCCTGACAGTGCGCCTGATATTCAAACGCTACTCAGTCGTTTCTCCGAAAAATTCCGATTTAAAAAAAAAATTGGACCAATTGATCGGAAATATTTCTACGCATCAATTCCATTAGAGGTTTGTTCATGTTGGGCCACATATTAATTCATAAACATTAAGGCTTGTCTTAAAAAGTATATTAGTTCAAAGAATATTCCATTGTACAAGCACAATGGACTACATTTTGTAGCTAGTCCTACGTCATCATTTCGATCAACCCAATGGGGCTGTACCTTGAAGTGTTTGTAGCACTTGCGTGTTTCTTGTGAGCGGTACAACAGCTCCATTTCTTCTTTCTCTCTCTCTACTTCTTCCAGGCGGCGCTTTACCCAAAATACACGAGGTTGTTGTTTACGCTTCTCTTTGTATCGTTCCATTGCTAGTGGAGGACCAACGCGCCCTTGAACCTAATGAACCACATTGCATCAGTTGCTGGGAGAACCTCCCTTCGTACACATCGCAAAATTGGGTCGACTACGATGGGCTGGACATGTCGTAAGGATGTCGGACGACAGCCCTGTTAAAATGGTTCTCGAAAACGAACCGACGGGTACAAGAAGAAGAGGCGCGCAACGAGTAAGATGGATCGATCGAGTAGAAGGCGACCTGCGGACCCTCCGCAGACAGCGAGGCTGGCGAGGTAAAGCCATGGACCGATTGAAATGGAGACAACTTCTGTGTACAGCAGAGGCCACACCGGCCTTGGTCTGATTGGTAAAGTAAGTTGTATCGTTCCACGATTCGTCGGGTGCTGCGTTGCAGCATTTGTTCTCTGGCTGAGTTCTTTTCTCTTCAAACTCACCGTCGAAGTTGTTTCGTCTTCTGCGTTCCACATATCCTAGGATACTTTCAGCTGCGTTTTGTAAGGCTGTTTTTGCATGGCTCCAATAAAACTCAAGGGGCATTTCGTCGACTACTTCCTCTTCGGGCAACGCAGCTTCCAGGTTTTGCGCGTGGCGACTTCTGGTTGTTACAATCGTTCAATATTGTAGCGTGGTGCGCGCCGGCAGTGAGTATTGTTAGCAACGGATAGTTTTGGGCGCATTTCTACCAAGCGTAAAAAGTGATCCGCGTCGACATTAGCGCCTCGATAGGTTCTCACAACAAGGATGTCCGAAAAGTGTAATCTATCAATCAGAACGTGATCGATTTGCGATTCAGCTTGTTGTGGTGATCTCCAGGTGTACCGATGTTGGACACTGTACTGGAAATGTGTGCTACGAATGGCCATGTTCTTGGAGGTGGCGATATCAGTAAGTCTAAGGCCTTTCTCGTTCGTTCGTACATAGACACTGAACTAGCCAATTACCGGCCTGTATTCTTCTTCATGGCCTTCCTGTGCATTCAAGTCCCTAATGACGATTTTGATGTCGTGGTTATGGCAGCGATCGGATTCACGTTCCAGCTGCTCGTAGAAAGCAGCCTTCAGCCGTGTTCAGTACTTACAATTGAATAAACTGCCCTTAATCCTCAGCACGAACATTCTGTCATTAACCGGGCTTCAATCAAGCACACGATTCTTCATCTTACCCATCACGATAAAATCTGTGGCTAGCTCATCCGATTCTCCGCAGCTCTGGTAGATGGTGTAATCACCAAACATACGTACCAAATTTTTCTTCCATCAAACCTCCTGCAGCGCTAAGATGTCGAATTTGCGGTCTTTAAAAAAATCAGATAGCACACGGGTACTTCCAACAAAGTTGAAAGATCTGCAATTCCATGTTCCGAGTTCCGGTAGTCTGTTTTCGTTGCTTTTGTCTATGCCGATTAATCCGTTCAGAGTTTTCTATTGAAGCATCGTTGAAATTGTGTATTGTTTGCTCGATGCCAGCTCTCAAGGCCTGCATCAAAACCCCCTGTCTCGCAGGCAGGAGGACGTTCATGCAAGGGTTTATTTATGGTCCTACCGCCTACATGAAAGACACTCGGATGCAGCCGTCCCTAACCTGGAGAATAGACGCTGTTTGGGGGGCGCCCCTAACATGGAATACAGGTGCTCGGATAGGCTGTCCCGGTCGAGACAGCCTCCCCTTACCTGTCAGCATACGACCAAGGTCCCACCGGGGTTGATTACCAGATCTTTCCTATGGTTAAGCGTACCTCAGCCTGCGCCACGGAGAGGACGGGATAGGAGTTACTGGACAAGAGGATGAGAACCACAGAGGGGGTCTATTTTATATCTGCAAGCGCCGAACTGCCCTTGGGTACACATTTTCCAGTCATTTACCACCCTAGCAGCACATTAGGGTAGTTAATCAGTTAAGTTAACTTTAATGTGACCCATCAAATCAGTAAAGTTAACTTTAATGTGACCCAAATAAGTCATAATCAAATAGCTGCAACTAATTATGAAAGTTTTGTGTTGTTTATGCTACTTAGTGGTCCACAGCCTTTTGGTCCCGACTGAGGTACGAGTTGCCATAAGAAAAAAATGGATAACCAACTCCGGTGGGACCTTGGTTGTATGCGTCTGTTCTCCATGTTAGGGGCGACTCAACACCGTCCAGCCCTCACCTAGAAAGTGACGATGGCGATAAGGACGCTTTATACGTGCAGCTGGAACGAGAGTAAGACATCTGCACAAGCCATGTAGTTATCTCGATGAGCCGATCATCCGACCACTGTGCAAAATTCGTTATCGGCGATCTGGTCGGCCAGGAGGGGGAATTCAGACCGGTTATGGGGAAGTTCAGCGCCCACCAGCATACGAACGAAAACGGCTTCAGACTCATCGGTTTCGCCGCCTCCAAGAATATGGCCATTCGTAGCACCTACTTCCAGCACAGTCTCCCATATCGGTACATCTGGAGATCTCCACAACAGAACGAAGCACAAATCCACCACGGTTTAATCGATGGAAGGCACTTTTCGGATATTACCGACGTCAGGACCTATCACGGTGCAAACATCGATTCTGACCACTACCTGATTGTGGTCAAAACAAATCTCTTAAGATGGCTGCGGTCATATCATACAGGACGCCAACTAACAGTTGCTTTTGGCGACTTTCGATCAGTAAGTTTCTGCGCCACGTCCGGGATACCGTCATCTAGGACCGTTGATATTTCATCTTTACTTCAACGACGTACATCATGTTATCGGTGGACCGCGACTGTCGTTTGCGGACGACCTGAAAATTTTTCTGCGTATTTCCTCCAAGAACAGATTGATGTCTTTACTGATTGGTGAACTCTAAATCGGTTGGTGGACAACCCGGCCAAGTGCTCAGTCATTACCTTTTTTACGGCAGAAACAAAACAATTGTTTTCAACTACAATCTTCTCGGCACGACCATCGAACTAATGAAGTGCGTTAAAGACGTAAGTGTTCAGCTTGATTATTAACTGATGTACTACAACATATTTCATATGTTGTTGATAACGCTTTAAGAACTCTTGATTTTGTTTTCAAAGTGGCTAAGAATTCAGCGACATCCACTGCCTAAAATAGCTTTATTGTTCTCTCGTGCGTTCTACACTGGAGCACTGTTCAGTGGTTTGGAGTCACTGTTATAATAATGGGCCCGAGCGAATCGAGACTTTTCAACGACGTTTTCTTCGGTTCGCACTTCGTAGACTACCTTGGAGAGACGTCTTCCTAGCTAAGGAATTCACTGTCAGTTAGTCAACATGGAGCCTCTACGAGTCCATGGAGATTTGTAGAGCCTTAACCGTTGTAGACTCTACAACTCTTAACTCTACAAGGAAAAATCGACTGCGAAACAATCCTACAACAAGTACAACATCAATGTCCAACTAAGGCCAACCAAGTTGCAGCGAATCTTTAATAGGGTGGCGTTAGTTTTCGACCTACCACCTAACGCCGAATGCACTTCGGCTGAGATTTTTCACCGTTTTTGGAGCAGTTGACGCGATTTTCATTGTATGGTTTTTTTCAAACCAACATCATTAGGACCTGAAATTGGTCTGTTGATGCCTTACTTCGAATAAAATGCACCAAAGACTTTCCGTTGCAAACAACATTCGGTACCGACACCCACCACGCTACATCATGGAAAGACTGAAGCTACCCGAAGTCGCCACTGATTACGCACAAAGCCTAGAAGCAGCATTGCCGGATGAGGGAGAGCTGTTCGAAGCTCCTTGCAAGGACTGCTGGTGTAGTCCCAAAGCAGCCATTAACAACGCAGCAGAAGGTGCCATTGGGTTGTGGATAGAAGGCGGCACGGGCAATGATCGAACCCGGATGGCGTACAGTGCTGTGTGAACATATTGGTTGAGTTATCGTACTCGTTTAAAGGACCAAGGGACCTCGGGAAGGCGATAATCTATCCTGCCTTCTGCTAAATATTGCGCTACACCAGGCTGAAACGTCAAGCAGAAAAGGTTGGATAAAAGGTGAATACGTCGAAAACTAAGTAGGCAGGAGGAACCGATAGAACTCGTACAGGCAGTGTGATTATCGACGGAGATGAATTCGAGGTGGTAGATGAGTTTGTGTACCTCGCATCATTGGTGACGTCGGATAACAACTGCATCCGAGGAATTCGGAGACGAAAATTGCCGGAAATCGTCCTTACTATGGACTCCACAAGACCCTAAGCCCTGATAAACTTCACCTTCGTACTAAGTGTACTATATACAAGACGCTGATAAGACCGGTAGTTCTCTACGGGCAAGAAACGTAGACAATGCTCGAGCATGACCTGCAAGCACTTGCAGTTTTCGAACGACGTGTGATTAGGACCATCTTTGGCAGTGTAAGTGAAAACGGCGTATGGAGGAGAAGAATGAACCTGGCGCAACTCGATGGCGAACTCAGTATCCAGAAAGTCACTTAAGCTGGAAGGGTACGATGGGCAGGACACGTTGTAAGGATGTCAGACAACAATCCCCCAAAAATGGCGTTTCCCTCAACTCCTGCCGGTATAAGACGCAGGTGATCACAGCGAGCTAGGTGGTTAGACCAAGTGGAGCCTAAAGTTCTGTCCAGTTAGAATCCGGAGTCACTTATTGTGTTGCAGCGGCACGGAAAGTGACCGCTGCAAGTATTATTTTACAGCGGTTTGTTTTGACACGGCGCCCACTTTCAGTGGTATAAATTTCACGGTGTTTCGTGCAGTGAGTCAAAAGTTATTCCAGGTGGAAGCCGAGAGGAGAGAAAAAATTCTGCACACCCACGTTGATAATCCATCGTGGTCCGCAATAAAAATCGCAAAAACGTTGAAAATCAACCGTGTTTGTGCTCAAACGTTTCAGGGAGCAAAAGAGCGTGGATCGAGTGCCTCAAGGTAAGCGTCGTAGTGGAACACATGACCGCAAGCTGAACCAGAAGGTGTTGAGAACCGTCAGAGCAAACCCTGGACTGTCAGATAATGAAATCACACAAAAATACGCTGCTGCTCGCAGTTCCGTTCGAAGAATTCGTTTGCGAGGATATCGTTCTTATCGAGCCAGCAAGCAACCAAACAGAAAGTTGAAGCAAAGTTTCGTCACCAAAACTCGAGCAAAGTTTCGTCACCAAAACTCGAGAAATTATACCAGCAGGTTTTGACGAAGTACCAAAGATGCCTGCTCATCGACGATGAAACCTACGTCAAAATGGATTTCGGACAGTTTCCTGGCCAAAAATTCTACATGGCGACGGCACGCGAGGAGATGTTCCTGCGAAGCTTAAGTTTGCTTTTATGGACAAATTTGCCAAAAAACTGATTATTTGGCAAGGGATATGCAGCTGCGGAGCTAAGACCAAAGTGTTCGTGACGAATAAGACGATGGACTCGAAGCTGTACAAGGAAGAATGCCTCAAAAACCGCGTACTACCTTTCATTAAAGCCCATAAAGGTCCCGTGAAGTTTTGGCCAGATTTGGCGAGTTGCCACTACAGCCGGGAAGTCATCCAGTGGTACTGCGATAATAACGTAGATTTCATCGATAAAAACATAAATCCACCCAACTGCCCGCAGTTCCGGCCCATCGAGAGATTTTGGGCAATAATGAAGCGGAAGCTTAAGAAAAGAGGAAAAACGGTTCAGATGACCAAAATGTGGATCAAATGTGCCAAGGAAGTTGACTCCGGAGGTGTGCAGCGTTTGATGGGAGGAATAAAGAAGAAAGTGTGAATTTTCATTAGAAACGAAGAGAAATAATTCGCAAATGCTGCTTGTCTTTCTTTCCGGGCTTTGAAATTATTTTAGACATCAAAATTGGTGTTTTAAAATTTGGGTTTCGAAGTCCGTTGGTGTTGACTTTAACTTTAAATTACTGTTCTCCAATTTACTCATCCCAGTCTTTTCCTTTGGCATACGTGTAGAACATACGATATACAAAACATACAAATTCATTACTAATATATTTTTGTCCTGTGACAATTTGTACTTTCCCTTATGTAGAACACATCCCTTTCCTATTGTTATTCATTAAACGACTAGCATTTACACCGTAGATAGACTCGGGAATATCTGAGCAAATTTTCAAACAAATTCCATCTTCGATTCCAATAGAATTTTGAACATAATTTCAAAAATAAAGTTCAAACTGTTTCAAATAGTTCTAACATAAATACAAAGAGGATTAACAAAAACATTCATAAAGTAATCTCCTAAATTTGCTAAAATTGTTAAAAGTTGAATTATACGGAAAGTCGAGTTATGTGTTTTCTAACTTGTTCCACCCAAGCGCTATCAACTGCCCCGAAAACAACGACCCTATTAAAACTCACCATCCCCGATGACGAACAAAACTCGATCGCTGCTTCCGTGAGTTCCAACAGTAGCTAAAATGTCTACTAGGTAGATTGAATGAGCATACTCACCACCGTCCGAATAGCGGGAAGACACCGGAGAACCTTCTCCGGTGGCATCCCCCTGATAGATTATACCCTCGTAGATGGACCGTCCCTGATGTTGCTGTGGCTGGTAGGAATCATCCTCAGGAGTTTGAGTTGATTGCGATACTCCTAGCACCATCTGAGACGGCGATTGATGCTCCAACGATGAACGAGGCAGGGTGGAACTATCGGCACATTCTGTGGAGGGGTAGTCGGGAACACGAGCTTAGAATGTGCGTTACACTTCGTTGAAATATAGCTGAGCAGCGAAAGCGATAGTCAACTACAGACCCAGTTTCTTTGAGAAAATGAAACTATTTACATGAAGCTTAAAGCCAGTGATGGATTTCTATTTGTAAGCTCTCTAACGTTATCCCAAAAGCAGAAAATTTACCGCCACCGTTCAAACACACCAACCTCACTAAATGAGAAGTTCTTTTTGTTCCATTATAGTGAAAAATAAAATCTACTTAAACAGCTTTATTGACGCACAATAAATCCTTGATACCCTACAGCTAAGCAAACCACTGACCACAGTAAGTTTTTGTAAGCATTCTTAACCTAGAGCAACTGGCAGACAGCTGCAAAGCAGTCTTCTTGTCGAGATATTTTACCAGCAGCATTGCCACGATTTCATTCGGCAACCCGCTAAGAGATGGATACATAATGACATCTTCGTCGAGGCAGAGGGCAACTCGAACCGGAACAAAAAGGCTGTTCTTGAGTTTGAGGGATAGTTCCTTCAAATTTTGAAATGACAGACTGAGTTTCTGCAGGTTCACAAGCGGTACGTAACGAGCCACTGGGAGTAGAATGCTCATTCCCGGAATGTCTACACGTCGGGGGGTGGTAAACGTCAGACAAAGGAAGTCTCCACTTTTGATACCTACGAGAGAGCAGACCTCATCGGATCCCAGCAGAAGCATGTTGAACCGATAGCTTCGGCTTGTTCGATTGTAGAAATTGGATGGCAAAATTCCCGAAAAGAGTGTAACTAAGTTACTGTCGAAGGAAGCAAATATCGGCTGCAAGCGATTGGACGTGTATAGAATACGATGCCCTTCCGGGATGAATCCGGTCTCAAGTGCTACATTGTATATAGTAATGAACAGCAAATCGAACGCGTTAATCTCTATTTCCTTCTGATAAAGCTGAATAAAATGACGTAGCAATCGATCCAGGTTTTTCGATAGCTGAGATTTTGTGCTGTCTTCGACGAGAAGTTCCACATTCAGATCGGTTATGGCTTTTTTAGCAGCTGGAATTGGAAAGTACGAAAAATAGAATTAGGTACTTCTCACGCCGAACATCAGCAACAAAATCTCAGCCCATAAATAAAGAATACCAAAAACACCCAGCAGATCCCAGAAAGAACCCGAAAGCAAACCACAACCCTCTATGAAAACAAAAGTAAACAAAAGCAAACCTTCGTTCTCTTCGGCAACGGTTTCCAAGTTGTGAATCTGGTACGGAACGGACGACAACGAGCCAGCTGCTTCTTGTGCCCCTCCCTGTCCGGATGAGTAATTCGAATCCATTTTTGCTTCATGCGCAACTGATAAGGCACCGGAGTTCTTCTGTTACGTCTCTTCGATCACAACAGTTACTTCATTCGGCAAAATCACCAGTCATCCACTTTTTTTTTCGTTAAAATTGCAACAAAAGTAAATAATAACATGCAACAAGTAGGATGCAAACCATTCCTGACAAGCAACACCCAAAAGAAATCGGTTAGCCTATTTAAGGCCAATTTTCGTTTGCACTCTTTGCACTTTTCATTACCGTTTAAAAAACAAGCAAACATTCGCGACAAGAAAAAAAATGCACAAGCGAATCGCGCCGCGCGAAAATCAACACCATCTTCACTTCATTGTTCTTTACAACAGCTTAGCTGGAATGTTTTTCTTATTTAAAATTATAATAGTATTGCTTTTAATTGCGATTCTATATAAAATATGACAAGAATTCAGAAATTACGCGAATAATCACGAAGGAAAATATACGGGATTTGCACCTGCAGTGATAAACGATAGAAGATACTCGCTTCGTCAGGGAAAAATAGAACAAAAAAAAACGAACAGACACTGACAGTGACGTGAACGTTGTTAACCCCACTGTAAATAAGACGGATGTTGGTTGAGATATATCGACATATAATTTTCATAAGGGCCAATGTCGCAAACGTAAACGATGGCTTCTTCCGCAACTAAATAACTTAATAATAGTGAATTACCACGATGATTGTACAGAAGAGGAGTTCCCCTTTACAATAGAATTGGTAGTTTACTTGAGCGAGTTTAAATTTTCAAGAAATTTGCGGAAGAACCCTAATTAATTTCGTACACACACAAACTTAGAAAATTTTACAGTATTCGGTAATTTTTTACCGAACTTTCAACAGCTGAACGTTCGGTAATCCGATTTACCGGATTTCGGTGAAATCTTACAGTAAATTTTGATAAATTACGGAATTGTAATTTACAAAAGTTATCGGATTACCGAACGTTCAGCTGTTGAAAGTTCGGTAAAAAATTACCGAATACTGAAAATTTTCTAAGTGTGAAAATTCGATTTTTCTGTTCGGTAAACAAATTGACGAAATATTTCGGTGAACATAAAATATTACCGATTTTTCGGTAAACATAAATAATTTTACCGTAATTTTGTAACACTTAACCGAACTGTCTGTTATGTTGTATTTTACTTGCCGTATTCGGTAGAAAAAAATACAATGCATGCGGTAAAAACAAACAATCACTGAATACGGTAGGCACTTAACCGAACAAAACGTAAAACGAACTCGGAATTACCGAAGCCCGGTAAAGTATTATTAACTGTCAAACTATCGGCCATTTTCTATGAAGTCTCGTATTTCCAATTATCGGTGTGTTCCAGATGGTGGTTTAGAAAGTTTTAGTTTAAAGTTTTAGTTTTCATCTCGTGGCCGAAATCAACGATGATGGAGCAGGTATACCAGCAGCATCCAAAATATATTTTCTTCATAGTATCCATCTACAGGTAGAAGACAACTTCACTTACCAGCATCCAATGCAGCCAACACTCGTCGTTCCTGGTCCCTTCTTAACGTATTCCGTATTGAATAAATAAGTAAATAAACAGATAACAACAAATATAATATTGTTAAATAAATCAATACAAGCATAACTTTTCAAATAGACGTAATTAACACTTGATAGGAATTGAGAAAAATAAGGTAGAAGTTCCAGATGCTTTCATTAAATTCTATTTAACTGCATTGCAAGTTTTATTCGATCTATTGATTCTATCATGGTTAAATAATATTAAAAGTAGTAAAAATCGTGGTTTTCATTCACTTTCGCTCTATTTTTGAGAAAATTAACACATACACCGGTTTGCCTCTATACCATACACATACACCATGTTAGATACGTCGGTCTGACATCTTGATTGTAACAAACACCGGTTGGATACATCAGTGTTTCAGAACGTGTAGCACTTGCGTCATGTCAGATACACCGGTTATAAATTTTAAGCGCAGATACGTCGGCTTGCTAGGTGGTGTATCTGAACAATTTGTTTAACAATTAAAAATATCAGATAGGTCGCATATGAAATTTGGCTCAGCGAACTGAATAATTTTGATAATAGTATTTGGCAAGTGCTACTACAGTAAGCGAGTTATCCATGACAGGATAGACAGAAGGAGCAGGTACCAGACTACTCATATTACCGAACTGTACGGTTAGGATAGGGTTGCCAGGCCGCTACCCAATACTATTCGCCTATTTTTGACATTTTAATAGGTTTCGCCCTTTAATTTTCGCCGTTGTTTTGAATATTTTTCCAGTATCGCCTTTTACTTTACGCCAAGTTTATGTTTTGCTTTAAATTACGCCTTTCCCTTTATCAACAATCAATATGGCGTATATAGCACAGTAAATTGTTTTGATAATGAAATAACTCTACGCCCTTTGCGAAAACAACACACTTAAGCTTGTATTACACTGTTTGTCAATAGCCAAATATTTGGCATAGGCAGCTAGACAGCTGACAGATATCATAGATGTTGGTCAGGTGCCTATCTGTCTATGAAAAATATTTGGCTATTGGACAAACAGTGTAATACAAGCTTTAGACAATTTTACAGTATTCGGTAATTTTTTACCGAACTATCAACAGCTGAACGTTCGGTAATCCGATTTAACGAATTTCGGTAAAATTTGACAAGTTCCGGTAATTTTTTTACCGGACCAAGATGTTGAAAGTTCGGTAAAAAATTACCGAATACTGTAAAATTTTCTAAGTGTGAATATTTAATGAATAAAATTAAAGGACCATCAGGACAAAAAGTTCAAAACTCATAATTTAGTGATAAATAATATGCATTGCATTGAAAAAACATTTTCTGTCGCACTAATCGCAAATTGCTCCGGATTTCTCGAAACTTAAAGCAATCACTTTGCAAAGTTATGATACCAGCTGATGGATCAATATTCCTCTACCTACACAGAAAATTTCTTGTAGCAAAAACTAACATTTTTCCTATTTTCTTTTTTTTAAAATACAGAATTTTAGAAATTACTTACAAATTTCTTGAAAAAACTAATACTCCTAATAAATTTCGTATGGTTATTTTTCTTAAAGACCTATTTGGGGTATCATCCAAAACATAAAAAAAATTGGTTGGAGGGTTTGTGAGATCGTTCGTTTAAGGTAATTTTTTATCAGGGAAAACCTTCAACATTTGTGGTATATTTGATAGACCTCATATTGATATCAACCGCACCATGGTCGATCTAATCGCAGACATGGTAAAATCAAACGTATATATAGTTAGGTGAAAATTGTTGGTGTTTGCGCTTAGTTTAACCCTCGAAATGGTAGTTTCTACTGCTGTTTTTTTTTTTGCGTGTAGAAATGTCGGCGATGTCGATGCGATTTTTACAGAATCGAAATATTTACCTCGATAAATCGATTTTTTTCCATCTGATCTTTTCTGTTCGATGTTTGACAACATCGATCTTTTTAAAGATGAAGTCGATGTTCGATGAATTTGAAATGGTTCCACATTACTGAGTGCAAGAAGTTGATGGATATTGATTAAACCTTACAAAGGAGAATATATAATCGCCAAACGCTTTTTATTGTTTTGACAGCTTTCACTGTAGCTCAGCGCCTAATGCCTGGTTCCTGGGACAGACATACAACGTACAGCGTTGTACTCCTTTAGTCTAGTACGTGTTTTTGTGTACTGGATCAAAGTATTTGACAGTTCGTACAACGGTCAGCGTTGTATGGTAGACCTAAAATAGACAGGGAGGGGAAAAGGGGATAAAAAAGATAAAAAATATATACAAAAGAAGTCAAAACCCAAACGTACGCGAATCGACAATGGGAGGGAGGACAATGCTGGGGATGTGTGGGAGTGATACGGGGGACGACAAACAGGTAGACGAGTGGGAACTGTGTGGTCCAGGAGTATAGTAAGTGATGGTTAGTGCAGGGGACAGTATGTACAAGATCAGAATAAACAAGTATAAGAAATAAGTGATGATGTAAGGGGACAAGTTTATTTGAGACCTTCCTCGTATACTAGTTGGCATTTACGCACAGACTGACAGTTGTTCATGGCATTTTTTCGTTAGATCGAAAGAAAATGAGAAAATCTGCCTTGCCTCATATACAGGATAAAATTTGGTTATGAGATTTTCCTGCAGGAGTCAAGGTGGATTGATTCATATATTCCACAGTTGTTGCTATGTATACATATAGACGTGACGTCAACCTGCAAAAACACGTCGACAAATGCGAAAGATTAATTGCAGAATGGGATGACTGTGCTGAGAACTGTCGTAAATAATCAAATTACCAAAAATCAAAAATAATGTTTGTTCAATACTGTTTTTCAGCTAATTGTCTTATGTTTACTTTTGTAAAATTTCTTGTCTTATGCTAGTTTGTTGATCCTTTTGTTCTTGCTTTCAATAAGTCCATATGGTAGTGTGGTAGATGTGATAGTTCAATGATTAACATGGAAAATAAAAATAATAATAGTATTTGAATTTGATTGGAAAAAATGAAATTGTTTTTTTTTTTGGGAAAAAAGTGTGGGGCAGATGCGACAGGTAGTTTGAAAAACATATTGTGGCAGTGTTCTGGAAATAAGGTTTGCTCGAGTATAACGGGTTTTAATTTTCCTATCGATTCCTTGATATAATGATTCTTAAAAAAAAACGTTCATGTGCCTTGATTATGAGATGACCTTGTAAACTTGCTCTTGAATAATTATTTGACAAAGATTATAACCATTTTTTTAACGATATGCCATTTCTTTAAAAAATTAAAATAGAACGAGGCATATTCCATTATCTACCACCAGTTTGTAGCAAGAAAATATGGTTTAAAAAAAAAACGATTTTTTTTTCGAATCGACTATTTACTTTCGATATTATCGTGGATCGATTTTTTTTGATTTTTCGAAAGCATCGATGCAGCTACACCGATTTTATTTTCCAACATGCCCATTCCTATCTATCTCTTCCCTACCCAGACGAAGAGATTAGTAACTAATACTTATGACAGACATACAACGCTGATCGTTGTACGAACTGTCAAATACTTTAATCCAGTACCAAAAAACACGTACTAGACTAAAGGAGTACAACGCTGTACGTTGTATGTCTGTCCCAGGCATAACTTATGCCTGGGACAGACATACAACGTACAGCGTTGTACCATAGACTAACTCTAAGACCAGTAGGTCCCGAGCAAATACGATTTTTTTCTTGGCTCAGTCAGTACTAGCACATCGGTCCCAAGCACGGTCCCAAGCTTAATAATACGCCCCTCATAATGAACTCACACGAACACACTCTCAAATATTCTGTCAAAATAACACAGCAAATCAAAACAAAGGCGCAAATATGTATAGTTAGGTGCTGGCTTCAAGGTGTACTACGGACCAAGGGGTTCTACAACAGTGAACCAATTTCAAATCGCTAGTTGCATATTGATTGTTGGTTGTACTCCTTTAGTCTAGTACGTCTTTTTTTTGTACTGGATTAAAGTATTTGACAGTTCGTACAACGCTGTACGTTGTATATCTGTCCCAGGCATTATTGCTTTTAGACAGAGTGTTTCAGAGAAAGGGACAGGGAAAGCTATTGTTTACAACATCAGATTCGCCCTTTTGAAATGTAGGCGCTGAAATGTCCCAACTACTACACGCAAAAAAAACCGTAGTAGAAACTACCATTTCGAGGGTTAAATTAAGCGCAAACACCAACAATTTTCAGCTGACTATAAATGCGTTTGATTTGACCATGCCTGCGATTAGATCAAGCATGGCGCCGTTGATATCAATATGAGGTCTGTCAAATATACCACAAATGATGAAAGTTTTACCATAAACGTAGTAAATTTGACTGAAATTTCATGGTAGTTTTAAAGATAGGCATAGTCGGGTATAATGGTAGTTTTTTCTACAAGATTTTTTCCTGTGTAGTCATCTGGGTTAACCCTACCTTACCATAAGAAATCGAACACAATGATTCATATTTCTTTTTTCGAAGAACTTTGGTCCGCAATACAAAAAAAAAAAACTTTTTCGAATGACGAATCCTACTTGCTTGAAATCGTGAATAGAGGTTTTTTTTTTATTTCTATTTTGTACGAAGGATTCAACTTGATTGGAAATAATCGGTGATATGCTAATGATGAAAGAAAAACTCAAAACTATTGTACCAACAGATTCGAATGTATTTGTTTTGTTCTTCGGAAAAAAAAGCTAGCCTTCTAAAGGTACTATTTCACATACAGTTAAACCGGATTTAGAAGGAACCACTATACAGTGTACTTAAAAAGTGTTCCAGGGGCTCAAAACTACTGAACCTTCTGTCCAAGGGCAAAACGCGTATGTTGAAAACGAAAACGAGTCTACGATACTGATGATGCAAAAGATTCTCGGAACCTCGTACACACCAGGATCGGTCCGGAGTAAAACAAAGGATGAAACACAATTACACAAATAGGGAGTGGGTCAGAGCGATCCGAAGGACGTGCTTATTTCTTGGACTTTTTACTCTTGTGATGGTGCGAGCTGCTATCCTTGCTTTCGTCCCGCGATCGCTTATTACTGCTGCTGCTGCTCTTGTGTTTGTCGTTGCTGCTGTGGTGCTTACTGTTGCTTCCACTGCTGCTGCGGTGCTTATCCTTGTGCTTGTCGTTGTGTTTGTCCTTGTGGTTCTTGTCGCGGCTGCTACTCTTCGACGAGCTGATTGTGAGGGGCGAAACGAATCAAGAAAACGTTAATTTTTTTTAATCATGACAGTTTTGAATATTGCTGGAAGAGCTTGGAAGCGCGAGAAAGCAAATCACCTGTGACCGTCTGGCCGCTTCTTTTTGATCGAGGATGATTCCTGCATACCTCGATCACGTCTGAAGACGGCATGCGTATGGCATTAGTGAATGAATTATGAATAGTGTTAGCGAGTGATGATCTAGCATGTAAAAAAGAAGTCGCTGAGCAGCAATAGTAAGCTTACCTATGATGGGAACGCTTTTTAGACGTTTGTCGATCGTCAACGAAGTCATCCTTATCTCGATTTCGATCCTCTTCGGCAGCTTCCCTTTCCAGATCTGACCAATCTTTGCCCGATTCTTCATCAGAACCAAGATCTATAATAAGTAATTACGTACGAATGTCAGCATTCATAGTTCAATACACCCGCAATGAAGACAATTTGCTTACCTTCCTCGCTACCGGTGTCGTCGTCCTCGGAAGCCTCCGAATAGTCTTCCGAATCTGACTCCTCTTCATCGTCGTCATCCGTGGGTTCGTATGCGTCGTCCTCTTCGTCTTCGGTTTCATCGTTTGGTTCGCCCTCTCCGTCTGATTCCGGATCCAAAAACGTCCAGCCACCATTGTCGAAGAAACCGTCCGGATCGTCTGTGATAGTTTTCATAATCTTGGCCCAATTCAACGATTGAATACCTTCCGAATAGCGGATGTCGCACGAACTGCATGGTTAAATAGTGGAATTTAGCAGTTCAATTCAACACAAATAAGCAAAGCACGGCATACTTACTTGAGCCACTCCTTGACGTGATCCAGCATGTTCATCGGAATTGCATTCACCATCGCAATCTTCTGGGCGTAGTTTTTAAACACAAATACCATATCAAAATTACGCAGGTGGAACTGGACACGCTCAAAGTGTACCAACTCCACATCTTCCAGTGGAATCACAAACGGTGGCCATTCGGTCAGATTGACCAGCGAGCCGGAAGTCGGTTGCAATAATACTGTACTACGGAATGGGGCACCAGGGAAGCCCAGATCCCGGAAAGGTGTATCGAACTCGATTTGTTGCTTGGTCATGGCTTCCACCTTCTCGCAGAAGCTCTTGAACGCCGTTTTCAGTTTGTGTCGAAGTTCGCGTTCAGCCTGTTCTGCCGCCAAGTCGTCACGATCATGCATGTGCTGGTGCTTACCCAGATCGGTCGTAATCTCACCGACTTCAGTGTAGAACTGAACATCCAGATGCTTCTTTTTACCGAACAGAATCGCATGCCTCAGGTGGAAGTGCAACAGGATGATCATTTCGCCGTCACAAGGTTGGAAGAATGAGCTCTTGATATTGTTGTACAAGATGTCCACTTTATCGCCTCGAACGGACGTATAACGGAATCCGTTGGCGTGCGCTTCCAACGAACCAGTCATACGTTTGCTGACAATGTTCGGCCGGATATAAAGATCCTTGAGCTTTGGATTACCTTTGTTCTGCGAGAGGACCAATGTGTCCTGTTTGACCAAATCTTCCTTTTCGCGTTCTTCCTGCTCACGTGTTTTGAACCGTTTCTGAACCTCCTTGATCAAACGGAATGCGGTGTTCAGGTTAGACGATGGGGCTGCAATCTCACCGGGTTCTTTCGTATTGGTAGACCGATAGGTTCTAAAATATTAAAATCGCGTGTTAGTTGTTAACATAGTTGATTTTACTGAATGAACTCGTGGCGCCTTACACTTCCTTGACAAACGTTGCATCCGGGTTGGGGTACATGCCACCTTCGTTGCGACCCATCGTAGCTCCCGGGTGGAAGAAATTGATTCGCAAATAAGTGTAGTCGCCTTCAACCGACTGGGAGATGTTCTTGATAGTGGAGATATGGAACGGAACCGGAACTCCAAAGATTGGCATGATAACGGTTTCGTATTTTCGATCTGAAATCGAATCAAATAATGGTTGCATCGATTTTAGAAAACCTTATAATGAAAGGTAACTTACCAACAAACAGTTTTAGCTCCTTAACCTCCGGCTCTCGGGGCATCTGGTTAACTCCCTTGTAGGAAATAGTTGACTTTCGGACCTTTTCCGCTTCTTTACCACCACCCTGCTTCGCTAGACGTTCCTTGGCCTTCTCGTTAAGAGCGATGGCCAGCTCTTTCTGGTGCTGCTTACGCTTCTCCTCGGAGTTCTGTTCGTTACGAAGCTTGCTTTCCAGCACAGTTGAACGCTTACCACTTCTACCCAACATTTCCGGACGTTTCTCCGTTTTCTCTTCCTCTTCCTCGTCTTCTTCTTCGTCATCCTTCAGGAAAATGCCAATGTTTTTAATTTTTTTCTTGGACTGCGTCAGTACACTCGCCGGGGGCTCACTATTAACCAGCACCGTATCTCCGACGAATAGTGCATAAACTTTCGACTCCTTTTCGGAGGCTTCCTTGTTCTCTAATCCGGACAGACCCACATTCACACTGAATACCATCCCCTTCTTCAACACAGCTGCACACTTTGGACCGATAATCATCGAATTCTCTCGGAACTCCAAACCGATGGCAAAGCCAAATGTCTTAGTCAGCTTATCCACTAGTTTGGGTTCCTCCTTCTTGGCATAATCCATACCGACATCGAAGACCTCCGAGAGCTTCTTGCCAGGAACCATAACCTTCAGCAATTCTTCCTCCAGGTTGAGCAGAAAAGTGTAGTGCTTCTGAATCGTTTCCGTCGGATTGACCAGCAACGTCCGGACGACATTGGAACAATAGGATTTATATCGTGCACCCAAAGCACAGATGATTGAACCAAAGTGCAGATAGTTTTTATCGCTGAATGCGCTGAACTTCAAGCTATAATTACCACCCGACTGTATGATTGCCGGGTAACACATGTCCAGCTGATTGGTATCCACACCAGAGACGTACTTTTTATCCGTCAGTGCCTGCTCGACACCTTCCGACAATTTGGCGTGTTTTACTTTCTAAAAATATCAAAGAAAATTCACATTTAGCGGAGCTTCACTTGCACGATGTAGAACTAACCTTATCAGCATCGATAATCTCCATGATGTGATCCTTGAGGTACTTGTTGAATACGTCCACTGTTACCAGACAGGCTTTCTTGATGGTGATAACCTCCGAGTCTTCCTTGGAACACATGATATACCCGATTGGGACGCTAATATCCACGGTGTCGAAGCTCTTGTCCTTGAGAAAAGCTCGCCATGAATCACAGAACTCCCCCGGGAAGTTATCCTTGGAGAAGACACCCAAGGTTTTGCCATTCTTGGACCCCTTGATCGCATCCAGCAGCTTTTCAAAGTTGGCCTTGTCTTTGTCGTTCTGAGGAAACAATGGAAATGGCCATTTTTTTTATAAGTGATTGTGCAATATGTGACGCTTAGCAAAAGCAAGGAAATAAAACCAATTTTTAACCGATGCTTTAACTAGAAAATCTAACTAGATGCATATAACCCTTACTAGAGTTACATTCCTGTACTGCTGGCAACACTTCCCTTCTGGTTTTCAGCGTAATCATCTACCATTCCTGACAAAACCTGATGCTCAGAAATGATGAAAGAAAAACAATACCCCTTACCTTATCTCTAACCAGCAATTTCACCGTCGGAACGCCCTCCTCGCCGTCCTTTTCGATCTGCTTCAAGAAGTCGATTTTTTTCTTGCTGGTTAGGAAAAAGATGGACTTTTCGCACAGCACCGTAATCGTATCGGTTAGCTCATATCCCAGCAGCCAGGTCTGAAGGGACGTAGATTTACTGTAGATAGTTTCCTCGTCCACGCCGACCGCCGTTAGAATGCAATCAACTTTCTGCAGCGAATCATCATGGGAAAAATCCGGTTCCTGCAAATCAATTAACGAGGTTAGAGATACTAATCTCTCCGTTCCCGACGTCAAAAGAAACGTTCAAGATCTATTTCCGCTTTCACACCACTCGGTTCCTTCATAAAAAAATATGACGGTTCCGATTCATACGAAAACGGGAAAAGGGAAGAATATATTCAACAAAAACCGCACACTCTCTCACCTTCCAGTTAGCATAGAGGCGTTTTATTCGTCGGTAGAAGGAATCCTTATCGAGCACTATATTAGACATTATGAGACCGTTCAGTTATTGCATCCAGCGGTATTCGATGCGGGAACACTTTCCGTTGGCCTCCGGCACAAAATTCCAACGCAAGAACTCGCAAATAGGGCCGAAAAATCACAAAGAATGAACTGCGCTGCGACGAGCAAAGCGGCTTTCCGCAAACAAAATAACAATATGGCGGCGACCGATCGTCGCAACGAAGCCGAAGTGAAGTGAAAAGCACGCGAAGCAGATGAAAGAGCGAGCGGTAGCAGCTGAACAATGTTGTTTGCAGTCGCAAACGGCGCTGGTGTGAGGGAGATAGAGTGCTAGTTTTGACGCGCGAAAACAAAAAAAACGAACATCGTTCGTTTGACGGTTTTGTGCTGTCGGTTCCACAGTGGTAAAATTTAGCACCAGAAAACTGACAGTTCAAAACTGCCAAAATCGCCAAAATGTACCACCGGGAACTCTGGATCAACAAAAGAAAAGGGCCTACCAACATTTGTAAACAAACACTTCTGAGTCCTTTTTCTCGCAAGCCGTGCTATAGAGGAATCCAACTTGATAAAAGAAGAATACACCGAGTGGTGATAAATCTGACAGCTCCTATGTTAAAGTTGAGGACGAAAATTTTAAAATGCTTCTCAAAAATTAAAATGAAATTTTAATTAAAATCGGTTTGTTTTATGATGTAAGAAAAATCCAAAACTGCACAATAGGGGCATTAATTTAATTTTATTTTTTTTTTTGCTGAAAATGTCTTTATTTAGTAGTTTTGGATTTTTCTTACATCATAAAATAAATCTCTTTTAATTAGAACTTCATTTGAATTTTACAGAAGCATTCTAAAAGTTTCGTCCTATACTTTTACATGGGAGCTGTCAGATTTATCACCACTCGATGTCTGCTTCTTTTTTCAACCTGGATTCGTCCATAAACGCAAATCTACACGGAGAAACCAAACTATCCAAAAACAAGTGTGAAAGTACTCAATACTAAGTACTTTGATAGAACTACTATTTTGGATATAATTTCGTTCTC
This sequence comes from Aedes koreicus, assembly GCA_024533555.2. NCBI lineage: Eukaryota > Metazoa > Arthropoda > Insecta > Diptera > Culicidae > Aedes > Aedes koreicus. Next base: position 512,418 of record JAHHFK020000581.1, read on the forward strand.
ACTGGTTGGTAGTTTTAACTTAATCTTAAAGTTAATTTTAAATAGTCAATTTAACCCAGAGCAAGGTATTTGAAGAGTAGTAAATTTTCACTGTACGCGAGAGGCGCCTTTCGCGAAACTATCCAAATCGGAGTGTTGGACTGTCACTTGGTTTTGGCTGAAAATATTTGATCGTCATTCAGCAAACAACGGTGCTGTTAAGTGGAAGCGATTTTGTTCATTGTTTCTTAAAATTAAAATTGTGTAGTGTCCGCCCGCATAATCACAAACACTTCCTGGACCATTTTCCTTATTGTTGACCGTTTCCGCTATTATTACGACGTTTACCCTTACAGTTGACAACTATAAACTAACAATCTCCTATATAGTTTTAACAATATGTCAGATGGTAAAAGGCCAAATAACAATATGCTGAATAAGCGGTTAAGTTAGGTTACCATAAAAAAATGGCAATTTTCACGAACAAAATGTTTGCTGTACTCTATGCCAAAAAGTTGGTTTATAATCCAGACCGAGTGCAGACAATAAAAAACCTTTCAATGACAATATGGCATACTTTAACAATATATGTGAGATTAAACTATTCGATAACAATAACATAAAATGTGATAATATATTATACATTCGAAATATAGTTTTAACTATAAAGCAAATTGTTTTTCGTTATGCGGGCGTTTAGAAGTTTATCGCTTCTGACACTTCGGATAAGCGAAATGGAGCAAATAAAGAAAAATGTGGATTCGGGAAGCTACAAAAAATTAACTGGTAAGTGTAATTATTTCACTTATCCATTGCATATTTTTATTTTTCTCGCTTTGGAGGGATGAAATTTTGGACGAATTGCTGCGTTGATGGATGTGAAAAAACCTTCGATGGCAACTTCGAGCTGCTGAAGCCACACATTCGCTCGGTGCATAAAATCATAAAATCATCTATCGTAGTGCCTGAAGGTATCCATGAGGTTGCATCGTACATAGCCGCTCTTAAACCGTCTACAGCAAACATTCGTGAAATATCCGATGGCTCCTGAGGCAGAAATCGGTTGTACTGAAAACTTTTCCTCACCTTTTATCTTACTATGGACTCATGGTAAGAATTATAATTAGTTTCCAATTTACCATTTTTTTTTTTGACCGTTTCGTCGAAATTTTTTATTGAGTCAATAACAATTTCAAAAAATTAAAATAAACTTGGGTCACAATCTAAAATGATTCGGGTAAAAGCAACTAGGACTCTAGTAGAGTTGAGTTTGTTTCACACTTTCTTTTCAAATTTTGAAACAGAAGCGAGAAAAAATTAATGTTCTTTGGGAAAGTTTGCGCTAAAAATTTAAAGGAAGTGATTGTACCAATAAAAATATTTGACGGGAAAAGGCCAACTAATCGAAACATATTTATAAATTTGGACAATTACAGATACAGCAAGCGTTTGAACGCCTCCACCCTAATGCGAATGAAAATTGCAGCATGAGTGCATTTCTACAGATTGGGCTACTTATTGAGCCAAATGGTTGGAGCTGTGTTGAAGATGGTCAGTATATATTTATCATTATTATACAGTCATATCTTCTATTCTCTCATATCGTAATTGTATTGCGAGTAGTGTACGTGACAGCACATGCCTGGATCAAACCTGCACACTCATTGTAATGTAGCTTCGATATGAGAAATCAGGAGAAACCTAAAGAAACAGGAGAAACCTAAACCAGGCTTCGGCGCGGGATACTGCACCCCGGATCACTGAGCAATGCTCTCAAGATGAACATTTACAACCATTTAAACAACAATACAAATTATACTGCCTTCGATTCATGTTCTCCCGCACGAATCCAAACACCCGTAATCTTGGGAAGAAACAGCCAAATTGAAACTTGATTCGCGTCCTCTCACACGAATCCAAACAATCAAAATTTGATTTGTGTCCTCTCGCACGAATCGCAACGTTTCAAATTTGATTCGTGTCCTCTCGCACGAATCCAAACTAACCTAAAACATCCGTGTCCTCTCGCACGAACAAAAACATTCCAATTTTGAATCGCCTTGGCTTGAACGAATCTAAACATCCAAACAAATAGTCGCGCTTCCTAGTATGCATCTACACGATCATGCAGTTACGCTTTTATCAGCTCCCCCTTTTTGCATTCGTGACCTTGGCAACGTATTCGAAAACTGATAAAAACAACACCAACACCAACTCCGTTCTGCGAATCGTCAAAAAAGGCACATGTTGCTAGAGTTCCGTCTCAGATTTTTCCTCGTTTTTCGGCAAGACACTACACTCTGTTCACAAACCTTCTTTTCAACCCCAGTTAACCTTTCCGACACCAAATCTCTTACACGACATGCGAACACAAGCTACGAGCCAGCAAAGCCTTCCAATTTGTCTGTTTCACGATCGAAAAGACAAAATCCAACATGGCCGCCGAAAATGTTCCTATGTGTTCATCAGCTTCTCCAAACCTCCCAACCAGACCAAATTTCACGATGAAATGTAAACGCAGATTAAATATTTCTTTTAGAAATTCTCTTTTCACTCACAATTTCTGATGCGTACCGACTGGGAGCCGCTGCGCCATTGTCGTAACTTTTCCGCAACATTTTCATCGGCAAACTTCCTTGTTGCTGATGTGCTGCGTGTTAATTCTCCAACGTTACTCCAATCACTGACTCGAACGATGGCATGGCCCTCTATTCTTCCATTCGTTCATTCAGTTATAATAATAATTTAATGATAATTTTATTTCGCCTCATCCTTATACACTACATATGGTACGTTAGAGGTCGGTGGCGCGTCATCGCGCGACTTGTCAAACTTCGCAGGGTGGAGTTTTGATAATAGTATTTGGCAATTGCTGCTACATTGTGTCGGCGGAGTACGATATAACACAGCAGAATACCGGCGAAGGATCTTCGGAAATAGTGGAGGAAATAACACGTGAGAACAACGATTTCACAGTAACTTTATTTAGGCGAATAGAATACACGTCTTGCACGTCGTAGCGAACTTTTACATGTAAGCTTTTCTTTTTGATAGAGCACACACCAGAAACAAGGTGCATGCGCACGGAAGGTGCATATAACAAGGTTGGCGAAGGCACAAAGAATGTACATATAAGAGGTGAGCATTGTACCTTCCCACACATTGAGCGTGTTATTGATGACAGGATAGAATGAAAAACTTTGTCCTGTAGCCAACATCTCTAACATCCAAACGTCAAAATATTCACCGTTAGTAAACAATACTGGGGTTCGTACCGGTAGTAACAAACATCAGACGGACCTTATTCAAATAAGGCCCGCGATATGTTGCATACTGTCAAACGCAAGTAAATGGGATAGAGTTGCCAGGCCCCTGGAAAAACTCGATTTATTTACATTTGCGACATACGCCTTTTGAAAAGTTATGCTTGAAATACCCTATTAGTGCACAAATATTTAAAATATCTGGCAACTCTGATCGCTTGCTTTTGTTGTTTGTAAACAACGAAGCAAAAGTGCCGGTGGAATCAAAACGTGTCTTATAATTTTTTACTCGCAACTCGCTTCTAAATTTTAATACATTTCGATATGTATGAACTATCCGACGATTTCAGCAGTGAAGGCGATTTCGATCGAAAGCAGGAAATTGCCCGAAGCGCGTTTGCTGATATGTGTCACGATTGGGAACGCAATCAAAAGTACGACCGGGCTCTCCAGGTAACTATCGAACGGTTGCATGCCAGCGGAAAAGAAGCTCACGTTTTGGACATAGGAACTGGTAGTGGTCTTCTTTCGATGATGGCCATCCGTGCAGGTGCGGATAGCGTGACAGCTTGCGAAGCATTCCGACCGATGGCCGATTGCGCGGAACGCGTTATTGCTGACAACGGAATGGAAGATCGGATTCGGTTAGTTAAGAAGAAATCTACGGACATTATCGTTGGTGTTGGCAGAGATATGGACCGCAAGGCAAATGTACTGGTCACGGAACTATTCGACACGGAACTTATAGGAGAAGGTGCTATTGCCACATATAGGCACGCTTTGGAGCATTTACTAGAAGCTGGCTGTCGAGTAATTCCTGATAAAGCCACTGTTTACGCCCAAGTGGTGGAATGTCCACTAGCAATGAGCTGGCAAATTCAAAAACTTTTAAGCAACTCTGATGGAGATATCCTGTTGAGGACACCTGAAGAAATGATTAATTGTCGAGGATCATCAGCTGTTTTCGATGTTCAACTCAGTCAACTGCCAAAGGGAAGCTTTAATGCTTTATCGGAACCGGTTCCAGTGTTTCAATTTGACTGGTCCAGCAAGCAGGCTCTGGAATTTAAACGACACTCTAGAAAATTGGTACAAGCTATCAACTCAGGTATTCCACAAGCAGTGTTTATGTGGTGGGATTTGCAAATGGATCTGGAAGGAACAGTGCATTTAAGCTGTGCGCCATTCTGGGCCCATCCTGACTTTTCCGAATTGAAACAGTTGAAACAGAACAGCAAAATTCCGGATCAAAATTTGATCCCATGGCGGGATCACTGGATGCAGGCAATTTATTTTCTGCCTCACACGAAAAATCCACTGATGAAAGGGCAAACGATAGCTCTAGATTCTTATCACGATGAGTTTTCTCTTTGGTTTGGGTTAGAAAATTCCAGCTTGGAACCAGCACACTGTACATGCGGTTTACATTTCGCATATTCTCGATCACGGATAGGACAGTTGAATGATGGTGTACGCAACAAACGAATATTAAATTATTTAGAACAAATTCTGGATAAAAACTCTGTTGTGTTGGTACTTGGAGAGGGGTCTCTATTGGGACTGGCTTTAAAAGCGATGGGAGCAAAGCAAATTTTACTACTAGAGAAAAATCAACTTTCACGACGGTGTATGGAAAGTTATGTAGGCTTTAATAAATTGGAAAGCGTCGAAATACTTTCGAGTGTCGATGAATTGAAACCTGAGACAGCCGCTGAAATAACTCATGTGTTCGCAGAACCATACTTCAATTCATCAATTCTTCCATGGGATAATGCAATTGAATTTATTTCGACCTGGCGACAGGTAAAGGAACTCCTCAAACAGGATGTGGTAGTTGTTCCTCATAGTTTCAGCATCTATGGTGTTCCGGTCGAATTTTTGGATCTACAGAAAATCAACGCTCCCCTGGTTTCTTGCGAAGGATTCGATCTCGGCAAGATGGATAAAATGATTGAAGTAAGTTTTGTATTTTACCATGAACGATTTTGAAGCGTCAATACGAAAGTATCTGATTTATTTCAGGAACATTCGAACGAGGCAGATTCCCCTGTGGAAGCTCAGCCACTCTGGGAATATCCCTGCTTTCCTTTAGGATCTCCGCGTAAAATGATCACCATCAACCTAGCTGAAGGAAGCTTGCAGTCTGTGCTGGCGCAAGGAGAAATGGCACTGTCAATGGATCATGTGATCAAGGAATGTAATGGAATCGCATTGTGGGCTGATTGGCATTTGGATGTGAGCGGTAAACCGAAAAGTACCATTTCTACGGGACCGGTTTTTCCTATTGAAGAAATTCCCAGTGTGATTAGCCCTCTGAGGTGGAACCTTAACTGGAGGCAAGGTGTTCATCTACTGCGAAAGCAGGTTACCACCAAGCAGAAAATTTCTTGGCAAATTAAGTTTAGTGCTCAGTTCAAGTCTTGCGATTTTCAATTCGATTACTAGTGTGATTAGGTTATTGTTAAATAAATGAAAGTTACATGATGTAAAGTAGGGTTCTATTTACTAGAAATATCTAAATTTATCTGGTGAATAATAATTGTTAATTAAAACCTCTATAAAAAAAAAAAAATTTTTTTTAAATTTTTTGCTTTTTTTGTTTGTTTTTTGTTTTTTTTTTTGTTTTAGTTTTTTGCGCGCGGGGGGTGTTTAATTGGTGGGTGGGGGGGGTGGGGGGGGGGGGGGGAAAACCTCTCGCGTGGAGTGTTGTGAATTTTTTTGGTGGGGAGGTTTTTTCTCTTTTTTTTTTTTCTTGTCCAAAAAAAAAAAAAAAAATATTTTATGTCGGCGGTGTGTTTTTTTTTTTCTTTGTGATATCCGTTATGTATCAATTAAATACACAGTTAACCTTTAGAAACAACCGTTGAGCCCCGCTCAATATTTATCGAACTCCCGCACGCTCATCGAAACTCACCCATCTCCTATCATAGTATACTCAGGATGCCACATCCTCCCCCCGCACTAAATAAACTAACATAAAGTATGATATGATTTCAATCTAGCCGTGAAAAGTTATTTACTTTATTTATGTAACGCTGTGGCCGTTTAATCGACCTTGATGCTCGACGTTTTGTGATTGATTCGTCATCATTCGATATCTGGTCTCCAGTCGTTCTATCATACGCTGTGCGTTTAGCAGGAAATCCTGAATCCCCCTCGCGTTGCTCTACTTTGTTCGATAACTTGTCCTCCTTTTGCCTCTCCTCCGACACTCCTATGGGAGAAGAAAAACACAAAACAAACAGAAAAAAAAATTCAAAATTAAGCGTATAAATTCATCACTAACGAGCTACTTTTCTGTAGTATACTTTACCATCCATCACACGGTAAGATGTTGCCTTGGATGAACTTCTGTCCTTAAACCGCTTCAAATGTTTGACATTCCGATCAAATATCTTGTTGGTTGCCATATCCTCAACAGTTGTTCGCCCTTCGCCCGTTATTTGTACTACTTTATGCAGAGCGTTCTTATACACGGTGTCCATCTTGTCGCGTTTCTGTTGCGCCACTAGCACCATGTCACCGACCTTTATCTGAGAATCGCCAGCTCTTCGGTGGCTGTCTTCTCGAGCATTGCGATTGAATTTCGCTACTTAATCCCGTTCACGCAACTCATCATCGTCTGCATGCTGCTGATCCGTACGTAAATTTGGCAGTAACCCTCTCACTGGTCTTCCAAACATGAGTTCGGCCGGTGGTATCTTGGTGACGTGATGTGGCCACGAGTTGTAAGCCGCAACATAATCCGCTAAGGCTTCTTTCCAGCTATCTTTACGGAGATTTGCTATAGCTGTTATCTTATTTATGCCCTGCATAGATCTTTCCACAAGGCCATTCTCCGTTGGGTTCAGAGGTGTAGTATGGATCAGCTTTACACCCCAAACATCCTTCAGCCATTCTGCCAGTTCCGCGCTGTTGAAAGGGGGTCCGTTATCGGCCTTTAACGTTTTCGGGATATAATAGGTATTGAAAACTCTCCTAAGTACTCTTTTGACTGCATCCGTATCTGTTTTGTCCATCGGTATTGCCACAAGGAATCGAGAGTAGTTGTCGGTCATTACCAATGCTTTCCAGCTATGCGAATCCGATGCTGATGCAAAATCAATCGAGACGTAATCCCAAGGATTCTTTGGGAGCTCGGTCGCTTTTATGGGTTGTGGTTTACTTCCTTTAACGACCAGTTGGCATTCCGGACAGCTGGCTACAAACTCCTCGACCTCGCGATCCATCCCCAACCACCAAAGACCTTGTCTTAAGAAATGTTTCATCGTAGACATACCAGGGTGGCTACGATGGGCTAAGGACAATGCTCGGCTTTGCAGTTTGGCTGGGAGAACCATCTTCTCCCGTTTCATTAGCAAACCATCTTGAACGTATAAATCCGGTCGAAAAGGCTGATATTTTGCAATGTGAGAAGGCCATTTTTTCGGTTCATTCAGCCATTTAGCAACGTCTTGCAATTCGCTGTCCTTGAAGAATTCCTCTTTTACCTGCGCATTTGTCAAAATTAGCAAATGACTATTGATTTCTCCCAAATTGGCAGTAACCGAGCATAACTCATGTGGATCCTCTTCTTTTCCAAATTGTTGATTATCCTTCCTTGATCCAATTCTTGACGCAGCATCGGCGATGTTGTCTTGGCCCGTTACATGCTCAAACTCGTATTGAAAATGGTCCATCCTTAATAGCCAACCTTCAACTCTTGACAATATTCGCTTCCCAATATCCTTATGACCGCGTTTTTTTTGTCATGAACATTAGAGCCTCACTATCCGAACGAAGTATAAACTTCCGTCCTAGCAGATAATAAGAGAATCTCTCCATGGCCCATACAATGGCTAGTGCTTCACGGTGCAGCTGTGGGTAACGGGTTTCAGCACCTGTTAAGCTTTTTGATGCGCAAGCAATGATACGACGTCTCTCCGGATCGTCCCCTTCTTGCACCAACACCGTTCCTAATCCCCACGGTGACGCATCGGTGTACAGAATGATCTTATCCTTGTCATCAAAGTAGCCTCTTTTTATCAAATGGTTGTCGGCGGCTGCCTTAAGGCTCTCGAATGCTTCCTGATGGCAGCTTTCCCATTTAAATTGTGAATTAGCTGTTACGAGATCGCGAAGCGGCTTCGTTTTATGCGAGAAGTTCTTAATGAACGGGCTGATAAACGTCATCATTCCGAGAAAACTTCGCAACTGGGAACTGTCTTTAGGCCGTTCAAAAAGCTGGATGTCTGAAATCTTTGTTTTGGTTGGAAGAATTCCAGTTCCATCAATCGTGAAACCAAGAAAATCAACTTTGGTTTGCTCATATACGGATTTTTCCTCATTAATAGTCAAGTTATTGTTACTGAGTACACTCTTAACCACCGCTACACATTTCCTCAACTCTTCCAATGTTCTGCCATATACTAAAATATCGTCCAGGTATATAATTATGTTTTTACATGTTATGAGAAGTCTCTCCATTGTGCGTTGAAACAGCTCAGGTGCGCATGATAATCCGAAAGGCAATCTCGTGAAACGCATTAACCCATTGGCCGTCATAAAAGTAGTGAGATGACGCACTTGTTCGTGAAGTTCGATATGATAATAGGCGTCTTTCAAGTCTAATTTGGTGAAGAAAAGCGTTCCGTTACCATTCGGAATTTCTGTCCAAATCTTCTCGAGGCACGGCATTGGATATGGTTCGCGTACAATAGCAGTTAGAACCTTTTGGCACAAGCATTAAAGGAGATACGTATGAGATCACATCCTTCTCTCTATCCGCCCTTTCTATAATTCCTTTCGCTTCCATAGAACTCAACCGCATATTCGTTGCCCACTCAAATGCTTTAGGAATGTTGTATCTGATGATTTGCTTTGGCGTAACCGAATCATCGACTTTAAATTTCACTCCGTTTATAGGGATCTTAGGGAATATTTCTAAGCTTTGTGATTTAGGACTACTCAGCGTTTTCTCGGGTTCAAGATAATTGACAAATTCAAAAGGACCAATCCGCAATAAGTCTAACTCGTGTGCTGTATCGTAACCTAGCAACGATAACTCAGTACCCTTAACGACAAAGAACTTTGCTAGTTTCAAAGGCTTCAAATTACCCACTATCCCAATGTATGGCTTAAACGAACATTCGACATCAAGAGGGATCTGATTGGCGTAGCCTTGAAGAACTTCTTCAGGGTAAACTGTTACATCCTGAATAACAGTTCGACACCTTTGTTTAATCGCTTGCCAATTACGGCTTGAAATCGTATTGACAGTAGCTCCTTAATCAATCAAAAATTTGAACTTTTCGGATCCAATAATGCACTCTACCAATCTAGGATCTTCTTTTTTTGGACGAATGGTACAACCGGTAACCAACTGTGAATGATAACAGATAAAAGATAAAGTTATCATTTACACACGCACTCTAGTCTGATTCATCGATTTCTTATCAATACACTTTTACACATTAAACATCCTTCATTATTTCACATATCAAAGTGTTTTGAGCTTTAAGAAGATTACGGCAGCGATAATCCAGAAAAACAAAATGAAACTAGCAGTGATAATAGCTACGAAATTTATTCAAATCCACGAAAATGTTGTAAAAATGAATTCGACAAATGTAAATGCATTGATCAAAACATGCATTGGAAAAGACTAAGCAATGCTATTCTCAATAGATACCTGGTTAATCCTGCTGGCTTCTTCTTTAGCGTCATCAACTGCATCACGGTGTTTCGTCATCCTTGTGTTACCAGGTGCATAGCAATACTCAGCAAAATGACCCAAAAGGCCACAATTGAAGCACTTAGCTCGAAACGCTTTACATTCTGTTGGTCCATGAGCTCTTCCACATTTAAAGCAGTTTGTTCCATTCTTGTATCCCGTTTGGGGGCGCTGGCGAGAACTGAAACGATTAGATTCATTCCGCCTGTAGGGTTCGAACCGGCCCGACTGCGAACGTTTCCGTGCGTGCAAAGCGTTGACTACCTTGTACTCCGACTCCCTACCGACACTATCCACTGGTTCGATAGAGCTCTTCTCGTTGTCTCCTTTGTCGCTTGACTCTTTCGCCTCGGACCTAATATAGTCCAAATGCTTACCGTAGCTGATGATTTGCGCCATGTCATTGTCCCAAATGTGTGACATTTCGTAGAGCTTCTGAGCAATTACGGGAACCGACCGCCTTACCACTGCATGTACGAACTCTTCCTTACGCTGATCTTCGCCAAACTCACAGAATTTGGCCTGTAGTTCTAACCTCAACACCCAATCGACGAAAGGTTCTGCCGTATGCATGTGCATCTCACGAAATATCATGCGCTCCTTAGAAGTGTCGCAAGCTTGATTAAAATATTTATTCAGTGCACTTATTGTTTCGTCGTAAACGTCGCTCGGTCCTCCTGCTACTAACTTTTCCTGCACCATTCATTCTTTTTCGATCGCTATCGCTTAGCGAAGCACTTGAAGCATTGTTTCCGGTAGCTACCCTTCCACAAATCGGGAGCATCACGTCGCTTGAAACAAATTCCCCATCGGACTCGCTACATGATGAAATGTCGCTTTCGTGCCAGTAACCGCTCATCGTTTTTGTTTCTGGATAGAATCGTCCTGTATATTCTTCTACCTGAGACAAAGCGTAATCAAAAAAAAAAAAAAACTGGAATGTATTATAATTTCAATTAGAATTACAATTACCTTCCTGCAGTAAAATCAAGAGGAAAAAAAAATAAAACAGCGCCTCCACAAAAATTTATCAGAGCCTTACTGCTGAACACTGAACTAACAACAGACATACCTTTTGCTATCAATCTGCATTCGTTAAGGCAATGAGGTAAAGCAATAGAGGTATGGCAAACCTTTTCTCATGGCGGTACAGGCGACGTTCCTTGAACTCATCAACCGGCAATACCTTAACCATTGCATTCGATACACGGACGGCTCCGTTGGGAACGACGGGGTTGGCATCGGAATAGCCGGCGAGGATTCTACCCGGTTCCATAGGCTCCCCAATCAATGCAGCATCTTCTCAGCCGAAGCACTAGCCATCTGGATCGCCGTCACCACTCCATCCGACCGACCAATTGTTGTCTTTACGGACTCAGCCAGCGTTGTCACTGGTCTCAGCTCAGAAACACCGTCACACCCTTGGATCCAGGCAATCACACTACACGCCTTTCCTGGAACAACAATCGGCTGGATACCTGGCCACTGCGGTATCCCAGGAAACGTCGAGGCCGATCGGTTGGCCTCAATTGGAAGAAGTGTCAATTTATACGGTAAAACCATCCCTGGAGATGATGCAAAAAAATGGCTCAACAGAATCGTATGGGACGCCTGGACCAACGATTACACCCAGAACCGTGAGCTCTTCATCCGAAAAATCAAATACTCCGTCCATCGAGGTAAGGATCAACCGAACCACCGGCAACAGGTGGTCTTCTCCCGCCTTCGCTCTGGACACACCAGGGCATCTCACAATATGGCCGGAAACGGGCCATTCCGTATAAACTGTTCCACCTGCAACGAACACCACTCGGTGGAGCACTTTATATGCCATTGCCCCCAGTACCAAGGACCCCGGGAACACTATGACATCTCGAGCTCCCCGAAAGATGCCCTCAGCAACGACCCCACTAGAGAGGCAGCCTTGGTTTGCTTTCTTAAGGACTGCCACCTTTACGACGCTATATAGTACACTGAATACTTTACATAGATCAAAACTACGAGGAGGGGTAGTGGGTCCGCCGATGATGGACCTCTCAACGATGCCGTGCACCGGTGGGTGCCCCCCCCTCTCCCAAACCACTCCCACGACCCGTCAACCTACTCGACCAACCGGCTCCAAATAACATGGACATGAACTAGGAACACTATAAGGATACCAGTCAAGTTTTGATTTCACCCCACTCCAAACCACATATGACCTACAACGACATTGACATGATCGAGAAACGCGATTGGCCCACCAAATACCAGTAACCAACTCTGAAAGTAGCGACAGCCTCCACACTTGAAAATTGTTCAGAACGAGTTTTTTCATCAAGTAAACTTATTATTTCAAATAAATGAATTGTGTTAAGGGGCCTAGAGCCCCGCCCGCCCACCACTTGGTTGGGACCCTTCAGGCCCTACCTCGTATGCTAATATTTCAAGAGATGAACCAGCCACCGGCTGAAAGTCTCTCAAATAAAGACAAACAAACAAACAAACTTTTCTCATGGCGGTTTGTTCACAATTCTTCATTTAATTTGATTCAGTCGTTTAACAATCTCCTCTAAAATTTCGTTTACAGTACATCGTCAACTCATTTCAACATCAACCATACCTTATAGTAAGCATTGCAATGATTAGGAACTTTTTTTTTTTTGTTGGTTGGGGTTTTTCTCCGACCCAACCTTTTTTTTTAAATATTTACACATATTGCTCATTGCTTGGACTCTTTTCGACTCCAAACCTTTAATCGTTGGTCTTGGGCATTTCCCGACTCAACCTTTTGCAATCGTTGGCCTTGGTCTTCAACCGACTCAACTTCCCTTCTTTTTTTTTTTTTCCTGGCTCAAAACTTCCAATCGTTGGCCTTGGGCATTTCCCGACTCAACCATTGGAATCGTTGGCCTTGGTCTTCAACCGACTCAACTTCTTCTTTTTGTTTTTGGTCTTGGGCTCTACCCGACTCAAAATTTCAGCAGCCATTTTACATGGCACTATCAAATTTATATTTTTTTTTCCACTTCCTTACCTTGACTTTTACTTCCTGTTTTGCACCGGTCGATAGAAAAAAAAATCACACACGCACATCAGTTCATCTTGGCAAGGATCGCCAATGTGATATCCGTTATGTATCAATTAAATATTGCTGGTCGCAGTTGTGATTGGACTCTAGAAGCGCTTTTTGCGCATTTTAAAGTGTGATAAAAGTGCACGTTTACGTCAAATCGTTTTGTTGTCTTCGGTGCACTTATCCTTTATGCTGAAAGGTATAAGTTCACTGAAGACAGGAAACGATTTGACGTAAACATGCACTTTTATCACACTTTTTCTGTTTTTGTAGGAGTCCAATTTTAACTGCAATCAGCAATACACAGTTAACCTTTAGAAACAACCGTTGAGCCCCGCTCAACATTTATCGAACTCCCGCACGCTCATCGAAACTCACCCATATCCTATCATAGTATACTCAGGATGCCACACACTCGTTTAAAAGTCGAGCCTAATGAATTGTTGTCGAATACAATTAGTTGTTTCTTCCACGAAAAAGTTACAATAGAGAATTTCGCAGGATTGACCTATAGTATATTGAAGAGTGTGATAATCGGTGATTGAGCAAATTCGTAGAAATATTTATTTGTTTATTCGAACTGTTTTCGTCTTACAAAAAGAAGTTTTTTTTGCATATCTTACGGGAAGGTAAAGGGTTGTAAGATGCAATTTTTATATCGTGGGATAGGGTCTCTTCAGCAACAGTTTCAAAAGGTATTATAAACCTAAAACGGATCTCAAATGGGATAGTAGAATGGAAAGTATATTCAAATCGGACGTTGATCCAAAAAGATGGTTTTCATCAAATTCAATTCTAGAGAAACGACTACAACGATAAATAAAACATAACTTGGATTAATTGTGTTGTAAATTTGAACGCAAATAAAATTAGTTAAAATTTTTAACATGGAACTGCTCTAAATTATATAACTGAAACGCATTGCTAAAGTTGCCTTGGTTATAGTTCCAGATGTACACACTTAGAAAATTTTACAGTATTCGGTAATTTTTTACCGAACTTTCAACAGCTGAACACACTTAGAAAATTTTACAGTATTCGGTAATTTTTTACCGAACTTTCAACAGCTGAACGTTCGGTAATCTGTTCGGTAATTAAATCAATTACCGAACGTTCTGTACTCAATTTTTTTAATGAACTGTCAAAAACTACCGTACAATTCGGTAATGGAAGATTTGATGATCTGTCAAAAAATACCGTACAGTTCGGTAATTTGTGTAGTCTGGTACAAAACCGTTTCGGTATTTTTTTTGTGTTTATCATTAAACACCAAAATATTCGGATGTTATTGGTTTATAAATATATTAAGCAAAACTATATTTGTTGTTATTCCAACCAGGACTGTGAGGTCTTTCCAGCATATGACGCAGTCAATACTACGAACGATGAGTGTCGGCTGCATCGGATGCTGGTCAGTGAAGTTGTCTTCTACCTGTAGATGGATACCATGCAGCAAATATATTTTGCATGTGTATCATTTAGAATAAAAATCCATTATTACATCGAACCTATTGATTGTTTAGCGTGTAATCAGCACATTTGAAATATTTATAGCTAGCCGGATGAAAGCTCTAATTAACGCTGGTTTATTTTCTACATACATACATGGAATAATTAAAATTAATCAATATCCAAACCACCTTCTGGACAACCGATCACTGGAACCACGAGGCTTCATAGAAAATGGCTGACAGTTTGACAGTTAATAATACTTTACCGGGTTTCGGTTATTCAGAGTTCGTTTTACGTTTTGTTCGGTAAAGTTCTTACCGTATTCAGTGATTGTTTGTTTTTACCGTATGGATTGTATTTTTTTTCTACCGTATACGGTAAATACAATTCAACATTACAGATCGTTCGGTAAAGTGTTACAAAATTACGGTAACATTTTTTATGTTATGTTATGTTTACCGAAATGTTTCGTCAATTTTTTTACCGAACAGAAAAATCGAATTTAAGTGTGTATGTTCTTTGATACGTAGGTTGTAACGCCCATATACTGCTGAAGTTGTCCTAAGAACGTCTTCGGTAAAAATGCTAGATTTTGAGCATTTATTAGTTAGTATATTCTTAGTCTATTTTCTTTCGTTTTGTATGAATCGATTGGAAATCTCAATCTGTTCAGTACACAGAGAGGAATTTGATAGTCAATTTTACCATTATTGGGGGTTATGATGACTATTGCAGTATAGTGATTTTGAACCAACTATGGTCATGGTCAAAATGACCATTAAAAATAGTTGGTCCAACATTTGCCATGATGTCGGAATAGTCCTTGTTACCATGATCATAGTCAAAAATGCCATGAACGTGATGAATTCGACAATTTTCATGGTTATTGTAACCATTATATGCGATAGTCGCCCTGACCATGATTTAATTGTCGGTACAACGATGAAATTTTTCTCAGAGTAATGACCTTGTTGCCGTACACAGAGAGAAATTTGATAGCCAAATTTACCATTATTGGGGGTTAGGATGACTATTGCAGTATAGTGATTTAGAACCGACTATGATCATGGTCAAAACTACCATTAAAAATAGTTGATCCAACATTTGCCATAATGTTGGAATAGTCTTTGTTACCATGATCATAGTCGAGAATGCAATGAACGTGGTGAATTCGACCATTTTCATGGTTATAGCTATAGAATTTTTCTCAGAGTAGGACTACGTCTGTGATTTACTGGGAGACACATTGCGTAGTGTGCTGTGCTCTGAGAAAAATTCTATAGTTATACCGACAATTAAATCATGGTCAGGATGACTATCGCATATAATGGTTACAATAACCATGAAAATGGTCGAATTCACCACGTTCATTGCATTCTCGACTATGATCATGGTAACAAAGACTATTCCAACATTATGGCAAATGTTGGATCAACTATTTTTAATGGTAGTTTTGACCATGATCATAGTCGGTTCTAAATCACTATACTGCAATAGTCATCCTAACTCCCAATAATGGTAAATTTGACTATCAAATTTCTCTCTGTGAGTCTGTCTTTTTTTTTATTTTTTTTGGGGGGTTTAATTTTTTTATAAATTTTGTTTGTGGGGTGGGGGGGGGGTTTTGGGCGTGGGGAAAAGAAAATTTGTTTTTTGGGGGCGGAGAAACATCAGTTCAAAGAAGAAGAGTCGCAAACGCAAGGCAAGGCTGAAAAAAGTTTAGTCACGAAAAGGAGTTGAGAGTCAGACCAATTTGTGCGACAAAATACGCGAAAATTGTAAGTTTTCTGGGCCCTTGTTTGCAACGGGAATCGGTGAATTTCAACAAACCGGACCGTGGGCGCATTCGGTTTGTGAATTTTATCTCTGGAACGATCCGATTAGCTAGTTTTGGCTGTGCCGTACGTGTGTGCGTGGAGTGAAAAGAGTAGCACAGGGGGAAAAAAGCTCTCCCATAGAAGAGGGACCCGGCGAGCTGGTGGTGGTGACGTGAAAACGGGAAAAGCGACAAGGTGTAATATCAAGTCGAGCCCGATTGGCGGAAAGGCCTGTGCCTGCAATTTGCGGCATTATTTTCATTTTGAAAGCCTTCACGGAAAAAAAATAAATAAATCGTCAAGCTTGTTGAAGTTATACGGGGAAGAGTAACTTGTTTTACTTTTTTTTTCCATCGATATCGATTCACGATTGCCGCAAAGCTTTGATCCTTTTTCACATGTAGCACTTGACGTTTCCATCATTTTTCAAGTTTTGCTTTTTCTTCTCTGTTCGCCTGGTTTTCATCAATAATCCGCCAGAAGCACCAGCACACTCCTAGCAGAGAGACCGAGGAAAAAAAATCTAATTTCGTTCGTTTTGCTCCCGAAACAGCAGGAGCCTTTCCTTTCGTCGGGACATCAACCAGAGCGGCAAGCATCAGCCTGTAATGGCATCCACAACCGGTGTGGGTAAGTTACCAAAACAATTATTAATCTTGTAGGTATATTCTAATTCTCGTTATCACATTCTGTACGGAATAATGCACCGTCAATCGATCATCGCAGGACATTTATTTTTGGCTGCCTGCCTGCAAAGCACAATGCAGAGTGAAAAAAGAATGACAAATATGTCCACTTTTTTTTCCTTATTCGTCTTCGTTTCTGGTGTTGCGACGCGGCGATGTCACGTAAGATAACAAACTCACCACATTATAACCGTTCTAAATGTGCGCAGACTTCGATTTTCCCGTTGTTTTTCTTTTGCCAACGACTGCATCTTAATTAGGCGGCGGTACACGTAGTGTACAACATGTATTCAATCGTCCTTCGTTGGGTGGGGTGTAACTATCGGAATTGAAACCTCTGGACGAGATCAACTGTTTACCTGGATACACGCCCACATAGTCCGTTTTTTGTGGAAAAAAATGAATTTGGTTCCAGCAACGACGCAAAGCAAATGATGAACTTTTTCCCTGAGTCACTGCTAAGATTTCTCTTTATTAATATGCAATAACACTTAGTATTCGGTCTGCAATGGGACGTTCCTACGCAGCGAGATAAGTTTTGATTAGGATGTGTTTGGAAATTGAAACGAAAATGGGATGGAATAAATAGGTACATCTTGTGAGAGATTTTTTTATCTTTATATTCTGAGAGATGTATTGATGGTTTCCGGAAAATTTATGAAGTCATTTGGTTTTAAACTGCTTTACACTATTACTGTAACTATTTAACTAGGTGATACACTGATTCATTCGAAGACTAGTTAGTTTTTGGACTGTGGATAAAGTTTCAAAACAAAGCATCCTAGCTAATATCAGCCGAAATGTAAGCGCAAAAAAGAAGGCCACTTTTTATTGTTTCAGGATTCGCGAACCAATCGAATTCCACCGACAACAGGTATCCTAATTTTAAGAAAGCATGTCAACATTTACTAAAAATGTTCAAACGGAAGTCCAGATAGTAGAATTTAATGTCCTACCTATCCTTGGTTGAAATTTACAACAGAAAAAAACATGTTCCCCGAGTTTACTCATGTAATATTTACATCTTCTCGGTTGCTATAGGGTGACAACGCTCTCCCAAATTAACCACGTAGTGAACGAAAACTACCGCAGTTTGGACCTCTGTTTTGTAAGTGCTCGAAACACCGCTCCGTTCATCTCTACGGCCCCCGCCCCCTTTGGTTAAGCATGTCCCACATCGCCCACCTCTAGTCGTTTCCATTCCCTAAAGTCTGGACAACGACTATGGTGACTTTCCAGCACCAGTGTCGTATGATTTCCGGAAAGCCGACCATCGTAGCTGTTGCTGTTGGTGATTTTATGTCCGACGTTTTTTTCCCAGGAGCAATTTAGGGCCGCTGATCTTCTTGCTGTACATCAATGATGTGAACCTAGCCCTCGTAGTCCTCCGTCTTTCGTATACCGATGACCTGAAGATCTTTTTACGAATCCAATCTATCAACGATTGTCAACAGGAGCTACAAATATTTGCTCATCGTATGGTGGTTAATCCGGAGAAGTGTTCGATGATCACTTTCTCTCGGTAAAAGGAGCCGATTGTCTTCGACTACAAACTTCAAGACACGGTAATCAAACGTACGACTTACGTAAAAGATCTAGGAGTTATTCTGGGTTCTCAGTTGACGTACAAGCTTCACATCTCGTACATAGTGGACAAGGCGTCACTCTAGGCCTTATTTTTCGGATGGCTAAAGACTTTTCCGATATTTACTGCTTGAAGTCCCTTTATTGCCCCATGGTGCGGTCGAGTTTTTAATAGAGTCTCGACAATGTTCGACTACCATGTCCCTCGCAAACTCTGCGCAGACGCTTCACGTCATATTTTTCTGGCATGTAGAGTTTATTGTACACGTCATATTTTTAATACCACCACTGGGGCTTTACTAAGCCTCTGACTGAATAAGGAAATTTGGACTTTAAATGCATGTATTTGAAAAGATTGTTCAAAAATGCTTTTTCACGCAAGTTAACGTTTGCTTCATTGTTTTCTGTGGAATTTTTGTATCGCAGACGTTAACGAAATATAAGTTTTACGTTTACGATTAATTGTCCTGGGTCTAGATAAACTATTGTTGTTAGATAAAACATGAAAATCTAGATCAACTAGAACTGTCCAACTCGAAACTTAAACACTTGCTTTGTATGTCGATAGCTTCTAAACATCAACAACCAAGCATAACCGTAACCAACTAGTGCCATCGGATAATGCAAAGTTCGTTCAATTGGAAAATAGAAGTTGTGTTTTCAAAACCTCTAATTGGAAATTGATTACTCTTACATGTAGACTTTGGCAAGTGTAAACAGAAATCGCCAGAAACGTTCCGTTCCATTAGTAGTACATAAGCACGATCAAGCGGGCACTCTTTTGCCAGTCAAGGGAGGTATCCTTCCCCCTTGCCTACCCTGCATTAGGGTAGCGTGGTAAAAGATTATGTGCTTGATCAGATACTGCGTTTCAAACTAGTCCTCCGCTCAATTTCAACTGCTTCTATTGAATTTTCACAACCTGCCGTACTCTAACGGAACTATTAATACTTTTTCTTCATATCTTTGGTTCCAGCAGAAATTGCTGTCCACTCCTAGGGTCTCATGGTGATGAGAAGATATTTCCTTCAAACATTATATTTTCACTAAGGGATGTATCGAAAATAAGCTATCCACGTACATTTGCGTTGTACGCGTGTATTTGTGATGGTTTTAATGTGTTCACCATATCATGCTGTGCGTTTGACTGTCATCTTTCGTTTGTTTACTTGTTTTCACGGTATAAATTCTTTGTTTTAAAAATGTCGAAAATGAATGATTCAACGTATCAAGAAACAAGAAGCAGTAAATCGCCAAACAAAGTGCAGAACAAAAGCATCGCGCAGCAAAAAGGGCCTGGAAATTGTATTCGCGAGTTTTGCAGGATGCATGTATTCTGATAGATGACGAGACCTATGTCAAAGAGGACTCGAAACCTTCTAGGTCCACAATAATACTCTGCCGTCGTAGGGGAGAATGTAAGCGATGCAAACAGGTCGATTCAACTGGAGAAGTTTTGTCGAAAAGTGCTGGTATGGCAAGCAATATGTTCCTGCGGTATGAAGTCTACCATTTTTTACACTACCGGAACAATCAATGCGGAAATCTATCGATCTGAGTGTCTGCAGAAGAGGTTACTGCCTTTATATCAGAAGTATAGTACCCCTCCACTGTTTTGGCCGGATTCAGCGTCAGCGCTTTACGCCTAAACAACTCAATTGGCTCACGGAAAGGGGTATAGATTTCGTTGAGAAAGACATCAATCCGCCAAATTGCCCTCAGCTTCGGCCCATCGAACGCTATTGAGCGATAGTGAAAAGGGCCTCCAAAAAGACTAGTAAAGCAGCTGATAATATGCAGGAGTTCAAAAAAAAAAAAAAATTGGGATAAGGCGTCCAAAAAATGTGAAGAAACGCCTGTCCGAAACTTGATGAAAAGTTTTCGATCAAAAATTCGCAAATTCGTAAAAGAATAATATTAATTTCTTCCAGGCCTTCACAATGTACAAGTTCAATCCCGTTTAATAAGGAATCATCCATTTGTTTGAATAAAACATTTATTTTTATTCATATGATTTGAAAGAAAAATGTGTGGATAGCTTATTTTCGATACAGTCCGTAGCCTGGTTAATTGCTCACTCCGTCTTCTAAAAAGTTATGGGCCCAGACGGTGAACCCAGAGCTAGCGTAATATCGTTGAAGATCTATTGAAGAAGAAACTTTGAATCAAGATGAGCGATCGAATGGTTTATTTCCCGAAGTTGAACGGCTCGAATTTCGATAACTGGAGCTTAAAGATGCGGTTACTTCTGGTCAAGGATGGTTGCTGGAAGGTCGTCAATAAAGAAAACTCAGATTCTGCTTCCGAAGTTTGGGACGAGAAAAACGAACAAGCTTGGCCATGGAAGACAATAAGCTTGTCCACATTAGGAAAGCCAAGACCACTGCTGAAGCTTGGAAAATTTCCATGTGAAGCGGACTCTCAGTACCAAGGTCTTCGTCATGCGTAGATCTGTGTGTTACAACTGGAGAATAATGGTGACACAGAGGTCCCTATCGGACGATTAGTGGATCTTTCTGACAAATTCCGACAAGGTGCTGGATGAACCCTGGATTGTGGCAATTATGTTAAACAACCCTTCCGAGGAATAAGACACATTGGTGATGGCAATGGAGGCAAGATCCGAAGCGGATTTCACTCTCGATCTGGTGGAGGCAAAACTCATCGACCAGTGGCAGAAGCGAAGAAATCGCGAAGGTGCAGATGATGATCCTGAAGCGGTTCTACAAACTGGTCCCAAGCTCTCGAAATGTTTCTTCTGCAAAAGATCAGGACATCTGAAAGCAGATTGTGAAAAAATCAAATCCTGGAAGCAACATCAGAAGAAGAAACCGAAGGTAACTGAGGAGAAAGCTTACAATGTGCACCAAGGCAACGAGGGTGAAAATTGGGGATTTTTCGTTGGAGATTCCCAAGGCCAAGATGAATGTTGGATCCTGGAATTCTGCGCACTTTACAAACTACCGAAGTTTTTTCGAAGATTCTGCGGCCGCGAACCTGACAAGCTCGAATGGTTGGACAATGTTGGTAATAAGCGAACTTTAATTGTTTATTCCAGGGGTGACGTCGAACCTCCTATCTGTGAAAGGTTTGGTACAGAAAGGTTACACGGTAAGTTTCAATCACAATAGTGCGGAAATTTGTAAAAATGGCGTGAAAGGTAGCAAGGATTTCGAACAACCTTTTCGTTATGGCTATTATAAAGCAATCGGTGTCTTTGGTGACGTCTGAAGAGCTGTGCATTCATTCATGGCATTGCATTTTTTTGTTTCGGGGTGGGGGGGCTGTTAGGAGGTTTTTTATATTGGGGGCGGAGGAAAAAAAAAAAAGGGGGGAATGGGGGGGGGGGGGGGAGTACTTCAAAAAAAAAAAAAAAAAAAAAAAAAAAGTTGCGGGGGGGGGGGAAAAAAAATAGTTTTATTTTTTGTGCGGGGGGTGCGGTGTGTGTTGTGGTAATATACAAAATCCCACCCCGGAGGGGGGGGGGGGCGGAAAAAAAAACAGAAAAAAAAAAAAATATCAAAATATCAGCCATTTCTGTCCACGCATTCATTAGTGACAACAGTGAGAAGAGACCGATCAGCAAGTTTTTTTTTTAAATTGAAAAATCCGAGCTTAGAGTTTTGATAAAATCCTATTTTCTACGCAAGAAAACGGCTGCCGAGACCTAAGCCAAGCTGGATAAGTATTTTCCAGACTCTGCTCCGTCGATTCAATTGATTCATAAGTGGTTTGCTGATTTTCGTTGTGGCCGTACGTGCACCGTTGACGCACCGTTTTCTGGACGCCCAAATGAGGTCACTACAACAGAGAACGTCGATAAAATCCACGATATAGTATTGGAGGATCCAAAAGTGAAATTGAGAGAGCTAGCTAAGGCTTTAGGCATTTCAATGGAACGAGTTGGCAACATCATGCATTCCGTTTTGGGTATGAAGAAGATCTGCGTGCGATGGGTGCCGCGTTTGCTTACAATGGACCAAAAACGCATTCGTGTTACAACCTCTCAGGAGAATTTGAGCAAGTTTACACGCAATCCGAAGGAGTTTGTGCGCTGATTCATAACCATGGATGAAACTTGGATCCATTACTACACACCGGAGTCATCGCAGCAGGCAAAACAGTGGGTTTCACCGGGCACCGAAGCGCCCGAAAACGCAGCAATCGGCGTGAAAGGTTATGGCCTCCGTGTTTTGGGATGCGCAAGGTGTAATATTCATCGACTATCTTGAAAAAGGAAAAACCAGATCAGGCGCATACTATGCAGCGTTATTGGATCGTTTGAAGGATGAAGTCCAGAAAAAACGGCCGCATTTGCAGAGAAAATGTGTGCTCTATCATCACGACAATGCGCCTGCTCATTCATCCTCAATTGCTCAAGCAAAATTGAATGAAATTCGGTATCAATTGGTTCCCCATCCACCGTATTCGCCAGACTTGGCCCCCAGTGACTTCTATTTGTTCCCAAACCTGAAGAGATGGCTCACCGGTAAGCGATTTTACTCAAATGATGAGCTCATAGCTGAAACCGATGGCTATTTTGAAGGACTTCCGAAGGAGTACTCTTCGAATGGGATAAAAAAAATAGAAAATCGCTGGACTCGCTGTATCGACCTAAAAGGAGAGTATGTTGAGAAATAAAACCGAATTTGGCAAAAAAAATGTTTTCGTGTTTGATTTTAAAGGGACTTTTCAGGCAACCTAGTACTTGCAAAAGTGTGACTGAATATCTCGAGGAAAATGCAAATAAACCGCCTCTAAGGGGAAAGGGAAAGAAAAAAAAAGGGGAGGGGGGGGGGGGGTGTGTTTGGGGGGGGTGGGGGGGGGGGGGGGGGGGTTGGGAACGAAAATGCCAGCAAATCTATTGAAGATACGTTTGTTGGATTTGACATGGAAAATAAAGCCGAGCAGTTAAGAAGGTCAACCAGGTCTATAAAAGGTAAAATGCCTTACAAGTATGCAATCAGTTCCATATCAAAGACTGTATTTTACATTGATTCCAATTCAATTCTTCATTCAATAAAGACGTTAAATTAACTTCAAGCTATTTTCACTAGCCTGGTTCATTTCTCACTCCGTCTTCCAAGAATGTGACGAGCATATTTTTATGCCAGCAATATGGAGCAATGTTTGCTTTGACACCGAATTCATGGCTCAAGCGATAAACACAGATCGAGCCAGAAAATCAAAATCAGGAAAAAGAAAAGCAGTGGAAAGACGATGTGCAAAGCACATTCTTTGGATAAGAATGTCAAAAAAAAAGCGACTACAGAAAAACAAGTTATTCAGATTTCAGGACAATCCGATGTACCAGAGAGCAAAGAATTCTGGAAGCAAAAATATAGATAAATGGATAGGTGGATAGACGAAGGATATTACAGGGGGGAAAAATGTGTTGCGGGGATGGTCGAAAACCACAACCAACTCGCCACCAGAAGAACTCCAGCGATGTACATTTCCAATATTTTGTTGTACGGATTGTTCTTCGGCTCCATTGGTTTGTTTTTAATGGCACTTGAGCCACCCAATAAAACACATTGAAAAAAAAAAGAACTGGAAAGCGTTTAGAAATGTATCAAATATAGGAAGAACTTCAGATAGACAACGAAATAAAGCGCCAATAAATGGAACTGTAGAAAATTGTTGAAAAGGCTTCTCAGATTGAGCAATAACATTTGGAGCTGATGAAGTGGAAGCCGAAAACCGACCAGACAAAGATGAAAGCTTCGGAAAAATAACTCAAGAAGAAGAAAGGCCAAAATTCAGAAGATTCTTCTTGTTTGTCATTTCCAGCCTATTGCTACCATAATTAGCTTTGTGTTCTAGCTGGCTTTATACACCTTACGAAGATTTGGCTGTCACTCAAATTAGTGTTCCTTTGAAGCGCTTCCACAGTTCTCATTGAGCGCTCTCTTTATTATTTCAAAGCATCCATTAGTGTGTGGCAAGCACAATAATAAGCTTGTACTCCAGGGCAGTTGAATAAATTTACTACCCAAAAAGATAGTAGGTTGCATCGGGAATCGAATCCTTGAACTTCGAATTGAAAAACTGACACTTCTACCGATTAGTAAAATATGTTAATTGGCAAACCACAGGATCTACATCTCTCGGATACTTCCCATATTCACGCATAACGACGTGGTGAACCTTGGCAATTTACAGGAGAGCATCCGGGGACAATTATTGCCTCTACCGAAATGCGTTCCTAAGGTGAACAACAAACTGCGACAACTTTAGGGTCGCCCGAAGGAACTACTACATCATCTCACAGAAAAGGTTAAACAATAGGATTCTCCGTAAACCGAAAAGCTGGGGTAGTTTGCTCCATGTGGAATCATTTTAGAGCAACTTTGTGGCTACCATAAAGCGACAGAAATATAAACAGTCATTTTCCATTTCCATCTCGAGTTGAGTCGATTAATACATTAGCATTCTGATCGAACGCCAGCCAACGCGAATCCGTAACACGGAAAAACGATACCCGGATCCTTTCCTAAAAATGCATTCCTTTCTAACATCGGGTAAACCACGAATCACCGATGAAGGGTGAAAATTCAATCATAAAAACAAAATGCAAAACCCCTTGACCAAAATGGTATAACGGAATACCTAGTAACAACCACTATCCTAATACACTGTCATGCGACTTCCTGCATAAAATGCTACCGTTTCCATCTGTTCATCTCTTACATTGAATCGAACATAAAGAACTATGTAATCAACCTTTACACGTACTAACCGACCGATTCTATTTCCGCAGTGGTCCCACGTAACTTCCGACTCCTGGAAGAGCTGGAAGCAGGACAGAAGGGCGTTGGCGATGGCACCATTTCCTGGGGGCTGGAAAATGATGACGATATGACACTCACTCATTGGACTGGCATGATCATTGGCCCGCCAAGGGTAAGTTGGGTCGAATTCGCAATTGTTGCTCCTCTCTGTACCTTATGTTCATCTCTCTCTCTCTACAGACACCATACGAAAATAGAATGTACTCGTTGAAAATAGAATGCGGCGAACGCTATCCAGACGAACCGCCAACGCTAAAGTTTTTGTCAAAGATTAACATTAACTGCATTAATAGTCAAAACGGAGTGGTGAGTGTTCAGTTAACAGATGTCACGTCGACCTTAGACCTTAACTAACCGAACCCTCTCATTGTAGGTTGACCACCGGATGGTTCCCGTGCTGAACAGATGGAACCGTGATTACACCATTAAGACAATTCTTCAGGAGATCCGTAGGATTATGACGTTAAAGGAAAACCTAAAGTTAACACAGCCACCAGAAGGAAGCTGCTTCTAGTGGTCTTAAGAACTTAGGGAAAGGAAGAAAGGCGAAACCCGAACGGAATAATTACATCGTAAATATCTGCTCTTGCTGCTGGTTGCTCTTTTTTGCATCGTCGTCGTCGTCGTCGTCGTCGTTTTCGTCATAATCGTTTACGTGCGTGTACGACGCAGTCTGTTGCTCCTGTAGAATACACCCCTACAAAACCACCATAAGCAACAATCGGAAATAAACTGCTATTACTTCTTCTACTCATCAATTTCCACTCTACCGTTGCAGTTATCGCTGACATTGTTGCTGCTGTTCTTCAATTTTCCTTTTGGTTTTGTTAAATTATGATTAAAAAGCGAAAATCTTACAAAAATATAAACCATGAGCAGCAAGAACAAATGTCCTTAATGCAAGTCACAGCACTACACATAAACACACCCACACACCCACACAAACATACTGATTAAAAACTCCTAGATATCCTTTTTAGATTTAGAGGGAGGGACGCAAGACAAAAAGGAATCTGTTGATAAGGGGTTTGAACGAGAGAGGAAAATATGGGATTGCTTAACTATATATTTGCGGTAACTAAATGCTAAATGGTAAACTACACTCCATGCGGTTAGAATTTCGACTAACGTTCTAAACATGATGAAAGAAACTTAAAGAAATGTTGAAACAGTTAGGAAGGATACTGCTGATGAACGAAGAGAAGGAAACAATAAAAGCGGATACTATACTCCAAAAACAACCGGACAGGTTCTTTCCTTTGCCTGGGAAAATAAGAATCCATTCTCTTTCATCACGAAAATTAACAACTATCGAAAAAAGAAAAGAATAATAGAACATAGATCGTTCAACTTTCGTCGCCGGTGGAAACATCAGCTCCAAAACTTTTCGTTTGCCTTCATTTAGGGGTTTCGCTCGTGAGTGCGGCGTAAAAATAGTAGAACGGGATGCGGCTCGTTTCCTCGCTAGGTACATCAATCATTCCCAGCCAGTAGAAACAAAAATACAAACATTTAAAAGAATTGCTGCTTAAAATAGAATGTTAAAATCCAAGCCAGTAACTAAAATTATCTATAAAATCTAGGATGCAGCATAGTCCGTAATCAATGAGACAATTTATTAGGGGGAACCAACAAACCCACGTTTTCTTACAATATCCAGACTTTAAATCTCTCTCTGTGACGATAATTGTTGTAGAAGAAAGAAAAAAAAAAAAAAAAAAAAAAAAATTCAAGTCCATTCGCATACACGTTATCGGATTGCTACTGCAGTAAATGAAAACCCGTATGAAATTACATCCAAGAATAAAACAACACTGAGATAAACACCCCTTTTCTCGTTCTCGAACAAATTATGTCCACCGTAAAAAAAAAAGTTAAAGCGGATCCAGTTCGTTGGAAAATGGAGATATTGGTGGAACGGAAATTAAGCTTTTGTTCTTTTGAAAACGGCATAACAAAACAAACTAAAAGGTAAAACATATAAGAAATGTTCATTTTTTTAATCCGAAAATTTCGATTTTCATAGAACATGTTCCTGCTTGCTCCTGTCGTGCAAGGTAGCTGCCACTCACTACGACTCAGATTCGTTTTCCAATAGCTCATTTCAAACGTTGAATTTCAAAAAATGGTGTAGTTTATGTAGCTCTTTATCTCACCTACAACATTGTCAGACAATGCATAGCTCTAACTTTCATATCGAGGATGAGGCCCCCATATGCGAGTCTGCGAGTCTCACTGAGCTAAGAAGACGAATATATTATATTTGTCTTTCTAGCGCAGTGAGACTCGCAGCAAGTCTTATGTCTGGGACAGACATACAACGTACAGTGTTGTACGAACAGACAAATACAACGCTCTCCCGGCATATACCATGAAAATTACTGCAGTGTTCTCAGGAATATTCTGAATGGCGTGTAAGGTGAAACGACTCGCTATAACGTAACTTTGCCAGAAAACTGACAAAAACACCAAAACGCAACGTATCCATTGTGGGTAAGCCATTATGGCTTGCTCACAATAGATACGTTTGCGTTCCGTTAACGTAAATTTGACAGAAAACCTATGGGAAAAGTGTCAAATTCACACAAACGCATCCGCAACGTATCAATTGTGGGCCAGCCATTAGTCTTCGACGTGTTCACCTTAAGGTAAGTTTAATCAAATCTTCACTTCATCCCGTTTCAGTTTGGTGTACTATAGTTCCTATACGTTCCTGACGATTCCTGATTATAATCAGGAATCGTCAGCAACGTTTTTCCGACAGTGTCCATTTCGTCAGCGAAGCAGATTTGCTAGCTGGATTTATTGAAAATCTGTATCCCGTATTATAGAGTGTACGCTTCACAACACCGTTATGCGTAATGTTGAAAATGAGGTAGTAAAGACATTCTCCTTAGCATGCACACCAAGCTTTTTATACTGACTTTCAAACAGCTGAGTGTTCAGTAAGCAGTTCAGTAAAAGTATTCTACTGAATGGTTGCCAAAGTAGTGATGAAATCTAAACTGTAAAAAATTACTGAACAACTCAATAATCAATACGGAAGTTCAGGAAAATTTACAGAAAAAAAAATTGTAAAATTGGAAGCATTATTAGCTACCAAATAGTACTGTACACATCATCAATCAATAACGAAGTACTGTAAAATTTACAAGAACAAACGTTAAATTGGGAACGCTGCAGAATTCTACAGTTATTTCGGTATTTTGTTTTTTTTTTTTTTATTAAGAATCATCTTTCTCTTCCTAGCATGCAGTGACAATGCATAATATTCAAAAGGGAAACTGCCGTTTCCATAGAAAAGAAAAGCATTTATCCGTTGGGCTAGGAAGCTGATCCAATATCAGAATACCTGTTAAAAAAAAGGAGAAGCACTTAACAATTCTAGGGACTTTTTTCATTAGGGCGAATCTAATGCCATAATGACCGTGACCTATATTACACATTATTGGTTCTCAGTCGAGTTGAGCTATATCATGGCATTAAACATACATTTGCTTTGAACATGTGTGTTTGTTACACTGAAAAATACGAGGAAAAATATTTGTATGTTGTTTTATCTAAATCGCCCGATCAGTGGCTCAATCTCGTCCGATTCATTGAAAAGATTTGAATTCTTTTAAAGATTTAAATTTGACCAGATTGACCCTTGGTTGAGTTTCAAATCATGGGTGATGATATCAGCGGCTGGATAGTCCTGCAGAAAATGAATATATTTTTTTGGCTAAGGAAGTACTAGCACACCGGTCCCAAGCTCGGCCCCGAGCTTGATGATTCGCCCCTAATAACGTATCTCGCACCAATACACCTTCAACTATTCTGTCAAAATAACATAGCGAATCAAAACAAAGCCAAAGATACTAGTACCGAAAGGTACTGAAAAGCGCAAGAGTGTATAGCAAGATGTAGACGGCAAGGTGTACTTCGGACCTAGGGGTTCTACAACAGTGAACCAATTTCAAATCACTAGTTGCATATTGATTGTTGATGATATTCTTGATCGACGTGTGGGAAATATTCAGATCTTTGGCCATCGCTCACCCAGATTGAGTCGGATCCTATCGAATTTCCTCCCTTACGCGATTCAACATTATTTCGGTCCTAATCGTTGGATGAGGTCCATGCCATTGATTGATTTTGTACGTACCCGTATCGTTGTTTTTTTTTTTTAATGGTTGTATCAACAATAAATGTGCAACTAGTGATTTAAAATTGGTTCACTGTTGTAGAACCCCTAGTTCCGAAGTAGACCTTGCAGTCTGCACCTTGCCATGCACTCTTACGCTTTTCAGTACCTTTTGGTACAAGTATCTTTGTTTTCACTCTTAGAAAATAACACCGAACTCTGTTGAATTTCAACCGAGTTTTTATCTGCTGAACGCTCGGTAGTCTGTTCGGTTCAAAATGGAACAACCGAGTATTCGTTTAGTTTTTACTTTCTAGCAATCTGTCAAATTTACCGAAAAATTCGGTTGACACAAATAAATCCAATCAGCAATAACCGAACATCGGTTTACTCAAATATTACCGAACGCTGTCAAACAAACCGACTTTTTTTTGTTACGGAATTCGGTTCTTTTTGCCATTGCTGGAATTTTGGTTGAAATAGCTTCGAAATTCATAATAATAAAACTAGTTTTGTCACTAGAAAATGAGAAGAATTATTAGTAATGTCCATTTAATTCCAACTACCTTTATTGCTTATCTTGACAGATACGCGTATTTCGTCTACAATGTGCAGACTTCTTCGGTGTCGTGTACTAATACACGACACTGAAGAAGTCTGCACATTGTAGACGAAATACGCGTATCTGTCAAGATAAGCAATAAAGGTAGTTGGAATTAAATGGAAATTACTAATCATTCTTCTTATTTTCTAGTTACAGGTCTAGTTCTAGTAAACAGCTCACACTCTCCATAATTTAGTTTTGTCAGTTACATTGTTTATTGATGCCAGAAATCCTCATACATTTTCCTATTTTCCATCCATTGTTTTCAAATCATTTTTTAGCAGGTGGTTTTTGAAATGCCTTTGCTAGCCCAGTTACATAATACTTGCAACATGATCATTGCAGTAAAAACAGAATATATCCTGCGCTATGATTACAATCCTGCAAATATAATAAAAAAATTAGTATAAAATATTAAAAGAAATAACCAATAAACATATCATCCTGTGGTGGTGTCTTTTTTTTTTTTTTTTCTTTTTTTATTATATAAAAAACACAGTAGGGAGAATTTTGGTAAAAACACATGGGGCGCACCGCGGGGGAAAAAATGGGTACCGATTTTTTGGCCTTATTGGATTCATTTAAAATAACCGGGTTTTTGGGTAAACATAGCGGTGTGGGGTGTTACTGGGAAGTAAATGTTGATAAGTTTTTGTGTGATTGGCGAGTGTTGTGTCGAGTGATCCGTGTAAGCTCGGTTGTTATTCCCATTTCTTTGGTATTCCTTTGTTTTCCTTTTGTTTGGGTTATTTCACTCTGAGATTTTTTTAATCATCGATACTTTAAAAAGTACTCATTTTTATCATACACGCCGTTTACCAGTAGCTTAGTATAAAAACTATGCTAACGTCCCATTAAGTTTAAACTGAGTCAAAGTTGTGTTGGAGAACTCCACATAGTATTATTTTCCCTTATTAAACGCGATCTTGTCATTTCCGGGTTCTAAGCACCCGGCAAATTTCGTAAACGCTCGAAAAAAAATGCTATTTTGTGTTCAGTGCGATATTTTTTCCAACCTATTAATGCGCAGCGAGTTTTGGCGGTCTCGGAACGATGGTCTAAATTCATAAAGTAACAGCTCCCGACGCCAATATCAATGGCAGTAAATTGGATCTCTCTTTCTGCTTGGTGAATGATGGCATATTAACACGCAGAAAGAACGCTCCGATAGATATACATCTGTTCATAAAATCAGTATAAATATGTGGCATGCTCAACGCTGCTATATGACCAAGTTTCAAACTTTCAACCCAAAAAATCTTCCCGAACATACCAGAGAATAATCCAATCGACCAGATTATTAGGTCAATCGGTATTTAATACAAGCGACAGATTAGATTTTTTTGATATTATTAGTTTGGGGTTAAAGATTCGACAAAACAAAAACAAATCGGTGTCGGAAAAATATTTTATTCTGGGTTTTAAATAAACTCCCATTAAACTACGCACTTATATTTGAACATTATACTATACCGCTTATATTTCAAGTTTATACTAAGCGAGTATATCTGTCATTTATACAAAGCTACGCGTCAACCCAGGCGAATATCAATTTAGAGTGAACTTTAAACTAATTAGTTTAGATTTTTTTCTGAGTGTTCATTTTTATCTGTAAAATTAGTCATATAGTAACCGAAATTCGGGTTTGACCCAAAAATTACACCCAAAATAGTGTGTATAAAAGGTTTTTTTGGGTTTTGGGTTGGGAACCGTGGGGGTTTGGTAGAAAATTGACCCGCGTTGGGTGTTTTTTTTTAGGTGTTGTTTTTGTTCCGTTGTGTTGTTTTGTAAAAAATTTGGGGGGGGTTTGGTGTGAGTTACGATCTTAGGGGCGAATCATTAAGCTTGGGACCGGTGTGCTAGTACTTCCTGAGCCAAAAAAAATATCGCTTTCTTCATGACTATCCACCCGCTGGTTCGTTCGTTCGTATCGTTGTATCTTTTTATGGTGGAGATATAAAGATATACAACGATACGAACGAACGAACCAGCGGGTGGATAGTCATGAAGAAAGCGATATTTTTTTTTGGCTCAGGAAGTATCTTTTTATGGTGGAGATATAAATCTCTCAGCCGGCGTCGGTGGTGTAGTGGTAAGCGTGACTGCTACTTGGCACCCCAGTGGGTCTGGGTTCAATCCCAGTCGACGTCGGTGGTTTTTCTGAGGCGAAAAAATCTAGTCACGTCTTCCTTCGGAAGGGAAGTAAAGCCGTTGGTCCCGGTTCATATTCATGAGTCGTTAGGTAGGGTCCAGGTGGTGGAGTCGTCTTCCTGGCGTCGGTGATTGTCACCATGTGAGGAAAAAGGCCGACGTAAAATAAAAAAAAAAAAAATAAAAAAAAAATATAAATCTCTCGTTCACACCCATGTGTTTAGGCCGTCTCAAGAACTCATACGGTTTAATTTTTTTCAAATATAAATCCACTACAGCTCTCGTTTTGCGTCCATATTTATAGCATAGACTAACTCTAAGACCAGTAGGTCCCTAACAAAAACGATTGTTTTTCTTGGCTCAGTCAGTACTAGCACATCGGTCCCAAGCTTAATAATACGCCCCTAATAATGAACTCACACGAACACACTCTCAAATATTCTGTCAAAATAACACAGCAAATCAAAACAAAGGCGCAAATATGTATAGTTAGGTGCTGGATTCAAGGTGTACTTCAGACCAAGGGGTTCTACAACAGTGAACCAATTACAAATCGCTAGTTGCATATTGATTGTTGTTTATAGCGTGACTAAAACAAACAATCTTCCAAAACAAATCACATCCGTCAATGCCAAATGATTACACGAACAATGAAAAATCTGAACGGATCGGTAAAAATTGTACAAGACAAAAAAAACACAACAGGCCACCTTTGCCACCCTGTACTCTGCACGCAAAGAAATCACTCTGTTTTGAAACAACAAAATATTTTGCTGGCATTCAAAACAAGGGCCGGGTATTTTATTGTTGGGGGCCAAAAAACAATATAAAAATAAATTAAAAAACCATATGCGTTAATTTGACAGTTTTTCCATAGGTTTTCTGTCAAATTTACGTCAACGCATCCGCAACGTATCAATTGTGGGTCAGCCATTAGTCTTCAAGAGAATGCACCCTTTTTACCCTTCTTACACCAAAAGAAGGGTATTAAGATCGCTTGAAAACTCGACTTTTTATCCGAGGCCCAGAGGGCCGAGTGTCATATACCATTCGACTCAGCTCGACGAACTGAGCACATGTATGTGTGTGTGTGCGCGTTATTAATAATGTCACATCGGTTTCTCAGCCATTTGTGAACCGATTTCAGTTCTGTTAACGGCAAATGAAAGCTACAACATTCCCATAATGTCGTTTCATACATGAACAGTTTTAGAACATAGGTAAATTATGTGAACAATGGCTTTCTGGCTAATAACAACAACAACATAGTGTTTCATCAGCAAAAAGTAACTACGCATAAAAGTATACAAATCAGCCGGCGTCGGTGGTGTAGTGGTAAGCGTGACTGCTACTTGGCACCCCAGTGGGTCTGGGTTCAATCCCAGTCGACATCGATGGTTTTTCTGAGGCGAAAAAATCTGGTCAAGTCTTCCTTCGGAAGGGAAGTAAAGCCGTTGGTCCC
Source organism: Aedes koreicus (assembly GCA_024533555.2). Lineage (NCBI taxonomy): Eukaryota > Metazoa > Arthropoda > Insecta > Diptera > Culicidae > Aedes > Aedes koreicus. Next base: position 546,103 of record JAHHFK020000581.1, read on the forward strand.
GGCTCATATTCATGAGTCGATAGGTAGGGTCCAGGTGGTGGAGTCGTCTTCCTGGCGTCGGCGATATTGTCACCATGTGAGGAAATAGGCCGACGTAAAAACGAAGAAAAAAAAAAGTATACAAATACATTCTTACCTTGTTATTCTACTCTATGTAGAGTACTCAAAACATCGTGATTACACTGTATGTCCATTTCGGGGAAACTTTTCCGGGAAAACGAAACATTCGAGGAAATGTCGGATGCTCTAGCGGCGATAGAGCGCCTGTGAATAGATTCCGGGATGACGGTTGCTGAGAATTAGAAAAGTATAGAACATGGTCCGCTGTACTAGGTAAGGCACATATATTATTGTGTTAAATTGCTCTATATTGTCGAAGAATAGAACTTTCTCAAGTAATGCCTTTCCTTAATCACACGATATCCTTTATCCAGTGCCATCTATGATGGTAGTATGGGCTCTCTACACCTTCTTAAATGGATGCTTGTCTAACTCTTTTTCCTATTCTCTGGGATTGTAAGGACATGGCCAGGTGTATTATTAACATACAAATTTGATGTGTGAGGAAAATTAATAAACCCTTATTTTAAATTTTTTTAAATATTTACATACTTAATATTTTGTAAATTTTATCAAATAATTATACAGCCACTCACGAAACAATCTCATATGCTATTCTATGCTGTTTGATCGTCGGGTCTGCGAAGCCATCGCGGAAATGTTGTCATCTTGATTATAGAATAAATCCTGAGCGTGTTATTTTTTTCATTTGTGCGACGCGATTTAATTATGTTTATCTGAACTATAATATAAGTACGAATGCTTGAGATGATTCATTACGTTTTATTTTCCTCAATTTACAAATTTTCAAGTTTGTTCGAGTCAGTTCGGAGCCATTGCTTTATTAGTGAATACCTCTGGCAAAACACGTTCTCATTCGTGTAATTTGTATGACCTAGAGAAGAAATCAAAATGAATCAACGTTACAACATATGACATCAAATTTATTTTGGTTGTACTCTCTAAGTTAAGTCGGTTGTGCTATGCTTACTCGGCGATCGCAACGCGCGTTTTTTGTTCAAGATCAACGCGATTAACGCAGATTTCAATTCAAACAGGTTTCTTGTTTCGCTCGGATTACTTCACGAATGTAATTTTTGTTTCGTTAATTATCCATCTTTAAACAACAATACCTAGCTGTCACGCAGCTTCAATGATCCAAAAAAAAAAAAAAGATTCGTTTGCGACGGATTTCCAATGCAATATCCAATAGCGTACACAAGGACCAGAATACCGACGTCCAAAGTCGCCCTGACTAATCGACAACAGTTTAGGCAGAAATCTGTATCCGTAATTTTATTCAGTGATTCGCGTTGACGTGACCATCCATTTGATTTACTTAATGCCAGAAATCTCTCCCTTAATGGTCGGCCTACTAAAGAACTATGTTGGAGATTTACAACTGATTGAACTACAAACGGAGCCTTAGTTTTATGTTTTTGTTTAACTTACAACAGCACATACTAAGTGAAATGTTCTTTCGAAATGAAATAAGGACAGCACAATCTTCGCGGGATTGAATTTATACTAACAACACTTTGCTTTATTTGCGTTCCTGCCTTCATCTTCGAGATGGCTATAGATTTCCGGTCGTTTCTCCCTCCCTCGCATGTCGCGTCTAACTGCATGCGTTTCTGGTTGGAACATTATATTTCCAGCAGTATCAATTGATGGTAGTGATTTACTTTCGGTTAAAATTGTACAATAGTCATAATTAGCAGCATCATTTTTTTTTTGGTTTCCTCTATTATTGAATGAAAGTTAAATTGATGTTGTTGCAGCTGTGTCAGCTGTTGCATTCTTCCAACGCTTGTTGTTCTTGCTTGCTTGCTATGCGTCACTTCAGCACCCCTAAAATAACCCGGCTATTTACTTCTTTTTAGGGTAGAAGGCAATCTTCCTAGTCTTGAGGGCAGCCCACTTATGTCGCTTGATATAGTACACGAGCGAACCGAGAACCAGAATGATGCCGAGCGATTTGATGCCCATGCGTTTACGCTCATCGTGGCACGGATCGGCAGACCATACCAAGAAAGTGGACACATCCTTGGCTAGCTGACTGGCAGAGGCCGGTGTTCCGTCAGAGTATTCCGCGGACTACAACGATCAATGATTGAAGTAAGACTCAAACAATCTAACAAAAAGCGCTATCCGATGATTGTTACCTACCTCGTTGTACAGAGCCTGGGCCATTGAGATGGCACCTCCCGGGAAATAGGGATTATAATACTGGCCATCACGCAAAACAATTCCGGCTGGAGCGTCGCAGTAGCCAGTCAGCAGGGCGAACAAATAGTCCTCTCCACCGTGACGAGCCAACGCGATGTAGCTCAGATCTGGTGGATAAGCACCGTTGTTGGCAGCACGGGCTGCTTCCTCATTCGGGTACGGGCTAGGGAAATAGTCTGACAGTTTTCCCGGTCGCATGAAGTACTCGCCGGCCTCATCGGGGCCATCGCGAACCTAAAATGAAAAAGGATATCGAATACCAAACAACAGTTGATTTCACCACAAAAACTCACTTGAATTTCGGCAGCTTCAGCCTTGGCTTCGGCTTCGGTATGCGTTACGCCAACCAGGTTACGGTAGGCAATGAAACGCATCGAGTGACAAGCAGCACAAACTTGCTTGTATACCTCGTAACCACGTCTTACCGAAGCATGGTCCAGGGAATCGAGCGCACCCTTATGGTTCCATGGCAGCTCTGGAGGGTGCACCTCTGTTCCCGAAGCAGACACCGACTGTTCCAAGGCATAAAGCAGGGCACCGGCCCCACCTACTGCAATTCCGGCAGCGGTTGCTAACTGTGGAAACAAAAGAAAAAAATGTAGTGGTTCCGAATTTTTGTTTTCATTACCTTACCTTCTGACTTCTCGTCCAGGGTCGGCTTGTTGAGAATTGTTGTACCTGTGAAGAAGTACAAAGTTCATGTAGTAATCAGAGAAAATAGGATAACCCAGCACATATGAACTTGATGAAGAGCGAACGGGAATCCATCGTCTAGGAGCAATCAGTGTCAAAGTTAACCTTTTGGTTACATAACCCCAGTAGGAAAAACAGAACTTTTCGAGCAAATATTACTTGTTTTGGTTCAAGTTATCACTGCACGTATGATTGAAATAAGGAACTGAATCCAGATGTTCACAGATTTCCTGAAGGTATTAACGATAACGTTAGCATCACAGCTGATTTTCACGGGATCAAATTATTCACTTTTTTTTTCTGCACACTGAACTCACTGTCTGATTACACAACTAGGGCTAGGCACCGAAAGAATACCCCGAAAACACCCGCAAAGCTTATTCCTCATCGCGCTCCATTTGCTCCACCAAGTTTGGAAGCCCTCCGAACTAGTCTTGATACCGACCTTTTGCAAGGTAACTCCATTTTTCGTATTTAACAGGCCGGATCCACAAATTCTTCCTACGAAAGCCGCCATGATGGACTGCGATGGGGAAAAGTGAAGGATCTCTGCTTCTCGCTGATGGTCGTCGTGATGTCGTTTTTCTCGCACTTTTCTTCTCCGACTTTTGACAGCAATGCCTTCGTGGAATCTTTGACAGCTGTCAATGCTGTCAACATGATAGCGAATATCGCAGGAATTCTGTGAATTTCACTGTGAAGCATAAACCATGGTTGATTGGTCGACTCAAGGTAGATAGTAAAAAAGTACACACTTAGTTTTTTTTAATGAGGTCGTTAAATTTGTACTGAGTTTTCAAACAGCTGAAAAAGTCAGCAAACTTTGAATCATCAACACATGAAATGTAAGGAATATTATAAAAATCTTATATTTTTTGATACATCAATAGATAATGTTGGAATGAAGCTTTTAGAGTACATTTCGAAAGAATTTATGATTTCTCCAATTTTTAAGAGTTGTTCTTAGTTTACCGAATTTGTCAGCTGTTTGAAATTTTACCGAACAGATTGAGTGTGTAAATGGTCTATTTGTGTGAGATGAAACCAGAAAATTAGAATTTCTGAAATATTTGATTCCATTCAGCTTCATTCAAGTTTCCAGTTCAAGTGATGCCAGGTCAGCGTTGGATGTCTGTCATACTCTGACAAAAATTTCATCGTTGTATCGACAATTAAATCATGGTCAAGAAGACTATTGCATATAATCCCGGATAAAAATTTACATCAGGCTGATGTTTAATTTCACTGTCTTCATCAACATGAAATTCAAATGTAGATCTCTCGTTGAACATTAGAGATCAGAACGATTTCGCTGTATTTATATTTTGCCCTGATACAAAGTGTTAAACTAACAGGATTATCGTACTGAATAAAATAACCAATTACCAATTACCAATTTAGGCAAGGTAACATGATGTTAACATCAGACATTTTCAAACATTTTTTTTCTATTCTAATGTCCCTTTGATGTTGTGATTTTTTTACTTTTGACATTCAAACAAAATGTTTTTCTGAGGTTTTAAGGTACACTGAAAATAAATCAATAATTTTTATTTTTAAAATTGGCACTTAAATCGGTCAATTTTTGCTTCGAATTGAAATCATGTGAGCCAGTATGATTTTCATTTGCCGCACATCATTTTTAACACCCGTCACTTAATACACAGGTTCGTTTCCAATGAGACTGATATGGTCCGCACATAATTTTAAATAGAGCGATAAATGTCATTCAAGTGTGTTTTCACTTTGCCCTATTCTATCCATCTTCGCAGTTAAAACAAAATAGAAAACCGTGCGCGAAAAACAATCAGTTGCTTTATCGTTCTAGAAGAAGAAAAAACTGCAAAATAGAGAAGCAAAGTGAAGTTTACCGTGTGGTAGTTTAGGTACTTGGTTTGCCAGCGGAAGTCACTGAATTTTTTGAAGGTAAGGTAAGGTTCTTCTTTGCCATGTTAACGGTGTTTATTGTGAATATTTCAGATCTGTTGAGCATTTTTGCCATTCCCGCAGAAGAGCTGCGATAGCTGCCATTCCCGCAAAAGAGCCGCGATAGCTTCAAAAAGTGATGAAGTGTTTATGATGGTACAAATAAAACCTCTTTTATTCACACATTTCGTTTTATTACATGTATTTTTTAGTGTTTTTTTAGTGTATCAAAGCTTATTGATGTTTTCAACTGTATTTGAATAAAACAGCATAGTCAAAGGATTTTTGATGTTTTCAGATGTATTAAAGGTTATGAATAAACATCTTGTATATGTTTTCAAGTGTCGATTTTTTACAATAAAAGAGATGATGTATGATTCATTCAGTTGTAGAAAAACGTGACCGTGTATCGTTTCCGGATGTTTCCAGTTGTAGATAATAACTTTAAAACCAAATAATCTGAAAGGACGTGGATTTAAACGCAACGGTTGATTGTTATGACACGGGGTGTATTCTGGCTTATTATGCATGCAACATTTTACTTCACAAAGACCTTTGGTTCTATCGTTCTATTGTAACATTTCATTCTTATGTTGTAAGAAGTTTTCTTATGCTTTAGACCTGCACTCTTTTACAGTAGAATGACATTTATTTCTAAGGTAACGGCCAATTGTAATGTCATCAGATGTGTTTAGATGTCTTAGGTACACCACATTTCACACATACATAACGTTTGATTTTCTTGTAGTTTTAGATTCTAGTTTTATAGGACGTGTTCTGATGTTAAATTTAACATCATCAATACGTTTATTTTTAATGTGAAGTTTAAATATATTGTATTTATATGTACTAGGGCGTAAACTCGAACTCTGATTACAAATAGAATACGACAAGCCACATTCAAATTTAATGTTTGGAAGATGTCTGCTAATATTTTTTACATCACCATTTCTATTCGGGATGGTTACAATAACCATGAAAATGCTCGAATTTACCACGTTCATGGCTTTCTTGACTATGTTCATGGTAACAAGAACTATTCCGATATTACAGTAAAAGTTGAATCATCTTTTTTTAATGATCACTTTGATCATTATCATAGTCGGTTCAAACTCACTATACTTCCATAGTCATCCTTATCCCCAATAATGGTAAAATTGACTATCAAATTTGCCTCTGTGTATGTGTAAGATTAAGACTAAATACTAGATTCTCAAATACATTGCGAAGGAAAGGATAAAACATATTTTAGAAAGAAAAAAAACTTACGATATACAAAATGGCACGCAGAAAAATTAATAATAAACTCAACGAAAATCAGGTCTACATCTACTAAAATTTTGTATTGATTTGGAGCCAAGAAAATATTTGGATTGCTTCAACTATTTATTAGTTGTTTCAAAAAATGTGTTTTGTTCACGTAGAAAAAAACTATGGTGGCACCAATTATATTTGAGGTAAATTCAAACATAAAATCAGTTTATTCTGGGTGCAAAAATTAATTGGAATTATTTCAAACGTTTATTATGTTGCAAACAAGGGGCAAGACAACTTTTTTGTGAGTAACTTATTTCTTCAAAGTGACTCAGGATTCATCAAATTTGCACACTCTACACACTCAATTTACCTCGGCAAAATGCCTAACAGCCGATCAACTCGGCAGTTACTTTTGCTGATATCCCTGTTTAAAGTTTGTTTGTTAGCTGAGTATCGGTAAAATTTTAATTTGTTAGCCGAATCTCGGTAATTTATTCACTGAATCTCAGTAAATTGAAATTCCGAAATGATCGGCTGTTGGATTCTCGGCGAAAAAAACTAAGTGTGTATGATTTTTTTCTCCCCCCCAGATATAGAGTGGTAGGAATGCCAATAAATGTGTGCGAAAACGAACAAAAACAACGTCACTCATATTTGATCATAAAACTCACGTTTGCTCAGAATGCATCAGCTTCCATCAACTTGTGTAATTTATAACGCGATTTAAAGTATACTGGCAGCACTGGCTTGAATTTGTCGGTGACGACGGTGGCAACCTTGGCAACCAATAACAGTAGTATGTTTACTGTTTGGGAAAATAATTTATTATGGTATCGTAAGAAGGCAATATAGATCGCAGTATTTGGAGGAGGAATTGGGCCTCGAATACGGTAAGTAGATTCTTTAATATTGTTTCATTGTTTTTTTTTTCTTGTAGGAAGACGAAAAACAGATGGAATATGCGGAATTTATTGACTACCAAAAGAATCACCTCTAAAAAGAGACCAAGCCGGTTTCACCAACCGCAAATATTGAAAACTCCAGTTTCGCTATAGGTCGATCCGGCTTGGTTTCTTTTTGGAGGTGATCCGTTCAGCAGTCAATAAATGCCACATTTTCCCATTGTACGGATTGATTGACCAAACCCATTCGACGTTGGCTTCGATTGTGAGAAGCATTGCTGATGCAGTGACACATATTCGATATGTGGGAACAGGACAACCATCGTAGAGAGGCGTTCTGCCACATCTATACCTCTATACTCTAGTGCAGCATTTACAGTGATTTATATCGGTAGACACCAGTATCTGTTAGGTTGTTCTACGTTTAGGCGCAGGCAAAACAGAAAACGACCTTAATTGATAATAAAAACAAAAAATTTAATTACACAAATTTTGGTTGATAAATCACAACTAAGATGACAGCCTGATACATGATCAGTGGAGTAAAGGAGGATAATCATGAAACAGTGTAATATAAGAATTGATTCTGCTGAAACCGTCTCACTCTATCCGTAGATAACCTTTGCCTGCCTTCGGTTAGCATCATCAGCAGTGTAGACTTTTTTACATTTTTACATGCACCGGTACACAAATAACCTCTCCCTCTACTCTCTGCCAAAATTTTTCCTATAAATGTATAGTTATTCAATAATTTCACCATACAAACATCATCAAAAAATACTTACCAAACGATTTAGGCCAGTAGAAGTCGCTGAGGCTTTGCATTGCACATTTTTGCAACCAAGAAATACAAATTAATGGCTAGTGGGTGAGGAAAACCACAATGTAGATACGGTCACTTTGACGACAGAACTTTCTTGTTTTTATTATGCAATTTCACTGTCAAAACTAAGCTTTACAAAAGGTAGGAATGTTCAATATCACAATATGAATCCAGTGAATACGAGATGCTCATATTTGCTCAGAGTTACTCAGGATTGCTCAGTGTCTTGCCCCTAGGTTGCAAACTAAATGACATAGTCGTTTAAAGTAAAAGTAGGTGACGTTTGTTTTGAAAATATTTTTGTTTGAAACAAACGTGAATATTTTTGTTTGACTAACTAACTTACATCAAAGTCAAGTTTATTTTAAACATAATGTATATTTGAAACAAATATTTTGCGGGTTTATTTTCTGAACGCACAACAAACTAAATAAAAGTGCTCGATGAGAGAGAATCACACTGGATTTCTTTGTCTATTATAGTTTCTATTCCTACATCAGTATGCATTGCCATTTATTATTATTTCATTTAGCTTATAGTAAGTACAAATCCTCAGACATAAACAATTATTTACATAATGTATGTTGAACGTAGATTGTTGTATGAATCACATTTGTTAGTAATAAATTATTGTAAATGATTGCTAAAATCAATCGCATCGAACCTAAAACAAAGTAATAACAGTTCTTCATTATCGTTTGAAAATATCTCTTCGATTTGATAAATATTCAGAAACATCCCTGCTTGCAAATAAAATTCCGTTATTTTTTTGTAGATGGCACATTGTTTCTCAAAACATGTTAAAAACGTAACACACTCTTTTTGTGTTGAACACGCATTGAAGTTGATATGTCTTTCTTGTTCAGGTTCGGATTTGCCTGGGTTACGTGTTGTATTACATTACTTAGATGCTACGAGAAATCAACAGATGAAGTCATTGTTTTCAAAGCAATCTCGTCCTTATGAAAAATGAGCTCTGAAATAAAGATGCATATTAACAGATTATGCAAGCTCTGTTTTTATTAGCACACCTGTTAACTGCCGCTATTCACATATCAGTCCAAAAGATATAGGAAATCACATGCAAAATGATGACTCTTATGTGAATAACGGCAGTATAGCTGTATAGCGGTTCTCTGTTTTCGTGGGCGCCTTTCAGGTATCCAAAAATTTGTTTGTTTGCCAAATGTTAAATAAGATTAAATAAGCTTCAACAGTAATACATAACGGGACGTTAAATTTCTTTTTCTGTTCTATTTACTCTCCTTTAGCGAGCGTTTTGCAAAATTAGGAGCAAGAACAACTCTGGATCAACAATAGAAAAGAGCCTACCAACATTTGTAAACAAACACTTCTGAGCCTTCTTCCTCGCAAAGCGTAGGCCACCCACGCAAACAAAGATTTTGTATGTTTGCGTGTGTAGCTAACGGCTTGCGAGAAAAAAGGTTTAAAAGTGTTTGTTTACAAATGTTGATAGGCCCTTTTCTATTGTTGATCTAGAACTTTGATATTTTGAAAAGCTCTGATTCCTTGTTCAGTCTAAAAAGTACTTACGTTTTGTCGATACGGACCCTTGTAGCTTCGCAGTCTGAACAAAGCATAAAAATTAAATAATCAAGAAAAGTGCAATTTTCAGGTTAGTTTGATGGACTTAGTTAAACATAGGGGAAAGTGCTCTAATATGGGTCTATGGATGTAGAATTCGGCCTATCGTTAAAAATTGCCTGTCTTTAATTTTTCTTCAGATTGATGTGTCAGTGAGACAATACTACCAACAATCAATATGCAACTAGCGATTTGAAATTGGTTCACTGTTGTAGAACCCCTTGGTCCGAAGTACACCTTGGTGCCAGCACCTTGCTATACATATTTGCGCCTTTGTTTTGATTTGCTGTGTTATTTTGACAGAATATTTGAGAGTGTGTTCGTGTGAGTTCATTATAAGGGGCGCATTATTAAGCTAGGGACCGAGCTTGGGACCAATGTGCTAGTACTGACTGAGCCAAGAAAAATATCGTATTTGTTCGGGACCTACTGGTCTTAGCGTTAGTCTATGGAGTTAGTCTATGATACTACAGTATATTTTTGATTTTCAGCGTAAAAATAGTGAACTAATATTTACTTAGAATTTTAAGCATAGGCCGAATCCTAGATCCATAGACCCACATTAGAGCACCTCCTCTACCTCGTTTTTTCTACCAAAAAAAAAGCAACCAAGTTTTCCCGCCCTGGATTTGTTTTTGTTTTGTCAAACTAACCTAAAATTGAATAAAACCGAACTTTCTAAAATCTGTCGGTGGGAATAAAAACCGATTGACCGTATAATTGAAAACATTCTGGTCGAGTGGATATTTTTGGGGAGGAAATGTGGAACTTGTGCAATGCCACTTGCTGACATTTAACCAATCGGAGCTCTTTTTCTTCGTGGTAATATTTCATTTCATGTGACGTTCTACCAAGAAAAAAAAAGGGATCCGATTTACACTTCAATAAATTTCGTATGGTTATTTTTCTTAACAACATAATTAGGTTATCATCCAAACCAATAAAGAAATGGTTGAAGGATTTGTGATATCGTTCGTTTAAGGTAATTTTTTTTATCAGGGCAGCCATCGATTAAATCAAACATCGAAAGCTGTTGTTTGGCGGTTTCAGATCACTGATTCGAAAACGGCAAAATCGAGAACAAAATTCGCTAGATATACCCGAAAAAAAATATCATACTGAACACAACAAGCAATTTTGATATCATAAAATGACAACATGATTAAGCTCAAGGAGGGACAATACTGCTATGTAGAATTCTCTCACACGAATCAGACTAAATTTAAACTTTATGAAACGTTAGGGCACCTCCAATCCTGATGGGAAACTGGTATAGATCTAAATATTTAGATCTGCGGTGATCTAAATTCTTGCACCGCGTCGTTCTATATTGGCTTTTATACAACAATCTGATCTAAATTTTTGCATCTTCCAAGTAAACTGATCCAAATAGTGCATGTTTTGGATCACTTTTTGCATTGGTCTATTTTCTGTAGTAGTGCTGGCAACAATAGTATATAGAAATAAAAAGAATGGTGTTTTTCTGTCAAAGCCGTCCTGTCCTTTTCATTAGCCCGGGAAAACATTTAAGTTGCTCAAGGATAGTTTTCTGCTTATCGATTCCTCATCGATGGAATTTGTCGATGGTTGAAAGGTGAGACTCGGTGGTGTATTTTCTGTGGAGATTGGTTTTTAAGATTTTGCCTTAGTACGTTCTGATGGAGCATTATTTTCAGGGTTCGATTTATGGATCGTGTAGTGAGAGTTTTGGCCTTGAGGAAATGAAGCAAGCCGTTGATCAGTAGATTGCTACTGATTTGGAGAGCATCAAGCTGTCTTTGTTATTCCGACCGTTCATCGCATCATTGGACAATTCCCAAGAGGTGATTAATTTTCTCACCAAAGACGGTTACTTGCGACGAATGTTGCGACCTCGATGCCTACCATTTGGTTTTTGTTTCACGCGAAATGGTTCGCGCTGAACACGCATTCTTGCATCACAGACACAAACTCTCAACATGTTCTTGAACGGAATCGGATGGTGATATATGGCCATGGCCTCGAACCTAAAGTAGGATGCGATCAAGCGATCGTTTTCCTTTTCTCTGTGAAAAGCATAATAATCAATACTGGAGTGTTCCCTCATCACTGCCGTTGCGATTCACGATTACGATTCGAGGTTTAGAATGCCATGTTATATTGATCTCCGACAATACCCTGAAAATCAGTCACCGGAAAACGATTTCTTGGAAGATTGGCTGGTATGTTCCTTCTCGGAATTAATCATATCTTGGAATATTTTCAATTAGAAATAACCATTTTACGAAATGTGCAATTTTTCGAAGAGGAAAATTTAATGTACACACTTAAATTCGATTTCGCTGTTCGGTAAATCAATTGACGAAATATTTCGGTAAACATAAAATATTACCGATTTTTCGGTAAACATAAATAACATAAATGTTGGCCATTTTCTATGAAGTTTCCTGGTTTCTGTGATCGGTTGTGTTCCAGAAGGTGGTTTGGAAAGTCTTTATTAAAAAGTTTTCATCTCGTGGCCGAAACCCGAAATCAACGGTGATGGAGCAGGTATACCAGCAGCTGCAGGAGCAGGATACTCGACTCATCGAGATTTTCCGTAAGATTTCATCCAACTATTGTTACCCCTAATTATTTACAGGTTTCTCCGGTGTTGATATGTTTTTACTGCCGGTAACATGTTTCCGGATTGCACCGCCATATCAACCATCAGTATTAATTATCATAATTATCATATTAATCATAGTACGTAATTTGAAGTAAAGTTCATGTATCCGATTCATGTTTGAATAAATAAGAAAATAAACAAAAAACAACAAATAAAATATTGTTTGATAAAATAATAACATCCGATTATTTGGGGGTTTAAGGATAAAAAAAAAAAAAAAAAAGGGGACAGAAAATATGAATATAGTTGTTTTTTGGTTTTTTTGGTCACGCTAAGATCAGTTTACTTAAATATGAGTGAACTTTACCCATAATCGCGGAAAAGTGCACATACTCATTTTATGGGTAAAGTCGCTTTACCCATATTTGAGTACATATGGTTAACTAACAATATAGGTGATGTTTACTTATTTATGGGTAACCAATTTATAGTAAATTTCACGCAAATATAGGTAAATCTAAAACCTTATATTGAAATTAGACGCAAATATGGATATGGATATGGATTTCTCTGTGCTTCAATTATACTACTACTATAGCAATTGGACTAACTGCTGATTGTTTGTTCCATAACAAGTAATACAAATATTGCTGAGAAGTGATTAAAAAGAAATTACTAACAGTTGATCAAAACAATTATTGATCGAATGGTTGAACCCATCAGGTTAAAAAACAAGAACGGCATTACTTTTTCAGATGTTGTGATTCCTCCCACTCCCTCTCATCTTAGTGTATTCTCTGTACAATTCCAAGGTCACAAGTCGGCCACAACCTTCTCACCGCTCAATTTTCGGAACGAATCCGGATCCAAATGTTTTTTTCAGTTCTTCCATCTTCTACTACGCAATTCCAACTTTCGTAATGGACCTCAATCTGTTGAATTGCAAGATGGAATGATAACCAACCTCTTCGATCCAATGAAGCTTACGAACTGCCAATGTTTATTTTTTCATCCAAATATGGGTAATATGCATATACTCATATGTAGGTAATATCACTTAACTCAAATTGTAAGTGAAGTTGACCCACTTTTGTGAATACAATTTACCCATATTATTAGTATTTCATCAGTTACCCATATATGGGTGAAACAATTACCTTTTTATGGGTAATTGAGTCTTAGCGTGTTCGGTAATTGATTTTATTACCGAACAGATTACCGAACGTTCAGTTGTTGAAAGTTCGGTAAAAATTTCCTAAATTTTTTTAAATTTTTTGGGTGGGTGGGGGGGAAGGAAAGAACACAAAAAAAAAAAATGACCCCCCCTTCTTTTTTTTTTTTTTTTTTTTTTTTTTTTTTTTTTTTCTTTTTTTTTTTCGTCGGTTTTTTTTTTCTTATTTTTTTTTTGTCGGGCATACAGAAGTGTTGGTTTTGTTTTTTTTTTTTAAAATTTTATTTTTAAAATAAGGATTGTGGGGGGGGGGGGGGATTTTGGGGGGTGTGGGGGGGGGGGGGGGGGAAGAAAAAGCGGACAAAAAGCATGAAAAATCTTTGTCGAAATTAAATAGTCCATAAATTTGTGAAAAATTCATACTGCCTATACAAACGGCATAACCGATTCACCTCTGCAATACATGCAACCTTGACGTGTCCTTGTGGAAGTCGACCACTGAGATGACAGTTCAATCGATCAACCCGGCCACTCAAACACCATTTTGACTCGTCATCATCATTAGAAATCGACCAACAATAATCATCCCAGACAACGGACGGGCGAGTTGCTCTTCTTTTTCTCGCCGCATAAAATCCATCGCAGCCTACTTCAGTCGATAGAATAGTGTGGACAGGTTTGGGTTTGTTATTTTCGCTGTTTTCCGTCTGATTTAACTAAGTCTTCTAGTTCCTAACGTTTGGATAATAATCCGTAGATTTATCCATTTGTTGGTGATTGATTGGAGTTTCAGAGAGGTATGAACTGCCCTTATAGTTATGATTAAATAGTGTTATTAGTTCTTTCCTGTTTTGAGGTAGAGTATTCGGCCTGAGGACCGACGAATGGCCATTCGGCCTTTGCGTTTCTAGCTGTGTGTGTGACTTTTTTTTTGCATTTTGAGAAGGGCTGCCGGTTGGTCACATCGAGAATAAATCCGGAGCAATTTGCGATTAGGGCGAACATGCAGAATGTAAACAAACGGGAAATGATGATTGTAATATTGCAAGTAGAATTTCAAACCGAAATTTACAAATTAACGAATAAATTCAAATACAATTTAGCATACAGACAGAGAACAAAGCTAGCTTCTGATTCATATATAATACTGATGGAAATTCGTTCGTTATTCATTGAAATTTGCAATTTTTAAATATTCGCCTGTCAATACTAGGATGTTTGATTACGCCATTTTCAATGTTGGCCCCACAAGTACTGGAAATAAAAGTATCGCCCTATACTATTCGCCTATTGTTGACATTTTGATAGGTTTCGCCCTCCACTTTTCGCCGTTGTTTTGATTATTTTATCAGTATCGCCTTTTACTTTTCGCCGTTGTTTTGATTTTTTGTCAGTATCGCCTTTTACTTTACGCCATGTTTATGTTTTGATTTAAATTACGCCTTTCACTTTGTCAACAATCAATATGGCGTAAATCGCAGAGTGAATTGTTTTGAATACGAAATAACTCTACGCCCTTTGCAAAAACCATATTTAATGAATAAAATTAAAGCACTACCAGGACAAAAAGGTCAAAACGCATTATTTAGTGGTAGTAATTATGCATTGCATTGAAAAAACATTTTGTTTATATTTTGCATGTACGCCCTAATCGCGAATTGCTCCGGAAATGAGTTTTAATCACAAAATTAGATTAAATGATTCAAAAAAAGATTGTATCTTTTTCATTTGACGTTGTACAAAAGTTCTTTCCACACAATGCAAATTTTAAAAGTTTTAATATCATTTATCGCCTTAACTCAACACCCTAAGTCTTAATTTTAATTTCTGGTCTTGATGTATCGAATATTTCTATATTATTATTTATCGAATACTTCTATATTACCTATTCTATATATTATTTCTAAATTCTATATATAACTCAGCAGTTGAGCTGGCTAAAGGTGTACTCGGTGATCGATATTGTACCAGATCTCAGTAAATGCTGCCATTTGGTGACAGAATAATAATAACTTACCGAATTCAGCACATTATACGGTTGAAAATACGAACTGAACAATCGAAACTGAGTTTCCACAAAGAACAAATCTGCTGTAATATATGAATAATTAACAACACTGTTTTTACTTTCCAGCTGTGCGTTCGCCGCATTCGGAGGAGCCGTTTCTTCGTTGCAAACACCATCAGTGATGATCATCTATCATCATCGTCAGCAAGTGTTTGGTGTGGTAGTAAAATCAGAAGACTAGCTAGCGGCAGTCGTCGTCCATCTTTGAATCGTAAAAGCAGCCTACTATTCACTGTGTGACTAGAGCTCTAGTTTTCAATCGTTCGTTTGCGTTCACGATCGCATTCGTACGCCGTGAAGTGCAGAAGAAGGATCTCGGAGTTTCGGTCGGAGTGAAAGCCTTCGAAATTGAGTGCAGAGAGTGTGTGTGGAGTAGTGCAGTGAAGATTGAAGGGAAAATTTTCCTAGCTTTTTCACCATCTCGAATGGTCGCAATTTGTGCGAAATCATCATCGTCACTTACCATCATTATCGAAGCAGCTAAATAGTACATAGTTGGATTATAGTTTCCCTAAGAAAAAGGTTTTCTGCTACGTGCGCAGTTTGGATTAGCTTCCAGCCAAGATGAGTTGCCCTATGCCGGAGATTGGCTCTTGCATATCGTTGATTTCGAAAGCCGACATCCGATATGAAGGCCTGCTGTTTACCGTGGATCCGGACCGTTGTACCATTGCTCTAGCGCGAGGTAAGTGCCGTCGAAAGCTCGCACCGAAAACCGGATCATGTGTGTTTGTGGTTAGGAAGCTTCCATTTTTCTTGGGCATTGTTCCGAGGGGGAGAGACACAGTAAAAAAGCAGCCATTGTTTGCCAGCTTCTTTTTCATCATTCGATTATTGGGGTCTTCCTTTTTCTTCTTCTTCTATACCCTGTGCTACTGAACTCTGCAGGGTGCTATGGTGAATAACTGCTGCAAGGAAGTAAGGGAAGGCTGGTATCTAACCTCATTTTCTATTGGTCGTTTTTTTTTTGCGAAAAAAGAAAAGCGGGTGACGAAACGACGCCTTTTGTGGACGGAAGTTTGTTTTGCAAAGTAGGTCTTTTGTTTCTCTTTTTGTATTGTCGTGATAGAGAGGCTATCGTTTGACAAGACCAATCTTTCCGACCACGTCGGTCAGCCAACCAAGCAGCATCATCATCATCATCGGTCTGAATTTTTTGATCCCAGTTGTCGTCGTTTGGGGGAGTTTCAATTGCTGCTTCGAATCAAGTTATCTCTCTAACCGGCGTACTTACAGATACAGACGTCGAACCGTAAGAATAACGATGCAATGTGTAGTTGTGCGGGTTCAACATATTACGAATGGATAATAGTATGGATTTAGTTGTAACTATTCCCTCTCGCGGGTCAAATTTTTCACCTTGTCGACGGTGAGAGGGCTTATCTCATGCTATAAACATGCATGTGAGACCAAGAATTTGACCAGTAGTGAAAGTATCACATATTCTGCACATTTATTTCACTGCCACGTCGTAGAGCGTTTATATAAAGGCACTAACATCAGGTGTGATACTGGCGCATTCACTCTAAGACTTCTTACTTTCAATCAAAGGGAAACGACAAAAAGTACACTTTTCATTTTCGTGGCAACTTATGTTGTTGATTATCCATTTGTTTTATGGAATGAATAACCAAAATACCTGGTTTGCTCATGGTATAATAAGTGAAAGTAATTGCAAATTTTCGAAAAGGGTGAATGTTTTGATTATGGTAAATATCTGACGGTTCGAAATGAAGCACATAGCCACCGAAAAGTGTTACTTTAGACTGACGAAGACAAGCATGTATATTAGAGATAGGACGCGGAGGGCCCGCTTAGGAAGCACGAGCAGTAGATTAAACCTTTCCTTGTAGTTTATTTCAGCAACAGTGCTGAGGGTCCGCTCAGTGAGGGTTTAGTATTTGACTTACTTTAGAGGGGGGGGGGGGGGGGGGGGGGATGTTTTAATCACGGTAGTTCCATTTCAATTCCATTTCGATTCCGTTTCGGTTCCATTCCAAACTAAATAGCTTGGGACTGTAAAATGAACGCCATTAGCATTAGACAACCTGACTGACTGACCCTTATAACACACTTTAAAATGGAAGCTCATTACATACTAATTCAAATTTTTAGGGTTATTATTAGAAAATATTGCAGTGCTGTTGATAGCTAACATAGGCTCACCATTAAATTGAGGGTTGTCTAGAAATATCATTAGCTGTATGAATAATAAATATTATGAAACTCTTGTTGCAATACTTCTTGGGGTTGACTTCAGTACTACTAGTTGTCAACATAGACTACATCAATGGCCTGAATGTCGTCCCTAGGAATTATTGTTTGGCAATCTACATGTCTTTTTGAAATCTAGTTACTACTTTGCCCCGGAACAAAGCTCGTGACATCTAGGATAGGGTATTAATTTGAGCTTCCATTTTACGACTGCATAACAAAACAACATCGTGGGAAAATTGAAACTGAAATTTTGAAAAATACTACGGTCCAATACTAATTACTTCAACTAGTGCTCAAGCGGCCAACATAGGCTATTGCTTCTACGGTATTGGTCGTAGTAGAGGTGACGTTGGGAAAGAGTCTAGTCTTGACAACCAAGCTGTCACGCAGCTCCAGCTAGATACCCTCAAAAAAAAAAAAAAAAATATATCGACAAAGATTTTTCATTAGGGTCTAACTGACAAACGTATACAACGGCTTCTTCCGTAAATTTCTCGTGGTACAAAAGCTACACATGTAATCCTCCAATTCTATCGGACAAGTGAACTCTTCTTTTTCGAAATGACCGTGGTGGATTGATTAGGCGAGTTTTAAATGACGAGATATTCGCGGAAAAAGTCATTGTTTACGTTTGTCAGTTAAACCCTAATGAAAAATCTTTGTCGATATAATGATAAAAGGCTTTGTTTTTCAACAAACGAGCCAACACGAAAAATCTTCATACAATTTCATATTGAATACTACCAAACCCATACATTTTGACATCGGTCTACAAGTGACTTAACGGTCAAAATGTAGTATTCAATTATGACTTCAAAATAAGCATTTCCTAGCAAACTGGAACTAGCTACGCATAAAATGAAAAAGCAGGTTTTATGCAAAATGCACGAAAAGATTGTACGTCGAATCTGCTTTTGTAAACAAACACTTTGTCTGCTAATTTATCGGAAGTTGAATACAATTCCTTCAAATTGAATATATCAGCGGATAGAGAAAAAGCTCCTCTTCCTTAAATAGTGCTTAATTTGTAATTGTGACCTTTTGTTCAAGAAAAAATGAATACGAAAGCCATTGTCTACAAAAGCAGATTCGCCCTAATCTAATGTTGGCGCTGATTTGAATCGACGATTTCTCACGAATAAAAGCTCAATTTCTTAAACTAAGACCTCAATTGGGTAAAAGAAAGCTTCTGCTAGCTTCTGCAAATGTTTGTTTACAAATGCAGATTCGCCCATTTCGCAAAGTTCACCGGAAATTTCTCTTTTTCGACTACAAGAAAATGTGTTAATTTTAATATGAGAGCTCCGTTAAGCCAAATTAACGCCTCAATTAACTCAAAACTTTCCTTGCATCTAACGTTCTCATCCTACTAACGATGCTAAAAAATAGTATTTTAATGAGCTTTTATATAGCAATTTTGACGACAACTTTTGCGGGGGGCGACCCCGGCGTAGTGGTTAGCATCCATACCTCTCACGCCAAAGTCACGAGTTCGAATCTCACCCCCGGACAAGTTACGAAAATGCCCAAAAAGCGGTGTTTGAGTGACTATGACGGGAGATGAACCAGCCCAAGGCTGAAAATCTCGATAATCAAGAAAAAAAAAAACTTTTGCACTATCTTGGTACTTGTGGTTTTTTCCCTGGCCTTCAACTTTGTGAAACACTCAAAGCTACAGCAGAAGCTTCACAGAGAATTTGGATTCGACCTTTCCGCTGTTCAACTCATCACATCGTTTCTGCAACGTCGGATACAAAGGGTTAAATTAGGTGCAGAATCGACTTCAGAGAAGGTCCTTCAAGATGGAACTTCGTAGGGATCGTATCCAGCGCATAATTTGGTTAGCTTGTTCATAAACAGTTTGCCCCTCAGCCCTCACCCTCATGTGTTAATATCACCTGTACGCTGATGATTTGCAAATTTACATCTCGGGACCAATAGACGATGTGGATAGGCTGGTATGCAGAATCAACGAAGACTTGGTTGCAATCGAAAACAACCTCTTTCGAAATCCAAAGAAAACCCAAGCCATAATCTTCTGCATATCTGGACTAGTCATCTCCGGAATCGACATCAACTTTTCAGGTCCGACTGAAGTTGGTTCAAGCTGTAGTGGTACCTATGTTCACTTACTGCGACGTCGTTTATTACCCTGGACTTACCGTGGCTCTGAAGGACAGACTGCATACATGTTTCAAGTCAGCGAGACGCTCGTTTTCAAAATGAATCGCTTCGATTCAACAGCAACCGTGCGCAACGTAATACTTGGTCAGGATCTACCCGACAACTACGACAACTACGGGTGTGGTACTCTTCCTCAACCTGATTAATAGTTGTAAAACTGACAGGCGTATGGTTAATAAATAACAAATTTCACTATATTATCGCGCCTTCCCGGTTCCATCGCTCGAGTGCCTTCCGTTGCCACTTGCTTCTAACCACGAACGTTCTCGGATGAACAATCGTTGCAGTTGAAGATGCGCATCACCAGTCGATGGTCTTCTTTGTGGATCGCTTCCCTAACTGCGACAGTTCTTGACTCAGCTGCTGGATATGGCAGCGGAATGGATATAAATAGATTCATTTTGATTCCTTTGAAACGTTCCAATCTTCAGTTTTTTTAAAGGAAAAAATGCGATACGCGCTGACTGGATGAACACAACGTGCATTCATGCAAACACTGTTTTTACTGTGCCAGAAAGGGTGATTTTTATGATTTTTGCTCATTTTGACAGCAAAAAATAAATAAATGCATGTTCATGCACGTATTAAGGATATCAATAATCATAAAAAGCATGCTTCAGAATAGCAGTATACTGGGTAACCAATGATTGAAACGTTTGTTTTGATTTGAAAAGTATTTCTCTGCCTCTTTTTAAACAACATTTAAACTGTTATTCGGTGAAAGGGTGCATAATATCATAAACTTTGTTGTAGAGTAGTTAACATGTCTACTTTGGAGCCATATAGTAGTAGTTTGTTGTCGTCTATTTCCATGGTATTCAAATCCCTCTTTCAAACTAGGATTAACGGTAGTAACAGTTAAAAAGATAGTTAATTTTCCTTAAGAGAGAGCCCCAGTAAATTCAACTGTCAACAATGCCGTATATAATCGAACCATAGAACCAACTGCTTGACTCTTCTAAAGTTAATACAAATGAGGATGCAAATGACATGTATGCCTCAATTGTGAAATTACTCAGGTTCAGAGCCCCCCATGGTGGACGCGATGCGAAAAATTGCACGGAATATCAAAAATGGCCAGTCAACATTGTAAGGGATAATCAAGTCGCCTCGTGACGTGAGCTGAAGTGTCCACTGTAATGGCAAAGGTGTAACATCTACTAGCGTGTCTAATGTTCTTTACGTGCACCTTACGCCACACAATTTCCACACCACCTTTTGAAAATGTTATGCAATGCCATATGGTGGCACATCAATCGGTACATCGAGAGATACCCCTAAGATATGACGCCTCGTTCTAGGTGCCTCGTCATTTAAATTATCATCCGAGGTGATACTAGTGCAACATGACGAGGTAAATCGAGGCGACATGGCCAGTAAAGTGATAGCGCTGTACCAGATCCCGCAACAAATTTCAGAATGTCTGTAGAGTCGCGTCCTTTCCAAGGTTACTTTCACCTATAATAAGTCTCTTAATGTTTATATATCGATATCATTTGGCTAATGGTACTACAACACGTTTCAAGATTTGGAAACTTAAAGTTTCTAAGCCTTGCAGGTATTTAGTATTATTTGAAACTTGGTTTTTGTAATATATTGATAATCAGATAGATCTCACTAAAGGCCGCCACCGAAATAACTCAATGTTGTTCAGTCGTAAAAATGAAAATTTGTAATTAATTTTATGCTCTCGCGACGGAATAAATGCAATCTTTAAATAAAATTAACGTTGCTAAATCGCTGCAACCAACAAAACGAAAAAAAAAAACAGCTCACAGTTTGGTGAGTGAGCGCCTGAAACGCTGATACTTTATGCAAGCCTCGCACGCTTTTGTGCGCGTTTGGTTCGTTACTTGCTTCTGAACAGCAAATCTCGACAAATTACTCAAAACGACGTATCTGATTTTGTAAATGAAGAGGGGAACAAAGATTCAAACGTAAATTTCTCAAAACCTATAGCACCCCCACGGAAACTAGCATCACCATCATGTTAGGGAAATGTTATTCTTTGTGTTGGTGGTCCTAGTTTGCGTGAAAGTGCTAAGGGTTTCAAGAATTTGATTCCCCTCTTTGTTTACAAAATCAGATACGTTGGTTTGAACAATTTAAAAACTCTTGCTCTGACTCCTAATCGAACTTTAAAGTAGTTATAAAGTAGAAAAGCAATAATAAACATCAATTGACTCGCAACAGCGGAAAAATTATCCCTCTTCCTCTTGGCAACAGATCTACCGTCTGTAGAACTAAAGAAAGCTGGCATGCCCTGAAAACAGTAGAGATTCCCACGCTGTGTCAGTGGCCTAGGCTGTGGCAAGAGGCATGGGACTCTACGTGCCCCATACTGGATTGGAGTATCAAGCGATTGTGTGGAGCAAAGGCAAACCTTGAGGTAGTTAAGACTGTCTACGGGGAAGTTGCTTCCACATACGAGAGTCGAAGTTGCTATCCACGAAATTGATCGAAGACGAGGTTGTTTACTAGCTATCTGGGGAGATTATAAACCGCTGCGGTCGGTTGTCCTGTCTCCGTGGTTTAAGCATCGGCCTTTGCGCTCTTTCAGGCATACATTAGGAATCAGACTGTTGTGTTCTCCGACACGGCGACCTTCAGTTCCTGGTCACGCAGGTATACATGGTAATGAGGCTGCTGATAACTAGTAAATCAGGGTCTTCTTGCTCAACTGGAGGATGTACAGTGAAGTTACCCGCTGGGTGAGCGGACCTAACGAGGTGTTGGCATTAAAACCGTAATGCAATCCTACGTCGTATCAAGAATACTACATAAGAGTGGAAGGATTTGCCCAATCCTTGAGATAAAAAGATCTGACTCGGCTGAGGATAGGGCATACAATGCTCGCTCATGAAACTCGGCTTAGTTGCAAAATAGGGCCTACTGCCAAGAATATGGAGCGGAATTAGATGCCATCTACTAGCGGAGAGCCCTGCATAGGCACAACTGAGAGAAGATGTAGGAATTATAGGCGCACTACGAGAAGTATAGTATAAAGACCGTAATACAGAGCTATCTGTACTAAACTACCGTGAATTTGTAACATTTGCATAGGAAATCACAGCAAGTATGTTTCAAATATGCGATCCACGGCAGAAAAGTATCTGCGGGTGGAAGGCGGATATGATAAGATAAAAGAGATCTAAATATACAGGGAATGAAATGCAAAAGGAAAGAAATCGAATAAAGGAATAAGTAAGCAATCTTCCTGTATTGAGGAATCCAAGTAGAGCTAAAGTGAGGTTAAACATCGTAGTTTCTATAACTGAAACTGATAATAACTTTCTGGCTATTTTTTAAACTGTATGGAATTGGTCAGTATCGTCATTTTAGACGATTTTCTGCTCTTTCTATCACCTACTACTTTGCTTAGCCAGCTTGAAAAACCATTTTTCCTCACTTTTGCGTAACCTGGATTCCTCAATTTTCTGATACGGAATTTCCACCGAAAATTGACAGGGCATGCATAGATTTTAACACACCAGCGAACAAAACCCGTTCAGATGCTTTAACGCATTCGTTAGATCTTTAACGCATTCGTTCGATGGTCGTGCCGAGAAGATTGTTATTGAAAACAATTGGTTGTTTCTGCCGTGAAAAGGTTATGACTGAGCACTTAGCCGGGTTGACCACCAATCGATTTAGAGTACACCAATCAGCAAATGCATCAATCTGTTCTTGGAGGAAACGGCAGTTGGCTATTGAGCAGATACGCAGAAAAATTTTCAGGTCGTCGGCAAACGACAGTCGTGGTCCTCCGATAACAAGATGACGTCGTTGAAATAGAGTAGAAATATCAACGGTCCCAGATGACTGCCCTGCGGTATCCCGGACGTGGCGCAGAAACTTGTTGATCGAATGTCGCCTAAAGCAACTGTCAGGTGACGCCCCGTAAGATATGAACGAAACCATTTTAAGAGATTACCGCCAACTCCTAGCATGTCAAGTTTAGCGATCGCAATATCGTGGTTCAGCTTGTCGAAAGCTGCCGTTAACTCTGTGTAGATCACATCCGTTTGGCATCGAGCAATCATACTATCAGTGATGTATGACGTTAGGCACAATAGGTTTTGTTATTGTGGAACGCCCAGTTGAAAACCCGTGCTGATCGGCACTCAAAAACTGCTTACAATGTGCAAATACCGAACGTTCAACTGTTGAGAATTCGGTAAACTTTTACAGATTTCTGTAAAAAAATCTAAGTGTGTAGGAAATTTTTTGATACTTGCCGGAACGCAGCATTTTTAAAATTTCCCAATGCCGATTGATGAATTGTACGCGAAATATACACACTTAGAAAATTTTACAGTATTCGGTAATTTTTTACCGAACTTTCTACAGCTGAATGTTTGGTAATCCGATTTAACGAATTTCGGTAAAATTTGACATGTTCCGGTAATTTTTTTTACCGGAATACTGTAAAATTTCACCGAAATCCGGTAAAATTACCGAATACTGTAAAATTTTCTAAATGCGTATGAATCTTTTGTTTGTAAAATTTTAAATACTTGAGTAAATAAAATGGCAATCGTAAAAACGTCTAGTTGATCAGACTAAGAATCTCAAAAATAAATCCATCAAGAAACGATCGA
Source organism: Aedes koreicus (assembly GCA_024533555.2). NCBI lineage: Eukaryota > Metazoa > Arthropoda > Insecta > Diptera > Culicidae > Aedes > Aedes koreicus. Next base: position 570,426 of record JAHHFK020000581.1, read on the forward strand.
GTTATTAGGGTCCGGTGTTTAAATTTTTCGTGTCGGCAGCCATTTGAAATATGTACAAAATACTCAAGGTATGCAACGAAAAAGAAACTTAAATTGTTTTATCCACCGCTGGCTGTCCATTGGTAAGAACTTGGATAGTACTGTTAAATAAATTCCAATAAAACAAACTCTTTCAAAATTGAATTAGTCGTCCTGAAAAGGACGGATTTGAAATTGTCCGCATAAAAATCAAAATCTTCTCAGTCTTTTGAAGAAGCAGGTTATTTCAGCCGTTACACGTTGTGCCTTACCAAAGATGGCTACCAACAAGATCACACACACAAGCACCTTATTTCGCTTCCTCGTGGTTGCGCCCACCAGCTGGCAACGGTTGCCACCGCCAGCAGCCAAATCCAACGTTGACGCCTTGTCCCTCCACACTGCCGAATGAAGCTAGCGCACCCTCCAGGGTACATGCCATCGCCAGCTGCCAATGAATACTGGCTCGTTGCTCCGCACAGCTCCAGTACTGCAACACAAATGAGAAAATTTGCTTTTATATGGTACAGTGCTGAATATGAGACCTCCCTTGCTCACATTTGAAATCTGTGATAGGAAAATACTGTGCATTTATGAAATCCAGCCTGCAAAACTCAATTATAAGACCTTTAAAATTAACGGATAATTTTTAATAATTGACTTTATATGCGGGAAAGTTTCCAACCGATTGATGTAAACATTTTAAAAATCTATCGAGCATTTATGAAGCGTTTAATTTGTAACGATATTTCGTGACGGTTGATTATTTTTCGATTTTCAATTGACACCCAACCCTTGCCGTAAAACATTTAATTTTTCATGACGGCAGCCATTTGTAGACTGTGCACAATTAGGTAACAAGGAGAGAAAAAAAAAAACCCAAGAGATAAATCAAACAAACAAACTCTCTCAGATTGGAGAGAGTTCCTTACGACCAGTTCAAATAGCTTCGATACGGCGCTTAACAATGTGATTCCCCTGTAGTTATTCACGTCCCGCCTGCTTCCTTTTTTAAGGCCTGTACTCGAAAAAAAATGCACCATTTGTATCCATGTGTAACTTTTTTGTCCGTGGGTAAAAATTGATCTAGATTTAACTAGTTTGTAGTGAATTGTTTACATGTGCAAAATTTCATAACAATCGGTTCAGTGGTTATTGAGATGTCATCGAAACAAGAAGAAAATCGCCGGAGAATTTTGTGCGCCGTCATGGAAAATCCGACTGTGACCATGAGATGGATCGGAAGACAACTGGGAATCACCCATACAACTGTGTCTCGGGTGGTAAAATTGTTTAAGGAGTCCCAGACGACCGAGCAGCGGGCTGAAAGTGGATGAAAATCGAAGACAGCTGACCCTGTGAAGGCCCGGAAGGTGTTGGATTATTTCAAGTGTAATCCGAACCTTTCGATTCGCGACGCGGCTCTGAAGGCAAAGGCTTCCGCCTGGTTTGTTCAGCAAACGAGCTGGGCTTCGTGTATTCAAGGTCCGCAAGGCGTGATCAACAAAACACGGCGTCCAAATCCCGCGCAAGGAAGCTGTATCGAGAGTGGTTAACGAAACCGATGTGTGTGGTTATGGATGGCAAAACCTACATCAAGGCAGACGCAAAGCAGATACCGAAGCTGAAGTTATAAGTTGCCAAATCACGGTTTGATGTTCCGGAAGACATAAGGAAGAAGAAGGTGGACAAATTCGCCAAAAAAATACTTGCTCTGGCAGGCCATATGCCAATGCGGTAAACTGAGTAAACCGGACATCACAACCGGGTACCATCAACAGCGAAATTTACCGCACCGAATGCCTCCAGAAGCGTCTGTTGCCCTTCCAGTGGTCCCACGGAGGCGAGACATTATTTTGGCTGGACCTGGCATCGTGCCATTACGCGAGATCGACGTTGGATTGGTACAGAGACAATAACGTTGTTTTTGTACCAAAAACCGCCAACCCCCCAAATTCACCAGAGATTCGTCCGGTGGAAAGATTTTGAGCCATAATCAAAGCCAAAGTTCGAAAATCGTCCTAGGTGTTTAAGAACGAGCTGGAGTTGAAGAAAGAATGGATGAAAGTGACCAAAAAGGTCGGCTCCACCATTGCACAAAATGTAACGAGGGGTCTTAAGGGAAAGGTGCGGGCTTTCAGCGATGGAAAGTAAATTGAATAAAGTAATTATGCCGAAACATAATCCATATGTATTAGTTCATTCCCTCAAAGTTTCAAGAAAATCCGACTTAAAATATGTTATTTTTGGCGAACACTTTTGTCTGGTGCTTTTTTTTCGAGTACAGGCCTTAAATACCGGAAACATGTCTGCCGTTTTCCATCAAAAGGAAATATGCCGCTAGAAAGGGACAGCTGGAGTATCTGATGAAGTGGATACAGAAGATAGGCCATATTCTGATTAAGAAAAACGGACGGAACATCACCAGGTCCGGGCTTAAACGATGTTTTAAGAAGTGATGCAGCGTTCGAGATCGATTCAAAATCCAAATCAACGAATCTGAGTGTTTGATTTGCCAAGGGGACATTGCTCGCGGCAGCGTTAATGAAATGAACGGGAAGACGCTCGTCTTCAAACACACTAGCAAATTTTGCCGAGAACAGATCGCAAATTTCCTGATCAGTGCCAGCGGTTTCGCTATTAAAGACCTACCTCCTTGCGTTGTTGATTAACATAGCTCCAAAATGATTTCGGGTGTCATTTAAGTCGCCGTTGAACCACAATCAGATGGCGTTGGAAAAGCACACGACTTAGTCGTTTGTATTCGTAGTTGCGTCTGATATTATGGCGTTTAAGCGACAGTATGCGGTATTTCGTGAATCTTTTGAGAGCCGCTCTTTTGGTCCGTCTGAGCGCACGAAGACCGTTAGTCATCCAAGGGACCCGAGATTCAGTCTGAACGATCCTTTTTGCGACGTGCCTGTCAATGACATAAGCCAAGACGTGGGAAAATGTTTGAGCGGCGATATTAACGTCGGTTGGATCAAGAATGCTCTGCCAATCTAAATTAGACAGTACCTCACCAATACTACGATAGTCAGGTCTACGGAAGTCATATGATACAGAAACAGGAGTGTCAACGAAGTCTCGAGCAACAAAATCTTCGACGGCAACTATAAGAGAAGGGTGGTGAGGAACATCCTTAACTAGAGACACGGGGCCGAAAATATGACAGGAGCGGTATCTCGACCACTGACAAAGCAGAGATCTAGAGAACGATTGTTCTCATTAACCACGTCATTAACTTGGGATAGAGTTGCGGTACTGTAGCTGTCCAGAAGCTGAATTGCCCCTGCATGAAAAGAAGAGCGCTCATGGTCTGGACGGAGGAAGCCGCTGTGAGTTGGTGTCCATGCAATTTCCACTAGGTTGAAGTCTCCCAAAACAGTCACTTCATCATTGAATATCCGAAGCGGCACAGACAGATTGACAATGTGCATCAATTAATTCCAAGTCTCGAATTCGATCCGTTGTTCCGATGTTCCGATCGCAGCGGAATACTTCGTAGCCATCTCCAAAAACACAACTTGAAACAGTCCGAGAATCTAACCAAGTCTCAGTCAAGACTATAATGTCATAGCAATGATCCATCATCGCTAACCGATAAACATCCATAAGGCCGTTCATTCCACCAACATTCTGGTAGTAGATGACAATATCCGAGTTCCGCAGTTGAAGGGTAGTAGCACTGAGAAAGGAAATATCATCAGGGCGGGAAGTGTCCGTTGGTTGATAATACTTGCCGTTACTCGGAATCTGGAAGACCCCGTCTCCCAACTCAACCGCAGGGCCGGGACGGCTGCTGGTCGCTGGCAGGAAGGGCTCGACTGCGTTGAGCGGAATAGGGGCTTCCTCAAGACTAACGGCAATTATGCGTCCCGGTATCCCGCTTGCAAACGTTGATCTAAGCTGGCTAGGAGATGAACTGAAAACGACGAACAAATCAGGCAACGAAATGTCCGAAAACGCAGCGTACTTGCCTGTAATAGAAGTTCGGAAGATCCCGTCTCCCAACTCAAACGCAGGACCGGGACGGTTGTTGGACGCGAAGCAGGAGGATCAGGTTTAACGGTATTCGCGAGATGTGGAAATGTATAGTGGTATTTGTGTTTCCTCACAATGTTTATCTATTTACACGGCACAGCTGTTTATCTTCTTCTTCTTCTTCTTAGCGTTCCAAGCTTATTGCTTTCACAATCAGCTTATCGCTTGCTCTCAACTTAGTGTTCTAAATGCACTTCCACAGATATTAATTGAGAGCTTTCGATGCCAGGTACCATTTTTGCATTAGTATGATTGTGTGGCAATTACAATCGCCCAGGGAGTCGAGAAATTGTCCTTAACAAAAAATGCCTAGACCAGACCGGGAATCGAAGCCAGTCACCTCCAGCATGGTGTTGCTTTGTAGCTGCGCCTTTGCCGACTGAGCTAAGGGAGGCCCCTATTTTATATTGGGTTTATTTTTGGCATGCACCGACTCTTTCACACATATTATTGCCAAAAATAAACCCAACAGCAGGAGATAATTTCACTAGAACCAGATCAAGCAATAGGTAGTATATGAGCACGCTCGTTCGCATTTTTTTTTCCGTGGGGGGGGGTCCCCCCTTTCCCCCTGCATCTGGGGTAGCTTGGTAAAAGAATATGTGCTCGATCGCATACTACCGTTCAAATGCCCTCCGCTCGTTTTCAACTTGTATCTTTCAATTTCATAGCCTGTCGTTCCGCTAAACGGAAATATCAATACTTTCTCTTCATTTCTCTTCGTTCTAGCAATAAATTACTGTCCACTCCTAGAGCCTCTCATGTTGATTAGAAAATAATCTGCTTCTGACATAGATTTCATCATAGATAGTTACTCCGCGCATTGGGAGAATACAAAAAACAATCAAAGTGGATCAAATTTGTCCAAATGTCCCATGGGGCAGGTATGGTTACAGCGGAAGTGTTGTGGAGAACAAAATGTGAACTCCACCTTTTTACACTTTCGATATCAATCTCGGTCAAAAATATGATAATTTCCCAATTTTACAAAGTTTTAACTATGACGGAGAAAACAAACTTCAGGTTTTAAGTTCTACTTATATAGCTTAAATGGAAGTTGTGGTGTGTCTGTTAAATCTAACACCCATTGGCCGGCAATTATGTTATGGAAGAAACTTGATTGCAACAATCCTTTAAGGTTGAAAACAGCTTTAATCCGGGTGATAGCTCTATTGCAGATCCAGCAACACATTTGAGAATGTCTGGAGAGTCATATCCATCCCGAGGTTACATTCACATACAATAAGCCCCACATGCGAACTTTACCGATATCATTTGTATAAGATTATTGAACACACACTTCCAGATTTGGAAATTTAAAATGTTCAAATCAGGCACGTATTTGAAAATAGGTTTTTGTAATATACATATTTATAATCAGAAGATCTCACCAAAGGCCGCCTCCAAAAACGACAAGCGACGTTGATTCATAATTCATTTCATGCACCCGCGACAAATTTTGTTGCATTTAATACAAAAATTAACGTTGCTAAACCACCCGTTAGATATGCAACGAGCATTATAAAACTTTGTTTACTCCGTGGTGAGTGCATCTGAAAGTATGTGCAGTCTCGCAAGCTCGCATGCGCGTTGGCTTCGGTCGTTGCTTTTGACCAGGAAATGGCCGTTTTCTTCATTGCACTGGTTTTTCTCTTTATCTTTTTTTTTACCCCACGTCAATCATCAAAATCCCCCGCTATGGGGCGACGCTATATCGAATTTCAAAACTGCTAATAATCATCAATTTTCTGGCGACAAAGAGAAAAAAACACCCTTCCTTTCTTTTATGATACGGAAGTTCCTTCAAAAACCGATCGAGATTGCACAGATTTTTCCACACCAGTATGCATAACTCGTTCAGAATCAATTTAATATAGGGTTACTGCCCCCATCTTAATCTTATTGTTCCTATATTCATCCTACGATGAATCAAACAATTGGGCAGTTGAAGGATCGGTTTCGTTTTCTAATAATGTTTGCTTAGGTTAAATAACTACAACAAACATTACTAACTAATTCTGTCACGTGTATATCGTTTTATTTCAAGTAGGATGAATTGCAAAGTGTTGAGATTAATATAGGTACATCTTCCCTACTTAAGTTACTAATTTCGGTCGAAAACACGATAATCATTCCTCAATTCACAAAAAAAAAAAATATTGCGAAGAAAGATAACGTCTTCTTTGCTCAAAAGCAGAGCCTACTTCTTTGAATCTAATATACCTTATATGGAAGTTGTAGCAATAATTGTCAACAACTGATTCTACCCATTTGAAAAAAAAGTCACAAAATTTCAACTCAAAGAACATCCTATACATCTTCTATATCTTCGTCCGTTGTCTGTTTGCTCATTGTATACGAATTACAAGTGGTTAATGTTTCCGGAAGCTTCCCATAACGTTTTTTTTTTTTAAATTAAAGATCTGTTTTTAAAACACTAATCTATAGTTTACACATCTAATCTGACAAATCTCTTTCCATTCGTTTCAGTCAAATCCTACGGAACGGAAGATCGTGAAACGCAGTTTCCGATCGCCCCGCAGAACCAATGCTACGATTACATCTTATTCCGCGGGTCCGACATCAAGGACATCCGCGTCATCAACAACAACCCGGTGCCGAACGATCCGGCCATCATGCAGATGCATCTGCCCCCGCAGCAGTCCCTTCCGCCGATGCAGAACAAGCTCGGGCAACCTGGCTTTCAGCCGCAGCCGGGCTTCATGATGCCCCCGATTGGTCCCGGAGGACCCGGCCCGATGGGTGGCCCACCCCCTGGTCATCAACCGATTGGTCAACCATACAGCTCGTTCGGCGGACTGAACAATCTTGGAGGTATGCTTTCAAACGATTTGGTTAATAAGAGTCCATTCCCTCCCGGTGGGCCGGTCAATCAAATGCCAGGGCAGCAGCAGCAGCAACAGCAGGTTCAACCAGGTGGTGGAACCGGGGCTGGTTCTTCGGCGGGTGGGTCGACCAAGGCACCAGGCTCCGAACTGGCTAGTCTGTTGGGTGCAGATGCACCGCTACAGCAGCCGACCCCACCGGGGCCTGTGGGATCTTCAGCCTCTTCCGTCATCGTCGGCAATGAGCTCAAAGATCAAGGTGGGAATATGCGCAGTAAAAAGCGAAGATTCTTTTTTCAACATTCATTAAACAGTTGATTTTGTTGGGTTTTGTTTTTTCCCATTTATTCCTTCCTGTTCATGCATAGTATCTTTCTACTTTTATTATATTTATCTTCAGGCATCCGATTTTATAATCACTGTTTGGCTTTTTAACCGCAGTTAGTAGTTTTAGCGTGTGAAATATTTTTCTTTGCATCAGTCATATTGACGCCGGTTAGAATAAGCATTCAGTTGACAGAGATTAACGTCTGAGAAAATTTTTACTGTCGACTGAATGTCTTCATATAGCTTAAGCTTTCAGCTCGCTAACCGGAAGAGTGTACATTGGATGTGTTTGTGAAACCCATCGAAATAGTTTCGTTTTTCACTGTCCATCCATATTGTAATTAGATCATCGATCAAGTATTTTGTAGAAGGTCTTTTTCGTTCTTTTGGTGTGGAATATTTCTACAATTCAGGTAACGTTTAGCTGTTGGGGCTTTCCCACAATAGATACGGTTGCGTTCCGTTCACGTAAATTTGACAGAAAACCTATGGGATAAGTGTCAAATTCACTCAAACGCATCCGCAACGTATCAATTGTGGGCCAGTCATTAGAATATCGAATGAAGTACAACTGCTCGGACAAGACTACAAACAAATCGGACAAGAGATAAACAAATAAACAAATAAAGACTAGACTCTTACATTGACAATAATAAGGGACATTTCCTTCTTTAGAAAAGCACCAACGTTACGAGGTTTTTGCTCCAAGAAACTGGATTGAGTAGTGCTTGTTTTCTGTTTATTGAGTTTTCCACACTCCAAGGTCTTACCCTATCTTGACTTACCACAGAGGCTGCGCCCTCTGTGCTTTTACCGGCTGAATGCAAGGCAAATACCATTTTTGCGATATGTCCCGTCCCGACATATCCTTAGACCTGAATGGATTCATGGATGCCACCTTAAGCATGATGTTGCTTTGTAGAGTTTTATTCTTTAATTCTGATACAAACATCGAAATAAGTCTGAGCCAACCTTCGGGAGAGGTTCGAAGGAACTTTAGAAAAGCTAAGAGTTATATATTGCTTAGTTTCTTCGAACGCGTGAATTTCCGAAATGTTATGCTAAATTTTTGCCTTTATCCGGGGTATTTTGGTAACTTCTATGCAGGAAGCTTTCAAGCGTATACCTAAGAAGATCTCCAAGCAAAGAGAATATTTATCAGCTTGTTGATTCTATTATCTTTTTTTTTAACAATTCAGTTATATTAGCATATGAGTTGCTTTAAAGTGATTGTGAACCTAGTCAAATGCTTCGCTGTCATGTTTTGACGAGCCAGGAAGGCTGTAGATTGATACAAATTGCATGCAATGACCACACCGGTTTATTTCTCATGACGCATTATAATCATCAGTAGATAGGACTTTTCAATATCGTCCGTAGCTTTACTCACCATTTCCATCGTCATCCATCGCCAAACTGCATCGAACGGTCATCGTCTATCATCTGTCTTGTTGGCATCTCTACATAGGTAGTTGAGTTGTTCCTCCAGCGTTACGATTATTTGTTCCTTCTCTAATTACATATTATTGCTTTGCTGCCTGCTTGCTACTTACAACGTACTGTATTTGAGTTTGATCTTTAGTACCTACCACCCTTCCTTCTGAACTACCCTACCCTACATAAACTAAGAAAATATTGCAAGAAGTGTACGACCCCAAATTGACGCCAAATGTGTTGTAACGTTAGAATCGGTTTTAGATTTGATTGGCGGAGGTGCTGGTGCCGGTTCCGGTACCGGAGCGGCTAGTGGATCGCGCTCGACGACACCGAGCAATTTGCTGTCCCGGAAGAGCCCAACCGTCGACATGGGCGTACAGACGAACCAACAACAGCAACAGCAGGGTACTGGCGGTCAGCAGCAGATGCGGGACGGCAACCGCAGCGGAGGCGATGGTGCCAATCTGGATCGCGGCATGAACCATCGCAACCGGAACAATAGCCAACGCTCGCACCATCAGCAATCGCAGCAGCAACATCAGCATCCGCGGGAAAGGCGCGATTCCGGCAAGGCCGATGGCCAGATGAAGGATAATTATAATAAGGTAAGTTCATCTGTTTATTGATTTCTTTTTTATAACATCGTTCAACGTTATTCCGTTTTCTTACATTGAAGAACAACATGCAGAGACAAGGAGGAGGCGGAGGTGGAGGTGGAGGAGGTAGCGGCGGAAATCAGAACCGTGGCTGGCATAACAATCGAGTTAATAACCAGAACATGAGCAATAACATGCGTGGTCGTCCTCGTGGCCGTGGCGGTCTACCGCAGGTAATGTGTTAATCATAATGTGTTATACTCCTTCCAATGTGAATACGGAAGGGTAGAACTGCATTGATTAGTTGGTAGTGCATTTCATCATAGCGACAGTTTAGAACGATAGGTGTTACTTCTATCAGGGAGATCTTACCCCTTTGACGATCTCTAGTATTTTGATGTCCTAATTAGACCGATCTTAAGTTTGTTTTCATTTGAATAATTGCGCCCAACAATCAGTATTACATATGATATGTAGAGTGAATGATTGAGTGCTTTGGGGTTACTTCGTAGTTTAAATTTTTCGCTTTAAAACTCGTACTCTCTTTGGTAGGTAGAATTGGCTTAATTGGTTAAATTCAATTTCCGAAAACAATATTTTCATTGAACATAAAATCTTGCACACATTTTGCGTCTTGCGCATCCATATTATTTGTTGAATCGTTGGCTTTTTTTTATAATGCACTCATATTAGGGCTTGTCTATGCAGTTTAAAATAATCAGTCGGTATCCCTGTGGTATAATGCCATTTACTCTACAGGGAAAAAGAAACGACTTATTTCAAAAGAAGAGAGTGTGTGTATTCCTTGTAATAACCACTGACTGGCCGTGATACGATGGGAGAAATCTGTTAGTAACAATTCTTGAAGTGGCCATTGAAAGCAGCTTTAAGCCAGGAGTTAGAAAGTGATAGCTCTATTAGAATTTATGGAGAACCGCGTCCTTTCCGGGGTCACTTTCATATAAAGTAAGCTCGCGTATAAATATTGCCCTTTGAAGGACATATGGGATCAAGTCCCTATCACTTCGAAGTTTTCTGAGCACAAACATCAAATACTGTTAGGACTTCAGGCGTGAAATTTTCAAGAATCGTTTGCTCCACTTGAGTATCCAGCCCATAATCCATCTTCACGTACGTGTCGTCGTCCATGAGGATGCATCCTTCGAACTTCCTAAGAACCTCATTGTACAACTTCCGGGCACGTCTTTTGGCGATTAGAATCTGCTTCAGTGTCCTATTTGGTTGTTTACTGGCCCGAAAAGACCTAAATCCTTCTCGCATAAAAATTCTGCTGACGGTGCTTTGACTGGTATTGAATTTCATTCCCTGCTGTAGAAATCCGATAGCCTTGGGTTTGCCGCAAACGTTCCGTAATCGTCCTAAACACCTTCAAATGCAACTTCTGATCCTTAGCTCCACTACGACGCTAGCTATGATCTTTCCGATCGATACTATGCCGCTTAGTACAATTTTTGAGAACGCTGCACACAGTCGATTTAGCCCATTTCAAAGGCTTCGCGATTTTTGAAGCTGACCACGTCGGATTTTCGAAGTGGGTGTCCAAAATTGAAGTACAACTTCTTCGAAACAAAATGAATCGTAACGAACATTTCAGCACTGAAAGAGGAAACATTTCATAACAAACTGCTGTTAAAACATTTCAGATCTGACTATTAGGAGCGCTACAGTAACATAAACAATGCGTCCAGGTATTTATTCGACTAAGATGTTTCATTAGGGCCTAACTGACAAACGTAAACAATGGCTTTTCCGCGACATTTCTCGTCATTGAAAACTCGCCTAATCAATACACCGTGGTTTCGGAGAGGAAGAGTTCACCTATCCGATAGAATTGTTGGCCTTTGTGCCACGAGAAATTTACTGAAGAAGCTATTGTTTACGTCTGTCAGTTAGGCCTTAATGAAACATCTTTATCGAAATGACTCAAACCACCATATGGTCGATTACATTTTTTAATGTTACTTATTAAATCATTGTGCTATGTGCTGTCGTATGTACAGTGGTGGCCTGATAATTCGACAAAGATTTGTCATTAGGGCCTAACTGCCAAACGTAAACAATGGCTTTTTCCATTAATTTCTCGTCATTGAAAATTCGCCTAATAAATCCACCACGGTCATTCCGAAGAGGAAGAGTTCACCTATCCGATAGAATTGGAGGCTTACATGGGTACCCTTTGTGCCACGAGAAATTTACGGAAGAAGCCATTGTTTACGTTTGTCAGTTAGGCCCTTATGAAAAATCTTTGTCGAATTGATTGAAGTAGTAACTGTTGTTTAAGGCACAAAGAGACTTCATTTTTTTAAGAGAATCATCGTCAGAATTCTCAGGTAGTTTTAATGTTTAAAATTCCATTTACTATTAATAAAAATGTCTGCCCATAAAAGCATATCTGTCGCATCTGGAAAAACAGTAAGTCTAAAAAAACGTGAACATTTATTTGTGTAGACTGTTATAGGGAAGATGCACCTATATTAATCTCATTGTTCCTATATTCATCCTACTTGAAATAAAACGATATACACGTCACAGGATTAATTAGTGATGTTTGTTGTAGTTATTTAACGTGAGCAAACATTATTAGAAAACGAAACCGATCCTTCAACTGCCCAATTGTTTGATTCATCGTAGGATGAATATAGGAACAATGAGATTAATATGGGGGCAGTTTCCCTAGATAGGACAACCTATTTTTGGTATTTAAACGAAACTTTCTGAACAAAACATGGTACTTTCAGTGTACAGTGAAAAATATCGGTGATGAACAATAGATTCCAACGGAAAACTCTTTTTTTTATTAAAATCCATATGGGAAGGTTTTGGTTTTATGGGCAGTAATTCTATAACATTTCCCGGAATGCGCCATTTCCCGAAAAAAATTGTGTCATAGCAAATGTCATAGATTTCAGTAATCTTGCAAAATAAAGCAAACAAGTGCTTGTTGGGGAAATGTCACAATCCTCATTGAACGAACAGTCGCAATATTTTTGTTTTGTTTAGTTTAGCTTTTACGTTAGAATTTTAATTTTTCTCGCAAGAAATAGCTGCTTCTAGATCTATTCTCGCCAGCACTCAAAACTGAACTTGTGTTTCTTTCTTTCTCTCCTTTGTCCATTACTCTATACATTTTGCGTGTCCCATTAAAAAAAACCCCACATGCCAATTTAACCTTCTTCTGGAAATTGAATTCACTCAAACTAAGAGCTCCGACGCCGACTACCGCCGAAAGAGTACTACCTCTAGCGATAAGAATACTAAGAAACCACCGTCGTGTACTGCCACTATCAATAACAATACCAATAACCCTACCAGTAATCGCAACCTTAATAACAAGAAGCCTACTCATCAAAAACAGGGTGGCAACCGCGGCAAGAATCTGCTCAAGTTCGAGAATGACTACGACTTTGAGCAGGCCAACAGCAAGTTCGAGGAGCTCCGTTCGCAGCTGTCCAAACTCAAGGTGGGCGATGAAGCAAAGCCAGAGCAGGTATCCTTTTTTGTTTTCGTAATATTTTTATTTGCAATATCCAATAAATACTACATCAGTTTCGATGATCACTCCGGTGGTTGTGATCCGATGTTAGTCTGCGAAATTGAACGAATAACGAGATTTCGATCCCAGCGCAAAAGGCGCCGTTAGAGTAGATTGCCTCTGAAATTTGTGTTTAAATACTGCCAACCTATTCTCGACAAATCCGCGTTCATGCAATAGATACGCGTATCTGACTAGGATAAGGTAATATTTAATCTTTTTTTGGTTTTGTTTTTTAAGCGCCAAACGAATCACTTGTTTTGCTCTCATTCGTGAAATGGTCCCGCCTATTAAGTACTGCGCTAAGTTCCTTTTGCTTTTTTTCGGTAACCGTTTTACTAATTAATAATTGTATCAAAGGAATACAATTATCATTAGTTGAAAGAGTAAGCAATTTCAAACAAATTAGGCTCTCAATTTCAGTTCTCAAAATTCTCAACCGATACAATCTTGCTTATTCGTTTCATCGTTTGTATTTAATCACACATTCACTGAACTGCTTGTGTGTCATTGAAAAAAAAAACATATTTCTCAAACCATCGTTCTATTTTTCACCGTTGCCACTCGGGATCATCAGATAACTACCGAAACCTTGGACAAGAAGGATGACTCTGGCAACGAAACGGGTGCCGGTGATCATGAGCAGGAAGAGGAAGAAGGCGTATGCTACGACAAGGCCAAGTCGTTCTTCGATAACATCTCCTGCGAGGCAATCGAGCGTGCCAAGGGCAAACAGCAGCGTACCGATTGGAGGCAGGAGCGAAAGCTAAACACCGAAACTTTCGGTGTTGGATCCACTCGACGTGGAGGGTAAGTTAATAATGAGGCTTCTTTATTCGTTCTGTACTCTGAAATACTAAATTATACTACTAAAGTACAAATTCCCGATCCACTCTAAACAAATCGAATCGGAGGGAATATGCAATGAAGGAGTCAGTATAATCAATATTAAGTATATTGCAATTGCCTTGTAAATTCAACTTGTCACGATTTTTTTGACTCAACCAGTGAGCAAAATTTCGGAGAGTCATTGTAGTGATGAACGTGTTCAAACTATACTCAACATCGAGTGAGCAACACCAGAGAGCTTATTGTTGATTGCAAAAAATACATCAACAGACAGTCAGAAGTCCCATTGATGTGAAAACTAATCCTAATCTTGAATACAATTCGTACATAAAGTCAAGAAACAAGAAAGCATCAATTTATTCCATTGCTTGGTAGCTCACTAAAAAATAGGCTTGCTCATTGAATAGTTTAGTTTTATGAGAACTAAACACACGTACTTGTCAGAAGTTAGTCAAAGATTCAAGGTTCCATAAACGTTCGGAAAAATTCAATAATTTTCAAGAAATTCATAAGAATGCGAACTACTCATTTAAGAAATTACAATAGATATAGTATGCAGTGTTTTACCATGACCAGCATGGTGGATCAGGTTTTTAAATAGGGTACGAAGCGGGTTTTGAGCAGTACATGCACCACATGTGTATGCGTATTAATAAGGCGGTAAACTAAACGATAGCATCCCTTCTAACTTTCAGCTATAATAGACGTGGCGGTTACTACAACCGTGGTCCGCACAATTACCGCAACAACCAATACCGTGGCGGTAACAACTACCGGGGACGCAGCAGCGGCAACCGTCTCAATCAACCCAACGGTCTTCCTCACAACACCAGTCGCCTCAACACCAACCAGCAACAGCAGCAACAATCACAGCAACAGCACCAACAGCAGACGCAAGCGCAATCCCAACAGCAGCAACCAGCCGCCATAGAGGTTGCAGCGGGTATGTTTTTATTTTCTTCGCGCCAACATAGTCACTAACATTTCTTCTCTCTCCCCCGCGCTCGAACACAGGCAAATAATGCTACAAAACAACTAAGGATGTACTTTTACTTTTAAAAAGCTGACCAGAGTTCCGTAAAAGCTTATCACCAAATAGAAGAAGATCAAGTAACAGAAATTTAAGAGCATGAAAGTCCTGTAGAGTAACGACATCACCAGCTAAACTCCCCCAATTTGCAAACCTCCGATAATCCGCTTCATCGCCGCTGGGAGAACCGACATCTTCATCAACTGACAGAAAAGGACGAACTGTGTGAATCGTTACGGATTCGAGAGAGGGCGTACGGTATTGCTCACTTAGGGTTAAAGCATAAGCATTCGCAGTGCCACTCGCTGCATTGGAAGCGATGGGGAGTGCTCGAATCTAGAAACCGTATTAATCCCTCAGCGTTGCCGCCAAACAAACTCCGGAGCATCAGGGAAAACAAAAAAACGAGGACAACGTCGAACGTGTGTCCCCACCCCCCAAACTTCCCTTTCCCACGGACGATGCCACCCGACGAGACCGTGTTTGGCTGCGGACAGTGGGAATTACGCACATAGCTACTTGAAACAAAACTGAATACGAGAATTGGAATCGCCTTCTTTCCCTTCGATTCAAGCCCACCGTAAAGTGTGTTTGTGTGTAGAGACGAGATTTGGTTTTTTCTATTGCTGGCAACAGAAAATATTGTCATCGTCGTTTTCGTCGTCGTCGTCGTCATCGAAAGGATCGAAAGTTAATTTCCACGGTAGAGGAGGAAAAGAGCAGGAGAGTATGAGAGCTGAAAGGAGGGATGGATCACCAGCCAAGCGGTGGTTGGTCATCACCGAAAGAGGGTGGTGAATAGGTAAATTTTGAAAATTGTTAATATTAATTGTACTAATAGAAGGGGGAGTTAGCGCAAAAGCAGGAACGGAACCAATTTGCGAAGAGAGACTTTGTAAAATTTGAAGAAGAAAGGTGAATGGGCAATTTTTTGCGCAAAGAATGAATATTCTGTAAAATTATACATTGAAAAGAAGACTCCCCTCAGCCGTAGAGGAGGTCAACAAATGTGAAGAAGAAATGACAAATTGAATGATGCAAGGAGCAGAAATTTAGGAATTAGAAGAAACATCGATAGAATTTTTTGTTTTGATAGATACGAAGTTCCGTGGAATGAAATGAGAGATGAATTAGATAATTTCAGCGAGAGCCTGAGTAGAGTGCCGCCGGATTACAATTTATAATTATGCAAGCCAATATACGAACGTTATTGAAATTGTTATTCAACTACTGTGTGTGATAGAGTACTTAGAAGACGGAAAGGAGGAGACGAATGCGCGGTGTGGAGATTTTTCATTAATGTTTACCACTTTCCTCACTTAGTTTTTTTTTTCGTTTATTATTTCACTTTTAATTCTAGTTATTTTTTTTAATCTAATCAAAAATGCATGTTTTTTCCTCGTTGCGCGAGGAAATTGTTGTGCGGTTGTAGCTAGTTTTTTTTTCTGCTTATATTTTCCTTCCTACGACTGATAGTTTGAATTAAGAAGTTTCATTTCCGGTCTCCGGCGTGAGTTAGTTAGCGGGCTCTCGCGGTAAGCCCACTCTTAAACTATAGAATGTTATTTCAACAGGTATACCAGTAATCTCGCATAGCATTTCGGCGGAGAGAAGATTGTGAAAAGGTTATTTTTTTTTTTGTAGAAAGGTTTATGATGCAAGAAGAAAATATGTAATATGTGACGCCGGTTAGAATAAGCATTCAGTTGACAGAGATTAACGTCTGACAACATTTTTACTGTCGACTGAATGTCTTCATATAGCTTAAGCTTTCAGCTCGCTAACCGGAAGAGTGTACATTGGATGTGTTTGTGAAACCCATCGAAATAGTTTCGTTTTTCACTATCCATCCATATTGTAATTAGATCATCGATCAAGTATTTTGTAGAAGGTCTTTTTCGTTCTTTTGGTGTGGAATATTTCTACAATTCAGGTAACGTTTAGCTGTTGGGGCTTTCCCACAATAGATACGGTTGCGTTCCGTTCACGTAAATTTGACAGAAAACCTATGGGATAAGTGTCAAATTCACTCAAACGCATCCGCAACGTATCAATTGTGGGCCAGTCATTAGAATATCGAATGAAGTACAACTGCTCGGACAAGACTACAAACAAATCGGACAAGAGATAAACAAATAAACAAATAAAGACTAGACTCTTACATTGACAATAATAAGGGACATTTCCTTCTTTAGAAAAGCACCAACGTTACGAGGTTTTTGCTCCAAGAAACTGGATTGAGTAGTGCTTGTTTTCTGTTTATTGAGTTTTCCACACTCCAAGGTCTTACCCTATCTTGACTTACCACAGAGGCTGCGCCCTCTGTGTTTTTTACCGGCTGAATGCAAGGCAAATACCATTTTTGCGATATGTCCCGTCCCGACATATCCTTAGACCTGAATGGATTCATGGATGCCACCTTAAGCATGATGTTGCTTTGTAGAGTTTTATTCTTTAATTCTGACACAAACATCGAAATAAGTCTGAGCCAACCTTCGGGAGAGGTTCGAAGGAACTTTAGAAAAGCTAAGAGTTATATATTGCTTAGTTTCTTCGAACGCGTGAATTTCCGAAATGTTATGCTAAATTTTTGCCTTTATCCGGGGTATTTTGGTAACTTCTATGCAGGAAGCTTTCAAGCGTATACCTTAGAAGATCTCCAAGCAAAGAGAATATTCATCAGCTTGTTGATTCTCCTATTATTTTTTTAACAATTCAGTGATATTAGCATATGAGTTGCTTTAAAGTGATTGTAAACCTAGTCAAATGCTTCGCTGTCATGTTTTGACGAGCCAGGAAGGCTGTAGATTGATACAAATTGCATGCAATGACCACACCGGTTTATTTCTCATGACGCATTATAATCATCAGTAGATAGGACTTTTCAATATCGTCCGTAGCTTTACTCACCATTTCCATCGTCATCCATCGCCAAACTGCATCGAACGGTCATCGTCTATCATCTGTCTTGTTGGCATCTCTACATAGGTAGTTGAGTTGTTCCTCCAGCGTTACGATTATTTGTTCCTTCTCTAATTACATATTATTGCTTTGCTGCCTGCTTGCTACTTACAACGTACTGTATTTGAGTTTGATCTTTAGTACCTACCACCCTTCCTTCTGAACTACCCTACCCTACATAAACAAAGAAAATATTGCAAGAAGTGTACGACCCCAAATTGACGCCAAATGTGTTGTAACGTTAGAATCGGTTTTAGATTTGATTGGCGGAGGTGCTGGTGCCGGTTCCGGTACCGGAGCGGCTAGTGGATCGCGCTCGACAACACCGAGCAATTTGCTGTCCCGGAAGAGCCCAACCGTCGACATGGGCGTACAGACGAACCAACAACAGCAACAGCAGGGTACTGGCGGTCAGCAGCAGATGCGGGACGGCAACCGCAGCGGAGGCGATGGTGCCAATCTGGATCGCGGCATGAACCATCGCAACCGGAACAATAGCCAACGCTCGCACCATCAGCAATCGCAGCAGCAACATCAGCATCCGCGGGAAAGGCGCGATTCCGGCAAGGCCGATGGCCAGATGAAGGATAATTATAATAAGGTAAGTTCATCTGTTTATTGATTTTTTTATAACATCGTTCAACGTTATTCCGTTTCCTTACATTGAAGAACAACATGCAGAGACAAGGAGGAGGCGGAGGTGGAGGTGGAGGAGGTAGCAGCGGAAATCAGAACCGTGGCTGGCATAACAATCGAGTTAATAACCAGAACATGAGCAATAACATGCGTGGTCGTCCTCGTGGCCGTGGCGGTCTACCGCAGGTAATGTGTTAATCATAATGTGTTATACTCCTTCTAATGTGAATACGGAAGGGTAGAACTGCATTGATTAGTTGGTAGTGCATTTCATCATAGCGACAGTTTAGAACGATAGGTTTTACTTCTATCAGGGAGATCTTACCCCTTTGACGATCTCTAGTATTTTGATGTCCTAATTAGACCGATCTTAAGTTTGTTTTCATTTGAATAAGGCCGGAACAAATAATGATTTCTTCTTTTGTCACACGGCGTCCGCTCCAGTCAAGGGGGGGTGATAAAAAAAACAAAAAAAAACCTTCAAAATATCACTATTACATAGTAATCAAACCGTATATTTCAAAAATTTACATTATTTCTTACCCTTCGCCTTAGCTTTAGACTGCTTCGATTCAGCGGGTTTTGACAGTTATGTGTAGCAAAATCCACAAATATAAATTTTATTGTATTTTATACTACAAATGTAGACATTTTGATCAAAAAACGCTCCGCTTCCGACAGTTCCTGCTTACTCAAACCGAGATTCAAACTGTATTTGGAGTACATATGGCGAGAAAATTTGTATTCGGTACAATTGACGATCAAGAGTGCTCTAGTCGACGCTAAAGTGATTCAAATATGAGGCATACTTTTAGTTTTTATAGGCACAGCCTTGCTCTTACTCGGTTGATGATCATCATTTGGTTCAGTAGTTGTGAGGCTTCCATATTTTTTACATTGGTACCACTCACACACCTCAACCGATTATTACTTCACCTCGGCTCCCCAGCTTAGAGTACATTCAAGACGAGTGACACTATGTTCATGAAAATTACTATTGTTGAGTCGAAACATAATTTCAATTTCTGAAAACGATACTCGAAAGCGTGTGAAGAATCATTTGATGAGAAAATGGTGAATTTTTTTTTAATTGCATCTCGCGTACTGGGGGAGTTAGACCGTCTCTATCGCATCAGTGCTTCGATAAATTGATGAGGTTATCATCACGTCCACCATACCATAGTGGTAGAGTGCCCTTCTAGCGTACTGGGAGGTGTAGGATCGATTCCCACCGATAGGCAGTGAAATTTGTTTTCACCATTTTCTTAACATACGATCACACATGTTCTTAGCTTTCGAGTATCATTTTCGGAAAGCAGTAAGAAACCAGTTTTAACAGGTTTCTTACCCGTTGGGAACGAGGATTAGCATGAGACTGACATATGATCACTGTTCCAATGAATTATATTCAGGGACCCTGGATTGAATAGAGTGACGAATTGTGTCGAAAAGATAGTAAATTTATTTTATTATGGAGAAAATCGAAAAAAAGTATATTTTTCTCACTTTTGACTAGGAAAAAAAAAAAACATTTTTTTAACACGCGGGGGGGGTTGTCTAAAAACGCCCCTTTCCAGTCACAACTTGAAAAAAAAGAAAAAACCAAATTTAAAAAAAACCTCCACTTCCAGTTTTTGGGATTTTAATGCATCTAATTTTTTAGGATTTACGACACATTTTTAATAATTTTTACTTTTTACTCTTCATGAAAATTATTTTTTCTGTATAATTATACATACTTATACTACTTCGTTAAATAATTATCTTCTTGTTTTTTATTCCTCGCCAGCAGTGGGGGCGCGCATATCTTTTCTTTTTTTTTTTATTTAAAAAAAACTACTTTTCTCCCCGCAATCATTCTCTCCCTTCTTTCATTCGTGATTGGTTGTTTTCTAGTGATCAGGCGAACCAACAAACAAAAAATAAAAAAAGACAAACCTAATTATCAACCTCAAAGGACCCGAAAAACCCACGTAAAAAAGAAAAAATCTAACATCATGTGATATAGCATAGAGCTATATGGTGTGTTGACTGTATTTTTTTTCGTTTTTATCCTCTCTTTTTTTTAAATCAATTTACTTCATTCCTCTGAGGCGGCGTGAGTGGGGGTGGCACAACACACAGAAAGAAAATAAAAATATATTCTCTCTGTTTTTTTTTCTTTCCCCCTTATTAATAACTTTGAAAGGGGGGGGGAAGAAAAAAAAAAAAATAATTTTTGCCGCCGTAATTGCGTTCAACAATCAGTATTACATATGATATGTAGAGTGAATGAATGAGTGCTTTGTGGTTACTTCGTAGTTTAAATTTTTCGCTTTAAAACTCGTACTCTCTTTGGTAGGTAGAATTGGCTTAATTGGTTAAATTCAATTTCCGAAAACTATATTTTCATTGAACATAAAATCTTGCACACATTTTGCGTCTTGCGCATCCATATTATTTGTTGAATCGTTGGCTTTTTTTTTATAATGCACTCATATTAGGGTTTGTCTATGCAGCTTAAAATAATCAGTCGGTATCCCTGTGGTATAATACCATTTACTCTACAGGGAAAAAGAAACGACTTATTTCAAAAGAAGAGAGTGTGTGTATTCCTTTTAATAACCACTGACTAGCCGTGATACGATGGGAGAAATCTGTTAGTAACAATTCTTGAAGTGGCCATTGAAAGCAGCTCTAATCCAGGAGTTAGAAAGTGATAGCTCTATTAGAAGTTATGGAGAACCGCGTCCTTTCCGGGGTCACTTTCATATAAAGTAAGCTCGCGTATAAATATTGCCTTTTTATGGATATATGGGATCAAGTCCCTATCACTTCGAAGTTTTCTGAGCACAAACATCAAATACTGTTAGGACTTCAGGCGTGAAATTTTCAAGAATCGTTTGCTCCACTTGAGTATCTAGCTCATAATCCATCTTCACGTACGTGTCGTCGTCCATGAGGATGCATCCTTCGAACTTCCTAAGAACCTCATTGTACAACTTCCGGGCACCTCTTTCGGCCATTAGAATCTGCTTCAGTGTCCTATTTGGTTGTTTACTGGCCCGAAAAGACCTAAATCCTTCTCGCATAAAAATTCTGCTGACGATGCTTTTACTGGTATTGAATTTCATTCCCTGCTGTAGAAATCCGATAGCCTTGGGTTTGCCGCAAACGTTCCGTAATCGTCCTCAACACCTTCAAATGCAACTTATGATCTTTAGCTCAACTACGACGCTAGCTATGATCTTTCCGATCGATACTATGCCGCTTATTACAATTTTTGAGAACGCTGCACACAGTCGATTTAGCCCATTTCAACGGCTTCGCGATTTTTGAAGCTGACCACGTCGGATTTTCGAAGTGGGTGTCCAAAATTAAAGTACAACTTCTTCGAAACAAAATGAATCGTAACGAACATTTCAGCACTGAAAGAGGAAACATTTCATAACAAACTGCTGTTAAAACATTTCAGATCTGACCATTAGGAGCGCTACAGTAACATAAACAATGCGTCCAGGTATTTATTCGACTAAGATGTTTCATTAGGGCCTAACTGACAAACGTAAACAATGGCTTTTCCGCGAATTTCTCGTCATTGAAAACTCGCCTAATCAATACACCGTGGTTTCGGAGAGGAAGAGTTCACCTATCCGATAGAATTGTTGGCCTTTGTGCCACGAGAAATTTACTGAAGAAGCTATTGTTTACGTTTGTCAGTTAGGCCTTAATGAAACATCTTTATCGCAATGACTCAAACCACCATATGGTCGATTACATTTTTTTATTGTAATTTATTAAATCATTGTGCTGGTTATACGCTTGCTTAGACAATTTCAATCAGATGTTTTTTATTATGCATAACCAAAATGTTGAAAAACTTACTTTTTAGCGTGAATACCAAGGGATGTGTATGTAATGTCGGCTTATAGGCTCAATGTTGGGTCTATTGATGGATGCAAATTCGTCTCTATCTCAGCCACGTCAGGTATTCCTCTAGGAATTCATCTTTGTCTTCTGATCTTCTTATTCTAAAGCAATGACGTGATTTTTGTTATCGATGTTACACTACTATCGTATGTAGTGGTGGCCTGATAATTCGACAAATATTTTTCATTAGGGCCTAGCTGCCAAACGTAAACAATGGCTTTTTCCGTGAATTTCTCGTCATTGAAAATTCGCCTAATAAGTCCACCACGGTCATTTCGAAGAGGAAGAGTTCACCTATCCGATAGAATTGGAGGCTTACATGAGTAGCCTTTGTGCCACGAGAAATTTACGGATGAAGCCATTGTTTACGTTTGTCAGTTAGGCCCTTATGAAAAATCTTTGTCGAATTGATTGAAATAGAAACAGTTGTTTAAGGCACAAAGAGACTTCATTTTTTTAAGAGAATCATCGTCAGAATTCTCAGGTAGTTTTAATGTTTAAAATTCCATTTACTATTAATAAAAATGTCTGCCCATAAAAGCATATCTGTCGCATCTGGAAAAACAGTAAGTCTAAAAAAACGTGAACATTTATTTCTGTGTAGACTGTTATAGATAGGACAACCTAATTTTGGTATTTAAACGAAACTTTCTGAACAAAACATGGTACTTTCAGTGCACAGTGAAAAATATCGGTGATTAACAATAGATTCCAAGGGGCTATTCCTAAACCACGTAGACTTTTCTGGGGGGAGGGGGGGGGGGGAATTTGACCAAAGTCTACGCTCCATACAAAATTTCAAAAAATTGTATGGAGAAAAGTCTACGAGGGGGGAGGGGGGGTCTGAGATTTTCAAAAATGTGTCTACGTGGTTTATGAACAGGCCCCAACGGAAAACTCTTTTTTTTTATTAAAATCCATATGGGAAGGTTTTGCATTTATGGGCAGTAATTCTATAACATTTCCCGGAATGCGCCATTTCCCGAAAAAAATTGTGTCATAGCACCGATTTCAGTAATCTTGCAAAATAAAGCAAACAAGTGCTTGTTGGGGAAATGTCACAATCCTCATTGAACGAACAGTCGCAATATTTTTGTTTTGTTTAGTTTAGCTTTTACGTTAGAATTTTAATTTTTCTCGCAAGAAATAGCTGCTTCTAACTCTATTCTCGCCAGCACTCAAAACTGAACTTGTGTTTCTTTCTTTCTCTCCTTTGTCCATTACTCTATACATTTTGCGTGTCCCATTAAAAAAAACCCACATGCCAATTTAACCTTCTTCTGGAAATTGAATTCACTCAAACTAAGAGCTCCGACGCCGACTACCGCCGAAAGAGTACTACCTCTAGCGATAAGAATACTAAGAAACCATCGTCGTGTACTGCCACTATCAATAACAATACCAATAACCCTACCAGTAATCGCAACCTTAATAACAAGAAGCCTACTCATCAAAAACAGGGTGGCAACCGCGGCAAGAATCTGCTCAAGTTCGAGAATGACTACGACTTTGAGCAGGCCAACAGCAAGTTCGAGGAGCTCCGTTCGCAGCTGTCCAAACTCAAGGTGGGCGATGAAGCAAAGCCAGAGCAGGTATCCTTTTTTGTTTTCGTAATATTTTTATTTGCAATATCCAATAAATACTACATCAGTTTCGATGATCACTCCGGTGGTTGTGATCCGATGTTAGTCTGCGAAATTGAACGAATAACGAGATTTCTATCCCAGCGCAAAAGGCGCCGTTAGAGTAGATTGCCTCTGAAATTTGTGTTTAAATACTGCCAACCTATTCTCGACAAATCCGCGTTCATGCAATAGATACGCGTATCTGACTAGGATAAGGTAATATTTCATCTTTTTGTTTTGTTTTTTTTTAAGCGCCAAACGAATCACTTGTTTTGCTCTCATTCGTGAAATGATCCCGCCTATTAAGTTCCTTTTGCTTTTTTTCGGTAACCGTTTTACTAATTAATAATTGTATCAAAGGAATACAATTATCATTGGTTGAAAGAGTAAGCAATTTCAAACAAATTAGGCTCTCAATTTCAGTTCTCAAAATTCTCAACCGATACAATCTTGCTTATTCGTTTCATCGTTTGTATCTATTCACACATTCACTGAACTGTTTGTGTGTCATTGGAAAAAAAACATATTTCTCAAACCATCGTTCTATTTTTCACCGTTGCCACTCGGGATCATCAGATAACTACCGAAACCTTGGACAAGAAGGATGACTCTGGCAACGAAACGGGTGCCGGTGATCATGAGCAGGAAGAGGAAGAAGGCGTATGCTACGACAAGGCCAAGTCGTTCTTCGATAACATCTCCTGCGAGGCAATCGAGCGTGCCAAGGGCAAACAGCAGCGTACCGATTGGAGGCAGGAGCGAAAGCTAAACACCGAAACTTTCGGTGTTGGATCCACTCGACGTGGAGGGTAAGTTAATAATGAGGCTTCTTTATTCGTTCTGTACTCTGAAATACTAAATTATACTACTAAAGTACAAATTACCGATCCACTCTAAACAAATCGAATCGGAGGGAATATGCAATGAAGGAGTCAGTATAATCAATATTAAGTATATTGCAATTGCCTTGTACAATTCAACTTGTCACGATTTTTTTGACTCAACCAGTGAGCAAAATTTCGGAGAGTCATTGTAGTGATGAACGTGTTCAAACTATACTCAACATCGAGTGAGCAACACCAGAAAGGGCCGGTTCATAAACCACGTAGACTCTAGTCAAACCCCCTCTCCCCCAAAAAAAAGTCTACGTGTTTATGCATAGCCCCAAAGCTTATTGTTGATTGCACAAAATACATCAACAGGCAGTCAGAAGTCCCAATGATGTGAAAACTAAACCTAATCTTGAATCTACAATTCGTACATAAAGTCAAGAAACAAGAAAGCATCAATTTATTCCATTGCTGGGTAGCTGACTTAAAAAATAGGCTTGCTCATTGAATAGTTTAGTTTTATGAGAACTAAACACACGTACTTGTCAGAAGTTAGTCAAAGATTCAAGGTTCCATAAACGTTCGGAAAAATTCAATAATTTTCAAGAAATTCATAAGAATGCGAACTACGCATTTAAGAAATTACAATAGATATAGTATGCAGTGTTTTACCATGACCAGCATGGTGGATCAGGTTTTTAAAATAGGGTACGAAGCGGGTTTTGAGCAGTACATGCACCACATGTGTATGCGTATTAATAAGGCGGTAAACTGAACGATAGCATCCCTTCTAACTTTCAGCTATAATAGACGTGGCGGTTACTACAACCGTGGTCCGCACAATTACCGCAACAACCAATACCGTGGCGGTAACAACTACCGGGGACGCAGCAGCGGCAACCGTCTCAATCAACCCAACGGTCTTCCTCACAACACCAGTCGCCTCAACACCAACCAGCAACAGCAGCAACAATCACAGCAACAGCACCAACAGCAGACGCAAGCGCAATCCCAACAGCAGCAACCAGCCGCCATAGAGGTTGCAGCGGGTATGTTTTTATTTTCTTCGCGCCAACATAGTCACTAACATTTCTTCTCTCTCCCCCGCGCTCGAACACAGGCAAATAATGCTACAAAACAACTAAGGATGTACTTTTACTTTTAAAAAGCTGACCAGAGTTCCGTAAAAGCTTATCACCAAATAGAAGAAGATCAAGTAACAGAAATTTAAGAGCATGAAAGTCCTGTAGAGTAACGACATCACCAGCTAAACTCCCCCAATTTGCAAACCTCCGATAATCCGCTTCATCGCCGCTGGGAGAACCGACATCTTCATCAACTGACAGAAAAGGACGAACTGTGTGAATCGTTACGGATTCGAGAGAGGGCGTACGGTATTGCTCACTTAGGGTTAAAGCATAAGCATTCGCAGTGCCACTCGCTGCATTGGAAGCGATGGGGAGTGCTCGAATCTAGAAACCGTATTAATCCCTCAGCGTTGCCGCCAAACAAACTCCGGAGCATCAGGGAAAACAAAAAAACGAGGACAACGTCGAACGTGTGTCCCCACCCCCCCAAACTTCCCTTTCCCACGGACGATGCCACCCGACGAGACCGTGTTTGGCTGCGGACAGTGGGAATTACGCACATAGCTACTTGAAACAAAACTGAATACGAGAATTGGAATCGCCTTCTTTCCCTTCGATTCAAGCCCACCGTAAAGTGTGTTTGTGTGTAGAGACGAGATTTGGTTTTTCTATTGCTGGCAACAGAAAATATTGTCATCGTCGTTTTCGTCGTCGTCGTCGTCGTCGTCATCGAAAGGATCGAAAGTTACTTTCCACGGTAGAGGAGGAAAAGAGCAGGAGAGTATGAGAGCTGAAAGGAGGGATGGATCACCAGCCAAGCGGTGGTTGGTCATCACCGAAAGAGGGTGGTGAATAGGTAAATTTTGAAAATTGTTAATATTAATTGTACTAATAGAAGGGGGAGTTAGCGCAAAAGCAGGAACGGAACCAATTTGCGAAGAGAGACTTTGTAAAATTTGAAGAAGAAAGGTGAATGGGCAATTTTTTGCGCAAAGAATGAATATTCTGTAAAATTATACATTGAAAAGAAGACTCCCCTCAGCCGTAGAGGAGGTCAACAAATGTGAAGAAGAAATGACAAATTGAATGATGCAAGGAGCAGAAATTTAGGAATTAGAAGAAACATCGATAGATTTTTTTTGTTTTGATAGATACGAAGTTCCGTGGAATGAAATGAGAGATGAATTAGATAATTTCAGCGAGAGCCTGAGTAGAGTGCCGCCGGATTACAATTTATAATTATGCAAGCCAATATACGAACGTTATTGAAATTGTTATTCAACTACTGTGTGTGATAGAGTACTTAGAAGACGGAAAGGAGGAGACGAATGCGCGGTGTGGAGATTTTTCATTAATGTTTACCACTTTCCTCACTTAGTTTTTTTTTCGTTTATTATTTCACTTTTAATTCTAGTTATTTTTTTTAATCTAATCAAAAATGCATGTTTTTTCCTCGTTGCGCGAGGAAATTGTTGTGCGGTTGTAGCTAGTTTTTTTTCTGCTTATATTTTCCTTCCTACGACTGATAGTTTGAATTAAGAAGTTTCATTTCCGGTCTCCGGCGTGAGTTAGTTAGCGGGCTCTCGCGGTAAGCCCACTCTTAAACTATAGAATGTTATTTCAACAGGTATACCAGTAATCTCGCATAGCATTTCGGCGGAGAGAAGATTGTGAAAAGGTTATTTTTTTTTTTGTAGAAAGGTTTATGATGCAAGAAGAAAATATGTAATATGTATGATTACGATAATAATATTGAATAATTATTAAT